>JAUMJK010000166.1:0-1200000 GCA_033558105.1 Coccyzus lansbergi
TCTCTTTCTCTCTTTCTCTCTTTCTCTCTTTCTTCTCTCTCTCTCTCTTTCTCTCTTTCTCTCTTTCTCTCTCTCTCTCTCTTTCTTTCTTTTTTTAAATTTTACTAAAAATTCTTTTGGGAAGCACTGTTAGGAGCCTTTTGACTTCCAGCAAAGTTCTGCGTGCGTGGCGTTGTGGGTTGCTATAGATAGACGGCGTTTATTTATTTATTTATTTATTTATTTATTTATTTATAAGCCCTTTTATTTTTCTTTCTTTCCTTCTTTTTAGTGTTAAAGAGAAGCGACTCGCCTGGCTGTAAAGCCCTCCCTTTTTCCTCTCTCAGCCACTCTCGCTTGTTCCGAGTCCGACGACGACGACGAGGGGACTCAATGTTAAAGGCGGAAAAAAAAATTTAAAAAAAAAAAAAAAAACAGAAGGGAAAAAAAAAAAAACAAAACAAGGCAGCAACACAGTTGTTTTTGTTAAAAGGGGACAGAGTAAAGGCTCCGAAACAGCAACCCCCCAATGTCGGACAGCTGTAAAATCGTGTAGACAGGTTGTCACCCAGCACTGGGGGCTTTGCTGAAAAGGAGCCCATTGCTGAGCATTCAATCCGCGCGGGCACACGCACGCGAGCGCGCACGGCACAGCAGCTGCGCGCACACACGCACACACACAAACACACACACACAAACACACACGCACAGAGACAGACACACACACACACACATAGTGGGAGGACAGTGGCCCAGCTGGGGCTGCGCACCACGTGCTGCACCGAGGGGGGCGGGTAAAGAGAAGAGGGGGGGGGGTGGGGGGTGGGGGGAGGCAGGGGGAGGCGCTTGAGGCTGAAGTGGGTGCCAATCAAAACATCAACTTCAAATTGTATCTGAAAGATCAGCCTGGGACCTAAGGGCAGGCGCATCAGTTGGAGCTCAATTGTTGATCAGATCACATCTAAGGGATTTTTGAGGAGCGCGGAAGAAGGCGAGATTTGAGGAGGGACACCCCACTGAATCCTTTCCGCACTCCTCCTCCTCCTCCTCCATACCTAGGTCGCGAGATATCTCTGCCAGAGAGAAATCGGAACGAGAAAAGAAAATTATCGCCTCGATTTCTGACTCCAGTAAAGAGAGAGTGGGGGAAGGAAAGAAAAGAGAGAGAGAGAGAGAGAAAGAGGCAGAGAGGCAGAGAAGCTCGGGTTTGTTCCGCTCTCCTCGTCGGCTGTTCAGGCTCCCTCCTCCCCCCCCAACCCCCCCCTTTTTTTTTTTTTTTTTTTTTTTTTTTGTATAGTTGCTTCCCTCCCCCCCCTCCCCGCTCTCTCCGCTCCTGCCGCTCTGCCAGCGCCGCTGTGCCCGCGCCCCGGAGATGTCGTTCCCGCAGCTGGGCTACCCGCAGTACCTGAGCGCCAGCCCGGCCGTCTACGGCAGCGACCGCCCGGGGGTCCTGGCCGCCGCCGCAGCCGCCGCCGCCGCCGCCGCCGCCGCCTCGGGCCGCCCCGGGGCCGCCGCCGAGCTGGGCAGCGGCTCGGCCGCCGTCACCTCCGTGCTGGGCATGTACGCCGGGCCCTACAGCGCCCCCAACTACAGCGCCTTCCTGCCCTACACCGCCGACATCGGGCTCTTCTCCCAGATGGTGAGTGACGGAGGGAGAGGGTGGCCATGCCCCCGAACCCCGGGATGGGGCGGGGAGGGAGCCGGGAAAAAACTCCTCCGAGACTTTTCCCTCGCGGTGGTGTCTTTCATAGACTCATAGACTCATAGACTCATAGAATCATAGACTCATAGATTCATAGAATCATAGACTCATAGATTAGAATCATAGAATCATAGAATCATAGAACAACCAGGTAGGAAGGGGCCCATCGGATCTTCTAGTCCAACCATTCCTATCCGACTCCTTATTTTATTTTTTTCCCCCTCTGCCCCTTGTCGTTCGTAAACGGGTGATATTGCCGGTGCTGTTGTTCGGGTCCCTTTCCCAGCGCGCTCCTCTCTCCTCCTATCATAGAATCATGGAATCATAGAATCATAGAATCATAGAACAACCAGGTTGAAAGGGACCCATCAGATCATTGAGTCCAACCATTCCTATCAAACGCCAAACCAAGTCCCTCAGGACCTCATCCACCCGTCCCTTAAACACCTCCAGGGAAGGTGAATCAACCACCTCCCTGGGCAGCCTATTCCAATGCCCAATGACCCTCTGTGTGAAAAACTTCCTCCTAATCTCCAGCCTGAATCTCCCCTGGTGGAGTTTGAGGCCGTTCCCTCTTGTCCTGCTCCTTTCCTCTCCCTCCGAGCGGCAAACAGGTTCCTCCCGGCGCACTCTAGGTAGCTCTCGCTCCCGTTCGTTTCAAGACGTTTTACCTTAAGCCCTAAAACCGGCCGGTTCCGTTTTCCTGAACTTTTCTTACTCCGATTGTGGCGAGAATCGCGAATGGGATTTGCATCAAGGCGAGGGAAGGCTCCTACATCCCATTATCCCCATCGGAGCAGAAAGGGATGTTGGCGTTAACCAAACTGCCCTCATCCAGACTGTCCTGGCAATTTTTTTTTGTTTGTTTGTTTGTTTGTTCGTTCGCTTTCCTTTTCCTTTGAACGCAGAACTCAAAATGCGAAACCTCATTTATTTTTTTGTTTGTTTGCTTTGCTTTCCTTTTCCTCAGAACGCAGAACTCACAATGCGAAACCTCTTTTATTTATTTATTTACTTATTTGCTTTTAACCAACTCATTTTTTACCCCGTTTTAACGTTTTCGTTGCTACCGTCTCCAAATTTCTCCACCTAATTTCCCAAATTCCCCGTCTTTTCCCTCCCCCTGGAAAGATCAAAGTGTCAATATTTAGAGCTGGGTGCGTGGAGGGCAGAAGGAGTGAGTGTTTTTAATAGGCGAGTAGGTAGATACGTGGTTAAAGAAGGGGCAGCGACTGAAAACCAGATCATTTTGTGCTGCGAACGTTTCCTCCGAAGGCACTTTGAGCAGCTTTGCGCTTCCTGCTTTCCCTAACCTTGAGTTTGGAAATGCAGTAAAAGTTGAGGCAGAAGCACTGAGTGATTTATAAGTAGCTCCTTCAAAACAATTCCCAGCAGAGATCGCGCACAAAAAAAATATCATTTCAGCAACAATAACAAAAGACGGCGAAATAAAGGGAGTGAAGAAAGCCTACTCTGGAACACATTACGAAAATTACACCAGGCTTCTTTTTTATGTATAAGCTTTGAAATTAAAATACATGCTCATTTTTAACTGTTAGAGAAAGTTTAAATGAGTTTCTTCGCCGACGTTTTTGAAGTGGTTCGGTTTTAAGGCTGACGCGGATTTCGCAAGAGCAATACTCAGAGTTTATTTCTGGACTAGGGAAAATATAGAGCGATATTGTAGTAGATGCAAGAAAATAGCTGTAAATATTAGCTATTTAGGAACTATTCCTCGCTGAGCATCCTGGTGTTATTCTACGTTGATTTATCAGGGATGTGAGATTTTGAAATAAAATTTGCAAATCGAGAGCTAAGACATTAAATTTAGTTGTATTATTGGTTTAGTGTTTGGTAGGAATGGTTGGACCCGATGACCCAGTGGGTTCCTTCCAACCTGCTTGTTCTATGATTCTATGACTCTATGATTCTATGATAAGTTAATATCTGGACAATTTGTGGCAATAATGAGGCCTAATGAGGTTGCTGGAAAGACAGAATATTATTTACCCAAAACACCTGACGGGATAATTTGACTTGATGTGTTTTACTACTGATGATAAAAAGAATATTGATTGCAAATAAATCACCGCCTCTAAACGCCTGTAAACAATTCCTGTTTGCTTTGCCTGGATCAAAGTAAAACTTATGAGATAAAGTGTCTGCATATCCATATTCTAAAATGCAGGGATCAGTTTTCATTCCAGAGATTAAAGGCTCTTCTAGCAGTTGGAAGTTAATATTTTACACCAGAATTTTAGTGTATGATGAAAGGGGGAAGGGAAAGGGGGGGGGGGAAGAAGTTGGCTGGTGAGTGGAAAATCTTTTACATTCTTAAGCGTCTTCATGCTGAAGTTGTTTGCTCACGTCCCCAGCCTTGTCGCAGGGCGACTCCTTTTAAAAGCTCGTTCTGGGGCCAAAGATGATTTCCTCTTGGATATCCTGGATATCAAAGATATCCTCCTGGATATTTTGCAGATAAACGCGACGTTGTGCGCAGGCACGAGTTGGGGAACTGGGCTATAGAAGCCGCTTTCCCTGCCTGATGATTTCGAGGGCGCAATAAATCGTCTCGGAGAGGCGAATGCGAAGTTTGTTGTGTTTGCACTGTTTGTTTTGATTCGGTTCGCGGGGAAAATAGGCGTAAGGTCGGGTAGAGCCCAGCTTAGCCCCTCTCTTTCCCTTGCCCTGCGAGAAGGGGTGGAAATGGCTCGGGAATACCTTCTGTCTGATCTAAATGTGAGGAGGCTGGAGCAGGGAGGGCCGGATTTGACTTGCGAAGACCCTTTTACACAGCTCCAAGGCGCATTCAGGCTCCCGGAGTAGCCTATTCACAGAATCACAGAACAACCAGGTTGGAAGGGACCCATCGGATCTTCTAGTCCAACCATTCCTATCTAAATATTAAATATCTAAATATTCCTATTCTATTCGGGTCTGTTAGGGAGGCTAACGAGATCATTGATGTGCTTTTCCCCTCTCCGCTTGTCTGAATGTGTTGCAGGGCTCCCAGTACGAGTTGAAAGATAATCCGGGTGTCCACCCGGCTACCTTCGCCGCTCACACTGCCCCCGGCTATTACCCCTACGGGCAGTTCCAGTACGGGGACCCCGGGCGACCCAAAAACGCCACCCGGGAGAGCACCAGCACCCTCAAGGCCTGGCTCAACGAGCACCGCAAGAACCCCTACCCCACCAAGGGCGAGAAGATCATGCTGGCCATCATCACCAAGATGACCCTCACCCAGGTCTCCACCTGGTTCGCCAACGCCCGCCGGCGGCTCAAGAAGGAGAACAAGGTGACCTGGGGCTCCAGGAGTAAGGACCAAGAAGACGCCAACCTCTTCGGGAGTGACAACGAGGGGGACCCCGAGAAGAACGAAGACGATGAGGAAATCGATCTGGAGAGCATAGACATAGATAAAATTGATGAGAACGATGGGGAGCAGAGCAACGAGGAAGAGGAGGAGAAGCCCGAGCTACTCAGACAAAGCAGTGAAGAGGAGCACTTGGAAAAGGAGAAGAACTTGGCACTGTCAGGGTCTGAAGGGCTGAAACCCAAAGACACACTGGCCATGGTGAAGGAGGCCTCTGACAACAGCACACGAATCATCAGTCCCGGGGGACAGAACAATTTACAGATGCCGTCTCACAGCAAACCCAAGATTTGGTCTTTGGCCGAGACAGCAACCAGTCCCGATGGTGCCCTCAAATCTTCTCCACCTCCACCCGCTCCTCCCCAAGTTAACCACACTTCTCCCCAGATCCAGCACCCCGCTTTTCTCCCCAGCCATGGACTCTACACCTGTCAGATTGGCAAATTTCACAACTGGACAAATGGGGCTTTCCTCACTCAGAGTTCCCTGCTAAACGTGAGGTCCTTTTTGGGAGTAAATCACCACCATGCTGCTCATCACAACCACCACCTCCAGGCCCAGCAACAACCTTCGGTTTTAACAGCAACCCTGGGAGCCCTAAGCAGCGACAAATCTTCAGAGAGGACCAGTCCCAAACACATAGGTAATGAAGGAGTCGGGCATCCACCTCATTCTCCACCCTCAACACAGGCACATGAACTTCTCCTTGAGGAGAAGTGTCATTTTCAGCTGGTGTAACTGATGCTTTTAACGAGTTACAGGCAGTTTACCCTAGTGGTGATTTTAAAAAAAAATTTTTTTTTTATCCCTTGGAGCATGTTGATTGCATATATCAAACCCATCAAGTGGGTTGTTACATTGTCACCCTACACATCCAAATAGTTCCAATGACAGTCCAAAATGTGGCAAAAAAAGCTTACACAGTCCTTAAGTACTGAAAGTAGGGACTAGTGCTGTAGACACCCATAAACATACCTACAGGCACCTAAACAAGAGGATAAGGCAGGTGTGTTCTCTGCATATTGTTGAGATTTTTATTAAAATGACTCTTCCGTTTGTTTTTTTTTCTTTTTTCTTTTTTCTTTTCCTATCTCCTTCTAGAAAGAGAAAATGTACCAAGAACTGACTCCCCACCTCAGCCGCTAAAATCGCCCTTCCAGCCTGTCCGGGACAAGTGAGTTTGTTTGTTTGTTTTCACTGCAGGAATGTCACTGATGTGAAAGAGTTTCTGAATAATAAAGGCTAATTATAACATCTAATCATCACCATAACGGTGCATACAGAGAGCAAGAACAACATAGAAGTTGCTGTAGTCTTTTCAAAGTTAGGCTAAATTGTAGTTGTATAACTAGTAGTTGTATAAATAGCTATAACTAGTTGTATAACTAGCTATAACTAGCCAGCCTGTAACTTCTCTGAAACTCAATAGATCTCAAATATCCTGTGTTAACTACAACAGTGACAATGATTTTTGTGCAATTAACTAATACTAGGAAGTTATAATAATAGACAGGCAATTATAGCTAAGGGTTATCTTTTTATTTTTCTGAAAGATTGTCACATCTTTTTATATATATATATATACACACATTTTTTTTTTTCTTCTTCCCTTCCCATCTGCAGCTCTTTGGCTCAGCAAGAGGGAACACCAAGAATTTTAACAGCTCTCCCTTCAGCTTGATTAAATGGTTTGGTGAAAAAAAAATATTACAGAGACTGGTATTAAGGACAGAAAGAAAAAAAAAAAAAAAAGGAAACGATATAAACAACTACCATCAATCTCTTTTTGCAATAAGGTGGTGCAAATCCATAAAAGCGATTACGCAAATCTGTAGGTGGATTCCCTTCTTCATTGTACCATTTCAGATCGTGTTATTCTAACCATCCTTGGAATATTTGTTTGGTAAATGTTTCCCATGTGTTTGTGTTTTTTCTGTATATAGAGTGATTTCAGATTGTAAATAGCACCTCAGCAAAACTTGTCTAAATCATATATTTTTGTCTAATAAACTAAATGAAATTATGAACTCTCTTCAGGTATCATTCTGTTGCTGCAGATCTTACTTATATTACAAATATATTCAAACATTTATAATTTTCTTTCTAAAAAGTCATTTTACCTCTGGGTAACCAAAACCTATAATACCAAATCTAAGCTTTTATTGACTCTTGTAGCTATTTTATAAAAAAAAAAAACAAAAAAACAAAAAAAACCCCAACAACCCACAAACGCTGCGACCTTCCCTTTACACACATGTAAATTTAAGAAACTGAATGAAGTTGGTTCTTGACTAGTAAAATTAAAGGTGGTTTTTTTTTTCAGTTGTGATGAATCAAACAAGTTCTGTAGTATCCATTTTCCAAACATAAATGGATCTGACTTCCGTCTAAGTTATAAAACACATCCTCGAAAATGAAAGGGACAAGTTTTCTCCCAGTTCCTTCTCGTAATAACTTCGCTTTCCAAACTGGTTCCTAAATTGGATCAAGAGCTTCAGTGCTTTGGTCTACACTCCGACCGAAGCCATAAACAAAATTTGATTAGGAAATAGATTTATTTGTAACGATTTACGCCTTAAATAAACACAGAGGAAACATGACTGAGAAAGATTTTCTCCTGTGAGATGATGCACGATCTTAACAGGGAGAAAAAAAAAAAAATAAAAGGCGGCTCTTGCCCTTCCCAAAAGAAAGTTCTGCCATTCGGATCCGTTGGTTAAAGAGACGGAGAGAGACATTAGTTTATAAAGGCATTAATCTTCCAAAGAGGGTCCGTTAAAATGTGTGATATTTGGAGTGTTTACTCCTTTTTTTCTCCCAAATGAGAACACTAAATGAGCATTGAGGTGCTAATAAGATACCAGATGGTTGTTGATAGTGGAAAATGGAAAGAAGCAGCTGGGAAAGTCATTAAGAAATAATGTGGTGAACGCCCTATCCAAACCGAACCAACCTCAAACCAGGACTTTGTCAGAAGCGAGATGAGATTTTCAAATAAAATATTAATAAAATTCTCGCCAGAGATGGGTATATTGATCTTGATTTAGCTGCAGAATCAACGTGAGCAAAGAGGGCTCTAGGTAAACCCTCGCTCAGAGATCTGTTGACAAAGCAGAGCAGGCACTAGGCTCCTGGGTTCTTTTTTTTTTTTTTTTTTTGCTTTTTACAAGTGGATCAGAGGAGCAGATCAGATGAATCAGATTTTGTGCGGGATATCTGAAGGGCTGAAGCTCACAGCTCTCTGTCTCTCTGGAAAGAGGTTTATTTTTGCTATCCTGCGGCTCCCAGCATAGCCCCAACGAGCTGGCTTTCTGGTTTTGTTTGTTTGGGGTTTTTTTTAATGTTGTTTTCTTTTTCCTAAATCACGGGCGGGTTGCTAATGGCTCCAATCGAAGAGTATAATACAGTTTTAACCAAACTGCCACTTAGTTTTCAGTGGGGAGTAAAGAATCATAGAATCATAGAACAACCAGTAGGGAGAGAGAAAAAAAAAAAAAAAAATAAGAAGAAGGGGGGAAAAAACCCCACTTGATGCCTGTAACGCCAAACGAGGGGCGAGTCAGATCAGTGCTGGCTTAAACCTGATGCTCCCAACGGGGAGAGAGAACCTAAAAAGCGCGAGGCGGAGAGAAATTGGCTTGTAAGCGGAGGGGGCTTAGTTTGGGGCAGGATTCAGCGTCGGAAGGAGCGAAGGAGCGTGAGAGTGCGCGGGCGCAGGGGCGCAATTTGCGCTGCTTTGAGGGATAGAGCCGAGCGGGACCGAGCGGAGCCCGAGCGGGTCCGAGCAGAGCCCGAGCGGGACCGAGCGGAGCCCGAGCGGTTCCGAAGGGAGCCGAGCAGGGCCGAGCGCGGGCGGCTTTGGGCAGGCTCGCAGCGCCCTCTATGGGCGGCGGGCGGCGTCGCTCCCTGTCGCCCCTGTGCGGGGCTGAGCCGGGGGCGGGGAGGGGGGAAGCTGCCTTTAGCCCATCCCGCAGCCTCCTCTGGAGTGCGCTTCCCCTTTTGATTATCCTCCGGGGAGTGATAATTCCCACTAGTTATCTGCTTGGCACTTTTCCGCCTTTGGAAGCATCTCTGCTGCGGAACTCTTTTTTTTTTTTTTTTTTTTTTTTTTTTTTTTTTTTTCCCTCCCCATCGGCTTGTTTGAATTTCCCACCCCCCTTCCACTCTTTCCCCCCCTCCCTTAGTAACGTCAACAGCTGCGGTGCCTCCTTCCCCGAGCAGCTGAGAGGACTTTACGACGCAAGGTGGTTGAAGCACCCTCCTCCTCCTCCTCCTCCTCTCTTGCTGGGGATGGGACTGAGCAGCCCCTCATTCTCGTGCTGGGAAGGGCTTGTGAGCTCCTTATCCAAACTTTCTGGATAAGGAGAGCAAGTGGCTTCTTCCTCTAGGAAAACCCCTAAAAAACGTTAAAACCGGCTGCGGCTCCCGATCTGCGAAACATGAAGAGATTAAAAAAAAAAAAACAAAAAAACCCCAAAAAACCAACAAAAAAACCCAAAAAAACTCTCTCGTGGGTGCTCTCCTGGGTTCCCAGCGACCCCGGGGGCTGCTGCCTTTAGCCCATTGCCTTCGCTTATCACCTCCCAGAGCCCCCCCAGGTAGGAACACGCACCTCTCCCTCCCATCCCGCTCCCTAAAAAAAGGAGGAGAGGGGGTTCCGTGGTCCCCAGGCTTCGCCTGTCACGTGAGCTCCTGCTGGGAGCGATCGTTTACGTCACCCTGACCGGAAAATATTAGGTTTTTTTTTTTTTTTCTGTCATATTTTCCATTTCCACCGAGCCCCACCCTGGCAGAGGTAAACCAGCAAATTATAGGGAGAGTAATAAAGGAGAAGCTTAAAAGCTAAACGATTTGCCTTAATTGGGAATGCTTCGAGCTGATAAGGGTAAATTGGAAAGTCCTAGTGGCCTAAGTTCCTTTTTTTTTTTTTTTTTTTTTTTTAAGCGATAAATAAAATCAATAGTAAAATTTGCATTGAATCAGATTGGAGCTACATCGATTAACTCTTCTTTTAGGACAAGAACAGAGCTACATCGATTAACTCTTCTTTTAGGACAAGAACAGAGCTACATCGATTAACGCTTCTTTTAGGACAAGAACCGAGGGCCAAGATGCGTTTTCTTGCTATTTAAGAAAGCAAAACCCACTTTTCATACATATTTGCATAATCCTCCGTCCTCCTCCAGTAAAAAGTGCCTCCTCGTCTCGTCCATGTTGTTGTTTACTTAGCGTTAAGAGGAGAAACGCAGAAATCTGTGAAGAAAAAAACGCTGAAAAGTTGATATAATCGGGAGTTCAGCAAATTTGGAAATTAGCAGTGGCCAGAGAGCGAGCGGCCGCTTTATGGGGATTTAGCTTTGTCGCAGAGACGTAGTTTTGAAATGTGCTCATTGGTATTCAAGCCTCATTTAAAAAAAAAAAATCTTTTAGTCCTTTAGGCTGAAAAAAAAGGGTCTATTTTTAATTAGGGAGGGGGGGAAGCCCAGAGAAAGGGGAAAATTAGTTGATAGGAATGTTTGGACTCGATGAGCCGGTGGGTCTCTTCCAACCTGGTGATTCTGTGATTCTATGATTCTATGATTCGCTGCTTATTCCCAGCTCATCCCTTTTTTTCTTGCTTTGCTTGAGTTTTCGACGCCCTCAATCGGCACACGAGCAGCCCTCATCGCGGGGCTCCTTAGATCCCCCGGGAACTTTGCATTGTGTGACCATGTTTTGCTCTCTCCGCCCAGGCTTTTTTTTTTTTTTTTTCCGTCTTTTTTTTTCTTCTTTTTTTTTTTCCTTTTTTCTTTTTTCCTTTTTCCTTTTTCCTCTTTTTTCTTTTTTCTCTTTTTTCTTTTTTCTCTTTTTTCTCTATTTCTCCTCTTTTCTCCTCTTTTCTCCTCTTTTTTCCTCTTTTCTCTTCTTTTTTCCTCTTTTTTCCTTTTTTCCTCTTTTCTTCTTTTTCCTCTTTTCTCTTTTTTCTTTTTCTCTTTTTTCTCTTTTTTCCTCTTTTTTCCTCTTTTTTCCCTTTTTTCCTTTTTTCCTCTTTTTTCCCTCTTTTTCTCTTTTTTCTTTTTCCTTTTCCTCTTTTTTCCTCTTTTTTCCTCTTTTTTCCTCTTTTTCCTTTTTCTTTTTTCTTTTTTCTTTTTTCCTTTTCCCCCTCTTTCCTCTTTTTTCCTCTTTTTTCCTCTTTTTTCCTCTTTTTTCCTCTTTTTTCTCTTTTTTCCTTTTCCCCCTCTTTTCTCTTTTTTCCTCTTTTTTCCCCTTTTTTCCTCTTTTTTCTCTTTTTTCCTCCTCTTTTTTCCCCTCTTTTTTCTTTTTTTTCCCCTCTTTTTTTTTCTTCCTCTTTTTCTTTTTCCTCCCTTCTCTTTCCACGGGCGCCGATCAGTTATTCAGGAGCCCCATTTATCTCCCCTGCAATATGGAGAATTCATATTCATATCTCCGTTTTAGTGGCCCTGACACTGATGAATGTCACCCGCGCGGCGGCTGGGAGGGAGCGCAGCCCCTTCGCTATGAATCATGCGCTAGAAAGTTTCAATCGTCCTTGGAGATGAGACTATTCCAAAGAGCGCGGGGGGGGGGAGGGGCGGGGGGAGCCGGGGAGCGGTGCCTCTTCGCCCCCTGCCCCGGCCCTCGCTCTTAAACGGGCTCCTACCCGCGCGACCCGTCGAGGGATGGAAGGAGGAGATGCGGCCCCGGGCGTTAATTCCGCCCCCGCGGAATCCCCTCTCACCCGCTGGGCTCTGGCTCGTCCCACACCTCCTCTCCTTCTCCCTTGAGGTCCGGTGGCCTCCCGGGAGCCAGGGAAGGAGCCCAGCCTGACCCGGGATGCCCTGCAGAGCCCGGGATGCCAGCGGGACCGGGTACCACGGGGGGTTGGGCTGCAGCGCTGTGGCTGTGAAGGGGTTAAAGGGCGTTATCTAGCCATAGCCTGGCTGGTTCTGTTGCTGCTGAGTGTTTCTGTGTATTTTATTTTATTTTATTTTATTTTATTTTATTTTATTTTATTTTACTTTATTTTATTTTATTTTATTTTATTTTATTTTATTTTATTTTATTTTATTTTATTTTATTTTATTTTATTTTATTTTATTTTAATTTTTTTAAATTTTTAAAAATTTTTTAAAATTTTATTTCTTTTTATTTTTTATTTTCTATGTTTTTATTTTTTATTTTTTACTTTTTTATTTTTTATTTTTTATTTTTTAATTTTTTAATTTTTTATTTTTTAATTTTTTTATTTTTTATTTTTATTATTTTTTATTTTTATTTTTTTTTATGTCATGTCATGTCATGTCATGTCATGTCATGTCATGTCATGTCATGTCATGTCATGTCATGTCATTTCATTATTTTTTAAATTTTTAATTTTTTTTAAATTTTAAAACAATTTTTTAAATTATTATTTTAATTCCCAAACGCCCTTAAAAAGGCGACGCTTGAAGAATGCCCAGAGGTGCACTGTCAGCGCACAAGCAGCCTTAAGGGAAGACACCACAAAAAAAAGAAGTGCCCTGCAAAAGGGAGCCTCAAAACATGGATTGCATCCCACTTACCTCAGTTTGTGGATGAGTGCCCCCCATTCATGATCATCCTGATGACCACCTTGAACCTTAGTGTGGCGTTTGGCACTATCTACCTCCCTGAGGAGCTGCTGGCAGGTGGAGGAGAGACCTGTGTCCACAGGGGAGGTTTAGGCTAGACCTAGGAAAAAAAATTTCACAGAAAGGGTCATTGGGCACCGGAACAGGCTGCCCAGGGAGGGGATTGAGTCACCATCCCTTGGGGGTGTTTAAGGGGTGGGTGGACGAGGTGCTGAGGGACATGGTTTAGTGTTTGATAGGAATGGTTGGACTCCATGATCCAGTGGGTCTCTTCCAACCTAGTGATTCTATGATTCTATGATTCTGTGATTCTATGATTCTATGTACAACCCACAGGGTCCTGAAACCCAGCTGTCTCCCCACAGGTCAGGCAGCCGTGGCTTAATCAGGCTGGGACACGTCCCCACCAGCCTGCAGGAAGCAGGAGGCATCCATGAAGTTAGTTATTCCATATGGGACTGCTGGTCCCCATCTAACTGGGAAGGGCCACAGCGCTGGCCAGCAGGGTCTGATCCCAGCGCCAGCTTCGTGGGGGCTGATTCCAGCCTTTGAGCCGCCAAGTTTTACTTTTCAGCAGTAAATCTTACCTGGGACTAACAAATCAAGTAAAACACTGGAACATGTAATAAACATAGTCTGCGTGTCGTGTTTTCCAGTGAAAAGTTACAGAAACAGCTCCTGGCGAGGTTGGTGTTCCCCATTGTGCGGTGCCCCCATGCAGCGCCGTTCAGAGCTTGCCTGTAAAACCAGCCATGTGGACAGGAATCGCTGCAAGTACCAGGAGACTGAAAACCCCATAGAAATGGGTATTCAAAATTTAAGACTTTGAAAATATGAGCTCTTAAAACTAAACAATGTACTTCTGTGAGGAATTAATTTGCCCGAGTCCCGTCACCATTATTAATATTAGTTTTGGCTTCTCTTTTGTGTATGCGAAGAGAATACACACATGGGCGTTTGTAAAAAAAAAAAAAAAAAAAAAAAAAAGTGGAAAAAATATATCTTTTATCTGTCTTTACTTTAATTAGCATTACAGACATCCTTCACATCTGATAGCCAAACTTGTTTCCCAGCATGTTCCTCTGGAGTCAAACTAATGCAAAAACGCAAATGTGGGGTGCACACTGCAGTCCCGGTAGTTCCTCTCTTGAGAGAACAGAAAGCTCTGGCGTAAACTCCGTGCAGAATTAAAGGCGAGTTTAAAAAGTAACATTTATTTTTATTCCAGATTTATGGCTGACCCGTAGATAATTAAAGGTTTTATTTTGAGCTGTTGGCCCCACACAATACATTGTCCTTTGTTGCTGCGCAAGTAGCGCTTTCCCTGTGCTGCCTACGGCTCAAAAACAATGAAGCAATCCATTTATTTTGTTGGTCAATTGTAGCACAAAGTGAGGTGGTCAGTGTGGAAAGTTTATCACTGTCTTGTCCCTTTGGAGGAGGCAGAACATTCACACACCCTCTGCCCCAGTACACAAATGTCAGTCTTTTTGCAGGCTGCTGTTTTCCTTTTGAAGATGCCGATGGTGTCTCTGATCCACTAATCCATTTATCCAGTTTCATGAGTGCATTGGCTGAATACACTCACAATAGCCTTGCCCAGCTGGAAACAAGAAGTCAGTGAGTGCAGCCGGCACACCCACCAATGCCTGACACCGCTCTCGGATGAGGCTCGAGAGCTTGTCTCAAAAAACACCCCCATCCCAACCCAACCCAACCCAACCCAAACCCCCTGAAGCCCCCAACCTGCCCCGTTGTGCCCAACGCTGTGACCCTCCCCTGCCTGAGAAGAGAAGTATTTTTAGCACTATCTCTAGTGGGTTAGAGTCTTGTATTATTTTCATGATATTCAACTATGTCAATGAGGGTTGAAGCACGCTTGAGGAAAAAAAACTGCCTCTGGGACTCTGCAAACAAGTGCACATTAAAGAAATCGGTCAGTTGCTGCCAAGGGGGAGGGGACACGGAAGAGGCAGTGGGCAATGGGCTTCCATTTGTGTACAGCTTTTCACTGTATTTTAAGTGTATGTTTAATTACCGGTGTTATTGCTAATAACAAAAATCTTCGAAAATATTAAATACATTTGTGAGCTTGTGTGAAAAGGAAGTTAAAAGGTGTTCAGTGCGCTGAATGTTAAAAGGATCTCACAATGAAGTAATTAACATTTTTATGAATAAAATTAATCACGCATTAACTCTGCAGCTCAATACATCTGAATGCCAAATGTTGCACAGCAGCCCTTTCCCCTAAACCCAAGAATTTTGGATGCAGTATTGACCCACATCAAACAGTCACCTATTAGTTCTGGCGCTGTAGTTATGAGAAGATATTTTAATAACGTACATTTACATGCAAGGCAAGCAAATAAAAGGGAGAAAATAAATTGGGGGTATTTTGTCATGATTTGTGAGGACCGATAGGCACATAAAATACATTAGGAAGCAGTCAATAGGGGCAACTGTTTGGAGAAAAAAAGAAGTTTGTTTGGTGCTCACGGAGGCAAACAGCAAAGTCACTGTAGTAAACAGATTCCAGTGGATTGCTCTTAGCTCTCCATGGCTCTTATTAGCACGCTCATTGTTCTGGAGAGAGCTTATTAGGTTTTAAGATGGGAGCTTACCATTATTAAAATTTCCACTGTGTCAGATAATAAAATGTGATCTCTCTCTCTTTCTTTCTCTTCCTCTCTCTCTCTCTTCCTCTGTGCGTTGTGTGTATGTGCGCGCGCGCGCGTGTGTGTTTTCAAATCTCTTGCCACTGTGGTTTTGGGATTATTCCAGCAGGCTGTACAAAGGGAAGCAAAGGCATCTGAAGTGTCACTCTACAGCTGTGGCAAAGTAACAGAATTTCCATTTTGTTGATGCTCCCAGCACATGTGTGCAGCAGAAGGTGATATCAAAGGAGCCGTTCTTCCTCAGTTCTGCACATTATTTTTCACTGCTGTGGCGAATCTCTCTGAGCTCCGTGAACCAATAAAACAACGGTCCCTGTTTGAGTTGATATATTAATATTTACTGAGGATTTGCAAGGTCGGGGCTAAATGTCAGCAGATTGCTGGGGCAGTACTGTGGGGAATAATTAAACAAATCTCACAGCAGTTCAGCCTCCTAACATCTTTATTAATCTTTTTTTTTTTTTTTTCCTTTCCCTTTTTTCCTTTCCTGAAACAGTACACTGAAATACTGCTTTTTCAACCTTAGTGAAGATTTGGGAGAAGTTTAATAATAAAATTGTGGACTGGCAGTATTTGATTTTGACAATTTCTTGGTCCGCTCACCTGCAGGTGTTAGTTGTGAAGGCTATGAAGTGTGAATTATCACTAAGCTGCTGGGATTCTTACCTGCCTCTCCATCAAATTCATCCTGACCAATCTGCCAAGGATGATAATATTGCTGCTATAAATGGAGACTCAAATTGGCTTCATTAAGTAGTGGGTCCACTTCTCTAAGAGGAGAAACTGGAGGACCCCAATTCAGCATGTGTGTCTCCCTTAACATGATTATAACATGCACTTTGGTACAACTTAGGCAATTCTCTTTAATAAGCTTCATAATTAGTGTTGGGATGCCTCATTACAAGTCATTGCCTGTAGCAGTCGTAGGCCAAACAGCCCTTCTCAATCTGATTTATTTTATTATTTTTTTTTTATCAGGCAGCAGGAGCTGTCTAGAGCTTTTTGTTTGTATAATGGGGACTTGCATTAAGCCCCCAGTGTAAAAATACCACAAGGAAATTAATTGCTTCTGTGCAGATTCACCACAGATGTGTCCTGTTATAAGGAACGGCATATTTCTGACATTGCTATACTGCAGTGTGCTGGGAGGAAAAAAAAAAGTCTGGAAAAGCTACAAATGCAAACATATTAGCATCCATATAGATTCCTTATGTTGTAACTGAAAACAAGAAGATTTTTAAAGCGTGTCAGAGCCTTCCAGCCCTTTTTGAAATAAAGTGGATTTTTTTTTTTTTATTTTAAATACTCAAACCCCACTAATAAAATACACATGGCCACTTATTCTGTTTGGTACTGGCTGATAAATGTGCTACTTAAAATAACACACACGAGGAGTGCGGTGACTCAACGCAATAAGAAAGCTGACACACAAAGCCGCCCTCAAGGTCAGTGGTTTGTTATCTATCACTGTTGGTCAGGTTGTGAATCACAGCTGCGAGTTTCAGCAAGTTAAGGGGAGGAGGAGCATTTAGTGTGCTTGCCCTGTGGAAAAGAAAAGCTGAGCTGGTGGTTTGTTAGCTGCCTCTGAACATCACCCTGCAGCTTCTGGGTAATGCCCATTCCCCTGTCACTAAAGCAAAGCTGGAAAGTGCCTTGATCCAGATACAAGTGCTTTGATTTACTTGTTAGAATTCAGGTGGAAGGGTTTAGGGTTAGCAAGTCCACCACTGCAGAGCCTTGTAGCACTGCCCTCTCGTTATTTATATCGATTTCTTTCATCTCAATCCTTGTAAACTTCAGTTTTGACTTTGGGCTGATCCTTCTGATACAGGGGATCATTTGCCTAGTGACATTGCCATTGATAATCAAATATTACCAATTCAGCTCACAGAGGTTACAGAAGTGAAGACCCATTTAAAATAATATAATGTGGGAGCTGTGATCTTAGAAATAACTATTTGCATTCTTCGTGTGTGATTGTGAAGGGGACTCCTCCATCTACTAACACTAGGTGCTGCAAAATGAAAAAAACTCAAACCCTAAACCAAAAACCATCTTCTCTACTCAAATTCAGGGTGTTGCCTGCCTGAAAATGATACAACAGTAGAAATGATGAAACTGTTTGAGTAACGAGCCTCCCAGATTAGGTTTTCTAACTATTTGTAACATGAAAAATTCACGGGCAAGTGGAATTTCTGTATACAGTCCTGCTGAATTTACATACAGAGAACAATTCATAGGCATTCCTAAATCCATCCAATAAGCTTGATTTCAAGAAGATCCATACATTAACAGCAAGGAACAGTGGGAACATGTAAGTTATGTAAACAGATCAGATCAACGCTTAGTTTTGCCATACTGCACTTCATAAGATCTTTTACCAGCTGTCTCAGAGTAAAGAGAAAGATAAACTGCATAGACTGCTATGCAAAGTCTTGTTTTTAAAGTAAGTTTGGGGCTTTTTAATATTTTTTTTCATTCTTGTCCGTAAACCTTTTGTTCTACTATGATACTAAGACTTTGCTCAATTACATACGTTTTACACCTTTTAGGCTATCAAAGAGCAAACAGCTCAGGCTCACAATGCCAGAGGAAGTGATTATTATTTTTCTGTGCCTTGTGATAGCAATATCTGGAATTCTCTTAAAAATGCCTCTATTTAGCACAGAAGGAAGCCCCTGTTCTAGATCAGGTGAAATTGTATCAGATGGGATCCTCACGGAACATAATGAAGGAACACTGCCTCTGTAAGACCCATGGAGGATGGAGGTGCAGAGGCAGGGAAGTGGTTTCCACAAGTTACCTACTTTGTTTATGGCAGAAATGAGAACCAAAGACTGAGAGCCAGGGTTTTCACTTGTCAGAAACGCAGGCGTAACGGGATGTTTCAGAGATTCACAGTGGCTGCAGCAGAGTGGTGAAGCCAGAACTGGTGCCATTAAGCTGAACCCACAGCCTAACAATATATCCGCCACAGTGCCATCAGTTCTCATTATGTCACTGGAAACATTATGACTCTCATATTCGAATTTACACACAGAAATCCATACACAGTCGTCTGCATGAAAGCAATCTGATATTTACAAATTCTCCTTATTCCTACTGGGCTCACCCTAGAAAGACTTGCTTTGTAAAGAAGGTCTTGAGATCAAGATTATTTGGGTTTGTTTTCTTGTCTTTTCTTTTTTTTTTTTTAAATTAAACAAATATTTTAGAGGTAATCAGTGGTTAAAAATTGATTAAGTAGCCTACTGTTAGTCTCTTCGGTTTGAAAAGCACCTTCTCTATTTAAAGAAACAATCTAACCTACAAAATGGTGCGATATTTTGGAAAACTACTATATAAACCTTTTTTATTTTTATGAATGAATTTCTAAAAATGCCAAGCAAATTCTTCAAGTTCTTGTATAAAATCATAAATAATTTGCAACTTCACATACAAAACTATATGTAAGATAGTTTAGCAAATTGGAAAATTAGTTTTGAAAGAGATAATGAGTCTTGAAAAATTACTGTTTTGCAAAGTGTGATTATGATAAATGTTATCTATGTGGTTGTATACAGAGAGGTAAAGAGAAAATGGATACTTTATCTGAGGCAGACATGGTTTAGATTGTGTGAGAGAGCAGGAGACTTATAAGGACAGATATAGCAAAAATACTTCAATGTTTGCCAAAACATCAGCGGTTTGGAACCTGTCTGAGAATATGAATTAAACAATACTGAAAAATGTCACAGAGCACAAAGTTTTTACTACAAGGAGTTTTTAGGAACAGAAGAGAACTAAACAGGATGTAACTCTGAAAAAGAGAGTGTGTGTGAGTGGTGATGGTGCCTCTGGTAGAAGTAAAATACAGACTAGTGTACTAGTAGAAGAAATTAATATCTTTTGAAGGGAATTGGATATAGAGGTGTACAACCTGTGCGTCTCCTGTGCTTTGCTTTCCAGAATATTAAGGGGATAGGGATGCTTTAATTCAGCATCTCAATTCAGCAGCAGATAGTCCGCATGATCACTGATAGAAAAAAAAAATCATGGAGCCAGGAAAAGGCCCTGAGAAAAGGCTTCAAGACTTTTCTCTTGGTTCTCTCTTTCTTTGCCCTCCCTTTCAAATAGTGTTGTCTTCTTGGTTTCTTCTCTATATTGTCTCAGCAGGTAGGAGATTTCCACTTGGTTCCTGTAAGAACAGGCTGCTGTCAGCAAACAGCCTGACCTCTGTGCAAGAACTCCATGTCTGCTTGCCTCTACTCTCCCTTCTCTCTACCCCTTACTTGAAAATATTACATTCTTAAATTCCTTGTGAAATTACAAGAAAAAACCAAATCATTCCACATTGCATACCAGCCTCCATCATCCCTTTACATCAGGAAACATACTCCTCAACTCACTATTGAGGGTACATGGGTGTCATTTAACTGGAATTTTGGGAGAGGGTGACAAGCATCACAGCCTGTCACCCTGGCAAATCTGCTGCCAGTTTTGATCCAAGTAGAGGAATACAAAAATACAAATGTTTCGTCTGACAGACATTTCCCCTTTCATCATTTTCAGAGGATGGCAGAAAAATGCTGGCTGTGCACCTCCTAATCAGAAGAAGCACAGTCTCTCATATCCCTGGTCACAGGGTGAACTTTTTTTGCACTTGACGGTCACATCTTTCAAAACTTTCTTTCATTGGAATGAGATTAGAAACCCCCGGGTCTTCTGTAAGAGATCGTTAGTCCATACCTGAATGTGCAGAGGTTCTCATCTCCTAGGATGGGAGCACATGCATGCAGATTTTATAGGGAAGACAGGGAAAACTGCAGAAGAACTAAGGGCAGTTCCAAAGGACCTCAAGCTCAGAGAACAAACACATGTTGGAAAGCACAAAAATATTTTATTATTGTCAAATGTAAAAACCTGGTGTGCAATTCTAACCAGACCAGGCTTTGGGCTGTTTGCCCAGTCGCTCATAAGAAAGTGTCCAGAGTGGATAAAATTGTGAGATTCTTCTGGGACACAGCTCTTGATCTGATTATTTCTTTTTGTGTTTGATAATACACAGTTTTCTGCCAGAGGGAATTCTGGGCTTACATCCACATTCATCCTTATGTTCAGGCAGCAGGGATAGGACTACTATCTAAGTGTGTTATGTGTAAATCAAGAATGGTATATGGAAGTCTGGTCTGCAAGTGATCTCCACCCTTCCCTCTGTTTTCTCTTCTACAGAATGAAATCTCTCTTGGGATTTTCTATTGCAATTCTCCCTTAAAGATTTGATCATCTTGTTTCCTAGAGATGTAGAGGAATTTCCTTGGAAAGCTCTGAAATGGAGCTTGTGGAGTAGGGATTCAGCTCAAGACAATTGTTCTGCCTTGTCTGGTGTAGGAGGATAGTTTGAATATCCCGATATGGGTTTTTCAGATAACCATAAGTACAACAGAACTATACCCTACACAATCATAGAATCATAGAATCACCAGGTTGGGAGAGACCCACTGGATCATCAAGTCCAACCATTTCATCAAACACTAAACCATGTCCCTCAGGACCTCGTCTACCTGTGCCTAAACACCTCCAGGGAAGGTGAATCAACCACCTCCCTGGGCAGCCTGCTCCAATGCCCAATGACCCTTTGTGTGAAAAACTTCCTCCTAATGTCTAGCCTAAATCTCCCCTGGCAGAGCTTGAGGCCATTCCCTCTTCTCCTGTCCCTGACACTAGGGAGAAGAGCCCAGCTCCCTCCTCTCTATAACCTCCTTTCAGGTAGTTATAGAGAGCAATGAGGTCTCCTCTCAGCCTCCTCTTCTCCAGGCTAAACAACCCTAGCTCTCTCAGCCTCTCCTCATAAGGCCTGTTCTCCAGCCACTTCACCAGCTTCGTGACTCTTCTCTGGACTCACTCCAGAGCCTTAACATCCTTCTTGTGGTGAGGGGCCCAGAACTGAACACAGGATTCAAGGAGCGGTCTCACCAGTGCTGAGTACAGAGGGAGAATCACCTCCCTGGGCCTGCTGGTCACACCGCTTCTGAACATGATGTGAGAGGAAGTGAGAGAGATGTGAGAGAAATGTGAGAGAATAACTGTTCTCCGGCTTGTGAGTAGTGCTCACTGACATGTGGAGGAAGAATAACTTTTAAGTGCATGAAAGAAGAGGTGGCCAGCCTGAAATCTTGATGCTGGGCAGTGAATATCTTTGGGATATTTCTCACTGCCCTTAGGTATTGATTCAAAGCAAGTTGCAGGGGCTGCCTTACTTTGTTGGAAGTCCCTACAAAGCAAGTAATAGGAAGAGGTCCCACTCATAAGCTTATATGCATGGCAGATGTTTTTATGTCTGTCTCTCTGGAAGTATCCTTCTTTAGGAGATATCATCTGTCCCGTTTTTCTCCTTTATGTTTTGAGTTGATAGGGAATTTGATCTCATGGGCTGCCAACAGGACAAAATTACAATAAGGCAATGTAGACATGGCTTTCAGGTTGGCACGTCTCCACTGTAGTAAGAAGAATTAATATTTTGGCTAAAAATAAGGCATAGAAGAACTTTAGAGAATATTTGTGCGAGTGTTTGGGAAGTTGTGTGTTCATGAGCATTTCAGCTCTTGAGAGGTACCATTTGAATAGGTTCTGTCATCTTAGGTGTCATTTATTCAAGTACAGATGGAGATTATGGAAATAGTAAAGTCTCTTTTAGGTTCACAGAACTTCATAAATACACCCAGATTTATTGCAGCAGCTGAAAGACATTTGGTAGTATTCTACTGTGTCAGGTTTAAAAATATTTTATCTATTTTGTTTATTGTGCCACCTCTTCTCATGCAAGTAACATGTCAAATACAGGAAACATCACTGATTTCCAGGTGTACTCACAGGACTCTGAATAAGAGTGGATCCTGGTATATTCTCAGGAACATACTTTGCTCTTCTAACTTCAGTTGTTGTAAAATAGTTACCCAACTGTTATATTTTAAGAGAGATGAATGAGAATATTTAAGTGATGGATGAGGATGTGTGTGGAATAAACAGGACCTCTTTCCTTCAATTGAGAGAGCATATGTATTTTCCCACATTAGAAACTATGATTTGTATCTTTTTTGGACAACTACTATCACTCATCACGTGTTGTTCTATATATTTCAAGCTACAGGCAGAGCTTGTAAGAATCTTACTTAATTATGTGATGTATTAATGTTATATTGATTGTGTTATTGCCTGTAAATCCTGTTGCTTAATAAAGCTGCAGTAATTTTGCAATAAAGTTGTGTTTGCAGTCAACTAATGGCTGGCTGGGGGCAATGGACAAAATAGAGGGATATTAGTGTGAAATAGAAAGCATGATACAGGGACTTCCAATATAAAACCATGAAATACAAATGCTTGGATTGAGTAAAAGAGAAAAAACCCACATATATATTTAGCCCCTGTTCAGTACACTGGTTCACAGTTTTCTTTTAGGTCCAAGAGAAAACCAGCATTGTGCAAAGCATCTGCACATGAATACAGGGCAGGATAATATTTGATTTAAAAATACAAGTAAACGATAACTGCCAATATTGAGACCATGTGAAGGCAAAGGAACAAAGCATACTTTCATTGCTAATCATGTTAACATCAAAGTTTGAAGAGTACATTCGCCTATTCAGAGGAAATGCCATCACACTTCTGACGATCACATCTGCCACTAATATCATCCGGCATGTGGTCAGGTCTCTGTTCTGACTTTTATCTCTCCACCAAAATTTCATGTCTTGATTCTAACATCTGATGCTAAATTCAGGTCACTACAAAACAGTACAAATTTTATTTCTTTTCCACTTTCATGATGTGTTCAAGAGATGCATTTTAAAGTCAAAACGTAGTATGAAATGAATACTAATTTTTTTTTTTTGCGAAGTGTTTATTTTTGGGTTTAGGAGTTGGCTCTATTTTTTTTTTTTTTGAGGGGTGTGTTGTTTGTTTGTTTTGCCTTAAATTGCCTTAGAAAACATTGGTTTGGACCTGTAGGAAATGAAGAGATCTTATTTATCACTACAATACTCCACTTTCATGCCAGAAATCAATGAAGTTTCATCTGTGTAAAACTGGAGTAGTGCAATCATTCTCCATACATTTTTAACCCAGAGCGTTTCAAGCATTGATTCAAGAGTCTATGAAAGCCTAAGGATTTACCGTTACCGAAGTTTTATCTTGATAACATATATCTGGTTAAATATGTGTTGATGACGTCATAGAAACGTATTTGATAATTTGTAACTATTACTTTTTAGCTATGTCCCTAACATTGAATACTTAATACTTTTGTTGACGGGATAAACTACAGACCTCTCCTTAACTTCAAGGTGTTTAAATGGAGAGAAAACATTTCCAAAGATGTATTTCAGTATCCCTTTAAAGGCCTTCAGTATTCTCAATGCCACTATAACCAGGGCTTTACAATAGCTACCCAAATAAGAAGGGAGGGATTTCCCTGGTTTTAAAATTGTGGTGTGACTATTCAGAGACTTCTGAGCACATGAAACAAAGGTGTATGTTAATAGTTTTTTCTTTATGTCCTAACGTAGCACTCACCTTTAGGCTGGAAAGCAATAAATTCTCATTTCAAAGCTAAGGCCATTCAGCGCTGATAATGAAGTGAAAGAATAGGCAATACTGTATTTCTTCAATCAGTAAAGAAATCCTTCCAGTTATCCCAATGCAGTATGAAGTAGATATCTATTTTGGACCCGTAAAATGTTCCTTATATGGAATCTAATAAGCCTGTGTTGCTTTCCAAAGCAGAGAAGGAAGAAATCTAGCATATGTGTCAACATTTTCTTAAGATTAAGAACTGATTGTAAGGAACAAAGTCTATACATATCTTAGCTTTGTTAATAGTACATTGTTTAGTAAGTCTACTTCCAGAAACACTGTAATAACACTTGGTATAATTATAAAGAGCTGTGGGAATTATTTGAGAGTAAAAAATGTACTGTAACACTTATTTCTTCTTGAATTAAATTTGGTTTTCTTGTCAGGTATTTTACTATGCTTTTTGGGGCAACTTTTTATGTTTTCCGTCCTGTTCTTCCTTCTCTTCACATCATTTTCTATACATCTGCACAGACAGTTGTAAAAATCCACAGCTCACAGAAGACAAGCAATCCCAAAAATTGCTATTTTTTGTCTCTCGGATAAAACATGTTCAATATGATGGACCAAAATATTTTCAAACTTTGTGGGTTTTTCTTCTCCCAAGTACACCATAAACATAATGTACAGCTTTAGCAGTTATTTTTTCCATCTGCTTTGCAAACCGGTGGATAGCTCACACACACAGAGAAATCTCTTCTACTGTAAAACCAAAACCACTGAATATAAAAATCATATCTAAACAATGCTAGCTGCTAACTGCAACACATTCAACAGTGTTACTAGTCGAATATCTGACACATAACTAATTTGATGCAGACAGGTAATACCTTGGTTTTCTACTAATATAGGAGAACCACTTCTTGATGTAAGTTCAGCCAAGGTGGTTTTAGTAAAAAATATATCTTAATTGTATCAAAAACAAGCTGGAGTGCTACTGACAACCACCTGCTTACACTAACTAAAAGGTCAGATAGTAGAATGACAGTTTAATTTGTCAAAAGTTACAGTAATACCCTCCTGTTTAAGCTCTCTTCAAATCCTCTTATTTAACCATTATGGCTCGAAGTAAAAGTGTAACTATAATAATTAAGGTATTTGTATATTTCTGCTATTGCTATTGTGACAAATGTATTACCATATTTTCATTGTGGGTTTCGTGTAAGTCATTTTTCCAAGCTTCTTCTTAGTAATTATGGAATCCAAAGTGTTAGTCTCCTCTACATAACTTTAAACACAGTTCTGGGAAGATATCTTTTTTGAAGTCCAAGACTTGGTAGGTAACTGCTTTTAAGTGGTTAAGTAAACACTGTGACATACCAATTAGGAAAACACTTTCATTTATGGCAATTCATTTGGATTAACTTCTGTTATTACCCTTAGTTGTACATGAAACATTAATATTACTCAGACTACATTTTGGAGATTATTGATTTAAATAATATTGCTAGTTAAATCAAGTACACTGTAATGTAAGAAAATTACCTGTAATTTTGATCTTGTGTTATGCTGAGTTTTTTATAAGTTACTTATCCAAATGATGGAAGTCTTGATCATGAGTAGTCAATATTTGCTAAATAGACAGTAATAAATTAAAAATTGAAGGTACTAAAAGTTAAAAGTAGAATAATTGAAAATGTAATTGAAAAACATCTTACTTGATTGACATATCATCACTCTCATCCAGAGATACCAGAATACATATGGAACAAATACTCTTTCTGATTAATTGCAAAATAAGAAACTTATCTTTACTGACATTTCCTATTTTCTCTTTGTAAACTCATCAAGAGTCAGAGAATGATGAACAATAAATATATGTGGGATTAAAGCAAACTATCCTGAAGGCAGGAAAGAAGCATCAAAATTACCAGGCTGGTGGTCAAAAATATCAGTCATGTAACACCATCTTGACCTACAGCACTTCTGCCCTTCTCTGTAGACTGAATGAGTCTCTTCTGTGCCAGCTGAGGTCAAAATTGTATGGAGAGGTCATGGCTTCCTTTGTGATATTTTAAAATTTCTTTGGCTTCAGTGCATGTGGGTCTCCAGCCTCCTCAATGCCTGTCTCCACCCTTGCTGGACGGCATAGACTCAGGGGGGTTTGTGACTAAAATAAGGTGATACC
Organism: Coccyzus lansbergi; assembly: GCA_033558105.1. Lineage (NCBI taxonomy): Eukaryota > Metazoa > Chordata > Aves > Cuculiformes > Coccyzidae > Coccyzus > Coccyzus lansbergi. Next base: position 26,060 of record JAUMJK010000166.1, read on the forward strand.
AGTCAAACTTGACCTGAGGGTGAAGTCTTGCAACATGTAGTGAGCAGTTGCTTCCCCAGACTGCCCTGAGGCTATTTTTAGAGGGAACTGGAGGTGACCAGGTCCTCAGAGAAAGCAGTGTGGCATGTAAAAGGTTGGATGTAAGCTCTGGGAGACTAAGGTAGAACAAAGGCAGAAAGGTGTTCTGAAAATGGGTTGTGCACCAGGTGGTCCATGGAAAAATCTACAAAGAGTGCAGATGGCAAGGAGCAATCAGGCCATGGACTAACATTCTGGGTTCTCCTTTGTCTCTATAATGAGGTAGCAGGTGGCTATTACCCAGCCTGAAGGCTTATGCTTCCAAATGGGTCTAACAAGAGATTGCCATCATCTTGGAGAAGCTGGGAGCTCAGAGTGCCTGTTGTGGCTAGACCAAGCAAGGACACGTCTGTAGGTAGGAGCACGGGGGAAAGAGAGAAATGAACCTAGTCATACAATAACACAGACCCTATGTGAATCCACTCAGTCATTTCTATCCGGTTCAGGAGCAGGCAGTATGCTTCCAGCTGTGGCCAACTCTTCACTGCAACCAAAACATTTCCAGAGAAAACTGAAGATAATTTCCAAAGGACATTGGTGAGTCAGCTACTGATGGTGCAGCTCAAGGGAAGAGTTTGTTTCCTGCTTGACAGTGCTGAGGAGGAGAGGCACCTGGTATCTGTGTCAATTCTGTGTTCCCCACTTAGAGTAAATCTGACTGTAACATGTTGGAAAGAGCCCGTCAGAGAGATGAGCAGGGGCTGGAGCACAGGACAGCTACAGGTAGGTTGAGATCTTTCTTCATTCAGCAGTAATAAGAGAATGTGAAAGAGAGATCTTACTGCTGTCTTCATCTACTCTGGAGGATGCAGAAGACTGATCCAGGCTCTACTCAGTGCCTCACAGTGTCAGAAAAAGAGGTGACGGATGGAAGGTGCAACTTTTAGATATTATAAATAATATTATTTCCACAAGGATATTCAAAGGCATACAGGGATTTTTTTGAATGCTCTGTTTGTGGAGCTGCTCAAAACTCAGCTGGACATGTTCCTGAACAACCTGATTTCAGTTGGCCTTGCTGAACCTGATCACCTCCAGAGATTATTTCTCCTAAACTATCATATGATTTTGTGAAATGTGCTGTAGATGTTGTCACAAGGACAGAATTTGATACACAAAAAGCAGGAGTGGATGGTAATGGCTAAAGTATACTTACCAGTTTACAAGAAATGGGTGACCCTACCTAGTGTTAGTTTAATCACTGCCATGGTCAGGAGAAGTGTGCAAATTATCTTTTTTTTAAAAAAAGTGGTATTATATTGATTATTTTAATCTCTTTAGGAAACACTGTTATAAAAATCTTTACACTCCCACAAGTCTTTTAGCAAAGAGGATAAAAATAAAATTTCACAGCTGTGCTGATGTTAGACCCAGACCATTTTCAGTACACATTAAATACAAAATGTTAAAATAACATTAAAAGCCTGATTTGAGCTGACAAAGGGAAGAGATCGGTATTTGGATGAAAAAAACATGAAAAAGAAAGTAACATCTCTCTAGACCTATACACACCAATGTTTGCAAGTTTTTTTAAATCAGATTTCTATTTCTTTTGGAAAAAATATAATATCCCTGGAACTATTACAGAACAAATAACACGGGACTTTTTCCAAAATAATCTATTGTGATTCATGATTTTCATAAATTTTAAAATATTAAATACAATTACTAAATCCTAACATATCAGATTAAGGGTATTGCTTTTTTATGTTGCAATTAAATCCTTTGGAGTTTTCATACTGGGAATGTTTCATAATACAAAACTTAGAATAATATGTGTGGTTAAAGGTACTTCTACAAAAGCACTTAAAGGGCATTCACAGCAGCTTCTTCTCAAATATAAACAGAACTTACTCCTTGTTTATTTTGGGGAGAAAAGTAGATCAGGAAGTTCAGCTGGTTCAAGTGTATTTTTAGAGAAAGACAAACTTTCAGAACATCTTATGTTAATACATCAATGGGAATTGCAAGGGCATCCCATGACTGACTTGCAGGAAAATTAGGAAGAGAGTGAAATACTGTAAAAATAGCATAATTATTATGAATAATTTCTATCTTCTAAGCAGCTCTAAATGTACCTGCACTTGCTGCAAATATGGTTTCTGTTTTGTGATGGATATTCCGTAGATTTAGCAAAAAAATTGGTACGTGACTGGCGATTTCCTCTCCTATTTGTGCACTGCAGATATATATGCATTGAAAAAAAAGATTCAAGTTCGCTTTGAAACTTACTTTTCTATTGACAAGCCCATGTAGAAATGGTACACTCCATATGTAAATACACTGTAGCTTTCGAATAGGGTATGCTAAGGAAGTAGATGAAGCTTGATCTGAGGACACCAGTTGCAGACATCTGGTGTGCTGTACTGATGGGTTTTCTCAGGCACTTAGTATCTGAATGAGGAAGCTGGAGTCTGAACTGTTAGCCTTTGTTATCACAAGGTGAGTGGCCTTTCAAAACATGTAATAAGTCAAGGCCTTCTAATAATTTATCAATACAACTTTGTCTCAAAACTCCCTGGCAGATGTTAGATATTGTATCTTGCTGTGTCTTTTAATCTTGTGGGTATAGCTTTTTCCTGCAAGAGAACACCTATTTTGATTTTCAAACAAAGGCACACAGTTTTTAGCCAAGCGAAAAAAGCAACTATTAGCTTTAAAAATAGGTTCTGTAATATATCCATGTGTGATAGACCTACATTTAACATAGAAATTATGCATATTCTGCTATGATTTTGACTATTTTTCTTTGGTAATTTTCTTCATAGTAGCTAGTATGTGGCTATGTTTTGGATTCATGTTGGAAACTTAATAATATGAGATGTTTCAGTTATTGCTGACCAGTGTGTTCACAGAATCAAGGCCTTTTCTGTTCTTCACACCACCTCACCAGTGTGTGAGCTGGAGGTGCACAAGAAGCCTAAATCTCCCCTGGTGGATCTTGAGGCCATTCCCTCTTGTCCCGTCCCCTGTCACTTGGGAGAAGAGGCCAGCTCCCTCCTCTCCACAACCTCCCCTCAGGTAGTTGTAGAGAGTAATGAGGTCTCCTCTCAGCCTCCTCTTCTCTAGGCTAAAGAACCCCAGCTCTTTCAGCCGCTCCTCATAAGGCCTGTTCTCCAGCCCCTTCACCAGCTTCGTTGCTCTTCTCTGGACTCGCTCCAGAGTCTCAACATCCTTCTTGTGGTGAGGGACCCAGAACTGAACACAGGATTCAAGGAACGGTCTCACCAGTGCTCAGTACAGAGGGAGAATAACTTCCCTGGACCTCTTGGTCACACCATTTCTGATACAAGCCAAGATGAAATTGGCCTTCTTGGCCACCTGGGCACACTGCTGGTTCATGTTCAGTCAGCTGTCTACCAACACCCCCAGGTCCTTCTCCTCCAGGCAGCTTTCTAGACAGACTTCTCCTAGTCTGTATCTCTGCATAGGGTACTTGGGCCCCAAGTGCAGGACCCAGCATTTGACCATGGTAAAACTCATGTCATGGGACTCAGCCCAGCAATCCAGTCTGTTCAGATCCCTTTGTAGAGCCTCCCTACCCTCCAACCAAGCTTCGTGTCGTCTGCAAACTTGCAAAGGGTACACTCAATGCCTTCATCCAGATCCTTGATAAAGACATTGATCACGGCTGGACCCAACACTGAGCCCTGAGAAACACTGCTTGTAACTGGCCTCTAGCTGGATTTAACTCAATTTCCCACCACTCTTTGGGCCTGGCCATCCAACCAGTTTTCTACCCAGGAGAGTGTGCGCCTGTCCAGGCCAGATGGTGTGCTCCAGGGTTTTTGACTACTGTTTTTTTATGTTGTTTGTTCTTTTACTTTTTTTCCCCCCACAGAAAATTTAAAAAAACCCTCAACAACCAAAAAGAGTAAATTTGCATAGCAAGGTCCTCGATATTTTTCATCTGTCCATATAAGTATATCGTATATAGTCTGGTATGTGGTTCAGGGCGTAGTTTTAAAAGATGTCAAGAATGCACATTACTTATGAGCCCACATTACTTCTCAGTTTTGACTGTTTTGCAGAAATCACTCAAAAGCAAGAATGGCAGTGGACATTTATACCCCACTAGAAGATGTATTTTACAGTAATTTGGCTTATGAAAGGAAATCTGTTGAAGCTACTTTCTCACTGGTCATACTACCCATCATTTGTTAGCAATACTCCAGTTCTGTATTTTGGAAAGCATACATACTTATTTAATCATCTCTCTTCTCTTTCTTAGTACATTGCTATATTATTATGCTTTTTTTTTCAAGCACAAATGTTACCATTTTTTGTTTTCTACCAAAAATGATCTTAACATACAAATCATCACATTGACTTAGATGAAAACCTCCCTAGCAGAGGATTCTACCTGGTCATCCTCTAAGAATAATGGTTTTATGACTTTCTATATATTTTCTTGTAGGTGATTTGGGTCCATCATTCTTCCCTTTCATTCTCCATGCTCTCCTCTGCTTGTGTATAGCCACTGTATACTTTACACAATTTTCCTATAGGTTGACTCTACAGAGCAAAACAAAAAATATGGAATAAGCACCTATACAGTTGCAGGCTAGGCAATTCTTTCTGTAACCATTGCCTACTTCTTTATTTTCCAAAACTTTAGCAGCAAGTCAGCAGATTTGTGTTTTAGATAAAAATCACCTAATTGCATTCCTCGGTTTGAGAAAAATAAACTTACAAAAAACTCATCTGTCTTGACTACAAAGTAAGTTTACAAAAGAACTTTAGTACAGAAAAATACTGGACAGGGTTCTGAATGGTTTTATTATTGCAATATTTATATAAACCACTTTTAAAAGCATTCAGACTGTTTTCCCTCTTCATGCATTTGTAGCATAAATATCATCATTGGTGGTAGGAACGATATGCATGTTTGGAAAATAAACTCTTTAAAGGCTATGGCTGAGACATACAGAACTAGAAAAGGAATCCCTTAAAGGAGAAATACACTGTTAATGAACACAAATATCTGAAGTATTTTGTTAGTGCATTGTTACTTCACATTTTTAATGCATCAATGGAGATATTAACTTCTGATGATCTCACAGTGAGCTATGTAACACAATGTGATATTAGATCCAAATTTAAATGCATGTGAATATTTCCCAATGGAAAATAAAAAGGAAAAAAAACCCCAAAAAACCTTCTGGAGTCATTTCCTCATAAGGCCAGTGTCTACGTAGGCAATGAATTGTATTAAACCTATTACACTGAGTGATGGCATTTTATAAGGACCAGCATGTTCGTTTAAACAAAGCTATTGTTCTAGCAGATAAACCCATGATTTGACTGCGTTTTTTTGGTGGCAGGTTCTGTTGTCTGTCTCTACACAGGGCGGAACACTGAAATTAAATATTAAAGTGAGCAAAAGCATTTAGTTCAGCTGAAAATTCCGTCACTAGAGAGATAAATACCTTTTATAGTTTAGACATTTCTATTTAGGCTTACTGAAAGCAAAGGACTTTACTTTTGGAAAGTTCTGAATTAAATAATAAGCAGATAAGCCAATTTCTTGAGGTAGAGTACTCTACAGCTACAACTATGTAACTGTGACACTGTAGCTTAATAGCTAAACGTTGCTGCCTTTAAAAAAAAAAAAAAAGTTGAAAAATTGCTACATTCAAACTCCACGCTGCTAAGTCCTGAACGCTGATAAAATAAGCAAATTTCCTATGTTTAGTCTGTTATAACCATGATAGGCTCCTCTAGAACTAATAGGGTTAAACCTTCCGAGCTGCTTGTGTGAGGAAATCGGAGGCCAAACCTAAGAGGAAAGAAGCTTGAATGCACAGTGATGTTAGTGGCAGTTGTATGGTGTGATCAGCACATTGCAGGACCGGGCTGACAGCACAATCTTTTGAGAACTAAATGAAACATAATTCCACCAGGAAAACCTTTATAATGTTATCCAGTACATTGGCCCAGGAAAATCCATAGACTGTCCTATGGCACCTTTGGTCTGGATCACATATAAGTTTTACCCTTTCAGTTATGCTCTTAACTATTGAACTTTAGATCTCTCAGTCACGTGTCAAAATAAATACTGTCTGACAGCTAAAGAATACCTTTATCATCCCCCGTTGCTCACTGACTTCATAGAAGCATACCTTTAGTCTTCACAAGAAAAAAGGAGGCTGTGATCTCAATATTTCAACACTTTTATTTACCTTATCTGTAATATAATTAATAGATGACTGCATAAAGATCAAGGTGGCTATCAAAGAAAATGAGACGGCTTCATATGAAACTTGCTCTTTTGAATCAGTCTAGGACTCTATCAAAGCATGTGTGATAATTTCATGTAAATCCTGGTGTTCTGAATCTGTATCTTTTAACCTGTACATACCATTTTTAACACACTACATTTCAAAGACATTCAAAGCTGATCTAATTTGTATTACAGAATTACATTATAATCTGCAAGCAGCACATCATACTGATTTCTTAAAATTAATGTGGAAGCTCATTATAAAGACATCTACAGAGGGCTCATGTAGTCTTTCTCAAAAATACTGTGACTTAAACCAACCACATTCTGCATTTGAAGTACACATTTTCCTAGCCAGTCAGATCTTTCTCTGAAGCCGGTATTTTAAGCATAAACCCAAGATCAAAATATTCAATGACATCCAGGATTGCCATTTGTAAAAAAGAAAAAAAAAAAAAAAACAAAAAAACACCTGAATTTTTAGTTCTGAAATATATTTAAAAGTTTTACATTTCTGATCTATGAAATGAACTAAGAAGGTTGGTCACCATAGTCAGAATGAATACAAGTAATGGACTGAAGCAAAAAGCACTCATACTAAGGAGGGTTGTATTAAAAAGGAGCATCCAGTGGTATTTCTGGTACTTTGTCTATGTGTGACCTAAATAGGCGTTTCAAAATGAAACTAGGATTGTAAATTTAATAAGTAGACTTAAAGAAAAGAGCATGTACTCCTTGTAATGATGAACTAATAGACGCTTGTTTAACAGGAAACCATACCAGATGGGATGCAGCCGTATTCTGCCCTTTTACCAGGTTCCAATGTGAACAACTTTTTGGAAAGGCACATAAAAAGTACTATAGACTTCCAGGGCAATATATTTAGACACATTATAAATTGTAACCTGACTGCTCTCCAGATTTGGCTTTAAATTAATACTGAGCCATCGAACTTGAGCACTGTCCAATGCCACCCCTGCTTTATTCACTAATCTCCTGCCTACCTGAATAAGTGAATTACATCTGCCTATTTTTATTCTGTTTTCCAGTTTAGCAGGAACCAACCACACTATACAAGATAAGAATATCTAACAAAATATAGGTGAAAAAGCTGACGAGCCTAAAGGTTCATCCAATGATGAAATTAAACAAAAAAAAAAAAAAAAGAAAAAAAAGAAAAGGAAAGGAGAGAAAAGAAAAACGAATAAAAAGAGAGAAGTATATCCTATAAAGACCTTGATCTTTTAAAGTAGGTTTAATATGTTTAATATTGCAACATAAAATCATAGAATCACCAGGTTGGAAGAGACCCACCAGATCGTTGAGTTCAACCAATTCCTATCAAATACTAAACCACATATCCAAAATCATTATCAGATAATCTGAGCACAGGGAACTCCAAGACAATTGGACCATCACACTTCATGTCCATGTTGCTTTCTAATGAATAGGCATCAAACTAGATCTTTATATCCTTGGTCTGGCCAGTAGCATTACTCTATGTTGTCTCAATAATACATCTTTGTACAGGGGTAAAGAGAACTGGTATTATTCCTACTCTACTAAAATGCTACTATATAAATTTCTAGGAGTCATAAACCCCTTAAAAGAATTGGAGTTTATAAGCCTGTATAATTTGTATTAGCTACAGTTAAAGTAAGCCTTGAAAACCTACATAGTTACCAAACAGACCTCTTGTTTAAAGCATACCACATGAGAAAGAGGACTAGAAAAAATATTTTGCAGTCAACTCCACAAAGGAGTTCAGTGTGCTATCAGAAGAGAGAAGATCTCCAGAGTGCTTAACCCCTGACAAGCAGAATCCACTTTAATACAACTATTTACTCGTAGTCTTAGAATACACAACTCTACAGTAAGACAGAGTTGGGAGGTTCAGAGGTGAGGACTGTCTAGTAGCTGCCAGGCAATTCCGGAAAAATGGTGTCTGGATAGAGGCAAAGCCTGCAGAAAACAGTGGACTAGGAAAGCCTAAACAAAGTTGATGCACTGTATATTTTAAGGTCATCTTTCTGCTTCATCCATCTGCAAGTGGAAAGCATTTGCCTTAGTGTTTTGACTGTGAAAGTGTTGCTGTCTTGTGTTCCCGCTGTCAAGCACCTAGGTGTTTTTTTACTCATTTGGAGGAGGCAGATGTTAGATTTAGAGCATCCGTTAATAAGGGATGAGGTACAGAGTATTCATTAACAAGGCAACAGGAATAAGGACTATATAGTGCAGTGAGACATGATAGAACTTATCCTGTACCTCATACAGGTGATCACAGCAGCAGCTTTAGGTTTTGTGTTCATGATTTCTATGAAAATTTGCATGGAGTTGCTGGAGATCACGTTCACATAACTGAGGGCAAAGTTCACCCGTTACCTTTAATTGTAAGATTGTGCATGTCAAGGACAAAACTTGGTCTCTTAATTCTAGAGAAGGCATTGGCAACTGTATAGAGTGAAAAGAGTGAAAACTAAATCTGAAAGCTTCCTTTTGCATCAGAGGAGCCTGCTAATAATATACTTTCTCTGAAATATAACAGAATCATCCTGGGATATGTATTAATTATGCCTTAAAAGAGCAATAAATTAATGTGGTATAGAAACAAAGCTGTTATGTTGCAAAAAAATTTGTACCTTTTGCAAAAAAATATTTAGTAATTTGAATGAATCTTTTAAACAAACATAAATCATCCCAGTATCTGAATACCATGAAATCTTCTAGCCTCTCTTAAGAACTCTTAAGAAAAAGCCCTGAAACAACAATTTCTACTCCACCTACCACTTCCCCAGAGAAAAAGAGTCTAAACAGAGAAATGATCCCTGCTAAAAACAAGTACTGATCTGAAGCTACTAGTGATGTTTCAACTTTGAGTGCATGCCTTGTTTTTCAGGAAATAACTTAAATCCAGTACAGATTACAGCTATGAAATAAAAAGCAGAGCCACATCTGGCTGTCACATCTGTGCAAAGCAAAGCTTACTTTGTTTGGCTTGTCTGATTTATGGTTGTATCTAAATCATCTCAAGGCTATTTCATTCCTCATTTGCATAAAAGAAGCAACAATATCGTATCATTTTTAACTGTTATAATGTGCAAACAGATTTTGTGCCATGTCTCTTCACTGTAGTATCTTTGAAGAATATGTAAGCCAAGTGAAACAATGCACAAATATGTATTTTCCCAATTTCAAAATGAAACATAAATCTTACAAATAAACAAAACGTACATTTAAATCTACAGCTATTTCAAGCTATGAAATTATATATTCTATTGTATAATAGATAACATAGGGCATTTTTACTATTAAAAATTATTAAATCAAATGAGGGAAAACTGCTACCTCATTTTTATAAGAACAAGCCTTGGTCAGATTTTCAGTTTTGTAAATGAATTACATGGATTAATGGGTTCATTGTAAGGTAATGAACCCATTAAGTTACAAGCCTTAAAATTAAGCTGTCAATCAAGTTCAATGAAAAAAAATTGATTTTTTTAAGGTGTTGAACATGGAAATAGAAATATAAAAAACTTACTTGAAATTCCACTTGAAATGTTTTCTCCAAAGTACTAAACTTTACTTCAGAATGTATTTTTATTGCAAGAATCTTGTTATAACCTATATTCATAGTCTATCAGATCCATAACCTTACTGGTATATACATTTCATGGGTTTATGTACATATTTTTACTAATACTTAAAAGAAGGCCATGGAAAATTTCTATGACCCTGATGTATTACTGAGTTTAATTTAAGCTCTACATGAATCCAGATATATCTCATTGTGGCATTTTTAGTGGTATCATGGATTTAGTTGCATAGATATCACTATGGAAAACTAAGTTTTTCTCTTACAAGTTGTTACACATGGAAAACTGCTAAGAATTATTCTCATAGAATCAACTGTTTGGAAAAGACCTTTGAGACCATTGAGTCCAACTGTACTTATCCATTACTAAATTGTATCTCTGAGCAACAATTTAAAACAGAGTATATAATTTGGAGGTTAGGTAAACAATGACTTTTAGATGTCATAAAACGTCTTTGAAGAAATAGAAAAAGAAAGATCACATCATAGTTACTCAAGCAGACAATGTACACAGTGAGAAAACAACCTTGGGGTTAATACAGAATCACAAAATCACTAGCTTGTGAAAGACCCACCAGATCATCAAGACCAACCATTCCTATCAAACACTGAACAATGTCCCTGAGCACCTCATCCACCAGTCTTTTAAATACCTCCAGGGATGGTGACTCAACCACCTTCCTGGGCAGCCTGTTCCAGTGCCCAATGACCCTTTCTGTGAAATTTTTTTCCTAATGTCTAGCCTAAATCTCCCCTGGTAGAGCTGGAGGCCATTCCCTCTTGTCCTGTCCCCTGTCACTTGGGAGAAGAGGCCAGCTCCCTCCTCTCCACAACCTCCCCTCAGGTAGTTGTAGAGAGTAATGAGGTCTCCTCTCAGCCTCCTCTTCTCCAGGCTAAACAACCCCAGCTCTCTCAGTTGCTCCTCATGAGACTTGTTCTCCAGCCCCTTCACCAGCTTTGTTGCTCTTCTCTGGACTCGCTCCAGAGCCTCAACATCCTTCTTGTGGTGAGGGGCCCAGAACTTAACACAGGATTCAAGGAGCGACCTTACCAGTGCTGAGTACAGAGGGAGAATCACCTCCCTGGACCTGCTGGTCACACCGTTTCTGATCCAAGCCAGGATGCCATTGACCTTCTTGGCCACCTGGGCACACTGCTGGCTCATGTTCAGTCAGCTGTCAATCAACACCCCCAGGTCCTACTCCTCCAGGCAACTTTCCAAGCTTCTCCTAGTCTATATCTCTGCATATGGTTGTTGTGCCCCAAGTGCAGGTCCCGGCGTTTGGTCTTGTTAAGCCTCATGCCATTGGTCTCAGCTCATCAATCCATCCTGTTCAGATCCCTTTGAAGAACCTCCTTACCCTATAGCAGATCAACACTTCCACCCAGCTTACTTAGGGTACATTTGATCCTGTCATCCTGGTCATTGATGAAGACATTGAACAGGGCTGGACCCAGCTCTGAGCCCTGGTGAAACCCCCTTGTCACTGGCCTCCAGCTGGATTTAACTCCATTTCCCACCACTCTCTGGGTCTGGCCATCCAACTAGTTTTCCACCCAGGAGAATGTGCACCTGTCCAGGCCAGAGGCTGACAGTTTCCTAAGCAGAATGCTTTGGATAACTGTGTCAAAGGCTTTACGTCCACAACCTTGTCCAGTTCTCGGGTTGCCTTGTTATAGTAGGTGATCAGGTTAGTTTGGCAGGATCTGCCTTTTGTGAACCTGTGTTTACTGGGGTTAATCACCCAGTTCTCTTTCATGTGCTATATGATAGCACTCGAGGTCGCTTGTCCCATGACAGGCTTGTAGTTTCCTGGATCTTCTCTCTGACCCTTTTTGTAGATAGGTATAACATCAGCCAACCTCCAGTCCAGTGGAACTTCCACAGTCAGCCAGGACCGCTGGAAGATGGTGGAAAGGGGTTTGGCAAACACCAGCTCCTGTAATACTCTTTTATAGAAAGGTGCTTTATTATCTTTCACTTACTTGGCCAATCTGAGGTCTAGTTGGGCTTTAGCCCTCTTGATTTTTCCTCTGTATGATCTCACCTCCTCTATGTGGTTCACCCAAGGTGCCTGTCCCTTCTTCCAAAGTCCATACACATTCCTCTTCTTTTTGATGTCCACTCATATCTCCTTGGTTTGCTCCTGTATCGCCAGGATTTCCTTCTTGAAAAACATCCAACCCTCTTGGGCTCCCTTGCCCTTAAGGACTGTCTCCCATGGGACTTTATCAACTAGACTCCTGAGCAGTTCAAAGTCTGCCCTCTGGAAGTTTAATGTGGCTGTTCTGATAACCCCTCTCCTCATCTCAGCAATTTCATATTTGTCAATAGTTACTTTTTTTAAGGCAGTTGTTTCTTGTTTTCATATTCTATATATTATGAAAAAAAGTCATGTACATAGTATTGTTTTGTTATTGATTCTCTGCAAAAAGACACAACATTTGCATATTTTATTTACACTGCAAATAGATTCTGTCATGAACCCAATTTTTTTAGTACTGCAGTACTGATTTAATTTCCCCCATGTGCCAGGAAAACCACGATGAAATGATATATTTTAAAATTCTAGCAGTTTAGCAAAACCATTCCAATCATTTGAAAGTATGTGGACAGTTTTGAAAACCGTGAAGATAAAACAATTAAGTTTGAGAGAGTCAAAATCCATACATTCATTTAATGCAATATGTTCTTCATGTGAATCGTTGTTTTCTTTATATCAAATTAAAGATATGGAATGTTTGACAACAGACATGAGCAGCATTTGGGCCAGATTAAAACCATATTGGTTTACAAAATCACATTCAGACTGGAAAAAGAAGATACAGGTTATGTAATTCAGAAATGTCAGGCAATTTCTAGTGTGATACAGCTGTTGCAATTAGTTCTGTTCTGAAGTATTGTTAATTGCAATTTGGTAGAACATTTTTCCAAGTGTGAAGACTTCTTACACAGAGAAAACTGTTCAAACAATAGTAGCCCAAATCTCAAAACACTCAAAAACTGACCTATTAAAAACGATCCTCAGATGGTTCAATGCTTAGAATGCTCATTGTAAAAAACCCTAAACACTGAAAATCAGACAGATAAACTCCCATTTTCCTTGAGATTTCAGATAAGAAGTAATGTGTCTTTAAAGACAGAACACATATTTTCATATCTTTAAACATCTTAAAGATAAAAATTTCCACCTTAATGTAGATGAGAATTATCATTAGGAAACAAGCTGTTTGATGCAGGAACTATAACTCTTTTGTTATGTAATATCTGACATAGGAGGGTTTTGATTTTGATTAGTTTGTGACAGCGCCATAGGTTTTAATTCTTTGTTTTGGAAGAGACAGGAGAGTTTCTGTTCTGAAAGTCCGTGTCATTCTAGTGGAGCACCTAAGTACCACTTAGTATGTGAGAGTTTAGGGAAATCTTGAATATTGAAGAGGTCTGATATTAACTTTTTGCACAGTGGTAAATTGTATTCAATCTTCTCATTCTGTAGGATTTTCCCCTTTGAACTCTTTTCTTTCCCTCTTGCCCTCCCCTCAGCAGCTGGGCAGATCAGTACAAGGAAACTAACGCTATCCAATCTGTTTCCTTGACCTCAGGTTAGGTTAACTTCAATTATTGTGCTGAAAATATTTGCCTAGTTTGCTTTTAAAAAATAAGATTTCTACTGTCTCTTTGGGAAACGAATTCCTGCTCTTATCTTGTCTTCCCACTAGGAAGTTTTATTCCTAGTTTGCAGCTTAATTTCTTCTCCAAATGCTTCTTGAATAGCTTCAAGTTTGTCACTGTGACTGCTTCTCTGGGAAACCTGTTGCAGAGCTCTACCACCCTCTTGAGTGAATATCCAACCTAAACCTCCCCTGGCACATCTTTCTGCTATTCCCTTGTATTCTATGGTTGGTCGGCAGAAAGAAGAGGTCAGAACCTGCTCCTCCTTCTCTTGTGAGGAAGCTGTAGACTGCACTGACATCCCCCTGCCTTTTCTTCTCCAGGCTGAACAGACTAAGTCATTTATGATATGGCTTCCTCTCTAAACCCCTCACCAAATTTGTGGCCCTCCCATCTCTCAGACCTATTACTGTCCTTCAATATCTTCTCCTTATAAGGCTTGTTTGCTCAATACCCCAGACTGGAGACAAGAGATGACTCTGGATGAGGCCTTGCATGTTCTGGGAAAGGACACAAGTGTAGTGTTTGCTTTTTCATAGAATCATAGAATCACCAGGTTGGAAGAGACCCACTGGATCATTGAGTCCAACTATTTCTATCATAGAGTGGTTTGGGCTGGAAGGGGCCTCAAAGCCCATCCAGTTCCACCCCAATCATGTCATGTAAAAGTAACTTTTTCCCCTCACAAAAAGGAACATTTCCTGCCCAAAATCTCATCTGCCTTAATTTTTCCCTCACAGAAAGAAACATTTCCGTCACAAGGAGGAACTTTTCCTCCTGAAAATCATGTCTACTCTAGTAAAAGAAACTTTTTTCCCTCACAAAAAGGAACTTTTCCTCCCCAAAATCTCATCTGCCTTAATTTTTCCCTCACAAAAAGTAAATTTTCCCTCACAAGGAAGAAGTTTTCCTTCTCAAAATCATGTCTGCTATAGCAAAAGTACCTTTTCCCTCACAAGAATGAACTTTTCCTCCCCAATATCTCAGTCGCCTTAACTTTTCCCTCACAAAAAGGAACTTTTCCTCCCCAAAATCTCATCTACCTTAAATTTTCCTTCACAAAAAGAAACTTTTCCCTCACAAGGAAGAACTTTTCCTTCTCAGAATCATGCCTGTTTGGAAACTGACAACATCTCTCTTCTGATTCAGAGAGTGAAAAATTCAGTATTCAAAAATATATCAGCAGCCTCTGGTATCTAGTTTGTTCTTTTACAACTCTGTGTGTTGTACTAACATCAAGACACTGTATCTCATCCACACACAGAAGCTCCTCATCTTGTAGAGGAAAATGAGACACATTTGACTAATATGTCATTTTATGTTTGTGACCGTATTGTCATCTCTCTTTCTACAAATTTTGTGATTGTTTTGTATGAGTGAAGTTAAATGGATTGACTGCTATTCCTGGTTTTATTCCTATGAGGAGCGGCTGAGAGAGCTGGGGTTGTTTAGCCTAGAGAAGAGGAGACTGAGAGGAGGCCTCATTACTCTCTACGATTACCTTAAAGGAGGTTGTAGAGAGGAGGGCCTCTTCTCCCAAGTGCCAGGGGACAGGACAAGAGGGAATGGCCTCAAGCTCCGCCAGGGGAGATTTAGGCTGGAGATTAGGAGGAAGTTTTTCACACAGAGGGTCATTGGGCATTGGAATAGGCTGCCCAGGGAGTTGGTTGATTCACCTTCCCTGGAGGTGTTTAAGGCGCGGGTAGATGAGATCCTGAGGGACATGGTTTAGTGTTTGACAGGAATGATTGGACTCAATGATCCGATGGGTCTCTTCCAGCCTGGTTGTTCTATGATTCTATGATTCTATGATTTTTCCTCCTGCACTTGTAAATGTGATACTATTTGTCCTATAGTGGTCTTCTGGAACCTTAGTTATTGTCACAAGTTTTCCAGAAGGACTTTTAATGCTTCTCACATCAATGAAATTATTTCTCTACATATCTTGGAGTAGAAATGAGTATGTCTAGCTGACTTAAAATTGTGTAAATTTTATAAATCTCAGGCTTATTCTTACCCTTCTATATTTTAACTCCTTATCCTTTTGTCATTTGCATAAACTGCATTGCCTGTTGGGCTGAACTTGACCTCTTTAGTGAAGACTGGAGCAAAAAATTGCATTAAATTTGCTTTTGATTTCTTGATGTCATATGTTGATAGCTTTCCACTCCCTTGAGAAGTGGCCAGCCCTTTTGCTGGTGTTATTACTTATGTCCCTTTCCAGCAGCTCTCTGTTTTGAACCCTAGTTCTTCTGTTCTTTTCCTCACACTCCAATTATACTTTTAAGGTCCTTTATAAATCACCTAGTTTCTACTTCTCTATTCTTCATTCTTAAATTTTAAGTGATTGAGAAACTCATCACTAATTTTACTTTCTGTCCTTCATCTGCTACAATGCATGTTGCACTTGTGCACTTGATATAATTTTTAAAGCAATAGTTAACTTTTCAAAACTCAGGTTTTACCTCTTTAGATTTATTTTCTGTAAGATGTATTTAAAAAGGTCTGAGTTTATTAGAGCCTACTTTTATATATTTTTGGCTTAATAGTCTATTTTCCTCTCTTTCTTCCTAAGAAAAAAAATTATTTTATTTCATTTTGTTGCTAGTCTCATCAGAGTTGCCTTTAATCTTCAGATTTTCATCTAGTTCTTTCCTGTTGGTTAGAAGTGAATCTAGAAAGTCCCCCTTCCCTGCTTTTTGTTTTCTTCACTATTTGTATGCCAAAAGTGCTTGTCAGAGATGGTATTTGACAGCTTCTGCTGCTCTCTCTCCCCTCCACACATTGATTTTCACCTTGTACCGTACTTTAGCTTCAATTAGGCACAAGGTGTTATGCCTGAGACCACTTAGATACCCATCAGAAGGGCTACAACCAACTACTGCTGCTGTGGAAACGGAGGACAGAAAAACTGATTTGGCTGTCAGACACACTGAAAAAGGTTTCTTGGTAGCTGCAGGCTAAAAACATGAACTATGAACAATGTAATTGTGAAGTAGATGGAAAACAAACTCCATGGTTACCCTGCTCCCTCATTATGATCAGATAACTTGGCACATCACTGCAGAGAACATTACTTTGGAAAAGGACTACATTTTTCATTAGTAGTTCAATAAAAGAAACTATTTTATGGGTCCAGGAGACGGTTGAGGGGGTCAGGAGGAAATAATTTGGTTTTTTACTTTGCTTTAGAAATTAATTCAATTTTTTATAGCAATTTACAACAAATTCCTGCACATTAAATACAAGGCACTAAATCCAAAGTTAAAAACAGTATGTATTAGTATTTTTGGAATGAAAATTAAAACATGCTGCCACTTCTGCAGTCCAAGTCATTATGTTTTATGACTTAGGTTAACATTTGCCATAAAATATAGTAAATAACTGTTAAAAGCAGTCATTTGCTCGGGATTATTGTGAGTTTAATTCTGGGAATTGTTCAACCTACCATTAATTTTTTGCCTATATACGTGGAAAATTCTTGAATTTTACTGCTCAGCATTTAATTGTGTTCTGTCATACTGAGCGGAGAGTCCATTTTAAGAAGCCAACTTTAAATATGCCAACTGTGTTTGATGTCACTGTGTTTAATGCCACTGCTTCTCTCATAGAAAACTGTTTGTGGCATATATATACTCTTGTTTTTAAACCATCACCTCATATGGTAAAGTTATGTTTGTTCAGAAATCATTCTTAGCCAAGAAGGCTGAGTGGGTCCTTTTTTTTTTTTTGTAACCAAGCAATGTTATATACCATGAGTCTCAGCATGAAGTAAAAGTCAGCTCCAAATTCTTGCTAAAAACTCTTAAAGGTCTAGTCTTTCACATCTTCCATTCCTAATTGATTACAAAAATAATAGCAGTTTCTAATCCATATTAGGATTCTGGAGTGTTTAAAATACGTATAACCAGAATTTTAAACAAAGGAACTAAATATTAGGATTATAGGTGTCCCGAGCTGGTCCAGGAGCCTGCGAGTTTCTTCTTTTGATCCAGTACCATATCATAAGATAGTGAAAACTTATTTGTGATGATTCTGTACTCTCCTTACATAAATGCTGCTTTGATTTTCATTTACTACCATAATACCTCTGTGTTAGGATATTTCATTATCCCTCCAGCTCACTTAACACATTATTAAGATCATCCAGCATGCTTGTACTGTATTTTTCTGGCTGCTGGTTCAAAGAGGTTGAACATAAAATTTTCTGTGTAGTTTGTCATTCCAATGAGTCTGCAAGACCCTGTCATTATTGCTGGAGGAGAGATTTGGAGGTTGGTCCAGTTTACAATTTGAGGTGCACATGTAGTTCAATATATTCACTTCTCTTCCTGAAATTTCTATTACTATTATTTCTATTACTCAGGTTTTTTGATACAGTTACTCTTGCTCTTTGCAAAGCTGTCTTAAACCACTAGTTACAGTCTTCTACCACTTTTTCTAAATCAAGATTTCACTGCTGTAGACCTTAATATTAAAGATAGAGGAGCAAATGTACTTTAGCATGAAATATCATGGGTTTGTATATTAACCAATTTAAAGAAATGGTGTCAAACAGATATCCCATTAAAGCACTTCAGTTGAACCTCCCTCATTAATAAAACTTAGAAAAAAAAGTGGTGTAAATAATTTCTCCCACAATTTCCCTTTTCCTTCCTGCATTAGGGCAATGACATATATTTCTTCTCTTCAATTCAGGTCTATGTATAAATGTAAGAACTGTTTTATTCTCTTACAATGACCAGTTTGTAGACTTATGCCTCTTGTTTCTCTGCTCGTGTTATAATTTCCAGAGCTGTGACTCTATAAAACTTCATTTCATTCATAGGATGGAATGATTTCTCCTCTGAGATGCATGTAACTTGGGGCAATTGATCTAACTCCTTTGTTCCCTGAAACACGACATTAAAATCCTCTTCAATTATTATGATTATATAGGACTTGAGATGTTTCACAAACTAATATTCTTCCCTTGGCATCCTGGTAAACTGTAATCCTTTCCAATTCTATTCACCCAAACATCTATATAATATCTTTGTCCAAATAAGTTCTCCACCATAGACTCTTTGTTTCAAATAAATATGTGCTCCTGTTTTGGGCTTTTCTTTTAGTGTTTATATTGTGGTTTCTGCTACTATGTTGGCTACTCTACTGTACTTCAACACTGAGAAGTTTGCTTTTAGGCTGAGTGTAGATGGTAACCTTGTGAAGAAATTGTCTCACTATTCATGCAACTATAGGACACAGTGCATTAATGTACAAATTTTTATAGGAATGGTTGGACTCGATGACCCGGTGGGTCTCTTCCAACCAGGTGATTCTATGATTCTATAAATGCATGTCAAAGCCTAACACTTTTAAATGAAGTTTGTTTGAAAACAAAAATTATTTTGTTTTATGTTTCATAATATTTAATTAATTAATACTTTGCTTTTCAAACCAACCTACTGCTTACTAAGCCATATCATGCTTGTTTTGTCTCAGTTTTTCTTCCCTTATTAATTTTGTATTAAGAATTACAGAATATTTCACTAACTGGGGAAAATTTTTATCCATAACAGCAGATTGGCTGGTTGTGAGGTTATGCCTATATACATACTTAATGTAGATAAATGTATGAAAACCTTTCACTGACTTTTGTGCAAGGTTACAATTTAATCTACACTGGGTATATTTATTTATAGTTTCAGCATAAGTTTTCAACCTTTTAAATTTTTTCTTCTCTCATTTGTAACAGAATCTCTGCAGATACTATATGTTAATCTTCTTTTACTTTATTTCTGTCCATATGTATTCTCCATTTATAGATCAGTTGCATGGTGCTCTGCTCTGTGCTCTTCAAACTAACCTCTAGCACAGGTCCATTTAAAGTCTGCTTCAGCTCTTCTACACTCAAAGTGAGTCAGTGTTCTCTTTTGTACCCAGAAGAAAAAGGAATGCCAACATCCTGTAGCTGCCTTTGATGCTTGACCTCTGTATTGAAAGCCTACTGCAGTGTCTCTATAAACAGATGTAAACACAGAGAGATCATCTCAGTTGCTTCCTAGACTAAATGTATACCTTAAACTGAAAACATCTCTCTGACAACAAGGTAAATTTATGTAACTACAGGAATAGCGTTGAAGTGCTGCTGTTGCAGACTTGCATTCAGGGCTTCACCATCCAAGACATGATAATCTTAAAATGGCTAAGGAGAAAAAAGAACTTTGTTTTTCTTGCAGCCTGAGCACCAAAGTCTTCAGTACTTTTTACAGGCAAAAGTCCAAACAAAATAGTGTATTCAACTCCTTACCATTAGATATAGTAGAAAACAGGGGTTTTTTTCAGTTGTTTTGTTCAGAAGTATGTGAATTTGTGAGGTCTGTGTTCCTTTAATAAATTAGAGATTTGAGGATGGGTGAGAATTCAAGAACCACTTTTTGTTTACCTTTCCTACCACAAGAGAAAGGGGTGGTAGAAAATTGTCTGGCATTCCGTCTTTTTTTCTGATTCTGTGATGAGGAAGAAAATATAGGACATGAAAGGAAAACTGTCTCTTTTCTTTATTGCTGTCAGCCATGAGAGAGAATGTCAGCTATGGAACCTGGAAGGACTTTTTTCTTTATACGCATTGTATAACTGAGCTTGTTCTGACTCTTGTGATCTTAAGAAATGTTTGTAGCTTTGCTTTTGTAGACACTTTTTTTTTCCTTCCTTCTCCCAAAGGATTTCCAGTGAGCTGACCATGCTTTTAAGATACATTTCAACAGGGACAGGCCAATATTACCTAGCAGAACGTCGTTCATTCAGAAGTCCTCTGGTCTGTTTTGATTGCTACCTTAGGCAGAGCTACATCAGTGCACAAACACTGTGCAGTGAACTGTTCATGGGCAGTTCCCATGTCCAGCAAATAAAACACAGGAAGAGACATTCTCTAATGACAGTAATTGCTTACCAAAGAAAGTTAATAGTTCATCTTTCTCAAACAGCAGGCTTTACAACTGGAGATCCAGACTGGCACGTTAAATGAATATGACCTAGTATATCCCTACAAGATCTTTAAGGATTGTGTTCTTAAGGGTTTGCCTTACTCTCTGAAGACACCGAATTTTTAATAACTTCTGCAACCTGATCACAAGAAAGTCGTATTTTATAGGGAACTGACGTTAATTTTGAGCAGAGATGTACAAACTGAAAGTGGGTATCCTAGAAAAGTTTCAAATCCTGTAAGAACATGATAAACATCATAGAATCATGGAATTATTTGAGTTGGAAGGGACCCAATGATCATGTAATTCCAACCCCCACGCCATGGGCAGAGACACATCCCACTGGATCAGGATGTCACCATCCAAACTGGTCTTGAACACCTCCAGGGATGGGGCAACCACAGCTTCCCTGGGCAATCCTACTGAGTGAGACCAGTGTCCTACACTGTACTCTGTCCCTAACACTGGCAGCGAGGGATAATATTTAGCCAGGACATGTGATTGTGTGCTTCACAGCCATTATATATTAGATATTACATATGGATATGGGATAGAGCATATATCTTTACACATTCTCCCTGGTATCCATTTATGGAACTGTATCTCTGAGTTTGTCTAATATTTTTTTGAAACACTGATGTCATCGGTTTGCACAATCTCTTGTGACGATACATTTCAGAAGTCTGCTATCTGTTCAGTAAAAAAATAATTATTTCTTCTATATGTTTTAGGTATCTCCTGCCTGATTCAGTGAGTGCTCTGAAATTCTAGATTTTAGGTGTTTACTAAAACAAGCATCCTCACTGACTTTACTCCATCATTGTCATGGTTTTATAAACTTCAATTATATTTCCCCTTAACATTCTTCTCTCCAAAATAGAGTCTTATTTTTTTTCATTCTTTTTTAACTCTCCAGGCAACCAGTAACTGCTTTTATTTCTGTAGCCATTTTTTGTTGCCCTTTCTTGAGGAACAGCTGAGAGAGCTGGGGTTGTTTAGCCTGGAGAAGAGGAGGCTGAGAGGAGACCTCATTGTGCTCTACAGCTACCTGAAAGGAGGTTGTAGAGAGGAGGGAGCTGGGCTCTTCTCCCAAGTGATAGGGGACAGGACAAGAGGGAATGGCCTCAAGCTCCACCAGGGGAGATTTAGGCTAAACATTTGGAAAAATATTTTCACAGAAGGGGTCACTGGGCACTGGAACAGGAGGTGGTTGATTCACCTTCCCTGGAGGTGTTTAAGGCACGGGTAGACGAGGTCCTGAGGGATATGGTTTTGTGTTTGATAGGAATGGTTGGACTCGATGACCTGATGGGTCTCTTCCAACCTGGTGATTCTATGATTCTATGAAACTTATGATTTCAAGTTACATTTCAATGAATGTTACATGTTAATTAGGGAGTTATTACTCAGCATCTGAAATTATCACTAGTCAACTAATGAATTAAAACCTCATTCTGTGGATCCCTTAACTCTGTATTATTTCTCTGCACATCAAGAGTGACAGCATAACCAGGACATTTTCTGTCTTGCCAGATGTTAATACCATTTAGAAGTGCATGCTTGTGAGAATATTAGGAATGAGTAAAGTTTATTAAAAAATTCCCTGTCACTAAAAATCCAGTTCAGTATTATTTCCAGGAAAATATTCCCTCAGTACTTAGTCATTTTATTTCACTCATTTTGTTTGATTTCCACAAATAATTTTACCAATGAGATTTATTACAATGAGTGTTCACTAGTATATAGAGCTTGCAAGCAAGTATACAGAACTTACAAGCAAATATTGAAGAATATTGTCGTCAAAGGATTTTAAAATTCACAGACATGAATATATGGAAACTGTAGCTGAAATTTCACTCAACTGACCTGGAGCAAAAATAAATTCTGTGAAATATTTGGGCAATAATGACTCTACAATTATCTATTATTACAGATTTCCAAATAATTATTTCAAAATAAGATAGAGACATGAATGAATTGCATGAATAATTAATTTATTAATTTCAAATAAATAAGTCTGAAAAAATATGAACTGTTCACAGACAATTTGCCAAAAAAAGGATCAAATTATCTTATGATTTATTTACTATGAATAATACTCCCAATTCTACATGAGTCACTGGTGCTCTGAACATACATTATTTATATGCTTTTCTGTTTTGTCTGTTGTTTGGTTACAGTAAAATCACTAAAGTTAGAAGTGGGAAAATATAAGTTTTTTCAGTGTAATATATCATCTGAAATTTGGACTAGTGTATCTGGTATCTTTCAGAGGTTAAGCTGACTGAACATCAGCTCTGACCATCACAAAATCATAGCTTGATTCGTTTTTCCCTTTCTCTCCTCACACCAGACCCAAAATACTTTGATCACTTGAATTCAGGCAGGATGACACAATAATCATAGCTATAAAAGAAATCTCAAAAAGGGATACAATAATAGCTCTAATTTACATGGAAGTTAAGTATACAGAGGTGCTACCATTGTTATCTCAAAAGAAGAAAAAAATCATCCTGTGTTTCATTAGATGGCTATACCAAAAGTCCTGACAAATTCACGTAACCTTGGTTTTATTTATGCATTGCTGCTTATGAACTCCGTATAAACTAAATTATGAATAGTAGGCTGTGCACACACCTAAAACATCTTCATCAGTTGAATTGAATGTAGAAAAATGATCATAAGACAGGTTGTGATAAAGAAAATTAAAGGTGGGAATGACTTCATGAAATGAAATTATCTGGATGTAGTTTTTACTTCTGCTTGTACCCTACCAGGACATGGAGGAATTATATAGATGAGACTTCTAGGCTTGAATCACAGAATCACAGAATCACTAGGTTGGAAAAGACCCACAGGACCATAGAGTCCAACTATTCCTATCAACCATTAAGCCATGCCCCTCAGCACCTCATCCACCTGTCTTTTAAATACCTCCAGGGCAACCAGTTCCTTGGGCAGCCTATTCAGTGTCCAATGACCCTTTCTGTGAAAAATATTTTCTGATGTCCAGTGATAGCACTCAATATCATTGGTTCCATGACTTTTTCCTGCTACTGAGGTCAGATTGACAGGCCTGTAGTTCCCTGGATCCTCCCTCTGACCCTTCTTGTAGATGGGCACAACACCAGCCAGCCTCCAGTCAAGTGGAACTACCCCAGTTAACCAGGACTGCTGGAAGATGATGGAAAGAGGTTTGACCAGCACATCTGCCCGCTCCCTCAATGCTATTGGGTGGATTGAGCCTGATATATTCCAGTAACACCATACTTCCCTGCCATCTCAGTCATAAACAGGGTAACTGTAGATCTTCCTGTTCTCTTTGGTACAGGAGACCTTTGATTCCCTTCTCTTGACCTTCTTTTCATGGCACCATCACTGATGGTGTTCCTACCCCAGCACTTTTCTGATTTCCTGACTTATGCACCAGCTTTAGGGTCCATGAAGGGTTAGCTTATAAATGTGAATAGAGGGTCCAGTAGAAGAGTAATAGAGGAGAAGGTTAGTGGTTGAGCTAAAAGTCTTTTCCCAGCTGTGAATCTGATTTACTCTGTGAATGTATATATCAATGTTCCCGTGGTTCATAACTGCATTCAGGACAAAGGCTTGAGCTGTGTTCCTTGCTTCCATCTGCACACAGGTTGCTTTCATTCCCGTCACTCATCCTGAGGCAAATAACAAAGGTTTACATAAAAATTTCACTATAGGAGCCCCCAAGATTGCCTGTAGTGCCATCTCTAAACAAATTACCCACCAGTTCTGAGGCCAGACGTCATCCTTCCTCTGTCTTGTCTCATGTCATGTATCTCCTCCACATTTCCCAGCTCTGCCTGTGAACCTCTCATTCTCATAGTGATTACCATCTTTTGACAAAACAAACCCCCTCAAGCCTGGGATGGATACAAGAGGAAACATCTGTGAATGAGGGACTTACTCTCCCTGTCAGCCTTCAGCTCATCAGATAACACCTCATACAAGCAATCTTTCTGCCGAACTGAGCAGAACACTCTTCACTACGAAGTCAGTCACCTGAAAGTGAATTTTTTCATTAAAGCCACCCATATAGGCACAAATCTACACGTTTAACACTGCACCTGTACAAAACCAGGACATCTTAAAATCATTGGTTTTGTGACTACATGTTGGACAATTCAAATATATTTCATGATCACACACTGGCCAAAACCAGTTTAAAGAGGTTAGCCTAAAAAGTATACCCAGGAATAATAGCAGGACTCTTTTTCCCAGTCAGTTAGAATTATTAAAATGAGTCTTAACTCTTTGAAGTGATAAATGCAGGTAAACTATTCAAAAGATGCTTGGCAAGTGATTTCTTTATTAAAATTATTAACTTACTGAGTGAGATGTCTGGATTTGTGCATTTTTCATGGTCTTCAACTGAATCCAGATTCCAAATGCTCTGTCAAGATTTTAAATCCAGGAAATAAGTCCATTACTCTTCTCAGTAGGTGCTGCTTATGTGCCTCTGCATTGCGTCTGTCAAGATGAAAGGGCAATCAGAAAAGTGTTTGGCCTCATCTCTGCAAAGTTTCTCCATGGTCCAGAAAGGAAATCCTTAGGCCAAAATAGGAAACTAGATACCAGTTATATTGAGACCCACCAAATAACTCTTTTCTGAGGAAAATTCACACATTGCTGTGCTTGTTGTTCCCTGGAGAGAATGTTGATTCAGCTTTGGAAAACACAACAAAATGTATTGAATTGTAAAGGACCTAATGAATAATGCAGGAATCCAGCTCATAGGTTTCAATTAACCCTTTTTATTAATAGTCTTATACAAAGTCACTGATTTTTAAAATTTTATATATGTATAAACATGTTTCAATACATACATAAAAAAAAGATTTAAAATACAAGAAGAAATGCGCTATAATCATTGAAAAATGCCAGAGATATTTAAGGTCAACTCTGTGTTACTGTATGAGAAAAATGTTACATTTTTCTCATCATGTTAATTCTTAGCTTCATAGGTTTTTCTTGTGTTCAGCATTATCTGAGCTCCAGATGATGTAAGAATAAAACAAGAATAAAAAATTTGGTACATTTCTTTTTCTTTTTACTGCCATAGTTAAATTACTGAAGATCTTACTGTTCTCTAACAGGTTTTCTTATTATAAACGCTTGTTGGTACTTTAAGCAAGATCTTGGTTTTGAATGCTTATGATTGCACAGATTTAACTGCTGGTCTTTCATTTTTGCATTTGTAGTGTCCAAATCTGTCTGATTTTTTGGTATGGGTCAGTACAACCAGAAGGTGGAACAAGGATGGGTATGGAACTAAGAATTCAGCCACTCACCTCTGAAAATGAAGCAATGAATATTTTTATTTTTGGGCTAAAGACAAATGTGATGATCCCTCTCTTCATCCAGAATCCACTTTTTTGAAGTCTGGCAAAAGGTATTTGTGTCAGACTCATGATTTTGCCAGTCCAATTAAAATCTATTCAGATTTGGTCATGCTTTAAAGCTAGTTTGAAAATTTAGAATCATAAAATCATAGAAGAAGCAGGTTGGAAGAGACCCACTGGATCATCGAGTCCATCAAGTTTCCGTAGATTTTCAGTTCCATTGAGTTTTGTTTTAGTTCCATTGAGTTTAGTTTTAGTTCCATCGAGTCCATAGATTTTCTGTTCTCTGCCACTGGCAAATATCTGTATAAAGCATCCCATTCTTATTTGTGGATGGGGGGACAAGAGTCCCCAGGCATACCTGCAGGCTCCCTTGATAATTTATGTCAACTCATCAGCAAGAAAAGGACAACACAAGCATCGCAAGGGAAGGGGAAGCAGAGATCTCTACACAGCTTGAAAAACCAGAAAATTGCATGCAAAGCATCAAAGTAATGAAGTCAAACACTGACCAGTTAGGCACTGCTGCTCTTGGAGCTTGTCAAGAAACCTTAGTTCAGCTTCTATCCATATACATTATGACAGAGAACTAGCAAAGCAGTTAGACAACTAAAAAGGTAAGGTGGCGTAATATTTTAACATTTAAACTCTGTGTTGGTATCTAGCACCAAACATCTAGCATCAACCTCCATCCAGTGTACAGAGGAAGCTGGATGTATGGATATCTGGTGAGCACTGGTGAGGCCGTTCCTTGAATACTGTGTCCAGTTCTGGGCCCCTCACCACAAGAAGGATGTTGAGGCTCTGGAGCAAGTCCAGAGAAGAGTGACAAAGCTGGTGAAGGGGCTGGAGAACAGGACCTATGAGGAGCAACTGAGAGAGCAACTGGGGTTGTTTAGCCTAGAGAAGAGGAGGCTGAGAGGAGACCTCATTACTCTCTACAAGTACCTGAAAGGAGGTTGTAGAGAGGAGGGAACTGGCCTCTTCTCCCAAGTGACAGAGGGCAGGACAAGAGGGAATGGCCTCAAGCTCCGCCAGGGTAGATTTAGGCTAGAGATTAGGAGGAAGTTCTTCACACAGCGTCATTGGGCATTGGAATAGGCTGCCCAGGGAGGTGGTTGATTCACCTTCCCTGGAGGTGTTTAAGGCACGGGTGGTTGAGGTCTTGAAGGACTTGGTTTAGTGTTTGATAGGAATGGTTGGACTAGAAGATCCGATGAGTCCCTTCCAACCTGGTTGTTCTATAATTCTATGATATGACAGTACTGTCTCTGGTTTAGGTCATTTTTGGAGATATTGTGACATTAAGGAACCAATTCATATAAACCTCTTGTCCCTTTTTAAGATTTTCAAAATATTAGCAAATTATTTTGGATGTACAAAAGATGAAATTATGACAAAGAAACAATTCTTCACCACTAATTGTAAAGCTTACCCGATGTAGAACTCAGAAAATATGAAGAAAGCCCTGGAAAGAGAACAATACAATTGAGAAAAAAATTCAAGACCCCCATTGCAAATTAAACTCTCCAAAGATACAGCAGCCATCTGAAAGAAATTAATACAAGAATTTTAGGGATTTTTATGAAAATAAATGGAGTTACAGAGAAAACTGAGGTAAATGAGATTCTTTTAACTTTTTTCTTATTAAGCCCATGACATTAGTTTTGCTGAAAAGTTTTCCATTAAAATGATCAAGAAGCAGCCAATTATCAGACAGTACTGCAGAAATTAAAAGAAATTAGAAGAATTTTACACTAGTAGTGAGAATGTGCATAAAGAATTAATCTTGGAAGCAAAGACACTGGCCTCATCCAATAAGAACATCATGTACTTTAGAAAGAGATTCAAAATGTTTGCATGCTGAACAGCCCAATTATGATCTTGTTGCCTGGAGCTAAGAAATAGGAATGGATGAGAACACAGGTTCTTTTTAATTCCTGAAGTTTAACAGCCTTGTTAGCAGTGAGATGATGTATTTTTATGTATTTAGGATTCATAGCACAGAGTCACCTCATGGAGACAGATGATTATATGTTATTTATAAAAAAAGTTGATACTTTTAAAGTACCAGCCAGAGAAAGAGCTCTTCTCGACTGTAGCAGCTTTTGTTTTGTGAGAAACAGATAATCCTGGAGCACATTAAGCATGTTTTGAGAGCACTGGCTGAAGCATAGTCCATGGAGACATCATCAGACAAATGTATGGTTTCTAGATACCAACAAGAGCCTCAGCGCAAGCTGGTTGCTGAGTTGTCTAGACTGTTAAGACTTGGCATGCTTCAGTCTAGGTGCCTGTGGAGCTCTGAAGTTAAAAGTGATGAAAGAGAAGGTGATAATGAAACCTTAAGTACCTCTAGGATTAGTTGGCAGCCGACAGTTCACAGGGTTTGTAGTTCTGGAGACAGGACCCTAAACTGCAGTCCTGAATTCAATGCAGAAGTATTGTGGCAGATTTAGGTGCATTCTTTCATTACATGATTATTGGCTGTTTTTCCAATGAACAACTTTGCTTGTGGCACAAAACAAGGATGAACCAATGTTTTCATTAATAAAGCTGTTGCTTCCTTCACCCCCACGATATTGCAGAAATGAGAAGGTATTAGCGAATGCAGCATGTAATTACAGCCAATGAAGAGAGGTAATGCTGTCTTGCTGTCGCCTTGTTCCACCCTGAAGAACTAAATTGTTTGCGGTCTCGTCATGATGTTTAGCAATTTTCTTATATCAGACTTTTCATGAGGGAGCTCTAATTGTATATATCTCATTTTCTGTTTACCTGAGCTAACCTTACTCCTTAGTACTGGGAGCAGCTACACTGATGAGTGAAGCCAGTGGCTGCTGTGTTTTAGCAAATAACTCTACTGCACTTTTGAAAACTCGTTGTGCAGGATATCTCAGACAGGGTAGCTAAAATTATTGAAAACTTCTGACTTTAGTGTTCCTATGCATCAGCACCTTGTAAAGTGAAGATAGTTACATTTTGCCACTTCACTCTTGTTTTGAAAATAACTTCTTACATTCCTGTAATATAGGAAAACACCCATGGGGAAAATGAAAGTGTCTATTTGAAGACATTTGAAGAGTGAACTAGACTAAAAGCTGGGAGAAGCACATGGTGAAAAAAAAAAGTATTAAACGTTATCTCAGGATCACATGATCCATTCTGCATACTGAATGAAGTGGTGATCTTCTCTAGAGAGTGGTATGTGATCAATTAAGTGCAGATTATTTGAAGAATCATAGAATCACTAGATTGGAAGAGACCCATCGGATCATAGAGTCCAACCATTCCTATGAAACACTAAACCATGTCCCTCAGGACCTCATCTACCCGTGCCTTAAACACCTCCAAGGAAGGTGAATCAACCACCTCCGTGGGCAGACTATTCCAATGCCCAATGACCCTTTCCATAAGGCACATATGCAAAAACCCCAAATTAAAATTTTACTGGCAACTTTAATACTGACACCTCAAAACTTCAGTGTGTGACTTTGCAATCTGAATGTTATACTGCATTTTTTTCTTGGTGTTTTTATGTGCATATATACATGATGGTGTGATGTAGAGGCTATATAACTAAATATTTTAAAGGATGTATTTTGTATGAGTGGTGAATAAACCAATCTTGACAGTAAGAACACAGTTTTGCAATATGTCTGATTATATTTTACGTACGTCACATTTTGATGTAAGGAATGATCACTTTTTATCTTCCAACAGAACATCGTTTTACTAAGTTCAATCCACTTGTGTTGAGGGAAGAGGAAAAAACTTTCTCAAGGCTTTTCAGTGGATAATTGTGATAAATGTTCTTTTAAAAGCTGATAGTCAATAATACGCATCCTGGATGTTTTAATGCAAAACACACATTAGGAGAAAGGGAAATACTCTGTCATGTTTTGGGTTTTTTTTAATTTTAATATGAAACTTTTAAAGTACTGAGAGTGTTGAAAAGTTAGAAGTAGACCTAGAGATGATGGATTGGTAGAGATGTTACAGATAGCACAGCAAAGTTACTGAAATAAATGCACTGCAATATTTGTTTTGTGACCAGTCACAGAAATTATTCTATCCCCACAAGGCAATCTCAGAAAATTAGGTGTTTTTTTATTAACAGCTACGAACATAGCTATATTATTTGAAGAGGAATGTATCAATGGAATGTGAATGTAATAATTTGCATCCTGGTCTTCATTAAAAGGATGTGATCACTTGATAAAGTGTCAGTGAAAGTGATTTTTCAGCATGAAAAAATCATCTGGATTTTTGTGAGCCAGATATCGGTGACAATTTAAAAATGCATGTATAAACAATATTATTCTGCCTCACTCTACATATAAATATCTGTCTATCTCAGTTGAGATGTTTCTTCCTAGGTCTGGGAGGGTTTGGTGGAGTGAGGAATGTGAACTGCAGCTATTTTTGACTGTTAAAAATACACAGAAGAACCAAAAAGTGATAGGAATGTATGTTTCTTGCAAAAATGAATGCTACAGGCAATCAGAATGAGCAACTGAGATAGAAATGAAATTCTATAGCAGAAAATTTATTTTCGTGTTTATATGTTTTCAACCTTCAAAGTTCATCCTGCAAACCTCTGAATAATATAGGATATAACACAGAGTCATAGTATCATAGAACAACCAAGTTGGAAGAGACCCACTGGATCGTCGAGTCCAACCACTCCTATCAAACACTAAATGATGTCCCTAAGTGCCTCATCCACCCGTGCCTTAAACACCTCCAGGGAAGGTGACTCAACCACCTCCCTGGGCAGTCTGTTCCAATGCCCAATGACCCTTTCCATAAAGAATTTTTTCCAAATGTTCAGCCTAAATCTCCCCTGGAGGAGCTTGAGGTCATTCCCTTTTGTCCTGTCCCTTGTCACTTGGGAGAAGAGGCGAGTACCTTCCTCTCTACAACCTCCCCTCAAGTAGTTATAGGGAGCAATGGGGTATCCTCTGAGCCTCTGCTTCTCTTCATATACAGTGCTGTCATCTGGTGCAATATCGTTGGGTACAGGACTTCTGTCTCTTCTACCGTAACTGATAATTTTCGTGTTCATCTGTTTGCTTTTTAGCCTCCTGAAGGGGCAACGCTGTTCTCAGCCTTCATAAGGGTCTGCAATTATAACATTCATAAAAACAGCTAGTCATAAACATGTCACACAAAGTATTTTGCAGAGTTTATGTGAAAGGAAATTGAAGTCTCTTGAAAATGGAACTGAATCTTGTCCAAACAACCTTCAGTGCACTAGTCCAACTTCATTGTTGTTATATATTACAAGATTTTTTTATCCATGCATACTATCATTAACCATATTGTGTGTTTTGATAAATGTTCCTCTTGGAAATTCAGGCAGTTCTTTGACCACTGTCTCTGTTGGTGTTGCTTTTTCATTAAGTCTTAACTGTGGAAAGAGAGATACCATATTTAAGTGAAAGAAACTGATAAATTGAAAAAAGCAATTGCCTCCCAAGGTGTTTGTTTGGTAGAACTATCTGTCTGCACTTGAAGACTCGTGGATAATTGGTTAATATTTGAAAAATAATAAACAATTGTACCTAAGGCTAATAGCACTACTCAATCTTTATTAAAGATCTACAATGTCTAGGGCCACCATGTAACTTGAATTAGTAAAGCAATATTCCCAAACAGTACTCAGGATAATAGCTATGATGTATTTTGGGCAAGCAGTTCTTCATTTTAGCAAATGACAATGAAAAAACAGAGAAATAAAATTTGTGGTCTGAATTTCAGGCTACCTGTACTTCCACCTATACATGTTTTGGTTGGAAAATCCTCCTAAATGTTGCTTTGATCTATATCATGGTTCTTTGGGGTTTTCCTTTGCCTCAAAGGCAGTTATGTTTATGTTGGTTCATTCAGAGTTGTGGCCTTTGCTGCTGCTGCTGACCAGAAACCACAGCATGGACTCATGGAGCAGCCTCAGAAAGGTAGACTAGTCCTACCCTCAACCTTCCCAGGAGCATAGAATCATAGAATCATAGAACAACCAGGTTGGAAGAGACCCATCGGATCATCGAGTCCAACCATTCCTATCAAAAGCATGCACATGCCTTACGGTGTGGGCTAGTCACCGGGTCAAGATGACCTTCAAGTTCAGCCATGCACATGGTTGTTACTGTTATGCATAAGTGCATGGTCAAACAGAGAGGTAGGTCCAGTGCTGGAAGGGAAAAGCTAAAGTGGATCATTGTACATGCCTGAGGTACACCCTCTACATATGGGATAGATTAAGCTGGGTCAAGACCGTGAATGCAAAAGCAGGTAGTTCAACTTTGTGCTGTGGTAATGATTTCAGTTTATTATAGCTGCTTAAATCCAACAATACATTCAATAAACCTGTGGATTAGGTCATGCTTAGGTTTGATCTTAATGATTGTGTTGCTGAAGCGTCTTTTTCTTCTTGTTTCCCTGGGATCCAGAGCTGTCTGATTCTGTCTGTGATGCAACCGTTTAGTTGTATAACATGCTGGTTGTATGTGTGGCCCGTGTGCACTGCCATAACTGCAGATTATCAGCTATTTTACTGGGCATATATATCCCATGGGTATAAAGGCCTGAAGTGGATAACTCTAGGGAGGTAGATCACAGATTTCTAGTGTTTGGGCTTTGTTCGCCTTAGCTCTTTGTCCCTCTTGAGGGTGCAAACACAGAGTTTAATGACATGTGTGAAGTATGAGACTGAATTCTCTGTACCAGCAGCAACTCTGATTGTGTTGCACTTACCAGGATTATTTGGTGGAGTGTATGGCATTAAGAGGAGCATAGTGAAATCTCTCACAGATTTCTAAGCAATCATTGCTTGGTATTTTGCTACAGCAAATCCAAAGCAAACTGTCATGCAAAAGGAAAATTTCAACAGAGCTGTCTGCTTGGAAAATGTTCTGACAGCATAGCTGACCAGGTGCATTTATAAACTCTCACAAATACACAAGACTGTGTTTTGGAGATCTGTAATTTGAGGTTTTTAAACCTCTCAGCCAGGGAACTTGTCAAAACCTTCTGCAAGCCTCCAGTTCTACAATAGGAATGGGAGATAACTGGGGCACCTGCTCAGATGTTTGTGGCTGATCTTAGTTTTAGCTGTGGTAGGTCTTGGCAATATGGCCAGTGAAAGATATTTTAATCAGTGTTTTTCTGAGAAAACTGGTGCCTTTGTTCAGTATCCAAATCCAGAAAACACTACCTCTAGAAAGTTTTCAGGAAAGTTGAAAACTACTGTGGAAAGCAGGTGCTTCTGTTTGGGGGTGGAGGGGAAGTTCAGTAAAAATCAAATAATCCATTGAAAAGCAGGGTGACAGAATTTTTTCAAAGACTTACAGGAATTTTTTTTCTTTCATTCTTAGTCAGAAATGTGTTTTTTATTTCAAGAAAGGTACTGTCTGTAGTGCCTTGGTTACTTCTGGTTACAAGAATTTTGAGTCTGCTAGAACTGGTTGGATATTAGTTGCTCTCACATTTGATACTAGTCAACCTTCTTCAAACGATTTCACTCTTAATGCTTGAAATTATGGAACAGAAAAGCATGCTTCATCATTTGTAAAAATCATCACAAAGCAGTGAAGCTTTGTGACAGAAGGAACTCAATAGTAAGGAAATGAAGGGCTGTTTTGGACGAAGGGGATAGAGCTGAATGTGGTTTTCACTTTTCATTGTGTGCTTCCTCACCTGTTTGAAGGTTTCCTCTCTATGTGTCACTTCTATGCTGTTAGAAGTTATGTCTTTTGTTAAATAATTTACAGCTTTGCAGTCTGCCAATCAGGAGAGGATTAAAGCTGTGTTGTTTTTCTTCCCCCTTTTTCTTCTTCTATTTTTTCCTTTCTTTCTATTGGCCTGCTGCTATCTGTTCCTTTTTAAAAAAACAGAAAAGGAGAAGGGAAAATGGAAAATATTAACATCTATTACAGATGTACTATAGCTGTGTTAGGTTGTTCTTGAAAACTGTGAGAAGCAGAGATCTCACCAGGAACAATATTTTATGTTATGCTCTTTTGTGAAAGCGAATCTTCTATCAAATCATTTCAATGTCTATAATTTTCTTAATGCTAATTTTTTACTACTTTTAATTCATAATGCTTCAGGTGAAATCTTATGCACAAGGATCAGAACATAGAATTTATCTAACACTAGAACTTATGTACAAAATGATAAACCAATTTTAAAATAACAGAAATTCAGACAACTTGTTATTCCATCTATCTGAGCTTTTCCTCATTATAATAGAAGTATGAGAAGTCTTTACTTGAGGCAGATCACACTTGATCCTCTTCAGGATTTTCTTGACACTTGTCCTCTTGCATTATCTATTTTAGCAAGGAAATCAACAAGCAAATGAGGAGCTCTTCCATCATTATGAAGGATGACTTCAGTGAAGTTAATGCCTCAAACACTGTGAAACATAATCTATCAAATGCTTAAATATTATTTGCTGAAGTATAGACATAACACTAACAACTTTTATTTTATTTCTTCTTTCCTTGAAGTTCTTGAGAAATGAATGAGAAGAAAACCTGTGTAGCATCAGTTGACAAAAGTGTTCTAGGTTTGTCTTGGTCCAGTTGTTTGCAGCAGCTGGTAAATATTCTCGGAATTAGACAGAAGATTTTACTAATTTCCTCAGTTGTTTTGTGGATGATTCACTACATTTGGCCACAAGCCTAGCTCCAGGCATAGGGAGGGTTACCAAAACTACTTTAAATTGGCTTTGCTTGCTCTCGTCAGAGCTGTCAGAGGGCTGGGATGGGTGGGATCTACTAAAAGCCCTTTCAAATCCTTCATCGTACAAAAAAAGCTGTACCTTAGATATTATGCTATTTAATTCTATTGTTCCATATCAATACAAGACCACAAAAATGAGATTTTACTGACCTGGATGCAGGATTTCCTGACAGCATCTGGCTGTTCTTCTCACCCTTTGCCACCAGTGTCATCGCCTAGTTTGGCCGTATGTTTTTAAGAAATTGGATTTGGATAGAAAACAGGAACTCCAGATTAGCCAAAGCATGAGTGAGGACACACATTACACAACTGCCAGAAAACAAGTTGAGAATGTACTTATCTACTGACTGTTGAAGAATGTGTACTCAGAACATCCTACTGGATCCACATCTTAATCTGTTAAAACAGCAGTATTCACTACTGCACACTTTCCTCTTCTCCCTCCCTGCTTCTGTTAATGATAAATCTTTTTTTCAGTTAGATTAATACATTTTTTGGTAGTAAAAAATTATGCTGTTTTCTTGGTTACAACTCTTAAATAAGCTGTATGGGCTTCCATGAATATTCCTAGACTCTCTGTAGTAAGTTTGAGTTAAAATGGTTCATATGATAGAGAGCAATGCTTGGTATGTGACCAAATGGATTTTGATGCAAAATACTCAACAGATCAGGTTTGTTAGCTTTTCATAAAACACACCTCTTACTCCTAAGGTCTGCACAAGGAAACACAAGTTGCCAAGAAATAGATATTTTTTATATAGTAGCAAGTGAACAGCAAGATACTCTTGACCAAATTGTTCAAAGTTACTTCAAATAAAAATATTATCTTTTTAGTTCCCCCCCGTCTCAACAGTGTTTATTGCATATATTAGACCTGCTTCAAGGTGATTTGAATGTACATGCTCAGTGTTTGAAAGCCTCTTTGTTTTTCACTCATGAAAGATCATTTATTCATATTTGATTTTATTCCCTTTCTATTTGTCCTTATTTGGACTTCACATGCCTGGCAGATACAAGTGTATAGGAAATAATCCATATTGCTTTGTATTGGATTCATGTATATTACAAAGGAAAATCCCCATAGCATTAGGATTTTGTGTGTATAAATTCCTCTTAGAAGTGTACCCTTAGTGAGAGCAGCATATTAAAAAGTTGAGACAGAAAATGAATTTTAACATTAGAGTGATGCTGATTCCTCCAAGACAGTCTGAGTTCTACTGATCATGATTAAAGAAAAAAGAGGCTAATCACAAAGGCACGGTTAAGTATTCCACATTGATTTTTGATATGTTACAGGTATGGCAAGACTTATTGGTACAATCTGTTTGTTATAACCAGTCATCAGAGAAAATATTAAAAAAGAAATGGAATTTATTGACCTCAAAATAAATAATTTATCCAATCTTTCCATTGCTCCTCCATTTTTTAATTTTTACAAAATTGAGTAAGGGAAGGGAAATGACTGTTAATTTACAACATTATTTTTTTTTTTCCAAAACTTTAAGCTTCTTTTTAGTTGTAATAGCTAATAGGAAGAAGTCCTGTAGGTTTAGACTAATTCTTGTTGGTATACTCTTAGGGCTTCTTATCCTATGTGCAACCAGCATGACTTTTATTATTTTTTTTTTTAAACTCTACCAATGTCTCGCTTCAGTAATTATTGAGTTCTGTTTGGTTATGATTGACTTATAGGGAACCTTCTGTGTTTCCTCTCTCAAAAAGTAATGGTACAATAGAGTTAGATCACTCTAATTTTAAAGTTAGAATGTCGAATATTTCAACTACATTTGGAGTTTTTCCTCTTCTTTGCGTCTTCAGGAATCATGTAGGGGAAGGTGGCCTTACAAGCAGAAGTGTTGAAAAAATTAACCCTTTGTCTTGTATATAATATAAACTTATTGTGTGATGTTTCCTTCAGTGCACTCCTGTCACTAGGAATAATCTGCCCATCCATAAGCAGATACTTGCTGAAGAAGCTAATGAATAGCTGAGACAAGAACAGGAAGGTAGTTTTATTATCTGTAACAATTCTGGCTGTTGGGAGTCACTGAAGTTGGATGTGTTGCCTCTGAAGCATTGCAAGCCCAGCCAGTTATGTCATAAGACATAATGATGAAACTGAAGACCTTCCAAATAAAAATGGGATTTTTTTTGGTACTCTGAGTCACTGTGGTTTTATTCTTATGGCAACGTTATGGTTTAAAAGAACCATGTGACTCTGGAATAACAATATAATATAGTATATACAATAATTCTCTAGCATCCAAAATAATTCCAAACCAACAATATAATAATTACCCTCTTTACCCATGGTACCTATGTAATTATTACAGGATAAACTGATCTCATTTAAATTACCTATTTGATTATGTTATGTATGCTTTGTGAGATAGCGTTATCCAGTCCATTTATGTGTCTGTTTTGATTGACATCACTTTCACACTAACTACTTTCTTCTTGTATTCAGCTAAAATAGACTAAATTCATCATGCACTGAATGGAAACTTAAGAATAAGTGTTTAGATAATTGGGCATCAGGGATTCTTAGAAGTCTTTATTATGTGAGAGTGCCCAAATAACATCTGTTCCTACATTCCTATTATTCAGGGATGCTTTGTAGTTATTGAGTCTTCAGGGACCTCAGAAGCAAGAAACAAAGATATGCTGAATAAAATCCACTTTATGTAAAGCCTTTTACACCCATCTAGTTAGTGAATGTGGCCTGGTTTAGGGTAAGATTTAATATTCGTGGGGAAAGACATGACTGTTATTTGATACTCAACAGCCAGGTGTAAGAAAAAACAGAAAGAAGTTGTTTAGAAAAATAAGAATGCCTAGACACTTCTTGACACCAGAAGATAGCCAGATTTTTCAAGGCTTGTTTCAGCATCAGTAATTTCCCCCCAAATACCAACAATTTCCAGCATATTCTCTAGAGGAGGTCTTATCACAAACTCAAAGGAAATGTAATTAAAGTTGAAAAATATAAAAAATAATTGTTTGAGAGCAAAGGAGGAAACAGGTATGGCTTGAAGGGCAGTGTCCCTCAGAGATTAAGAGCAGCTAGTCAATTGTAAAACATCAGTTTAATTGAATTACATTTGCTGTCTCTCCCAAACTTAATTTATTTATATCCCAGTTCCTTCCATAGACTAGCTTCAATGGAGAACCATGGTAGGATAAATAAGTGATTTGGCTTTCAATTGATTGAAGATTAATTTCCATCATCTCTCAACATCACACATGAAATCTTTCCTTCTAATTTTGTTTTAGAGGTACATTTTCAAACAGAATTTGCTAATGGTTTTGATTTGGCATTGTTTTAGCAGTCATTGCTGATAGAGTTCACCTTTATCTTCTCAGCTTTCAAAAGGCAGTAATTTCTGTGCTCCACAACAGGTATTTTTAAGTGTATTATTCTCAGAAAGTCCATCAGCTTTTGTTTCTGTCCTTCATTCTGTTACAGAGAATTAATCACAATAACTTGGCTTTTACTGCTTAGGATGATACCAGGAATTCAAATGTAGGTCCTTTCCTGTGATAATGTTAGCTGAGATAAAATTGATGTGAAAGGGGGGAAAAAAGTTGTTTATCTCTGGGGATAATCAGGTGTGTGGCATCGTACTATTAGCGTGTCTCATAGCATAACTTTAAAATGAAGAGGAGTGATGTCTTTGGCAGGATTTAGGAAGATGTGATGATGTATGAGCAGGAAATAGACCACTGGTGGTTAAAGAAATGAATTTTCCATATGCTTCCATTTAACTTTAGGGATTTTCAGCATGCTCCACTTATATTAAGTAATGATTATATGGAAGCTTTTATCTTTCACTAGTATTATCTCAGATGATTATAAAATGGAACTGCACCTAAAAACAGAAGAAAAGAGAGAATCTTTTAATTATTATTCATTCTTAAACAGCAGTGAATACGCGAAATTGAAGTTCACAGGCTTAGGTATTCTGACCTTTTTTGGTCTTTTTTTTTTTTTTTTAGAGCACACCTCTTATTTTAATTAATGAAAGATTAAAATCTAATTAACATTCCAAAGTATTGTATTACGCTACTTCATGTCTAAACTATATTTTTGGGTACTAAGAGTACAAAAGCAGAGTTCTTTGCATTTTCAGTTATTTATTTTAATCTACGTTCTGGTCACCTGAGTGACTCTGGGGAGGTTCACTGTATTCCTGTGCCTCAGTTTTCCTGTCTGTAAAGTGGAGATGACTGAATCAATCTCTTTAATTGTTTTATACCCAATAACTTCTCTTTCATTAAGATCAGCAAAGTCTAGCAATACTTGCCCACAGTTGTGAAAGAAAGGCACTTGGATTTAAGAGTCTCCTTGATGACTGTTTTTACACTACTGAGACCATGGGTCTGTGAGAGTAGCTGCACTCAGGATTATGTAGATGTCTACAAGGAAGTGAATCATTAGCATGAAAACCAGATGGTAATAATGAAAGCTACAAAAGTAATAATGAAGACAGCCTTGAGTTGCTCCTAACTTTGTCTACCTGGGTGCTTTGTTCACCTATCTCCTGCATTCTGTCGGTTCACCAGGCAATAGAGAGGCTATGTGAGTGTGCACAGGAGATGAGGAGTGGGGCATAGTGGAGGTCAGTGCCTATATCTGTGATTCCCTGTTTCTCTGAACTGGTGAGAAGAGTCACTAGTGCTATGTGGCATCTGGGATATCCAGGTTTTTGATACTACCTTGTCCTTATCAATGGCTTCTCAAACTCTTCTCCTAGGCTAATTTTCAGTAGAGCATTAGATACAAATATATTCAGGATCTATTGACACTTGTCCTTCTTATAGGTATGCATGATAAACTCTGGTAAATAGCTTTCTAAATATTCTCATAATTTTCTTGGGCATTGAAGTTCTAATGTCAGTCCTGAAGTGAATGCTAAATATGAACCAATAAATAAACCTACTTCTCACTCAATAATACATCATCCTTTTAGCTGGTATGCTGTTGAAACCAAATTAATGTTATACATATC
The DNA here is from genome assembly GCA_033558105.1 of Coccyzus lansbergi. NCBI lineage: Eukaryota > Metazoa > Chordata > Aves > Cuculiformes > Coccyzidae > Coccyzus > Coccyzus lansbergi. The sequence continues at coordinate 65,720 of JAUMJK010000166.1, forward strand.
TTCTTTTGTCAAACAGGTAACAATGTAACATGAGTATTCGTGATATTTTCTCCCTAACCAGTGTTCTTATTTTATTTGCTTGCTTCAGAAGACGTTCCAGTCTCTTTTGTAACAGCTACAAATTACTGAGGAGTTATTCTTCTCTGTTCTTCACTTCTAACTAATTTTAAGAAAACTGCTAATAACGTATATTCAGAACTGCTCAGAATTATAAGTTCAGCTGACTGCAAATGAGGGAAGATGGGAAAAAAGGAAGCAGATCTTAAGTTCCCTTTCTCCTGTTACTCTATCAGAGTCTCCAGTAGCTGCAGTATAATGTTAACCTCAAGAGATGCAAAAAGATGACTTGTGCTTTGTGGATGATTAGAAAACAGGAGGAATATTCTGTAGCGGAGCAACTATATCTTTAGAAAGAGTTTAATTTCTGTAATTTGAAATTCAGAGAAGCTTTTGGATAGAATTTTGTGATAATTTAATATCAGATGATGGTATCTTAATGGTCTTTATATACTTCGTATACTTTTTTGCAATAACAATTTATGCTATTAAGAAGTTGCAAAGGAAAATTATTGTATTCTACATTTCTAAAACAATTTTAACAGCCTCTGAAAGTAGAGTATTAGACTACAGTAGTAGACTATAATTGTAAATATGAAATTCTAATGGTTTTGGTTTTAATGTATTTCACATTTTAAAGTATTTAATAAAATATAATATTTAATAAATTTCTAATTATTTAAATCGTAGATATTTCTGTTGTAAAACAATGTCATAAAAAATTCTTGAAAATTTCCTCCACTCAAAGGTGGCACTGTGGACATGGAAACTCTCCTAATTTATGTGTTATTGCAGTGGTTGTACAACTTCTTCCCTCTGTACAAAGACCAAAATGAAACGACCGTCTTTCATTTATTTCCTGCTAGTTTTCTGCCTCGAAGTCACGCTACTGAGGGTCATAAAGGTGATGATTTAAGCTTTAAAGTGTAGAGCAATTAAATTATTTCTTGTTAATGCTAGTCAAAGTAAATGAGTGTGCCTATTTCTCCTTAAAAAAAAAGTTGCAGAAGGTAAGCTATTTATTGGCAAAGTATACTTTAAATATTTTGAGTATATGATGATTAAATGTATAGCAAAATATCACTCAAAAGATGCCTTTTCCACATCAAAATCAAGCTGTATATTTCTACTCCTTTCTGCCATTCTTGAGAAACCAACTTAAATTACTTTCCTATTTTTCATTAAATTTAAGTTAAAAGATGCAGAAAACTTTGGTCCACCCTCAGTCTTAAAGTTAACACAGATTCCTTGTATTTGATATGACAGAACTTAGAAAGACTAATTTGCTTCCAGTCTACCCTTATTGTCTAAAGAGCTTGATCTGAGTCTAAGAAGCTGATAAAAAACTGTAAATTTTCTTATGATCTTGTAAGACCAAAAAAAAAAAAATGCTTTGTTCACCTGTTTTAATTTTACAACATGTAGGTGTGTTTTATTTAGTAAGTTGTTTTTGTGTGCTGTTTTTCCAAAGGGTTTTGAAAAGTAGGGCAATATTTGGTTTTGACAGCATTGTCTCCTCAATAGGATAGGGCTGGTATTCAGGAAAGACTTTCCTTGTAGGTTCTATTCCTGACTTTATTCCTTTGTGAATCCAAACCAAGATATTTGAGTGGCACTTACTTTGAGATTTCAGGCTCTGGTTAACTTTGGGTGGATAAGGACAGTTTATAATACTGAAATATTCAAATAAATACAGCGGAAGTATGGACATATTTCACTGACCAAGGTACACTCACTATCCTGAGATCTGTAGGCTTTACATTCTGAAAACTGTCATTAAATATTGGAATAATCTCTGACAGCTTACATAGCTTTCATATTACATATTTATAGCGTGCAGTTAAACCTCTTCTCTGCTCTCAGAACCAGTGGGAGGAATGAAAAATACACATAAACTGAACGATTCCCTGCCAGATTGGAGAGCCAAGCAGAACTAACCTTTCATAAGCAAAAAGGTGGGATGCCGCCAATGTTATCAATTAAATTTCTCCTCCTTTCTTCTCTTCTGCATAAACATGTTTATAAAAGACCAACACAATGCTAACTGAGCCTCACTGCTACATGCAGATGTGATCAAGCTGCTAATTTGATGAAGTAACCAAGTATTTTACAAGCCACCTAAATCCAAGATCCAAATTTAGCAAAAAGATATTATATGGTTAGCTTGTTTCTGTAAGGTAGAATAAATTGAAGTATTGAATGAATTGAAACTTTTATAAAGACCAACAGTTCTTAATGCTCAGAGTAAACATAGAGAGAGAATAGCAACAAACCAGATTTTACCAGAAGGTAATCCTTCAGAATTAATAGACAGTATTTTCTTTCTACTCATGGTCTCTTTAGTGAAACTTCTAATAATAACACATAAGTGCAGGTGCCAGCTTTATGTTATGATCATGATCTGAGGAGAGATTACTAACTCATTTAACATATTTCAAGAACAGGAGACCCACAAATAATTATCAAAGTGTTTATTAATACAAGTTAGTTCACTAGCTACTATCTTGCTGTATTAACTCTTGCTGGTTTTTGAAAGTCAACTCTTGTTTAAAGCTTATCAACTTGGAATTTAAAGGATGATTTATTTTTTTATCTCTGACCACCTTATTGGGTGGTAAAAATAATTTTCTTTATACAAAAGTTTTCAGATATTCACTTCAATTTTGAGGCAAAATAAAATAGATGTATATATTTGGGAAAACAAAACCCAAGATTAACATACATAAAAATGATACTGAATAGTGTAACGTAGCTCTTATCCTTTATGCCTGCTATGTTGTAACTTCTCATTATCCTCCCTTAATTGGACTCGAAGGTGAAATTTGTGTTCATGATTATCTGGCAATGGTTAATCTCTGAAAGTCATTGGCACAAACCAGAAACACCCTGATTCTCAAAAGTGCATAATATGCTCTCATTGAAATAAACAGGAGCCAGTGGGTTAATAGCAACTTTTAAAATTCTTCTGTTTATTTAGGAGTTTCTCTTTTTGCATTAAGAAATCATAATTCAAGCTATGTTTCGTATCAATTCCTAATTCTAAAACTGTAGTGTTTACCTCCATCCAAGCTACCATGAGAATCAACACAATTTTACCCACTTTTTCAGGAATTCTTTACATGCATATTGGAATATTATCTTTTAGATGAAGATTTTTCTACCTTCTCAGATTCACATTCCTATTGTCTTCCCAATTCCCCACACTTCTCATGTTGCTTTTCCCCTTCAGATGCTTTCTAACGATTTTGTCAAACTTTACTTATGCTGATGCTGACTCTGATTGTGTCTGCATACCTAATGAATTGGAGCTAATGTATGATATCATTAACACCTCCAGGGAAAGGATTTCGTTTTTCAGAGATTTTGAAATGCTGTGGGCATTTATAATGCTGATCAAAAAACCCCCATAATGGAGGCAAAACTCTATTAAAATTTTGTTAAAACACAAGACAAAATCCTTCTTCGTGATGAGCGTGGAAAATCTCACCCCTTTACTCTATCTCTGTATCCATGGAACACCCATGAATTCCTCAATAATCCTATTAAGACCTTATATTCACCAAAGGAAGGTAGAGTATAAAAAATAATATCCACTTTGAATTATGAGCAATTTAATCTTATGCTTAGAAAATTCTGCAGAATTTGAAAGTCTGAAATTTGAAATCTCCTGCTGTGTGTGGAATCACGTAGTAAACTGCATGATTTGGGATAGAACATCTCAGTAGTGCAACTAGTGTGTGAACTACTGCAAATACTTTTTTCCCCTCTCCCGTTTTGCCCAAGTTATTTATTTATTTTATCCTAAATTTTGGGCAGGTGTCAGCATCTGTTACTCACATATACATTTTAGTACAATATGACTTAGGGTTTTATGATTGTTATAATTAAATATTTGAAGATTTACTTCCTTAAAAACCTGAAGTTTATGTGACTTTCTGCCTCATATTCCATAACAGCTATAAAAAAGTAGATAAATAAATTAGCAGATAAATAAATAAATAAATCTTTTACTATAGACTGTTGAAAAGTATGGAAACATTGGAGTGGGTCTATAAGATTGAGGTCTCAGTTTGTAGAAACAAGCAAAATTGGAGGTCATGACTCTTAAAGAGACACACACTGTTAGAGAGTCAAAAGACTTGGACCCACGATTAGCTGGAAACCCAGATGGTTGAGATTCATAGAATAATAGAATAATAGAATAACCAGGTTGGAAGAGACTCACTGGATCATGGAGTCCACCCGTTCCTATCAAACACTAAACCATGTCCCTCAGCACCTCATCTACCCATCCCTTAAACACCTCAAGAGAAGGTGAATCAACCACCTCCCTGGGCAGCGTGTTCCAATGCCCAGTGACACTTTCTGTCAATTTTTTTTTCCTAATGTTTAGCCTAAATCTCCCCTGGAGGAGCTTGAGGCCATTCCCTCTTGTCCTGTCCCCTGTCACTTGGGAGAAGAGGCCATTACCCTCCTCTCTACAACCTCCTTTCAAGTTTATGAATATCAGATCAATAGACTCTGTTACAGGTCAAACACTTTTTGGTCATCACACTTGATATGCGAACTACTGGAACACAATACAATATGTCACTATGGCATTTCAGAAACCCTTCAAGTTATCTCAGTTTTACTCTTCAGGTAAGTACTGCTTACATGCTTCAAATATTAAACTGCATTAAACTACATTCCATAAAAATGTCTCATCTCTGTGCTCTTTCTGCTACTAGGGGTTGTTTATCAAAATCTCAGAAAAAATTTCAACTCACATTCAAATTAAATTGAAAATGACAGAATCTTTTTTTCCTAGTGGAAAATGTGTAAATAAAATGACATATACCTAAAAAATCAGTGATATGAAAATGCCTTCCAAAGCTTTCATCACTGGGAAGCTACAATAAGCATCCATTAACTCTGCTACACCATTTCTAAAAACCTTAACAATGTTACTTTCCTTTATAATTGTTTTTTAAAGAATCTTGGAAATACAGGCAGCAGTAACAAAATGAAAATAACATAGCACAGAATGTAAATGAAATTATGTGCAACTCAAGGTACTGTGTGCTTTTCCATACTGTGGTCTCAAAGGTTGACTACAGAATTGCTTCCTTGAGCTTTTTGACTCTTCCTGTGATGCTGCTACCTTATAGAAGGCACAGAGCATGTTGAATTGGAGTTCTTTGGTATATTGCTTGGTTAGGATTTCAAATTTGTTATTGTAGGGCTAGCCTGAACAATAAGTATTGAAGAAATTGTATTGCTTAAGATGGCTTTGATATTTTACTGTATTAACCTTTGTTAATTATTCTCTACAGTAGTGACTGTGAACAGTTAAATCACTGAAATTGTAAGTCTTTTGAATCTGAAGACCTGTAAGGATGCAGGAATTACCCACAGGATAGGTCTCAGCTGCTTGGTCTGCATTTGCTTTGCATGCAGCTCTGTCTTTGACATCATTGGGATTCCAGAGAGAGCAGGAGTGCAGAGAAGATCCTCACAGCAGATAAGAAAGTGCAATGCAGCCTGAGAATATTTCCTTCAAAAAGGGTAGTCTGTTTCCCAGGGAGATGGTGGGGACAGGAGGAGGGGAGTGAAGCCTATTAGACTTTCCTGCATTGGCTGAGAGAGACACTGTAAGAGGAGACAAGAAATTATTCTTTTTTTCTTTTTCTGTTTTCTTACTCATTTAGACAATGTAATGAGTTAATGCCAGCTGGGTTCTGATTTGAAGCAGTGCTGTGAGCACATTTGCTCAGTCTTTTGTCCAGTACTTACTGTCCATGGCGATACCTGCACTGCATCTTTGTGCACTAGTGGGTGTACTGGTAGGGCACGATAACTATATCTATAGAGTTACCTTTGACATTGAAGTAATTATTACATCCCTTTCTATACAGCAAGTATCAACTAAGCACTTGGAAGCTGTAGAATCTTATGGAACAAATATTTTTCTTTCATGTTCAGTAAAATATTCTGATGACTAACCATCTTTGAAGAAAACTCTCGGAATTGTAATCAAAATAATTTGCATCAAACACCTGAGATATAATAGCCAAGCTTATCTAGTTTAAGAGTAAAAATGAACTGCATAGCTAATATAAATAACCTGATTTCTAAATTAAACATTCAAAATAAGCTACCTCAGAGTTGCTAGATATCTAATAAATTATCAGTGTGTTTTTGAGAAATAAATCTGTAATTCAAATAATTCAATAACTGAAGAATAATGTGTTCTATTTGCAGATAATTTATGAATAGGAAACCTCATTGCTCTCCAAAACTACCTGAAAGGAGGTTGTAGAGAGGAGGGAGCTGGTCTCTTCTCCCAAGTGACAGTGGACAGGATGAGAAGGAATGGACTCAAGTTCCACCAGGGGAGGTTTAGGCTGAACATTTGGGAAAAAACATTTCACAGAAAGGGTCATCGGACACTGGAACAGGCTGCCCAGAGAGGTAGTTGATTCACCTTCTCTGGAGGTGTTTAAGGGATGGATGGATGAGGCACTGAGGGACATGGTTTAGCGTTTGATAGGAATGGTTGGACTCAATGATCCAGTGGGTCTTTTCCTACAGTTATTTTATAATTCTATATGCTCACCTTTAATGAACATTTATTATATTATGAATTAAAGAACTGAATTGTTTTCTTGAAATGTCCTGGGAAGGTGGTCTTTGTTATGACATATTAGTATTAAATGGTAGGCTTGGTCCTTTTATATTCTTCTGCAAATAGACGCCTATATGACTTATTAGTCATATTTTAAAACTACTTGATAAATATTTGCAAAAAAACCATAAAATAAAAAGGAAAAAGCCTGTATTAGGCAGAATGTTAGTGAATTAACACTTTTTATGGAATAGGATGCAATGCTTGGATTAAGGTTTTAAGTGCATAGCACTAATTTGAACTCCCTTGTATTATTCCATCAGGTTTCTGAAATTCTGATTGAAAACAGAACTGAAATTCTGTAATAGCTTGTCTTATTCTGTAATCACTTTCTTAGACACCTGAAAAAGCAAATCTAATATAATGGGCTAGCAAAACTATAAAAAAAATTGGTATATTGTTTTGCAGCAATTTTTCCCATCAGTATTTTTTCTCCAGATTTCCATCTACATGAATATAAACTTCTAAAACCAAATTCAATTTTCCTGCATGAAACTTACAGAATAAAATAATCAGTTCAAATTCATTTTTTTCAGTGTATAAAAATCTCTTCAAATCCAGATTCTCTGTTAATGTATGTTTAGACAATTTCTGTTAAAAGATCTTTTTAAATTAAATTAGTTATCTTAACTGTATGTTGATGGATATGTCCAGATGTTTGAATTTTCAGGTGTTGTACTTTTCTAGAATCATACTTTATATCTTATATACCCTAATATCTTACAATATTTTTTTAAACTCATCTCAGCAGATCATCTTAGCATTCACTTGCATTTATTTATTTATTTATTTATTTATTTATTTATTTGCTATGTTTAGTCTTCTTTTGTTCACACAGACCCAGAAATTCAGGAAGAAGGACCCCATTTTACAAGATACACTTCATATTCTTTCAAAAATTTTTTTCCCTCAGTGTTTTCTCACATTTCTTCTGATATTATTGGCTGATTTTAAAGTGAGTGAATATATGCCATTTTGTTTACATCAAAGAAATTGTGAAATCATGTTCAGGAGCCAAGATACAATATGTGCTTAAGTAGGAATTTACAATGAACTTGACCAGTCCAGTGAGAAATATACATTGAGAAACTGCAAATATTACCGCAGGGAGTGAAAGTATATGACTGATCATTTTATAAGTGAGTTAGGAGACTGAAAAAGTGCTTTTAAAGAAAAAAAAATATTTGGAGAAAGAATACAAACACTCACATTAAAAAATCCTGAGGCAGAATTATGTATTGGCATTTCTTAACAGTAACATGTTGCTGCTTTAAGACTCATTAGAACAAAATCTTCTTGATGTTAACTTTCCCTTACAGAAGTGCCAGAAGTACTTTATTCTTAGACACAGTATGACTATTTAATCACAATTTCTATGAGGGAAGACTATTGTATATCATGATTCTAGCAATTAGGAAGTTTAAATGTATCGTTATATTAAATAGACGCTTTGCACACTTTCCAACGTGTAGTCATCTTGAGAGAAATGTCATAATTAATTGCTCTGTTGACGGTTTTGAGGGGAAAAAAGGAGAATCTGAGTGTTGATGAAACTGTAAATATTCAAACTTTTCTCAGGAAGAAGAGAAGAGTAAGGCATTTCTTGTGTAAACTGCTAAATATATCTCAATAGGCTAGGCTAACGAAGACCTTGAATAGCTAAGCATCTTGACAAAATGATAAATAGTCCCTTTTATCAAGGGGAAAATGTTGTAAATAAGTTTTTTTAGTGCTTTTATTTTATGAGATTAGATTAATTTTTCATTGTTTTATTTTACCACATTACCTTTAACTAGGACACTGAGTCTTCCTTACAGTTTATATCATATGCATTTCTTTTGGAAGCAAATGCCTTCTTGTCATAATCTGTGATCCCTTTGTACAATTTTCCCCATCTTATGTCACTTGATATCCAGAAGAAGTCAGCTAAAGTCCGTGGACTTGCTTAAGATTTACACTAGTGTAAATGGGATTAGATTTGGGCTTTCGGTGTTCCCAGTCAGCCTCAAGTTGCCCCTCTTGAATGCCTGTTATGCATTTGTCACAGTTATTGTTTCATTAAATGTTTGAGGGAAAAAAAAAGAGAGAGAAAGAAAGAATGTCTTTCTAATTTACTCCTTTCACATGATACATTTGCCACTGCAGACCACCAGGATAGTGAGATGAAGAATATCACCGTGCCTGTGTGAACTAAGTAATTATTATCTTCAGGCTTGACTTGCTGTCTCATAATTTTGGTTGTGTGTGGTGTCATTTTCTCATAAGACTATCTACATATAAACAGAGGGATGTGTGATGGAGAACCATGAGATTTGAATATGAATTATCTCTTTGTTGTGTATTGTATCTTATGCATAAATTCATGGCTTTACCATTTGCAAGTTATCAGAAGATAAAAACATTTCATGGCTGAAAATTGTTCTTGTTATTCCATTCCTTAAATTATTTCCCTTCATTGTGGCTTTTAATTCACTATGTTTTGTTTTTAATTTATTTCTAAATAGGCTTTTTACTGCATACATTATGTCAGGATTTAATACAGAATGCCCCTTCTAAGGTATTAAGTTCCTGTGCATACAGGTACTGATGACTGGTTCACAATAAGCTAAGGCTGCTAACTATGCATTTTTCCAATGCTTATATGGTTTTTAAATTCTAGATCTCTCTGCTGATGATTCTGGGAGCTTTTTGAAACCATATCCTTGTTTGGATTTCCAGGATCCTAAATTACACCCAGATTAAAGCCATTACAACTAGGGTCCATTTGTGAGATTCATTGGCACAAACAAGACCATGAGTTCATGCTCATCACGTGGATTTTATCATTTTCATAGAATCATAGAATCACCAGGTTGGAAGGGACCCATCGAATCATCGAGTCCAACCATTCTTATAAGACACTAAACCATGTCTCTCAGGACCTCGTCTACCTGTGCCTTAAACACCTCCAGGGAAGGTGAATCAACCACCTCCCTGGGCAGCCTATTCCAATGCCCAATGACCCTTTCCGTGAAAAACTTCCTCCTAATCTCTAGCCTAAATCTCCCCTGGCGGAGCTTGAGGCCATTTTGCTGCAATGCAGCTAAGCAGCCAAACTCATAGAAATACCATAGAATTGTAGAATCACCAGGTTGGAACAGACCCACCGGATCATCTAGTCAACCATTCCTATCAAACACTAAACCATACCCCTTAGCAACTCATCAAACTGTGCCCTTAATTCTTGGCTAAAATCAAGTGTGAAATCACTTTAATATCTGATATATTACCTGCTGTGGGACTGTGTCTAACCTTGCAAGAAAACGGACTTTAATCTGACAGGTCCTTTACTTTACCAGCTACTACTAGACAGAGGTGTAGTAAAAGAAGATATAGAGGAAAAGCTCTGGAAAAGGACACTAAGTGCTCTCTACTTTACTGAGAAATCTTCTTCTCCTGGCTTAACAAAGGGCAGGTATTCTATTACGGGAAGACAAATGCTTTTTGATTCTCTCAGATAGAGGAACATGTTGACAGCATTAGCAGCATGCTCAGTGCTGAAGTATTTAGCTTCAGTACTAGGATGTAGATCAAGACCTTTGTAAAAAGGTGTAGAAATTATAGATAGAGGCTGTAGGCTGGATTTTTTTTTAATATTCCTACTCATGTCCCTTTTGCAAATATTCATAACACTCTGTCAAGACGCAGTGTAGATGATAGGGGAGAAAGACAAAAGGAGGATTTCATTGCCAGCTTTCATCTGAGGGTGGTAGCACTTGAGATAAATAATAGATGTAAACACAAATTTTTGCCTTAAAACCTGCAAAGGACTGAAAAGATGGAAAGTAGTAATTTTTAGCCTGCTAGATGGTTAAGAGAGATGCGACAGGCACACTGAGCCTAATGACTCCCCTTTATGTGTGTTTATTTTGTTCCCATTCTGAAGCCACAAGAAGGATGTTGAGGCTCTGGAGTGAATCCAGAAAGGGGCAATGAAGCTGGTGAAGGGGTTGGAGAACAGGCCTTATGAGGAATGGCTGAGAGAGCTGGGGGTGTTTATCCTGGAGAAGAGGAGACTGAGAGGAGACCTCATTGCTCTCTGCAACTACCTGAAGGAAGGTTGTAGAGAGGAGGGAGCTGGACTCTTCTCCCAAGTGACAGGGGACTGGACAAGAGGGAATGGCCTCAAGCTCCACCAAGGGGAGGTTTAGGCTGAATATTAGGAAAAAAAATTTCACAGAAAGGGTCATTGTGCACTGGAACAGGCTACCCAGGGAGGTGGTTGATTCACCTTCCCTGGAGGTGTTTAAGGGACGGGTGGACGAGGTGCTAGGGGATATGGTTTAGTGTTTGATAGGAATGGTTGGACTCAATGATCCAGTGGACCTCTTCCAACCTGGTGATTCTATGATTCTAAATTCCTCCCCAGCCTCCTCTTCTCCAGGCTGAACAAGCCTAACTTTCTCAGCCTGTCCTCATAGCAGAGGTGCTTCAGCCTTCTGATCATCTTTGTAGCCTCCTCTGGACTGATTCCAACAGTTCCATATTCTCCTTATGTTAGGGATTCCAGAACTTGAGACAATACTCCAGGTGGGGTCTCATGAGAGCAAAGCAGAGGGGGAGAATCACCTCACTTGACCTGCTGGCCATGCTTCTTTTGATGCAGCACAGGTTGTCAGTGACTAACAAACATAGCCCAACACTTAGCAATTAATATCTTTAACCTGGTGCCAAACAAGAGAAAAAATGGATGTCTGCCCAATTGATATTTTGTTTAGATGGGGCCATAGTGTGGAAGTATGTTTGTGGACAGCCAATCATTACATAATAGCTTATACCGTGGTTTTGTAAATTATTCCAGATGAAAACTCCAGCAGCCAATTAGTTTGCTGGATGTCTGCATGTTATTTACTGTTAAAATAACAACAATATAAGTTACTGCACTCAGAAACTTCTTTATTCCATAAAGCATAACATACTTTTTACAAACTTCAGCCCTTGTTGTTGTTCTTTTCCTTGGCATCTGGGTAGTAGCGGGAGACCATGATCCTGTGACATTTTCCACTGGCACTCTTTCATAAACAAGACTTATACCAGCTAATGTTTCTCTTTAATAATTTGTGGTCAGGCACAGTGCCTGTTGCATCTGTAACCCAACTATGCATGGAAGCAATTAGTGTGATCCTCTCTATTTTCAGAATAAGTGTGCAACTATACCTGAGGTTCCAACAGTTACCACGTCAGGTTCAGGATTTTTTATTGTGAAGCACTGAATGAGTAATCTGATATATTTTTCCTTCTTGAGCAGAAAAAGCCTCAGAATATGAGTTACCAACAGTGTCATGTACACCAGGAATGGAGAATGATGGCTTCAGTATTACCTTTTCTTCTAGTTTTCTTTTCAGACTTACCAGCTTTCCATTTCATGCAACAAACCCACCTTACAAGCAAAGCTGAGGTCTGCTCCTTCACACAGCCTGTTCACTATAAAGTCTACACTTTTTGCTTTTCTGTCCTTCTCACTAGTGTAAGGGTCTGCACACAACTATAGTACAATAGATGCAGAAATCTACCACATTACAACAAGACCTTCAGCTCTATGAAGCTGCACTTCTTCATCTTCTTCATGGGATTTCCAGGGAGCAGGAGAAGGTCTCTGTCAGGCTTATAGGAAATAAATCTCAGAAACTAGTGGAAAAACTGGAGGAGAGTAGCAGCTCCTGCTATAGAGTATAACAGGTGAGAATTCCTGCATATAATTTGCAATTCTTGCATATAATTTTTAAAAATTATTGGTTGAAAGTTGTTTCACATTTAGAAAAAGAGGACATTTTCTTAGAAGAAAACACAGAGGTGGATATTTTTTTCCCCATAAAGCTAAAAAAAGAAAGAAAAATAGTAATATTTTTCTAAACCAACGTTGGAAAAAAAGAGATAATGTTAAAAATGTACTTCATGACATGCCAATTTCCATTTTGTATTCAACCTTTGAAAAAGTACTTTCTTTCTCTAAAATATATTGTGAAAACTGTCCTGGCAAAATCATGTCAATTAGACCACAAAACCCATTGATTCTTACCTACTGAAAAGCGGTGGTGAAAATCTGACAACCCCGAAGTCTCACAGAGTTTACCACCAATTTAAACACAATTTCTTCTTCCAAAATAAGGATTCTTTTTCCTTCAAACCCTGAGAATGACTTCTGAAATTAACTGGAAATTGCAGAAGTATTACTGAAAAGCTATGGCTTTTTATGTAACAGGTACTGCTTCTGAAGCAATTTCTCTTTGGAAGAAGAAATATTTTATTGAGTCTGTGTTTTCAAAGGCAGGCACACTCATGGTAGTACTGATTTGACCATTTCAGTGTGACAAAGTTTCTCTGAGATGAATTTTTTATTTTTTTCTCACACTTGATGATTCTATTGGAGTTAGTGTAGTCTTGAGAAAAATGCCCCATCACCTGATTTCTTTTGACAAATTCAGAAATGTGTTGGCACCCGGTCACATGGGTAAATAGCAACATTGTAGTGTTTTCTACCAGGAAGGATATAGAATCACAGAATCATAGAACAACCAGGTTGGAAGAGACCCATCGGATCATCAAGTCCAACCATTCCTATCAAACACTAAAGCATGTCCCTCAGCACCTCATCTACCTGTGCCTTAAACACCTCCAGGGAAGGTGACTCAACCACCTCCCTGGGCAGCCTGTTCCAATGCCAAATGACCCTCTGTGTGATATCGAAGAAAATATGTCTGTTTTCTTCAAAAGTTTTGTTCTGCATTTTGTTCTTTGTGTTTACACTAAAATTAAATAAAAAATATTCAGAAAAATATGTTAATGTTGTCTATTCATTTTCCACTCAGTTTATAAGAGCTGTTTTATTGTCCAAGCTCCAACTGCTAAACAACTTTTTTATTGACTCTAAAAAGTCTTTGTTCATTTTAATCCATCTTGTATATCCTGGATGAGCCTTATTTTTCACTAGTTGTAAAAATAAACAGAGAATGTAAGGAAATAATAATAATTACAAAAAAAGCCATAGGCTAGAGCCAATGATAATACAGTAATAATAATACAGCATGTGAACAAAGGATTCTTACATTACGGCTCGTATTGTGGTCTTATTTTATTAAAAACAATTTGAAGAGAGAATAACTCATCGGTAGAATAACATTTTCTATTTACATTTTCCAATGTTAGGAAAAATGAAAGACTAAGGCTTGTCCCACTTGTCTCTGATAGCAGTGACTTTGCTTGATGCAGAGATTAGACTTTGGAAGACGGTGGCCTAAGATGCTATTATTGCTTGCAACCAGGTTACAGCAAAATAACAAAAAGACACAAACCCAGTAAAAACTCCTGCTGATATTTTCTTTTTTTTTTTTTTTTTTTTTTTAGGCTTTTTTTCTAGAGAACTCCGGATCCAGCTCTGGGTGAAAATGTTTGGGGGGCTTACTCTTTTAAGAGAGATTATTATTCATAGCCTACAAATTAGCTGCCAAAAATACTACCAAACAATAAAATGCAGATGCTTGGTTATAAGCAGTAGTTTTTTGGAAAAGATATAATAACACAAAAAGTCAGAATGCACAATTATGTTACTAAGTCATTTTTATGTTTCTTCTGAAATGCTTACCAGCATGCAGGCTATGTCAGGATGTGGCTCCCATTCACAGCACTCACTGTCTGATAACATCACAACTATTTTCAACTCTCCGAGCTAATTGGAAACATCAAATCTGCTTTGCTAGAATTTAGTCATGCTTCATTTGAAACTTAAAAGCAGGTCCTGGGAGGAGGGAGGTTCTTTATTCAAAACCCCTTTTATAAGCAGTGTGGTTAGAGCTGGAATATTTAAATGCTTGTTTCTAAGCCTTGCTTTAGGCCTTGCTATCTTTTTATTTTAGGAGGCTGAAATGTCATGCAGTGCTTTAGAAAGAATTAGACTTTTTTTGTTGCCCAAACAGCATGTTGACATTTGGCATTAAAAAAAATACATTATCATTATCATGTGAAATGCTTTCATCAGCAATATATAGGAAGGCAAGATTAGTGAAATACTTGATGTTTCTTTCCAGAAATATGATTGTTTGGCATGATATTGAGATTATTTAATAATATCTTGCCCAGAAGACTCATATTTCTCTCAGTAAACCTGCATATTCATGGAATAGACACATGCTCTTTTGAAAGCTATTCTGGTCACAGTAAGTATATGTTACCACAGAAGAGCTTTTAGTTTTGTAATAGAGTAAAATATTTAAACATTCCCCATCTTTCCCTAGTTAAGCCAAAATGAAAAAAAAAATGAAAATGAGAAAATTATGGCAGGATCTTATTGTCTGAGCATTTCAAGCAGCTTGAATATGTATACTTAAAAGTAAGATACTGAAGAGCACTAGGTTTGACTTCTCCAGGGTTGGTTGTGAGTCACTACTTACAAATTCTTTGCCAGCGTGAGGTAAAAGTCTCAGCTGAGCTGGGACACAGATGTCTGGAGTCCTGGGCATATCTCAATGGTGCCACTCTAGCTAGTAAAAAGATGTCTTGTAATCCCTAAAGGCTCTTAAACATTTATCCGTTTTCAATTTTCAAGAATTTCGAAGCGCGTGCAGATTTTTCTGATTCCTTAAGTCATGCTTTGCAGAAGCTCCTGTGCAAATAGGACTGGGAAGAAGGAAAGAAAACAGCAAAAGATGGGCAGCATTATCACAAAATAAATACAGAACTTTACTTCTCTTTTCCTTTTTTCATGATAATTATTAACAACAACCTAGAAGTTCTTAACTCCCTTTTCAACAGGAGATCTTCTGTCAAAGAACTGAAAATTCCTGACATTTTCAAAGCATAGTTAGTGCTGAACTTATTTCTGTTCTTTCAGTGTGCTGCTCATCAGTCGCATGGTTGATAAGCTGTGCTCAGTAGCTAAGGCATTAAGTGTGTTTTAATCTGCCTCCTAGTTAGGTACTGTGGGTGTCAGTAATATGACTGGCTTTAGGTATTATTTTTTTCACCTGGTACGCAGGAACATCAAGAGGTACAGGCAGAAGAATAAAAACACAAGGTACAGGAACCTCTGCCCTAGGATATAACCAAACCTGTGATTCCTGGGGGCTTTAGGAGAAGAATTTTCCTGTGATCAGGTTAGTTTTTAATTTTGCAATATACCTGGCAGACACAAGGAGCCATTTGTGACGAGTGCCATGTGTCAGAAACCGGCACGAGATAAGTCATATCCACTATTCATATAAAAAGATTCTTGCCTTCTGTTATGTGCTATGCTGATTGACTTCCACAGGGGAATGAGGAACTGGAAGGAACACACTTATCCCCACCAGAAATTGTTGAAGATACTCATCTAATACATCATGAGATACTTGACCCTGAACAGGTGAAAATAACAAAAGTAAAAAATATCCTAGGCATTCCACTGTGATTATGCAAGAATTTCACATAATTAAAAAGCAGTGTATTCAAAGGGAATGTATGTGGAGTTGTAGTAAATGAAATTCATAAATTTCTTAGCAGTGTCCAGGGCTAGTGCATAAGGAAAGAAGAAAATGTGAATTTCAGTAGAAAAAGTGAATTTGATTTCATAAAATGCTCTTTTAAAAGTCTCGAACAGTGACTAAAAACCACATTGTTAACTGCTGTAGTTTTGCAGTCAATACACCTGTGAACTTTTTTTTCCTCAGTCTTTTATGCTGTGTAGTTTCTAACAGCTATTGATTGCATTCTTCCACCTCTTTTGACAATGACACTGTGAAGTGCCATGGAGTATAAACATTTCTAAAGGAGTGATGTAATTGTTAGGGGCAATAATATACTGTATAGCCTTAGTTTAACCTTGTAAAACTCCTTAAAGAGTCACAAATTATTCAGTAAGTGCTGAAAAGTATGATGTATGTTCACCTTAATCCTTTAAACTCCAACTCTGAGTCCTATACTTCAGCGCCACACATACTACATTATGCATCAGGGTAGATAATGACTCACTTAAGTAGTTTCAACAAGAAACACACTTCGTGGGTCTCATTAAGGGGTTTTCAGTTTCTTCCTTGAGATCTTCACCTCCTGCTGAAAGAGGGACTGAAAACCACTGGCTTCCAACCAGTGCTTGCAAAAATAATCATAAAAAGTGAGGGAGTTCCAGCCTAAATTTTTGCAGTAGAATCTACAATCTGCTAGATATTATTCAGATTCTCAGTCAGCTCCAGGAGAGTTAGAACTTAAAATAATAATAGTAATGCCATTGAAAAGATTAATGAAAAAATTACTTTTTCCTTTATTAGAAATTGTGCAGCTAAAAGGAAAGGAAGAAATATTTTAAAAGTTATATTTAAAAGCTTGTATTTTAAATGTTTACCCTTTGTTTTCTTTTGCACATTCTTTTTATAAAAAGTTAAAATTCTATCTGTTGTTCTGAGTTGCCGAATTGATGACTTCTACTCCTGGAAAACATCCCCTTTTCTAAATCTTCTCTGAGATACAGTAATAGAGTCAGTAATATCCTCTGCATTTGCTTACACCAACGAGATTAAAATAATGTCATTGCACAGATAAGAATCCAATATTCATTTAGGGCAGAGAGAAAACGGGACTCTTGCTCTGCTGCCTTGTGATGAGGGCTCTCACACGGGAGGTCTGAGGTCTGGATACTTCTCTCTTTGCAGGGAGGCTTTCTGTGGTTCAGAAACTGTCCAAGAAAATGTAACTTAACCACTAAATTTTTATAACCCTTCTCATTCGTGATGTTATCAGTGCTAGTGAACTTTTAAATCCAAATGTGGAGTTTATTTTTGCAAAGCAAAAACACAGCATCTTGTAGTGTTGGCTGTAATTATATCCTTTATATATTCAAAACCCTTGGTGGGGAACTGATGTTCTCTTACATGTGCAGACAGACACGCTTGATAATATAGACACATACACGCAGCTAACAGTATTTTCTATGCTAGAGGGATTTGGTGACTGTCTTCCCAACAGAGAGAAGCATCCAGCATGTTGTTCAACTAAAACCATTCTTGTTCCTCCTGAGAAGGCCACTGATCAGATTCTTCATTCTCAAGGAAATGTAATACTTCCCTTCTCATCAGACTAGGCTGTGGACATCAGAGTTTTAAGGGTTTTCCTTCTAATTAGTTGTACAAAAATATTCATTCCTGCTGAGGTCCTGAGAGAACATGTCTATTCTATCACTCTATGGGAGCCACTGTGGGAGCAGCTCTGGGATTTTAATGCTGAGGAGTGAGGGTTTTGATCCTAACATGATATGAAGAGGAATATGAAGTGAATTCTGACAAAGAATGTGGTCTTGGTATAGAGATGTCGCTTTGCTCTTCCTGACTCTTAGTCTCAACACACTTGAAATGGACTAGCACATTCATAACACTGTGAATAAATCAAGAATTAGTGATCCACTTCTAATAGTTCTCTATGTATATCAGAGCATGACACTTATTATAAATTCTGAATATGATGGTGTGTAATTTTGCAATGTGTTGCAATGTGAGCTAATTTAGAGTCAGTTTTGTGACTAATTCAGTTGCTGTAATCAACTTCACTCTCTGAAAGCTAACATTCCTCTGCTTTCCCTCTCTCTTTTCCCCGTGGGGTGGGGGAAGGGAATCTGGAAGCTCAACTGCAGAGCTCTAGCTGTTGAGATTTAGTTGGGTGGGGCTGAACTGTGACACGATGGAAAACAGGGAGTTTAATGTCACTTTCTTTCAGTCCAAGAACTCATGTTTTGAAAGCTTTTTTGAAATTCTGTATGTTTCTGAAAATCACTTTGGTTTCAACAAAATTGCACATTTTTCAGGTACTACTTCTTCAGTAGAAGTAGTCTGAGAATATCTAGAATCATAGAATCATAGAACAACCAGGTTGGAAGAGACCCACCGGATCATTGAGTCCAACCATTCCTATCAAACACTAAACCATGACCCTCAGCACCTTGTCCACCTGTGCCTTAAACACCTCCAGGGACGGTGACTCAACCCCCTCCCCGGGCAACCTGTTCCAGTGCCCAGTGACCCTTTCTGTGAAAAACTTTTTCTGATGTCAATCCGGAACCTCCCCTGGCAGAGCTTGATGTTATTCCCTCTTGTCCTGTCCCCTGTCACTTGGGAGAAGAGCCCAACTCCCTCCTCTCCACAACCTCCTTTCAGGTAGTTGTAGAGACCAATGAGGTCTCCTCTCAGCCTCCTCTTCTCCAGGATAAACACCCCCAGCTCTCTCAGTCATTCCTCTTAAGTCCTGTTCTCCAGACCCTTCACCAGCTTCATTGCTGTTCTCTAGACTCACTCCAGAGCCTCAACATCCTTCTTGTGCTGAGGGGCCCAGAAATGAACACAGGATTCAAGGAACGGCCTCACCAGTGCTGAGTACAGAAGGAGAATAACCTCCCTGGTCCTGCTGGTCACACCATTTCTGATCCAAGCCAGGATGCCATTGGCCTTCTTGGCCACCTTGGCCACTGCTGGCTCATGTTCAGTCACTGTCAACCAACACCCCCAGGTCCCTCTCCTCCAGGCAGCTTTCTAGATAGACTTCTAGTCTTCTTCTAGCACTAGCGTCTAGAGTGAAACATTAGAGTTTTCATTTTTATATTATGACCATCATCTGAAAAGGAGTCGTCACACTCACTTCATTCAAGATCTTACTCAAGACTTTATTAAGTAAGTAGAATTCAAATGGAGAAAATATACTGAGGGAGACTATGCAAAGCTAAATGATCTTAAATAAACATTAGTAGGATTCCCATCTTGTAAAGAAAGTGTATTGCCCTGCCCTGCATGTAGAATTTGGAGGACTACCTAGCAAAATACAGGTGTGCATGTGCTAAGATAATCTCTTTACAATGGATAATGATAACAAAAAATGTGGATGAATAATTCATGCCAATACAAAGTTTAAGCTCTTCAGAGACTTGGAGTGCCTTCTCGCATGTGCTTAAAGCTTGTACTTCCAGGTAATGACATCTACCACCAGCTCCATTAATTTTAGCAAACATTAGCCTTTGATACTATCTGTAATTCATTGATTTTCTGATGGATGAAGATATCGTCTAGTTCTTGTGAGAAGCCCAAGTAGGCAATTCTTAGTGGCTTTTTTAGCAGCATCCAGTGGCAGTATGGTAAGTACTAAGATTAATAACTTTAACAGTTGTTCAGAAATTTTTAAGCAGCTGATATTTAATGGCTGAAATTTTATCATTATTTCCTTGATAATTAAATCTGGAGGATTACATAATTTTATAAAGGAAGTTCTTCAATGCCTTATCTAGGAACTTAATAGGTCAATGTAATAATTTGTATATAGTGTTCTTATTTTATTAGGTCTGATTTCTGTAACCACCTCTTAATATTAATATTACTTTATAGTCTGAAGTTCCAATGTTACATTAGAAGTATAGCATCAGAAACATTTTTAAGGAGTTTAGGAAACAATCAAATATTATCTTTGAATTTAGATACTTAGAACAATATACTAAACTATGGTAGAATAATTTTAAGGTAAATTGTGTGATGCTGTTCTTCAGCTAAT
Source organism: Coccyzus lansbergi (assembly GCA_033558105.1). Classification (NCBI taxonomy): domain Eukaryota; kingdom Metazoa; phylum Chordata; class Aves; order Cuculiformes; family Coccyzidae; genus Coccyzus; species Coccyzus lansbergi. Next base: position 85,974 of record JAUMJK010000166.1, read on the forward strand.
GATGCAAAATAACATGGAAATTAATCTTGACAACTACTTTATGTAAAAAATTTATTTTTCCAGACACTTGCAAAGTGCAAACTTGGTTTTCTGTGCACTATATAGATGCTCAATTTTTGGGTTTCTGTCCCATATTGACAAATAACACAACACGGCCTCCAACCATAGGAATATCTTTCTTGCTTGGATGATGCATTCTTATGTGGGCCAGAAGACAAAAGTGTCCAGTTGTCCCTCAGTCCATTCTGCCACAGAGAGGAGCTCAACAGATGTAGGTGAGGTGGCTCAGACAATTGTAGTCCATACCTTTCCTGACCAGTCCCTAATCTCATTCAACACTAATGACCTTCTATGAACTTCCTTGATCTTCCTTGACCTTCCTTGACCTTCTCTGACCTTCTCTACCCTTCTCTGACCTTCTCTGACCTTTCTTGACCTTCTCCGACCTTCTTTAAACTTCCTTGACATTCCTTGACTTTCTCTGATCTTTTCTGACCTTCCTTGACCTTCACTGACTTTCTCCAACTTTCCTTGCCCTTCCTTGCCCTTCTCTGACCTTCCTTGACCTTCTCTGACCTTTTCCAACTTCCTTGACCTTCTCTGACCTTCCTTGACCTTCTATGACCTTCCTTGTCCTTCCCTGACCTTCCCTGACAGTCTCTGACCTTCCTAGACCTTCTCCGACCTTCTCTGACCTTCTCTGACCTTCCTCGACCTTCTCTGAGCTTCTCCAAACTTCCTTGACCTTCTCTGACCTTCCTTAACCTTCTCTGACCTTTTACGACCTTCCTTGACATTCCTTGACATTCCCTGACCTTCTTTGACCTTCTCCAACCTTCTCTGACCTTCTTTGATCTTCTCTGACCTTCCTTGACCTTCCCTGACCTTCTCTGACCTTCCTTGACCTTATCTGACCTTCCTTAACCTACACTAGGAAAACAAAATTTCACACAAAGGGTCATTGGGCAGTGGCAGAGGCTACCCAGGGAGGGGGTTGATTCACCTTCCCTGGAGGTGTTTAAGGCACGGGTAGATGAGGTGCTGAGGGACATGGTTTAGTGTTTGATAGGAATGGTTGGACTCAATGATTTGGTGGGTCTCTTCCAACCTGGTGATTTCATGATTCTATGATTCTAACGAGGAAACTGCTCACCAGCAGGATCTTTTGCCCTTTGCCTTAAAAATTTGTTTCTAAGTGTACCTATCCTTGCATTGGCCAAATATAAAGAGAAAGTAGAATTAATAGAATTTTCTATCCAACCTAGATTTTTAATGTATGAACACGTGGAGAAAACAATTACCTAGTATCACAGGTTGTGGTGGCAAAAACCTTCAGGAGGTGTGTAATACAAAATGACCCTACAAGCCTGGGGGCAAATCCTACTACTGGTATGTTATATTTTTGCTGTGCACAAGGAGTAGTGAAAGGAACAAAATTGCATTCTCCTTTGGCAATTCACTACCTATTGGTTTCTCTCTGAACTTTCAAGAGTAGAGCATGTTAATGAAACAAGTTGTGGAACTTCTATATACTGCAAACTGTGTTCTTAATTGCTTTCAGACTGAGCTTCATATAAGTTGCCTAGAAAGCTACAACATGTGTCCTACAAATAACTACAGAAACTACTGCTTTCCATAGAACTTTGGTTTAGAGATTGGTGGGAATGGTTGGACTCAATGAGCCGGTTAGTCTCTTGTAACCTGGTGATTCTATGATTCTATTATTCTATTATTCTAACTTGCCTAAAACTCATTAATAAGACAGAATTTCTTATTCCTAACCTGGCCTTGCTTTAATCTTTTTCTAAAACCTATAAGAAATCACTTAATTACAGCACAGTTTACACTGCTGACACAAAAAAAACATGTCTTACGTTTTCAAGGTTTCTAAAAAGAAATTTTAGGAGTTTTCATAAAGTATTTTCTATCCTGTTTTTTGTGCATTTTGAAGATAATGTATAAAAATATGACAGAAGTGCAATGCAGAATGAAATCATGGATTATTTCCAGTCCATCAGAGGTTCATAGGAAAGAGCATGACTGTAAACAAAACTATTGGAGTGACCTCAAATTAGTTTGCAGGGTACTTGAATGCATATCTTACACTGTTAAATCTACTCAACTAGTAGCACTTAAATTTACAATTGATATATTAATGTCTTGGTCAACATTTTTCAATATCAGCCAGATTTAGTGGTTACATCATTTTAGTAGAAATTGTATACCCATCTGAGGAAAAGTGGAGCTGAGTGCTGTATTATTTTATCAAACTGAAGAGAAAAATCTGAAATGAGAATAGAATTTCATAGGAATATCTGGTGTGAAACCTGTTGGTTTATACTGGTCACTACTTATAGAGTCATAGAATCATAGAACAACCAGGTTGGAAGAGACCCATCGGATCATCGGGTCCAACCATTCCTATCAAACATTAAACCAAGTCCCTCAGCACCTCATCCACCCATGCTTTAAACACCTCCAGAGAAGGTGAATCAACCACCTCCCTGGGCAGCCTATTCCAATGCCCAATGACCCTTTCTGTGAAAAAGACCCTTTCTGTGAAAAAATGCTTGCTGTGTTACGCACTTGTATGATGTGTTTGAGAGAAAAGAAATGTAAAGTTCTCTCATTACACATTAATTGTGATTGCCTTGTTTTACTCTCACTAGTGTATCTCACTTCTGATATGAAATACTTTACAATGGAAGAAGAGGCAAAAAAAGGTCTAAATGTTTTAATGCATCCTTCAGAATAAGAAGTTAGAATTTTTCAATTGTCTGCTTATGAATTGCTACAAATATCAACTTCATTTGCATACACATTTGTGATGCCATAGACATATTGCAGTTTTATATTATTAGATACATAAAGCCTTGAAAGCATACATTTACATATCAGTCAGAGTCCCTCTCAGTCCAACACTAAATGGTAACTCCAGTCACTAGAAGATGCACTAAAATCCCTTTAGCATTTCTGGGATTTTCCTTTCAGAAAATTAGCTTGTCTCTCCTTCCTTCCTTCCTTCCTTCCTTCCTTCCTTCCTTCCTTCGTTCCTTCCTTCCTTCCATTTTATTGTATGTATTGAAAATTTGACACTATAAGGTACCGTTACATTTTATTCATCCAGCTTTTCTAATATCCAGCTTTTGTGGATATTAGATCTTTGCCTTAAAATCAACTAAAGGAACATGCTAAGAGTCAGAATATATATAAATATACATTTATTTAAATAAATAACTACAGAGTTTTACTTATATCTATACATATCAAAATCTGACTGCATAATTAATATTAAAGAATATGAATTCCCTGAAAGAAAAGATTTCACAAAGCAGTATGATTGTCTATCATATTCATTTTCTCGAGTGATCACACTAGTTGTATATTAAATCTGCTGCAGCTTATAGGAATGTTAAATATCACTTTAGTATTGCCGCTTTATCCTCTGCTTTCATATTTTCATAATGTTTCATAATGTTCCCTCTTCATTTAACTGAGCATTCAGACCTCTGATGCCATGAAATCACTCAATAATGGCAAACCTTTGGTCTGCAGAATCGTGGTGGGATTTCTCTTCATGAAAAGAGAAAAAATCCAGGCAAGCACATAAAAACTCTCTAGAGAAGAGGCAGTTTTGGTCCATGCAGAAATAAACCTAAAGCTTTTTAAACCTAACAAAGAAGGTGTATTAGAAGCAGATAGAATTTCTGTAATTATGATGACATTTATATCAGTTTTATACTTGAGCATCAGCACAAAGCATATCAGAATATTAATAGTGTTGCATGGAGAGATATATTCAGAGCTCTGACTTTCCATCTGAATCAAAGCTACATATGACAGGAATGCTTTTGCCAAGCCCTGTTCCAAGAAGTTGTATCTTTTCAATCACAGAGTCAGGAGCTGGAGAAAACAAGGAAGGTCTAGACCACATCTGCTCTTATGTTTCAATTGAGAAAAGAATCCCTAAGAACAAGACTTAAGCAGAGGTGTATGCTGGTAACAGAAATGAGATATTGATGAAACTCCATAGAACGAATATAATGTTAAATAAGTAGACATTAAGTATCTGCTTGGAAATAATTTTTTTTTCTAGAATCTATCTTGACTGACTTCATACATTATGGAGAAAATGAACCAGACCATGTACAAATGAAACCCACCCCCTATCCCACCTACCCCCATCAAATAGTCACGTTTTAAGACAGGAAGAGGGAGATGGTTGAAAGAAAACAGAAATGATTGTCAGATTCGTATATTGAACATGCAGGCAGGCTAAGAGTATAGAAGAGCAAATGTTTTGGAGATTTGCTATGATTGTCACCACTTTTAGAGAAAAGGTTCATTTCTTTCATTCTGCTAGAAAAAGACAGTACCAACACTATCAAATATGAACAAATATGCAGTCACTTCTGAAAATTTCAGATTCTAACTAATTTAAAATCCGTAGGATTTTCAACTCTTTCAAAGAAAATTTTATTGATAAAAAAGCTGAGTGAATAGGTTGTAATGTATTATTTAGAAAACGAATGTCACATGTTTGAGCAAATTTCCTGTGAAAAAGTTTGAAATTCTCAAGCAATATATGTTGAAATAAAAATGTGCTGTATTGAGTGAAACATTCTCGCTTGCCACCAGGCACAAGGTGGAGTTCACATTTCAGTGATTATTCAGAGATCAAGCAATAGCTCTTTGGTTTCTTCAAATTATACCTGTGACTAATGAACAAAGACTGGACTTCAAATTGTGAAATCTTGAATTAAAAGACACTAAAATTTGAATAAGTTCTCACTGTTTCTGTTTAAATATCACAGTGATGAGGATACTAGCATTTTTTCACTATTAGGTTAAAACCCGCTCATAAATATCATTGTTTTTATTAATAAATTTGGGGAATCAAAATATTGCGTGATTCATCTTAAAGCACATAGTTCAGGAAATTACTCTGTACTGGAAACATATTATCTGGACAACCACAGTTTCACTTATAAGGAGAAAAAATATAAAAAGGGACCTTTCCCTTTTTGCTTGGACAACTAATCAAAAGATTATTTGCATTTTCTTGCTTCTTTGCAAGATGTCTAATCTAAAATTCTCAACTTGGCTACTGCTCCCTTTTGCAACATATACATATAGCGTTGCATTTCAAAGATGTTCAGAGGTCTACAAAGGCTTCAAGACCACAATAACACACAAAGGGAAACCATCCTTCTAGTCATTTTCTGCATAATTGTTTGACACAACATGCCTAAAGTGATCTATCCAACTGTCTGAATGAGGATATTGTCGCACAAAGCCAGCATTGACTGAGGCCAATCTGCAAAGGCTAATTTGTGTTTTCTTATCCTTCAGACAGACCTCTCCAGTGTCTATAAGACTCTGTAAATGACCATAGACTGCAGCTGGAAAAGCCTGCTGACTGGCAAGAGACCCAATGAGGACTGAATAATCAAGCTGTGCTATTAAAAGGTACAAGACATCAATCCCAGATCACTGGGATGATGCAAATCAGTTATTGTATTTTTTAATGTACATTCCTTTAATTGAACAGCTTTGTTCATGCTTTGTTGCTATGTGAAGATAAGCCAGAATAGGGGAGAAGCCACATTCCAATGGACTATTTCTCTAATTGCCAATGAAATCTATGCTGCCCACACTGATGAGCAAATGTAATCTCTGCTCTGCTAATTCTCTTCTTGCTCTTTCTTGTAGATAATATTGGACAAATGCTTTGGTTATATATTACATTTACATATATAAAACAGCCAAGCAAACTTTCTCTGTCCAAGTTTGTGACAATCCCTTCTAAAAAATCTACTCCATGTGAAGTACAACTAATACTGTAATTTATTTTTCCTTTTTATATTCTTTCAAATAAATGATACTATGTATAATCATTGAGCAACTGAATTTAAGTTGGAAGGCCTTCAGAATCTGCAGAGGTATATAATATATACATATATTTCTTTACAGCTGCTCAGGGAACTTTTTTTATAGATATATTAAATTATAATTTTTAAAATTAACCATCATTTTAATACTAACTCAGTAATTGACTAGATCTGTTGTTGAGTATTAGACTGTAAATACTTGCACTGAATAAATTACTCAGAATAATGTGCAACAATCTGTGAGTAATAAAATAAGATTTTCTATCATATGGCATCACAGTATAATAGGTGAAGATGTGAATCATATAGCTTCATATTTCTTGAGACATTCAACCAATGGTTTTAAAAAAGCTAACAAAAAAAAAAAGATATATTTTAATTTAAGGAGCAAAACCAGAGACAGAGATTAAGTAGAGTCACTATTAAAAAGACCAGTTCAGGGAAGTTAGGGGAATTCTGGTGCAACTGAGGAAAGGCACAGTTGAATCATAGAATCATAGAATAACCAGGTTGGAAGAGACCCACCAGATCGTCGAGTCCAACCATTCCTATCAAACACTAAACCATGTCCCTCAAATTTGATTGAATATACTTCATTTCAAGTATATTCTGTTTTAGTCGTTTCTACAACAATTACAGTGATTGTTCTGTTGTCATCTAAGAAAAGCTATAACTAGATTTCTTCTAACTTATTTCTGATTGTTTGATTCCTCTCCTGGAACAGACTCAAGAGCTTGCAGTGGGTCCTAAATGTGCATCCAGAGATGCTGTAACCTCCTAATATCAGTATTGTCCCAGCTACACTGATGTTTAGGTCTCTTCTTCACTTAAAGATAAGCAGCCATCAGGGTCTAAACAGATGTATAAAACAACTGTCCTCCAGTCTGTCCTCCAGAGCATGGGGCTTGGCCAGAAGGATGAGGTGGAGTCATCCCTGAGATAACTCACTCTTGGGATACATGCCTATCTAAAAATCCAAGATTTGTTAGGAATTTTCCTTTTTCCATCTGGCTAAGTGTGGAAATAAATCACTGTCTATGTCCAAAGAGACGGAGTCTACAGGACTGTGGTCCAGCCCAACAAAAGGACCCAGAACAAACTTTAATTCAAAGGTGTTACTTGGAATCTATTCTTATTATAACTAGTTTCAGTAACATAATTTATAGATGTACAGTATTAGAAATACCACTCTTAATAGACAGCATACAAAACATGCAGGTATTTAGATGTATTTCAGATGAAAAATTGTAAACTATGTGCTATTAATGTTGGTTATGTAATTAGTCTTTGTGATATTAGTGTGTTCAGATTAGCTTGCACTGTTGAGTAAATGCTAAATGCTTTACTCCAGCACATTTCTTTTGATTTCAATAGGAGACTGTCAGATAAAGATTTTGTTAAAAGAGTAAGTGCCTCAGGATTTACCTTTCTCATGTGGATTTTATTTCTAAAGGAGTATGTATTGCTTTATGAACTTTTATGTTTCCATGTTAATATGATTAAGAAGACATATATTAAGCTATAAGAGTCTGCCTGTGCAAATTTCCTTCTGAAAACAATTTTGCTGACACATTGGGGAAAACGATCAGATCCTATTTATTTGGTTTTTCATATATATAAAGCAATGAAGGTTTTGTTTGCTTTTTGTTTCCTAGGGCTATGAGGAATGGAAGAGGACCAAAGCAACCTGTCTTATGGGAAATACTTTCAAGCATCAGGAAACTCAGAGACTGAATGTCATCTTGAGGATCTTGCTTACCTGACATTCATTCAGTCGCTTTGTTCTAGAGTATAATTTCTAACAATTATTTCATTTAATCATGAGGTCTTTTTAAGTTACTGCTGTGAAAAAAATTGTAGTGAGCTTTAAAGAGCTCATGAGAAAATAACCATTTCCCTACTTAAAGCATTTCCAGGTTTGTTACTTTGGATTTACCTTCCATTATCTGTAGAGAACATAAAGCACCTACTTGTGGATTTCTATTATGTGTTTGTTCCTGCATTCGACTCTAATCATGGTGCCTAAAGTGGTTTGCAGATCAGTATTTGGTTTTCCTATATTTACAGATTGACCATTTCTTTTACCACAGCTGAATTGTTTGAAAGCTCCTGATGAGGTGCCCATCATTGCTAGATGCTACTGGATAGCTTCAAGTTTTAAAAATTTAATTTAAGAACAGGGCATCAAAATACATCAGTTGACTTTGTCTTATTAGCAACTTTTCAGTGCAATGTATCAGCACTTTCTTGTTAATACTTACTGTAAATTGTCAGCAGTGATGCTATACCACTGGTTCAAGACAGGTTTATGCTGACTTGTAATTTCACTGATGCTTATTAGAGTGTTCTCCTCTCTACTCCAGTTCCCCATGTGAGACATAACGATATGCTACTGTTCGCATTTACATTAGATTGCAATAGGGGAGAAAACATTTGCTTTTTTGTGTCTTAATGTTCTGGTCTGTGATGATTCAGACAAAATAATTTTGACACAAACTTCAGCTTAAATCAGTCTTTATTTTGACTTTTGAGTTGTCACTACATTATTCCATCTGTTGACATCCTGTTACCTCCTGCCATAATCTAAAATAACATGATATAAAAACGGATTTTGATATTATAAAGTAATACTTTAAAATAAAATGCCCCTGTGGACTTGGAGGCTGATAGACGCTGATCAAAGTCTTGAACAATGCAGACCAACTTTGCAAAAAGATGTACACAAATAATATAAGGGGTTGCCTTATACACCAACCACTCAAGTATCCCAGTGACAATCTCAGATCCCTCGCGTATGAAAGTGAGTGTTGCTTGACTCATGCAAATCATTTACTCCATTTTTTAATAAGATCCTACTGTTTTATATCGATTCCAAGACCTGATTCATTCTTTTGCTCCACTTTCAGACTGTTGTAATTTACACGGAACTGTAAAGAATCACAATACTGAATAAATGTCACAGTACAGTATTAGGCTTTGTAAAAATACGGTTAAAATTTTGGAAAATTACATAGAGGTAAAAAAATCCTGGCATAACAACATTTGCACTCCAGTGAGGCAAAGTTTGTTGCAATCTGAAACTGATATATCCAAGTTAGTATTTGTCAACCTCTAAATATTTGGCTTCGGAAAACAAGATATAGATGTTGTACTTCCAATAATCCTCCAGTGCTGCTGAGACGCTCTTTTATCAAATCAGAAACAAAAAAACTCACCCCTCCTAAACTATTTACCTTTTTTAATAAATAAAATGATCACAGTGATCTAAAATATGCAAAAACGCTATTCAGAAAAGATAATGTCATTAAACATTCGAAGCAAAGTTTTCAGATGCAGCCTTCTTTCAAACTGGTTTTTTTTTTCCATAGATGATCCCGGCTGGATATATTTTAAAACAATTTGAGTGATACAAGAGGCAAGCTTGTTTCTTTCACATTCAAATATATTCTTCACAAGGTACAACTTCATTCTTTCATCTCTTTTATGATTCAGCCATATTTTATTGAAATTTTGTCAGTGTTCCTTTGTCACAATTCCTGCCAAGCGTGCTCAAGCAGCTGAGATGAGAGGTTGAAAGAAAAGTGACTGAACAGAATTTTAACTAGGGACAGACTATTATCAGATGGTTTGTTTCATATTGTGAAGCAAACTACCTGAATCCACCATCTCTTTGAACATTTTATCCAAGCATTAATGGAGCCTTCAGTCTGATTCCACAGTGGTACCCAGACTTACAGAGCAGAAGGTATCTCAAGCTGTGCTGAATAACTGTGAATAATAATAAAATTTTGAAAATAATGGGTAATTAAAATATGTATCTGACATTCTCTTCATGCTGTTGGGACCAGACAAGGTGTGGGGTTTCTGTGCTTACCTCTGAAAACATTGCCGTAACACCTAGCTCTGGTCTAGGCAGATCTAAACTCTTGTGTTCACAGCAGTTCTAACAGTGGCAGTGAATTTTTAATCCTTTATTAAACAGCAGGCAAGTCAATCTTCTTCAAGAGTTGAGGTATAGAGAAGAAAAAACCCAACACAGTTAGCTTAGTGTGAAATCTTTTTTTGCAACAGAACTAATTCACATCATCATAAAAATTGCTGGCATTGAGATAGCTTTACTGTTTAAAAAATCCTGCAAAATCCCAAGCATGCTACTGCTTCTTTAATGGTCTCAAGTAAGGCTTTTTTGTTTGTGAGAAGCAATGTAAAATGGAAAGCAAAGATAGAAGAAACAACGTAATCATGTGAAATTTGGAAATGTTGGGAATTCTCTGGATGAAATTGATGCTTACATTATATTAAATGTGTTACACAGTACGTGATACTTTCAACCAGTGAAGAAGTGGGTTTTGTTTTACATTTGTAGTAATATGATAGCCAGGAAAATGAGTACATTCTTTTGGGAGGGATTCTTATACTACAAAGGAAAACCTTGTATGACTGAGAACTGGCTTTGTATGACCTTATGTGAATTTTGTGCCCTGGATAAGGGTGTGATCCTGCTGAAAAAATATTGTACGAGTAAGTAAGGACTGTTGATGAGTCTTTTATCAACACATAAGTCAATTAGGGTTCTAAGTGCCATTAAAAGTGCAGCTCACAAGATATCTAGGTACTTCTGAAACTGTACCGTGTATTATAAAGCATGCTTTGTACGAGACCATATTTAACATTACATGGATAACTTGCCTTCTGGCATTTCCTAACTTTCAAGTGCTTCATTTCACAATTTAAATAGCATTCTTTTAACATAAGTGTGTTTGGTTTTTTTCTTTTTTGTTTATCTTAGGTGGGTTAAGAGGCATATCCTTTTTTTCTCTTCTGTTCTGTTTAAAGTCATAACACATTATCTATTTAAGAGTGAGTAAGGCAGTAAGAAACTCAGTTCTCTGTCAGTAACAGAATCTCTGAGAACTAGAATGTCAAAAACTTGATGTAATTCGCTAACCAATATAGCAGGACATGGAATTTTGCTAGAAAAGCAAAAGGAAAATTTCCTTCCTTCTTAACTGGACATAGACTATTTAATAATATAAAAGCACGATCACAGTAAATATCTGGAGTGATCTAAATAATTTGGTAGAAAATGTTTATTCACTGTAATTCCTGAACTCTTTTTGCATTGATAACACTATTGTTTGGTAACTAAGTGTTTATCCACATGCAGAATTACTGAGAAACAGCTATTGTAAGAGTAACTTCATGTGCAAATAAAAAATATAGTGAGTAGAAAAATTATATATATAAAAAGAAAAAAACTTCTCAGATAATTCATCAAATAGCATTGTTGTTTTGTGGGGAAAGTAATTGGAACTATTGAATATAAAGCAGATGATGCTAAAACTGCATTTATTCTATTATTTACGTTATTCATTGTGTCTTGCTGTCTCATGACTGATGTGCTTAAGACTATTGTACTGTTATTTTCTTTTACCATGAATGCTCTTAATATTTACAACATTATCCCCAGCAAATAAAATTGTTTTCCAGAGGAAAATGAAATGAACTTCTGCTATGTTGAACCACACCTTCTTATCTATTCTATGTAAGAAACAACAAATTTTCTGAAGAATTAATCTATTGAGTCATTTAAAGACACAGATCCAGTGTGTTTTGTTCTATGATCTGGAGACTAGTATAAAAGTATTTGCATATGTACACAGTTATATTATTTCATTATATTTTGGACATAAAAGTTATTAATAAAGTGATGCAAAGTTTAAGAAGACAAAATTAAAAAAAAATCTACTCTTGAGAAATTAAAAAGGGCATTTGATTAAATGCCTGAGTGAGGTATATAGATTCATAGAATCACTAGGTTGGAAGAGACCATTGAGATCATTGAGTCCAACCATACCCGTCCACTACTAAACCATATCCCTAAGAATTTCATCTACCTTTCTTTTAAATATGATATTGGAATGTATGCTTTTTCGGTATACACTATATCTACATGCCATACACAAATATCTGTCATTTTCTTAGAGCTTTTGTTACTTAATTATTAATATTATAAAGGGTGAACTCACTTCATATCTGTGCCATAATTATTAAGGTAAAGCAAGGATGAGTTTGAATGCCATAGACTTTATATAACACAACATGTATGTTATGTATCTTCTTTTCTAAACCTAACTTTTATTAACATTTATTTTCTTTTTATTAACCAGTTACAGCCCTTTGTTATGTGCCTCATTGCAGCTTTCCCTGCACTGGGAGGGGGATCAACAATTTCTATAGAAGACTTATTTTTCATTCAGCATTGCTTTCATATTGTAAGCAAAGATTATTCATGTCAAAGTTGTTTTCAGTGTGAATCCTTTTATACGTTATACTATCTCATCAGTAGAGCTGCCTTGGAAGAAAACTCTTGGTGGTCTCATTCAGTGGCAATTCCAATAGAGCTAGGAAATTAATGTGGAGTAGAACTTTTCACAGATCCCTCATCCATTACAGAATAATTTTTCAAAATATAGAGCACTTTGTAAGTCAAACAAAGTAGAATTATGGTTTAGTGAACTGCAGTCCTGAGTGCGTTATGGTTTATTTTTCTGGTAAAAAAATAAACTATTACTTTGACTAATAACTCTCATGGAATGCAGGAAAAGATTACCATTAGGTATTTCTTGCCAAAAGAAACTGATATCATGATATGCTTAAAGCACACAGAAAAGACCTGAATTTACTGGTACTTGAATAGATTCTTAGGCCTGGAATGTGTCATTACTGTAAATCTTTCAAACATTTAGAGTGGAGGAGAATCAGTTTCATCTTTCTTCTGGAAAAAGTTGCTGCTAATCCTCCTTACACTCTGAGCTTGATCCAGGGAGAATCTGTAATTCTCATTGACCCAACTTAAGCAAGGACCACAGGAACTCAGCACCTTTCTGGCTGAACTCCTTTAGACAGGCTATCTGTAGGTAAATGTTTGTGTGGACTTTTCCTACAACTAGAGAGAGAGAGAAGGATAGAAACTTCTCATTTAGCACACAAATCCTGTCTTGTCCAGTTCCAAGGAAAAAAAGAACTTCTCTGTAAAACTCATCAAAATTTCTCATAGGATTTCTCTAGGGAAGACATTTAGTTTATTCTTGTGCCAGTGAGATCAGTGAAGAGCTTCTGCTCACTGACAGACCCAAACCCTGGTAGAACACATTTTTGGGAAGGTGACTTTCACTTGGAGTGAATACCTCAAAAAAAAAAAAAAAAAAGCTGAAGTTTTACCACAAATTGTCTGGCTTAGAATTGCCTCTTCAATAAAGTTTTACCCTTCTACATCTCTGCTTATCCTGTTGTGATACAGAAAACCTTCCAGTACTATTGAAATCTGTTAGGGTTATTTATTTAATTATTTAAAATGGATTCAGGAGTCAACATTTACTTTGAATGCTTTGGTCATTTTTTTAAGAAATTGCAGGATTGACTGTGTCTAGGAAATTACTTATGAACATTGACAGTAAAAGACACAGGCGCTTCTGTAATATCTCTATCCAGAGGCTACAGAAAAGCATATGAAAAGTGCAGAGGTTTCATGCTATAAACATCCATGATATAAAGTTCAAACTGGTTAGAAAAATAAGCTAGTAATTACTAGCATTACTAGCACTTTTCCTATAATACAAATCTATATGCATGCATATAAATCCTATTAATACTGGGAGAATGGGTTATTCTCATATATGAATACAAGAAATGAATGTTACAAAGAAATAGTACCTCCTCCCTTTTGTGTTTGTAGTATTTGTACGATAATAATTACAAAATTATTGTAATTCTTGTTGACATAAATAGAAAGAAAGTACCTCAGGCTTTAATGGCACTTAGTAGCCTTGGAGTTTCATGAAAACCAGATATGTCCCTGATCCAGCAAAGCCTTTTAAGCACGTGTTTAACTTCCACCCTGTGGATTGTTCCCCTGAAGTACTACATGCATAGGTAAAGCTAAGCACATACTTAACTTGAGGTCTTTGCTTGATTGAGGTCAATGTTTTTAAAAGGAGAGTGTGAAATTTCATTAGAATTAGAGAATACAAAGAAATATGAAGAATCCTAATGGCATAAGCAGTTTTCACAACAGACTCTACAGCTTGCTTGGCTATAAACTTACACAAACTAGTCTTTCCATTACAGAGGAACTATTTATAGAATCACAGAATCAGAGAATACTTTGGGTTGAAAGGGACCTTAAAGATCATCTAGTTCCAACCCCCCTGCCAAGGGAAGGGACATATTTAAGCATGAAGTTTCAAATGGTACCATTAAAACATTGAAGTTGTAATTGTCAGTTGTGTACAGAAAGGTTTGAAGTGACTACAATAAATATTTGTTGTCTTACTTCTCAAGTTTTGTACACTGGCTTTGTTTCTATGCTGTATTGATTGCCAAGGTTAAAACTTGGCTGAATATTTGCACAGGAAAAATCTTGTTTCCCTTTGTTAAGGCTAAATCTGTTATACTGATTACTTTTGTTTGAAGAAACACTAGTACAGTGCTTTAAATTATAACCTTCATAAATACTTTTACTTAAATGGGAACCTCAAAATCCTAAAGCAAACAAAAGCATGATTATACGTACAGCAATAATGCCCTTATCATAATGGTATAACAAATACAATGGTTAGTAATACTTGAATAGTGTAACAAGAGTGTTTATGAGATGATTAGAGCCAAAATGCAATGACCCTTTCACAGACTGCTTCACGAGCATAATAAACTGTTTGTCACTTAAGGACTTCAGAACAGTTTCTAGATCATTCTTCTAGTAAGGCTACTTTTGGAAGGTAAAACTTCCCTGAGCTTTAATAAAGCACATATTTCAAACTAGCAATGATATCAGGGTTTAACACGGTTTGAGGACAAAAATATGTAAGAGACAAGGACAGGAAAAGGTCTCTTAGTTCAACAAGACTTTCTGCTTTAACATCTTAACTCTCTGTACTTCAGTTCTCAGCTCCAGCTCTTTGTAAAAATGTCCTTTTCATTTAGCATGATTACACTTTTTCACAATTTTCAGTTTACAAATTCAAGGTTTTGTTTCCTTTTTTATACTAACTTGCTTAATTTTGCATTTTTGTATGCTTCCTTATGTTACCAGTTTGCTAAATGTTAGTGCTGACTTACAAGGTGCTGGTAATGAGTTTCTAAAAATAGGAACTGTTTTGTGACTGTAATTTGTTAAGTGGTCTACGTGGTAAACTAGATTACAGAAACGGTAAATAAAAATATTCTGTGAGGAAATGATCTCTTCCACATTTAGCTCAGTTGTTCTCTTCTGAGAGCCTCTAGTACTGCCACTAAGCATTTGGTTAAGGTGTCTGACATGATAAACATTAAAGTAATTCATTATTTTAAGTGTACTTATTTTGTACTAATAGTACTGTGATAGAATTACAAGCAGCAGTGATGAAAGAAATTTGCTACAGTTCAGTTGTTCAGATACCTTCCTATATGTACAACACTTTTTACTTTTGCTGCAAACAAAAGAAATTCCAGATTCCATCACCCATCCATGCCCAAGGCAATCCATTTGCACTTTCCTTAACAAGCTTGCTAGGTGTAGTAGTGAAAGTTAAATTGTCTGACTTTCTGCCTCAGCAATTTCTCTCCTCCCTTTAATATAACACTACAAAGTATTTGATTTTAAAGCTCTTATTCCTTTATAAATTATTTTCTTAAGTGGGAGCATGGGCCCAATCCTACATAATTTCAAAGTGAGGATGAGGCAAGCTTATGAACATTGTAGAATCAGTGGCCAAGAGTCCTCAACGCTATATTTATTCAAATCTGAAGAGGGATCATGGTTGTCTTGCCTACGCTGACACGATAGCAGCTGAAGTTGCATGGCAAGGACGAGGAAGGACCATAAAAAGCAACCAATAATGCAAAATATTTCTGGATTAATTTTAAGGTCATATTTATTCGTATTCATTTTATTGTGTGCCATAAGTTATGACTTTAGTGTGTGATATTATAGGGTGCCATCACAGCTAAAATGATGAGAAAATGTTTACTTTTACTGACAGTATCAAGTTGTAGAAAATACATTGAAAAACCTCCAATAAAAGAGAAAAAAAATTGTAGCTATCAGGTAGTAATGAGGGACATAAAGATTCTTTTTGATTTTTATAAAATATTTCACTTTTTTTCCATGTGCCCAGTCGGCACAAGATTTACCTCATAATTTCCCATCAGTCAGTTGAAATATATAGTCCTTTAAAATTCTGTCGAAAACCATGTTTCAGTTGCCTATGGGCATTCAAATAAATGTTATGGAAGAGAGAGAGTACATGCACTATTCTGAAGACAGTTGACTCACATGGATGTAGCAGAAATTAACAAATGCACATTTTTATGCAATTAATTATGTGAGTGAGTAATTCTATATTCTACGGGAGACAGGAGTTCCTTGTCATAAATATGAATGTTCAGTTGCGAGGTAGTTGAGGTAGCTACAGTTCTAGATTACAGAAAGAGCATAACAATTAAGGATTTATTTTCTGATCAAATATTTCTTACCTGTAATTGCAATATGCCTTAATCCAATGTTTTTCAATCGCTTACATATAGGTTTGCAGACATATTTTAATCTCATATCATATCTCGTTATGTCACAAATCTTGTTCTGTGCTTTAAGTATATCTCAAAATTAAGAAATGCTGCTCTGTAATTACAGATAGTCACAAAATAACTGTGATTAGCATTCAATTCCCCCCTAGTGACAGAATTTGTTCCTGTACAGAAAAAAATAGATTAGAAATTACTAAAAAAGTACTATTTATTTCTTATTCCTAGATCTTTCTGAGCCCTTCTAGAGAAAGCAGGGATGAACAAAAGTCACAGCCAAAACAGCAACAAATGAGCCACAACCCAGGCTTTTTCTGTTTACATTTTAAAAATCATTTCCACCCAGTTATCTTTGGCTGAGTGTGCAAGCTTTATTCCAATGAAACAGTGACATTAAATTCTATCCTAATGGGTACCAGGCTTTAAATTTATTTAATTTTTTAATATTTGATTTTGTATTTCCATTAGAGATTCAGCCATGAGACTTCAATAAAATTTATTGCTCTTGAAAATGACATAAAATTAGTATGAATTAAAACAAATCAAGTTTACAAAACTATTATTTACACATATGAAGAAAAAATTCCTATCCAGTGGTTTAGATTAGCATCTTCAATTTATGTCTGTCATGAATTAAGTCAGCAGCTGAAAAGTTACTGTTAGTTAGATTTTTGCCATCGTGGGTCCTATGTGTTTGGTTATATGGAGGAAAGTATATCATCTGTTATTTGCTAGGGTGAAGAGCACAAAATGTTAGCTTTGTTGTGTTCCTGAATGCATCTCATCTATGGCAATGGACTCAGGATCTCCATTTTACACTAATATCCATCGTCCCTGAGTGCCAGCTCTGTCAGAATAGATGGAGATATTGCATGTGCCAAAGAGGGTGTATTCATTCCTGCTGCTCCCTCTCAAGGCTTGAATTTCAGACCTCAAAAACATACCGTTACCCGAATTCCAAGGACAAATTATTCCGTAAGGTGAACTGACTGTGCAGTAGGATGGAGATGGTCATGTCCAGTAAGATAGAAAAAACCTCTATGCGGTTGCTTTAATAAACTTTGTTATTACTAGCTGCTTGCATCAATGATTTTGGCTTTTCCTGCTTTTGAAAATGTGGTGGTATTGCCTCAAAACATCAGATTTTCATAGTTCTAAAAACCAGAGAATATTTTTCATGAGCTCTGTCCTACATGGACCCTCTGTTCTACAGACTTTTCTATTTTATGTACAAATTATTTATGTGTAGTAATTTATATGTATGTTTATACAGCACCAAAAGCCTGATCTGTGGAAGCAGAATCACTAAGTGTTATGCCAGTCATGAAAACTTTGCTTTGGCTGAAGTCACACTAACACAAGGGATGTTTGGGATGGATGGAAAGAGTTCCTCCTGGATATGTCTAAGGGTACCAACCACTTCTGAACACTGAAAACAGATTGGGATACTGTATGATGCTTTTACCTCACACCTACATGCCAATAGTACAGTTTTAGCAACAATCTTCACTCAGTGCTCACATCCGCAATTGTTTGTGGTGTGGAAGGAGAATGAGACAAGGAAACTTACATCAAATGGTGCAGTGAGGTCAGAGTATTCAAACTTGTGTCGTGCCCTCAAAAGAGGTACCACAATATCATTACAGTCTTGTGAAAAGACCACAACGAACTACAATATTTAATGCAAAACTTTTCGACTGATTCTGGTTCTGAGGTGCAGTTATGGTGGAGAGCAACTTGCTATAGTTTGAATGAGCCTTCTTGCCATACAATGTGCCTGTGCTGACTTGCTCAAGTAAGTTAGGACTTCCCTTTTCCTTGAAAGAAAATATTTGTCTGCAGAATCATTTCTTTTGAAAACTCAAGGTGTAGCTAATTTATGCTGATCTTTTCAGGGTGTCTCTCTTGTACCTCTAGCAACATAGAAGCCAAACAGGAAAGGACATTTTTTTTTTTAAACATTCTCTATGGTTGTCAGTTTGAAATAGGAATTTAATGGACCTTCTTTACAGGGGTACAGGTAAAGATTTAATAAGAAATATGAATGCAAAATTTATCATAGTTATTGAAAGTGATGCAATAGTTTTTAAGCCATTTCTGTGCATAATAAGGTAAAGTATTTTAGGATATTAGATTATGGGTATAATATCGGATAGTCACTATTCTAAATGAAAAATGCTAATAAATGTACAAATATCTACTGAAACTCTGAGTTCTACTAAAAATGAAACATAAATATGTCTTTTAACTTAGAAAATGAAGGTATTTAGTAACAAGTAATCATCATGTATTAGCCATTAGTATGATGGCAGCAGGTTTTTATTATCTCCTATCTCTTCTTGTCCTACTGAGAGAATTAAATTCAAGCTTTACCTCATAATTTCGGCTCAGACCCCCTTCTGGGCATCAGTCGCTGGCCAGCTTTGTCAACAATAACAAAAACTCTGACAGTTTTAAGCTTGCATCTAAAAACCACACAGGAAGTAGAGCATTTTTAAAACCCATTGACTTTCAAAATACTTCTCTCTCTTGCATACAATCTTGATAAGGGAACTTTCCAATGAAGAATTTGCTAGGTGGTTGTCTGATAACAAGGTTGTATTTTCTAGGGAAAATCTTGGTCATCTTCAGTTTATATCAGAATTCTATCATCTGAAACAAAATATGTAAGTCAGTACTGCAAGTTTATTTTTTAAGAACGGTGCTATGCTCAAGAAGATTTCGAATGTTCTTCAAATATGTCATTAAAATCAGAGTTCACTGGTGGGTTGAGAAAGTAAACTTGGTTGTCTGTAGAAATTAAAAGCTACCACTAGTTGATTTAGTCTGTTGATGTAATTAATTTTCATCATTCTGCTAAATTACCTATGTTATTTACTTTAAAGTTATCTCTAGTGGACTGAATTAAATCACTAGCTAGTGGGCAAAGTGAGAAATTGACCTACTGCCAAGAAGCAGCCCTTTATGATGATGCTGTAATTAATCTGACGTTTGTTAGACCTAGAGAAGTCATGGTAAAGTTCTCAAATTGACAGTTTGCCATACATTTGTAGAGAATTTGTACATGTATCAGTGTTGGCTTCCTGAAAATTTTCAACTGCCAGTGAACTGATTCAAACAATGAAAAGTCAAATCCTCATGCCTTCTTTCAATCACTCATTTCTCTCTTTAAGACCACAAAAAGACCAAAGTTGTCAAATGAAGAATATTTGCCTTGTGATTTACAACTTTACTGGATCCCTTTTTTCCTGTATGGAAATTTTCATAAGTGGTTTGGCAAACGTCTTTAAAATAACTGTGGTATTTGGCAGAAAAAAAGGCTGCAGAACTTGGGCCTGCTGTTTCCATTTTAGTTCAACAGTGAGACTCATCTCAGTGATATGAACCAAGTACAGAATTCATAGTCCAAAGACATAAGTTATTAGAAACAAGTTGAGTAAAAAGGAGACATGTGGCTTAACCCACAGAAATTCATTAGACGATGGTTTTCTGAATACTTGTTCCAAACAATTTGTCAAATCAACTGTTCATTATCATGCAGCCTAATACTGACTGCATATATATATATAAATTTACACATCAGTAGCTATAAAAGTGTTTATATTTATCACACAATACAGTTCATTAGACATAGTGGAGTATGTGAACACAGATGTTAGCAATTTATACCCACAAAAATCATTCATTTGTACACATGGCAGAGGTCTGTGTATTATTAGGAAGAATCTAAATACACGCACTTACTTTATCACTTTTGAAAGGGGCAGACAAAGGTCATAAGTGACAACTTCCTGAGGTTTTTTTTTCTTTTAATTACAACATATGCCACCAGCAAACATACTCAAACTCAAAGATTTCAAGCAAAAAGCTAATTTCACTGCTATCTCTTATTCATCAATGCTTGAAATATTCTGTAGAAGGTGAAGTGATTTTTTGTGGTTCAGAGGTAATTACACCTCCAATATTAGATCAACTTCTGAAACACTGATTTGACTTCATTGAGAAGTCTGGACTGATGACTCCCTACCAGCTAGTGCTGGCATAGACTACCCTGATCTGTTGCCCCCAGTGTATTTCCTTAGATGCCAATGCTAACAGATTGTTCCAAGGAGAAGGTGTAGAGGGAGGGAGATGAGTTAGAAATGAGGGGGAATAGGTGCAGGGCCTAGAAACAGCATGAGAGGACTCATAATTTGTGGTGCCCTTTGCAACTTTAAACAATCCCCAGCCTACTGGGAGGATTTCTCTAAGACACAGGACCACCTCAGAGTAACGTTTCATACACAAGAGATAGTTCCATAGAATCATACAATCACCAGGTTGGAAGAGACCCATCGGATCATTGAGTCCAACCACTCCTATCAAGCACTAAACCATGTCCCTCAGGACCTCATCTACCCATGCCTTAAACACCTCCAGGGAAGGTGACTCAACCACCACCCTGGGCAGCCTGTTCCATGCCTAGAGGTACAACCTTGCTGTAAAATGATGCAGACCTGCCAGAAAGTTTATCTTCAGAATTAATTCATCTCTTTCATTCTTCTGCCTCAGGTCCTCTGATAAAGAACAGGTACAGTTAGAAGGGTTGCATGGTAATCCTCATGTCTACTTCAGAACAGTAATTTCTAATGTTTGGTGGGTAGTAATCCTTAGTGAGCTATATTTCCCTTTGGTTTTGCATACTTAATGGATTAATTAAGCTATGTATAAATAATCTCATATTATATCCTACTGAGGCAATTTGAAAGTGCAGTGGGTTGAGAGAAAATTGGAACTTTTTTTTAAAAGGGAAGTGATGCAAAAGCAATTTACACTTTTGAGTTCAGTGTTGAAAAATGCCAAAGAGCAAAACGCTTTTCTCCAGGAAACAAAAAAATCTTAGAGGTTGTCCTTGAGACACCATGACAGAGGCACCATGGTATAAGTCATCAGAGCATCATATTCAGGCAGACTATCAGAATTGGTAGACCTCCTGCAACCTTTCTTATGGAGAGGCTGAAGAAAGGAATTTTGTACCATTTCCCATTGTGCTGAACAAGAATTTGCCTGGAAGCCTTGCTTGACAGATTGGCCCCTATTCCCACTATGATTTGTGCTACTGTGAAACAAGAGTGCCTAGTGCATGGGCCATAATATAATGACAGACTAGCTTCGGTGTATGTGAAAAATGATACACAGATGAAAGCACGGGCCCTGCTCCACCTTTCATGCTTTTCATATTTGCATTTGGAGCGTGCACAGACGGAACCCCAGACAGAACTGACAGACAATTAAAAGGCCACTCAATACAAGGAAGTATATCTGCATGACACATGACCTCTGCTAGCAGACAATATTGTAGGGCACAAAACAGTGTCTTGCTATCAACCTGAAGTCTAAGAAGAATTATATTAAACCCTGCCAAGAGGTTAACCTCTTTGCAGCAGGAGCTTTGTTCTGACTGTGTCTTTCTTATCAAAACTTTAAGATTCCGTTTTCCTGAGGGAACTTAATCTTTCAGATTTGGGTCAAGAGGTATAATATCTAACACAAAGAAATAAACAGTATAAAATTCTAGGGGCAAGTAGGATACATTCTTTAGAATTTAGTTAAAGAAAATCCTGTCTTAATGTGAGCTCTAAGAATGCAAGCATGGTGGACACAAATTGTCCTTTAAAAAAGACTGCTTAAAACGTAGTGAAACAAAAAATCTTTTTAGATTTTTATAGCTCCTAATGGATAAAAAAATGACAATAATAGTATTTAAGTGTGCTGTTTTGTGTGGGGATTTGACATGGAGAAATGGATCTTAGGAATGTTCTTGTTTCCACCTGCTGATCTTGCCTCGTACATTCTAGTGGAAATCCTACAATTTATGTTGTTACCATTGTATGTGTAAAATTTGAGATTTTAAAAAGTCATAGTTACATAAAAAGGATGTTTATTTTGGCAAAACAAGAAACATCGAAACAGCAAAATTATGCAGTTCATTTCAAACAGATGTTGAATATCCTCTTTTTAAAGTGCTAGCCTATGTACAGTACAGGAATATAGACAGATGCTATGTGACTGTTGTTGGATCACTAGCATGTTTATGTTGCATTAAGGACTTTGCAGAATAATGTTTGCAATGCTTTATGCCGAGCGCATTCTGAAATATTTGGAGTATCACAGAACAGATGGAAAAGAAAGTAGTATTCAAGCTCAAATCTGTTTCCTTTGATAGTCTACTGCAAGGATGGTTTTAAGCAAACTTTTAAAACAAACTTTCTAGGCATTAAGATGTGTAATTGTGAATATAGAAAATGCAATGGAATGTCATTAAACATGTGGAAAACACTCTCGCTTTGATTTCACTAGAACTGAACTAAAAGATAAAATACTTGAGAAGATGCTAAATCTTTTGTAGCAAAACCAGAAAATATCATATTTAATTTGAGTGAATTTTTTTCTTCTTGAATTTTTTGTCCAAGGGAAAAATGAGACACTTGAATAACTGGCATGTTTCTGATGTCTGATGGCTTCCATAATCCCCATTTTGGATGCTGTTGGGCTACATTCAATTTATATGAGGATCAGTTGCTGCGAAGGGACAATTTTACAGAGTTTTGGTTTATTTTGTTAATTTCTGTGGAATTTTGTGTTCTTATTGTTCATTCATTTTACGGTTTAATTTGAATCTATGAAAAGCTTTGTTAAAAAAAACCCAAATAGGACAAGAAAAATCCCCAAAGAAATGAATTGGTATTTTCGTATTAAAATATGAAAGCATGACAATGGAAAAGAAGATTTGTTTCCCAAATGTAACTGTTTTCAATTTACAAGAACAGTTGAAGAAATTAATGCTGAATGAGAATTATTTCACACCTGTCAAAGATAATTTGCAACATTTGCCATCACTTCCTTTTCTGAGCATCTCCATTTGAGCACTAGGTGAAGGTGGACAATGGAAGTTAAAGCAGGAAAGCAAACGAGAGAGACAAAAAAGTTGCAGCAGGAACAAGAACTATGTGGTGTGAGCAGCTGGTAGGGGCAGGTTGGACCAGGAAATATAAGCAGTAGATGGGTTTGAATTTGCGATGAGTGGCTGCTAAATTGCCTTTCACTGCCATGGTGCCTACAGGTTTGTAACATTTTTTCCAGTAAGAGTGAACTTACCGTCTTCTATTGCCTTTTATGAGTTGGTACTTATGGGAATCTCACTCCAAGGAATCTGCAATGTATTTGAATTTAATGTTAAAATTGGATAGGGTTGTTTACAAACCCTAGTTATTATTGATAATTATTTCTTTTTAATCATCATTCAGTAATAGTGTAACCTTTCCAACACAAAATTATTTTGTGAACCTTGGGGAAACTGCTCCCAGAGATTATCTTTAAAATAAATGTTAGGAAAGGAGGAGGCAATACATCAGAGCATTTCTGGTATCTTGTTTTAAGCATTAGGAATTGTGCTTTAGAAATCAAATTTATTCATCTAACTCTGACAATTTTTGTTTCCTTCTGTGTCTTCAATCTACCTTCATTTCTGATAATAACGGAAGTTAGATTGCTGCTTTGGGAACGGCAGGAAAAAGCAATACTACTAATACCATTTTAAAATTCAAAGCCTAGAAGGCAGGAAACAGGAACAAGCCTTTATATCCACAACTATCCCTTTCTCAAAGAGAAAATACAACAAGCATGCTTGTTGATTAGAAAAATCAGTGACTGCTTGTACCAATCTATCAACCTGGGCTCCATGAAACTTACCTCTATGTTGTGATGAAGTTACTATGTGGATATTAGAAACCAACAGGCATTATTTTTCAATTTAACCTTCACACAAGGACACTTTTCACCATTTTTATTTCCACATCTTAGGAGTGGTCAGGATGACACAATGTTTCCCCAATTTGCATTGAACAGTTCATTGTGAATGACATGGAAATGTTCACTATGGTTGTATTTAATTAAAAGAATTAACTCTTTACAGAGAATTAGGAAAGAAAGCAATAAAAAAGAGAATTCATAGTATGGTTAGATCCCTTGCCTTACGGAAAAAAATACAAGATTGTAGTTGATAGTACTGGTCCTTCCTTGGTCTCAAGTATTTCAAAATTTATCCAAAAGGAAATCTACAGAGGATCATTAAGAGAGGCAAGCAAAACTAAGGAAAACATTAAGGCACTTTAAAGCTTCTATGGGAATTTTACTTGGTGAAATTACTTACATACATCTACCTGGAGATTCCGTAGGGAATTTTATCAACATTTCTTCCTCTTCTCCCCTTCAACTGAAATTAAGATCAATCCACAAAGCCTTCCAGTGCTTGACACAAGAAACAAATGCGTTGACACGATTAGCAGTATTTTGAACACAAGTTCTGAGAAGCAAGAGGCTCTACATGCTGCAGCATTAGTCTGTTGAGTCATCAAGTCAGACACTTTTTCTACCTTTCTGAGACAGAGAGACTCTTATATTGAATAATTGTCATTTTCCAGCTTTCAGTGAGGCCAGAAATCACTAAAGAACTCATTTAAACTTTCTATTCTAGTTCTCAAGCAAATTTACAGCAGAGGTCAGTCCTTTTGCAAGATTTCTGGAGGGAATTCTTCATCATAACAGATGTTTTGGGGTTTTTTTCCATTGTAGTTTAAACTATCTTCCATCAATTATTCTTGTCATTTCACCCATCTTATTATGACCTTCATAGGATAAAAAAATAGTACCAATCATGCCTTTTTTCTCAGTATTGTGCTTCTCGGTATATTATGTAGTTAATATTGATTATAAATCACAGTGAACTCAATGAAAGCCTTCCTACTCCTGTACCTCTCTCTGACAGCCATTCCCATGCTTTTATCCAGCTTGAAAATAGTACTGGGTTTGTTTTGCAGAAAAGTTTGAGTTCAGCTTAGTTTTACAGATATAACAAAACCAGAAATAACCCAGACAATCTATCAAAGCATGAAATCATGAAAATTTATTTTCTTCTCATTAAAAACAGATCAATAAATGTACAGTAGCATGATTTTCCTAACAATTGAGTTTAGTATAGTAATACAACTTGACACAGGTTGTGCAGTAGGTCATGTGTGTCCTTTATAATTTATTTAAAAGTTGAGTTGTCTTAAATAATACAGAAATAATAATTATAAAAAGTAATTTATATATTTACTTAAGGGAAAATAGATTTTAAGCATGAATTAATAAATTCTTAAGATATTCTATGAAGAAAATAGAAACTGGAAAGAAGTACTGTTACCAAAAACAAAGATAGTGATGTATGAGAGAGATTAAAAATATAAAATATAAAAGGAAGTTATGTGTTTTTAATAACTTTTTGTATAAGTTTAGAACTTATGGAAGGGAACATCTGGTGGGTCTGGAGGCTGACAGCCAGTTGGAAAAGAACAAGACTGTGGTGAACGCAGGCATATTGTCAACCCTTTTCTCCTGCCAAAAACCTGGACAGAAGTATCTCTCGGCATGAGTGAATGGAGGATAGTTGACATCCTTTTTATTTTTGCAGTCTTGGCAGAGAGTGCCAGGCAAGGTGTGTGGTTCCACCCAGAACCAAACACTGGTTATGAAGCACTAAACACCACTTAGATGTTAATCTAAACTTTATCTTATCATTGTGCTGAGATGGAACTGAATCATAGTTTCTGAAGAAGAAGTTTAGATTTAACTAGACCATTTTCTGAAGTTATACCTCTTACAGTTTTCACTCATTTTTATCGATTATGTTGATATAGGAACTTCATTCCTTTGCCCTGAAATGAAATCAAACTCTGTCCCCTGTATCTTCTTTTGTCTTTCCATTGAAAATCTAGAGCACAAAATAACCTTTGTTATTTGCATTCCAGTTTCAGACTTTAACTAATGAAACACTACACACTTTGTAAATATATGCTTTGCATATAAAGATAAAATTGTAATATTCGTGACACAATTAGAGTGGTTTGATTTTTTTTAAGTGAAAGAAATTCTAAGTAGGTTCCTGAGTGTCCTTTTGTGATTTTCTTTAGAGAAAAAAGTAAAACATATGAAAGTGCCTCAATGTCTATTTCCACAATACAAGAAGTCCTGAATTGTTCTTCCTCAATTGCCCTTCCTGTCTGTTATGAGGCATTGTTTCTTCTGCAGTGCCAAAATATGTTTTCATCATCCTAGCACAAATTCCCTCTTCCTCACACACAGTGTTGGATGACCCGAGCACACGAGAGTGTGTTTCACGAGAGTGTGAGGTCTAGAGTATAAGGGAAGAGTAATACAAAGCGCATGTGTGACAATCAGACAGGAATATGATTGCAAAATGAGAATAAGCAGCAGCAGCCTGAGGAATAAATGTAATTAATCCCTAGAAAAGCAGCCCTTAGATTTTAAACAACTTTTTATATAATTCACTTATGTTATTAGTTAAAATAATCTTACCAATATCTATTTTAAATATATTTAATAGCTATAGCAATTTTCTTAGTTTTATTGTGAATAGATGTAAGTGGAACATCAAATGATGAATTGACAAATAGTATATTTTTTATTTTCCTCACTGTATATGACGGCAGTATCATGTATGCCTAATATATATTTATTACTCTATTCATGGGCTCTCTGCCAAGTGAGACAGAAGAGACAGCACCTGTGTACAGCTTTAAGAGTGGCTTATTCATGGTAACACTGCTTATAGGCTGCACAACTGATCCTCACACATATTTCACTCTATCAGACCTATGCAGATCCCCCAGACTTTTTGTGTTTCCACATGGCACAGCCCAGACAATGCCAGTTAAAGCCACTGTAAAATGGTGCTGATGCCAGACTGTAATAACTCAATGCACCAAACTTATTCTCCTATTTATGTCATAGGAGCCACAGGTAGGCACACGAAGAACAGAAGGTATCAGACCAAGTGTTTATATTATGGGTACAGCTGGTCCAGTCAGGGTGGGATAAACTATGTATTAATTTGTCTGAGGCAGCTGGGCTTGTTCTCTGGGGTGATACCTTAAGTGGAAGTTGCTGCATCTGATGTATAGAATGGACTTTCACAGGAAAATTTATGTGACTTTAAGTAATCACGATTCCTACAGAAGCCTATGTTTCCAGTCACGTGTGTAGGTATAATAGGCACTTTCCATGACTGAAATTGGCACTTTATCATGGCATTTAAGGCATGCTATTTATGGAATTTTGGGTATAGCATGTTCATATCTTCTGAGGACCTCAGTATCACACTGATAAAACACCACAAAAGACAAGGCAGACATAAGCCTGAAAGTGAAATTGTCTGGGGCACTTCCAGATGCCTAATAGTCCTCTCAAGGGCTGAGCTAGTTATTTCAGTTCTTAGGACATCTCCTGCCATGTTTATACCATCTTAGAGCTGAATGTCAGACCTCAGCTATCAAAATGTTGTATTGATCCTGTTAAACACTGAGGAAAGATCCAACAAAAACCTAGTGAAGATTGATGCAGATGGTGAGTTTGGCTTGGGTAGGAAGATACTGTCAGAGAGGGTTGCATCAGCATGTACCTTGCAGGACTGAAAGAAGGCTGAAAAGGATTTTGTAGGGTGTTGTGGCTTTGTTGCCAACCACAGCTATACTGAGAGATGTGAGAGAGGACAGGAAGGGGCTCAGGCTGATAGTGAGATAAAGGAGAAGGGAGATGCTTGGAAAGTTTCTTCTGCAGAGGCTACATTTCACAGCACTATCATTTTCCAATTAAAGCAACATTTATTTCTTTGTGGGCTTTGCCTTTATTAGTCTCATTGTATCAGTTTGCCAAGAAAGCTTCCTTATTAATAAGAATGTGTGGTACAAAAACGCTGTGTCGTTTCTGTACGTAGACATCATTTCTGAGAAAGCCTCACCCTATTGAAAACCCCTAACAGGATAGAATATCTATTTGTTTCTCTCCAAAATGAATTTAGGACATCAGAATTTTATAAAAGTTATCCACCAAAAATATATAATAGAGACAAAGGAGTGACACACCTTCCTCTGAGAGTTTCCGCTTCCTGACTATTTGTCTTATTCAGACAGTTGAAACATAAATATGAAAATGAATGTTTTGTGTTTGATTGTATATCTTATATGCCACACAAATATAGTTTAATAGTATAAAGAAACTGAGTAAATGAAACTACTAGTTCAGACCAATATTTATGACGGATCAGTAAGTCAACAGTGATGTGAATGACGAAGAATGGGTTGGAAAAGCCGATGGATCAGATTAGTCAGAAGGGCAGAACTGCACCCTCACATATTCACAGGTGTTGGTTCCAGTCACAACTGGCTCCAGATGGCTTAGTAATGGATGGAAGTAGCCTATCAGATTCCAGAACTTTAACCTGTCTGGGAGTTACATGGTGTCTCTGATCAGACATCTTGAGCAGTAGTAGCGCTTAGGCAGAGGAGACCCAGAAGGAGACACTGGAGGAAATACAAAAGGAAAATCAAGAGAAGACAGGTGAGAATTCATGTGAGGACATACAAAAAATGGGTCACTTGAAAAGAAATTTGAAGAGATTAATTTGGACGAATAAAATGAAGAAGTCACATAGAAAGCAGTGTACCAGCAGTGTGCCCAGGTGGCCAAGAAGGCCAATGGCATCCTGACTTGTATCAGAGATGGTGTGACCAGCAGGGCCAGAGAGGTTATTCTCACTCTGGACTCAGCACTGGTGAGGCCGCTCCTTGAATACTGTGTTCAGTTCTGGGCCCCTCACCACAAGAAGGATGTTGAGACTCTGGAGCGAGTCCAGAGAAGAGCAACGAGGCTGGTGAAGGGGCTGGAGAACAGGCCTTATGAGGAATGGCTGAGAGAGCTGGGGTTGTTTATCCTGGAGAAGAGGAGGCTGAGAGGAGACCTCATTGCTTTCTACAACTACCTGAGGGGAGGTTATAGAGAGGAGGGAGCTGGGCTCTTCTCCCAAGTGCCAGGGGAAAGGACAAGAGGGAATGGCCTCAGGCTCTGCCAGGGGACATTTAGGCTGGAAATTAGGAGGAAGTTTTTCATGGAAAGGGTCATTGGGCATTGGAATAGGCTGCCCAGGGAGGTGGTTGATTCACCTTCCCTGGAGGAGTTTAAGGCAAGGGTAGACGAGGTCCTGAGGGACATAGTTTAGTGTTAGATAGGAATGGTTGGAATTGATGATCCAGTGGGTCTCTTCCAACCTGGCGATTCTATGATTCTATGAAAGGAACATTGTGGGGAATGTGCCTAGAGATGTACTCTTGACATGAGGTTGTGCAAAAGGAGGGCCCTCTGAGGTGACTCTGTCATGGAGAACCCATGCAGGGTCAGGAACACTCCTGAGGAGGCTACAGCCTATGGTGGAGCCCAAGATTGGACTCCTTTGCCCACTATCATCTCCAGACAGACAGACTGTAAGGGAGACATGCAAACTTTCCCCTTGTAGTAAAAGATGAACTGACTTAATCAGTTAATCTGACTCTATCCACAACTGTGAAGATTTGGGAGTATTTGAAAAGTTCTTTAAAAACATACTTCTGTGAAGGAAGAGATTAAGATGTGCTGTGTGATATCTTCCTGCCTAGAAATAAACAGTCTACGCTATTGAAGCAGAAAGCATCTCTTTCCTTTCTCCATGGGGATAACTGCCAGTGATCAAGTGGTAAATACTGCCTTTTCTGTGATAAAGTATATTCTCTAATTGGAAAATACTAGTATTTGGGTTTTTTTAAAAGAAAAAATATTATTTGGCTGCTGCATTGTTTACAAAGTATTGGTTAATGGTTGAGATCACTGAAAGAAATTCCTGGGAGTAGAGGTCAGGTGCAGCCCTCCTACTTATGGTTCTGGTAAAATTTTGCTGAATGCTGAAATTTTCTTTCTTTGTTTTGAAATGGCAAATGCTCCGTTGCTGTTCTTAGCTGTGGATTGTGCCAATAATAAAAAGTGACTCCTTTGGGGATGGAAAGTTTTTCTAACCGAAATATAGAATACTGTATTTGTGATTCTCCAAAGAGAGGTAGGTTAAAAAAACAAACCACCTCAAGACTTAAAGGTGTGGGAAATGTTATGTATTTGTTTCATAAACCACATTTTCAGTTAACAAATATGATTTTCTGATGTTATTAATTTTGTAATTGTTTTTAGCTTGAGCAAACCAAGGCAAAATATCCCAGTGAATGTTTTAAATGATCAGATTTTTGATAACTAAATCAAGATGTAGAGTTATATTTACTATAGACACACCATCTTTTTTCTTAAGAGAAGCTTGATATTCTAGTGGCTTTACCTAGAAATTAACACATGAGATGACAGTTACAGAGCAGTTGTTCCCCTGTTAGAAACTGCTAAGGATAAGAATAATCTTAGGATCTTTGTTTTCTGGTTGGCTACTGCAGATTTGGAGCATTACAGAGATCTCTCTCCCTGTTTCTCTCAACATTAACATCCTAGGAACCAATCCTTTGAGTGACATTTATGTTACACTTCCTTCCTTCCTTCCTATAGCATCTCTTACAGTCCATTGTCATTATTTTATGTAGAGAGCTCGTTTGAAATTAATAAATTAAGGATTAACATATCAAGGAATGTACAGGGAGATATTTGGCTGAACATAGTTGACAGTAAGTTTCGTATGATGTAAAGGAGGACAGAATGCGTGTCTCACAATCTACTTGTGCAAGTGTGTGAATGTATGCATATTAATGCACCGTGTAGCACAAACAAGAGAAACAATAAATGAGAATATAGCACATAATTTTAAAATTTCTTATGCTTCATATCAAATAAGAAATCAAATGTTATACAATAGAGATCTAGGTAATAATTTATTCTGAAGAGACAAGCTATCTTTTAGTCTATTAATTCCATCAATAATCATGCCAATTTCAGTTTTTTTCATGCTTTAAGGGTTTTTTGCCTTCCTGACTTACTTTCTTCCTGATTCAGTTTCCTCCTCAGTATATGGCAGATTCATGACATCAAGAATAAGTCACCATTAACATTCTAATAGCTAGTTTTCTGTGTTTGCTGGGTAGCGAACACAGAGTCAGTGCTTTACTCTCATGGTGGTGAAATCACCAAGGAAAATGAGAGTTTCACTATAAAACTCCAAGGGAACAAGTTGATGGTAAGTCCATACTCCTATTTACTCCACTCATGGTCATTTAAAAATATTAGGGTCTGATCTTCAGAGGTATCACACACATGCAGATTCATTAGTCTTTTCAGTAATAATGAAAGACTGTCCAATGGATGTTTATAATAAATGGTTCTGATGAATTTTGTGGCTTTCTTAAGGAAACTGCTGATTAATTATGATATAGAATATTTAATAATTTCACTTCTCTAGCAGAGTCAGATCTTGGAAAATATAAATGTGGTACATATCCTGTGTTCTGAACATATGAAGTTTTAAATCTTTCCCTCACAGCATCCCTCAGACAAAATTTTTCTTATTTGCAACTGCCATTTATGCACAATATTTGCAAACAAAGGCAAAAAAATCACTATATGATTTCAAATGACTGTTACAAGAGTGGTAGTATATAGTAAAACTCTTCAGAGTACTTAAGTTCTTCTGAAAAGCATTATTAGAAGGATTTCACACTAAAGAAAGTCCACAGGCTTCCTTGAAGTCTATAGTTTGCAATAGCAATGGATTTTTGACCATAGTCTGTGGGCTGTATACAGTAGCATTAAATCACTGCTTACTTCTCTCACAGAGCCAATGTGAATGTAGAATCACAGACTAATATTTGTGAAACACACTGAAAACCTCACATAAAAGGAACATTGCTGTTCCAAGTATTTATTTTTGCCGATAAGGAATATTTGTGACTTTGGTTTCAGTGTCCACGTCTTTTAGGATCCCATATGTTTCCAGAACTCAGTTAGATCCCGGTAGGTATTTCCTGAGAAAATCTTTTAAATGAGTAGGTAAAATTAAAATAAACTTGGTTGCTTGTATATAAACCAGACCGTTCAGTCTATGGCAATGATATTGTACTGTAACTGTGCTGTCATGAGCACTAAGGGAGAAAAAAAATGGAGTACAGATTGTCAAGTAATCTTTAGAAACCAATTAAGTGAAGTTTGTCAAACTAAAGAGGCCCTGGCCTACAGGGAGAGCTAATAGTTTTATTTCAAAGACAAAGTTACAGCTTAGTGTAGGGCCTCTGCAACCCATCTAGTTCTTGTTGAAATAACCTACTTACAGAATACCAGGATTGTTTTGTTTCTCTTTTTAGTTTTGTTTCAGTTATATTTTATTTTAGTTAAAATTTTGCTTGGCTAACATCACAATGTGTGTGTGTTTAATTTCTCCAGCACTGTAGATATAAACTTTCTCCCAGCTAATATCACAAAATGTAACAAGGAGTTAAGCTGGAGTCGCAAAGTCTGCAGTTCGTAACTTGACATCCTGTCTTTGCAGAGTCCACTCTGCAGCTGACACAAAGCTCTATTTAATGTGCTGCCAATCACTTCTAGTCAAGTACAGTACCGTAAATCCTTGAGTACTCTTTCAAAATGATTTTATTTATATCCTTTTCCATTTAATCTGTTTTTCTCATGCCATACAGTGACGTGTAAATCCAAGTAAAATTGCCAGTATTGGCTTCAGGTAAAAAAACATCCTTTAAATTGCTTTCATCGTTTCTCATTGACTTCTAAGAAGAAAGCAGCTTGCAGAGAGGTATAAGAGAGAGAGTCTATGAAGTCTCCATGTAAGCTTCAAATAATCAAAAATATGCTGTTAAATATATATATACTAGTGCAGATTTGAAGCACTGAGGTTCATAGTTATTGCTACTGTTAGTAGCATCAGTAAATAAGTAGTACTTGATAATTCAGCTGATACCTTAGTTGAATGTTTCCTTATCCCTTCTCAGTTGTCCCTTACTTGTACAGCTTTGTTGATACTGACATGAGCTGTTTACCTGACTCAGTCTTCATCAAGCTTAGCTCTCCTGGTCCCTCTTCCACTGTTCTGTTGACCCTCTCAGCTATGCTATTATCTTTATGTCACCCTCTGCTTTTCAACAGTTTTATGCCCTCTTGCAAGTGCTCTTCTTCCTTCTCTCTGCCTTCCCTTCCTGGTTTTGTTTTTTCGGGGGGTTTTTGGTTTTGGTTTTTTTTGGGGGGGGGGGTTGGGTGGTTTTTTTGGATTGGTTTGGTTTGGTTTGGTTTCTTTTCCCAGTGGTATCAACAAAGCTTTTCTGCACTTCACGTTTTTAACTCTTTCTGTACTTTGGTCCTATCATCACCAGCTGCAGTGTCTACATCCTAGGTTCCTGCTCTCAGTGAGAAGCAAATGTCTGCAATTATCAAAACTATGCTGAATTTCTTCACCTTGTATGTGCTCTACTGCTCCTCAGGTCTGTATTCAACCCAGGTGAACAAATTTTATCCAGGTTAACTGGACCCTACATGGACGAACTGAGCTGCGATGGTGCCATTCTTCAAACCCTGTAATAGCTTCTACTTCAACTTCTCTCCTCACAGTATTCTATCTTATCTCCTTTCTCTCTCCCAGTCATTCCAATACACCCACTTTAATCTTCTCCCTCTTTCCTGATGGCATTTTACAATAGGGCACACAGTGTATCACTGTGCAGCAAAATGTTTCAGATTATCCTGCCATAGATAAAAGTCTGCTTGACTCTGTTTTATTCTACAAACTTGGACCTTCTTTTTTCCCTTGTTCTCACTTAGAATATTTGCAATTGCCATTCAGTCTTAATTTCTAATCTTATTCGGCGCTTTTTCCAACACAGTTCTGTATCTTCAGTGCAGCTGAAATTGTTCTCATCTAATTCCCTAAATACCTTCTCAAATCTAAAACTCTGCAACAGTACATATTCACTCATTTGTTGCCTTAACTTGACAGACTTAGCTAATTTTCATCTTGCAAGCAGGACTTCTCTTGATTTCATCTTTACTCTCTCTTCCATCTTTCTTTTTGATTGGCCATCCAGTCTTTGACTGAATATTCTTTATCACTTCCTACAGATTTCTGAAGATGCCACAGAAGCCCTATTTCTGTTTTCTTTTCAGTAGCAGTTATGGAGCAAGGTGCTGTTAGTCACTGTGATAAGATTGTTCTTCATGTCTGTTCATCCCAGGAGTTTGAAGGGGAATAAT
The DNA here is from genome assembly GCA_033558105.1 of Coccyzus lansbergi. Lineage (NCBI taxonomy): Eukaryota > Metazoa > Chordata > Aves > Cuculiformes > Coccyzidae > Coccyzus > Coccyzus lansbergi. The sequence goes on from JAUMJK010000166.1 coordinate 120,515, forward strand.
GTAGAAGTATCAGACATGGGAGCTGATCTGGATGCCAACTTTCCTTCTGATACCACTGTTCCCGCCTGCAGTCTCTTAATGAAAAAGAAAATGTATCTGGAAGAAAAAACCTTGTCTTGTTTCTTTCTGTCCAAACTAAATACTGGTCTACCTCTCAGGAATCATTGTGGAATACCACCTGCTGGGTCCAGGTCAGTCTGTCTGGAATGAGACTGTAAATATTTTTTTCCTTCTACAATCGTGTTCTCAAACTTTTCCACAAAGATTTTTTTCCTGCCCCACAGTAGGAAAGTGCTGTGCCTACACTGGGTGCACTTATACACTCACATGAAGACAGTACTGGATAGCATGATGATAAAAAAATCGTAAGAAGCCTTCTGGTAACCCTTAAAAACACTGACAAAACAACCTTTACCCCACAAATAATTCTTCATCTGTACATCCAAAAATCCTTAAAAAAATTCTAGTCATAAATGATGGAACACAAGAATCAAAGCACATAAAGATTTATATGTAGGACCAGGAGCACAAAGTGCACAGTTGAGTTCCTTTATCCTTTATCATGGATGCAAGCAATGTCACCATGGTGGCTGTGATTTCCTTTCCTATTTTTATGATCAATTTAGCTCCTAGACATCATTTATCCTGGAGAAGAGGAGGTTGAGAGGAGACCTCATTACTCTCTACAACTACCTGAAAGGAGATTGTGGAGAGGAGGGAGCTGGCCTCTTTTCCCAAGTGACAGGGGACAGGACAAGAGGGAATGGCCTCAAGCTCTGCCAGGGGAGATTTAGGCTGGAGATTAGGAGAAAGTTTTTCACACAGAGGGTCACTGGGCAGTGGCAGAGGCTACCCAAGGAGGTGGTTGATTCACCTTCCCTGGAGGTGTTTAAGGCACAGGTAGATGAGGTGCTGAGGGACATGGTTTAGTTTGATAGGAATGGTTGGACTCCATGATTCGATGGGTCCCTTCCAACCTGGTTGTTCTGTGATTCTGTGATTCTGTGATCATTGCAAAAATTATGTTTCTGTCTAGCTTATTCTCTGTGATACAGTGTGCATTCACAAATCTCAAGTAATTTCTGTTAGTGGAATATTGCATATACCCACTATTTCAATATTGTTTTTCTGGTTCTGAGAAATAGCATCAGCTGACATGTGCCCAGAATGCACTAGAATGATAATTCTTCCAGCCTTCTCCTTTTGTCCTGTATCTTCTTTCCTTGACTATTTCTATTACTTCCATGATAAAACAAATGTTAATCATATTCAATATCCAATGTTTGTTTTAATTTTCAAACTGTACACTATCACTATTATTTTTATAATTTCTTGGGAATTTGCTGACATTCAACACTCATGTTCAATCAGATAAGCCTTCACCACCCACTTTTAAAATTTGAAAATGGTTATGTTCCTGTGCTTTATTATGCTAGGCTTGTACATGTATGACAATCAGAAAAGGAATGTTAAAGAAATCATTCCCCCATTCATGTGTGAAAATGGTGAAGTCGTATTGACAGATGAGGAGAAGGCTCCACAGTCTCCACTGACAACCACTCTCCTCACCCCTCTTGGGTTAATGGACAACAAGATGGGGTCCGGGGAGGGTAAAACCCTCCCACTGGGGAGGATCAGGTTCATGACCACCTGAGGAACCTGAACAAGACTAACAAGAAGGGTTTCTACAGGTATGTCAATCAGAAAAGGAAGGTTAAAGAGAATGTAACCCCAGTGATGGATGAAAATGGTGACCTCATATCAACAGTTGAGGAGAAGGCTGAGGAACTCAACAAAGTTTTTTGCCTCAGTCTTCACAGACAACAGCTCTTCTCAACCCTCCTAGGTCAATGCAAAAGATAGTGACCAGGGGAGTAAAACCCCTCCCACTATAGGGCAAGATCAAGTTTGTGACCACCTGAGAAACCTGAACATATATTTAAGTCTATGAGACCTGATGAGATGCATCCCAGAGTCCTGAGGGAACTGGTTGTTGTGGTTGCCAAGCTGCTTTCCAAGCTGAAATCAGAAGTTTCAAGAAACGGTAACAGAAATAAAGCAGTTACCATTTGCCTTGAGAGGAAAAAAGAATAAAAAAGATAGGACTCTTTTTTTGAGAGAAAATGTTAAAGGAAAATACAACTGAAGTCTATAAAATCATGATGATGATGGAGTAAAGTCAACAAGGATGCTTATTTAGTAAACATCTAAAATCTAGAATTTTTGAGCACTCACTGAATCTGGTAGGAGAGATCTAAAACACATGGAAGAATTTTTTTTTTAACTGAACAGGTAGCAAACATTTGAAATGTGTTGTCAGAGAAGATTGTGCAGACAGATGACATCAGTGTTTCAAAAAACTATTAAACAAACTTAGAGGTACATTTCCATAAATGGATATCAAAGGGAACCTGCAAAGATGTATGCTTTATCCTATATCCATATGTAATATCTAATGGCTATGAATCCCAAATGTGTCCTGGCTAAATGTCATCTCCCACTACCAGTGTTAGAGACAGGATATAGTGTAGGACTCTGGTCTCACTCAGTAGTATCGCCCAGGGAAGTTGGGGCAGCCCAACCCTGGAGGTGTTCAAGACCAGTTTGGATGGGGCCTTGAGTAGCCTGATTTAGTGGGAGATGTCTCTGTCCATGGCAGGGAAGTTGGAATTAGATGATCTTTAAGGTCCCTTACAACTCAAATGATTCTATGATTTTGTTTGTCTTAATATTCTGTAAAGTAATTCAATATACATTCACTCTCAACAGAATACCTGTGGAGGACTTAGTAATGCATCTATATGTTATCATTTTTTCCTTATGAAATGTCAACTGTGTGTTTTCATCCATACTCTCAAGATGCAATGAGTCCCTAAACTCTTTAGGACATGAACTGTCTTTTTGGTTTGTGTTTTAAAATGTCTGACCACAAGAGTGTGGGCAATGGACACAACACAAATATAGTAATAATGATGTCAACAGCAAAAGCGTTAATAATGTCACTTCTGACCTGGTGATTTCAGACCTGGTTCTAGAATGTCTGTTAATTTTGCTACTGATACACGCGCACTGAGTAAGAGTTGCTGAGCACACACAGAAACAGAAATAGCACTTTTGCAGTTGGAATCTGTACCTTGGGTGTTTCTGTAGTAAGTCAGAATCTGTCAAGTGTATTTCTGTCCATGAGGCAAAGAGAAGTGAGATTCCTTAGCAAGTGGTAGTATTGGTGCTGAAGTGATAGACTTTTGATTGGCAGTGAAAATGTCAGCAAATTTTCCATTTCCAGTTAAATGAAGCTTATCTATAGTCATTAGCCCAATTTGGATGAATAACAGCAAGAAGATGAATGATACATTGGATTTGATAGTATAAAAATTGCTTAGGGACCATCACACTATGCAGCATCCCTTCAGTGATGTGATTGAATGCAATCGTACTACTGATGGATTGGAGGAGGGGTTGGGGGAGTGGAGGGATAATATATTAGTTTTGGATCAGGTGTAAAGAGATGATTTATATTTGAAATTACCTAGAATTCATTCATAATTTATTTTAAGATGTTACTCTTAAAATGCTACTATTCAAGGTGGGAAATCCATCTAATAAGACAGAACATTCACTAAAAAATTGTATTAAAATTTTATATATAAAAATACAATAATGAAAATACTTAAAAACTTTCACCAGTTCTAGTAAGAAAGTTTAAAATTTACAAAATATAAACAACTAACAAAATGGAAACTACCTTAGATCTACAAGGCTGTGTTTTTTCTTATTTAGTGTAGATAAAAGTTAAAATATTAAATGAAGGTTTTTTAATATGAGATTTTAAATGAAATATTGTTACATGGCTCTGCTAATTAGAGAATCTTAAAATCATAGGATGGCTTGGTTGGAAAAGACCTTTGAGATCATAGAGTCCAACTCTACCTGTTCACTACTAAACGATATCCCTGACTCATCTCTTAAATACCTCAAGCAACTTAACTACCTTCATGGGCAGCCTGTTCCAGTGCCTCATGTCTAATGTGAACCTCCCCAGGAGCAACTTGAGACCATTTCTCTCATCCCATCACCTGTCACTTGGTAGAAGAGATGAGCACCCACCTCACTACAACCTCCCTTCATGTAATTGTAGACATTAAGAAGCTGTTTCCTCAGCCTCCTTTTCTCCAGGCTAAACAATCTCAGTTCCCTCAGCTGTTTCTCATAAGATTTGTTCTCCAGTACTTTCACTAGTTTTGTTGACCTTCTCCAGACACACTCCAGCACCTCAGTGTCCTTCGTGTAGTGTGGGGTCCAACACTGAGCCAGTATTTGAGATGTGGCCTCACCAATAAGTACAGGAGTACAATCACTTCTCTGGTACTGCTGGTGTCTGAGCCCAATACAATGTCATATCAGCTGTTTGCAACGGCTGAGATTTGGCACTAGTTTGGTGCTTTTTAGCACCTAGAAGCTAAATCAGAGTAATTCTGGTTTACTAGTAATCACTCAGTCATTCCATATTTGGATTAACGTTTACTATTGATGCTGTAAACTCTAGAGCATCTCTGGGGCTGTTCTAAGTCAATTATGCTTTAACCACAGGTCTAACTATTTGATATTACAGGCACAGAGATTCACGCTTTTCTTAATATTTACATATGTGTATACCCATATAAGAATATATTATGTATTACCATTTATCATGTAGAAGTAGACATAGGGTAGGATCTCTAAGATAAGGCACAATTAATTGATCTCACTGCTTTTTATTGCAACTTTATTGTATTCTCAAGACACATTTCAAGAAAAGTGATTTCTATTTTTTTTTATGGTTTACTCATCACCTGGTTAACAAGCTTTCATGAAGTGCTGGAGAGAATAAAAACCTTTGCTCAAAGACCTGATGGGGAGCAGTTTTCTTCTCTGCTGAATTCATATATGACATGAATATTACTCTTGTATTTCTATGCCTGTTGTCAAATTGGAATGATCATTTTTCTGTTCATCACTGTATAGCTTCTAAGGGGGTCAATCAACACTGGAGGGCATCTCATAGCTTATACAAGATAGTAGTTTAAAAAGTAAAAAAGCTTGTCATCTGTAATGAAAGACATTGTAGTGCTCCATTCTTCAGATTTCATTGTCATTAAAATGTTCCTACTAATTTCAAAATGCTGCAGGAAAAAAAATTATAGCTGGGACACTGAGTATTTTGTTGCTGATACTGAGTCTACTTACTTTTTGCCACTGGTCATGTGAGTTCCTGGAGATGACAGTTCATCGTTACTGAGAAGTGATAGCTCCAGAATGCATTCCCGTTAATCTGGTTTTCAGAAAGATAAAAAAATCAAAATACTTCAAGAAGACTAAACTAAATAAACTGCAAGAAAATTAATTCAGGAAGAACAATGATCAAGTTCTCACCTTTATCCTTTGCTGTATTTTTGTTCATCCAGTCATTCCCATCTACAGCTAAGAGTTACAGAATATTTCTGCCAGCAAATCATTTTGGTTTCCACAACAGTTCTGGACAATAAAAGCAATAGCAGTTATGTTCAAGAGACATACTTCTCACCACTTTAGACCTGAAACAGATGATTTCGAAAGTAGACTGATCTAGTCAGATTTGAATGTCAGCAGGGTAAAGGGTCAAGGTAATTGCTTTCCAAGGTGTCAGCTGATCTCTAGTCTGATGTGGTACCTATCAGTGGTAATAGTTCTATTGACTCTTCTACTCTTCTCTCCATTTTCTTTGCCACAAATTTAATTGCAACTATTTTTGGTGAAAACAACGAACAATGTAGATGGTTGAGTCAATAGTAGGTTAAATTTTCATGCCTTACAAACTTAGTAGTTTTGGACCTTTACATTTGTAAAAGGGACATAGTCACTGTTTTCCAGTGAGTTAAGAAGTAATAGCTTGTAGCGTATGTCCAGATACTGAACTTCAAATTATGACATTTTTTTCTAGTTAGAGAGATTTACTTGATGTTCTCTTGGACTGAGAGAGAGGAAAGGGAGAGAGGGATGCATTACCATACCAAAATATTCATAATAACCCATTCATTTTATTTTGCACGGTGCCATCACATATATGATAAATCTAATATATAAATTTTGAGTTTCTCATAGATGCTGTATAAAATTGTCTGGAAAATTATTAATTCAGTGAATTATTTGTTTTCTTCATTGTTATTCTCCAAAATACTTCTTTGCAGGCTGATATAAATTGGAGAGGCATACTATTTTAGTGAGTTTTGTTATGTTTTGATTTTAATTTTTTAATATTTTTTGGCATACAGTGTTTAAGGCAAAAATATTTCTGTTTAACTGTGTATAATTACAAGAAAAGATTAGAGAGTAAATATAAAAGCATATACCTTTTTAATTAGAGAGTATTTTAAGCTTCTTCAAATACAGGGAAGAATGCTAACATCAGATATATATCTTACAAATTTTATTTATTCTTTCATAAGTGACCAATGAATCAGAATTACGTACTTCAGAAACATATAGTAGGAAAAGGCTTGCAAAAAGAGTCCATTGTTAACAATTTAAAATAAAAGACTTTGCTTGTCCAGCTTTTCATGTGAACCCAAATTAGCATTCTGTGTTCATCTTGAGCTTGGATAGATTTGAAGCCTTTCATGTCTAAAACCGCATGATCAAGGGCAAAATCTTGCTAGCATTGGAATCTGGAGGGGGAAACAAGACACACGCACATGGCTTTATCACTCAATGGTTTACTGCAGAGACCATTAAAAAAAACATCCATTGTGTTTTATTTAATTAAAGCACACTGCCCTCTTTTGAATTTCTTTTTAACAAAAAATAAATCCTTCCTCATTGAAGATGATAACCTACAGTATATAGTCTCTTGCCACAATCCTACTTTTCACTGTACTTTAAACAGCTTAGAAATGACAGATCCTATATAAAATAATTTGATAGACCCATCATTAATTCTATTACTAAAACCATGCCTGGGTAAGAATCATGTCTGAATTTTGTCCCTCATGAAGTATTATCTCCTGATTAGCTTTTATTTTCTCTAGCAGGCAATGCATATGGGAATTACAGTGCAACACAATAACATTTTTTTTTTAGTTTAATCTAGTGATTCCCATTACTGCAATTATTCACTGAAATTTGGTATGAAGATAAGAAAATTATCTACTTTATCAATTTCATTCATTCCAGTTGATTGTCTACCAAAGACTGACCATAGGTTTGGCTTGATGTTAAATACATTTGATCATATGCACTTTTAAAAGGTAAATTTGAACGTAAAAATCATTGTGTCCATGTCTAATTCAGGTGAAACAGGAAAGCTAAAAAGGAAAATGATATTAGAAAGAAAGAAACATGTAATGGAGAACTGTAAAGAGGGAAGAACCATACTATATACACAGTGGAAAGCAACTTCTAAAGTCTATGTGAGAGTAGTTCTGTACACATGGATATCTGAGAGAAATGAGGTTATCTGACTTAATGTGTACCAGAAAAGATTTATATTTATGTAAAATAATAACTAACCAAAACAAATGTTAAAAAGCAGTCTGAAACATTCATATGTAAAGAATAAACTTGCACAGCAAATAATCAACAACCTGGCATAATTTTGAGAATGAAAAGCATTTTTGACAAGTTTCAGAAGCAAAGCTTTTAGCAATATTTTATTGCATAGAACAGTTTTTTAGCAATAATTGAAAAATTTAGCAGGATTTAATAATTCAAGTCAATACAATATATGTATTGAAAATATGCATCAAATATTGAAGAAAATTTATGTCAAAATTTCTAGGATTTTTGAAAAATTATTGAAAGTAATTTCTTCCTTGGAAAAAAAATTACTTGGAGTTTAATCTTTCATTTTGATCTTTGTCACACTACTTGTCAAGAGACCACAGTTGAGTTTCATATTAATATTTCCAGAAAGCTAATTGTAGCATGACTGCTTGACAGAAGTAGAAAACCATATTTTATTGCTTTCTGCACATAATAAACCAGAAACTTATTAGTAACAGATTTAATCCTCCCAAATTGACACAGCTTTACATGTCCAATAAAACTAATTCTGAATATGTAATAACACTCAGCTTTTAAATGACAATTAATTTCAAAAGAGTAAGAATTTAAAATAATAAATCTACATGAACTGAAGTATGCATTTAGAAAAACGTTTCTTATCAATGATTCAGCACGAATAGGAACCACAAAGCTCCTTAGAAGGTTTACAAAGATCTGACTGTTTCAACACAAACCTGCAGAAACCTTCTAGAAGTCTGATAATATTAACATCTACAGACACTGTGAGTTTTTCTCTTCCATATCCTTCGACTATAGATGTGCCTCTGTAAATCGTACAATGAATGAGGCACAGGGATTTTGTGCAGTGTGCTTCACTATTCTGCTGAACTGCACAACACCCATAAACTTTACAGAGGCCAGATTTTAAGATAGCTTTTTCATAGTTCTGATGTGGTCATTTTACCTTCTCTGATTTTCATATTTCAGGAAGATCTATGTGTTGAAATAGCATCTATGCTCCCTCATGGAGTTCCATTATCCTCAGTGGAGACTGAAACATGCTCTGAGTCACCAAGAATCTAATAAAAAGTGCATTGTAAATGGGAATATATATTAAAAGGTGATAATTTGTAGATTTGTGCTCTAGAATCCACTGGTTGAAAGATTTTCTTGATCCCTTCCTTCAGTCATAGGAGCTGTGCAACTTTCTTATATTTTCATAAGGAATATAATTTTTTAAAAACAAGCAAACATAAGTGAATTGCTATATTTTGGGTCTTGGAAAGAAATCAAAGTTTAGATAGGCCAGCAGGGGTATTTTGACACATCTGGAGGTGGATTGAATGCCACTTTTTACCTTTACTTTCTCCTAATTTTTCATATGTATGCCTGCACGAGATAATTTCCTTATAGTTTTCTTAGACCTTGCCAAGCATACACAGCAGCTGATGCAAAGAGATTGTTCTTCGGGGGGAAGTCTAAGTGGAGACTAACCAGGAGGTAAAGCATGAGTAAGCATTGCTCATTCTTCAGCACTTAGTGGAATTAAGCCTTGAAATGTTTGCATTTTTTAGCTCTGTAAAGCGCTGGCTAGAAAAAGGACAGCATAGAGCCTGGAAATGGTAATATCTGAGAAACTGTGAGCTTAGGTACAAACATTATCACGAGGCTAACAGGATCCTTCATCTATCTCACTTTCACAAAACAAAAGGAAACTGACAGATGTCCAGGAATACTCTTATACAGGAGAGATTCACCTTCGCTCTTGTTCATTACTTTCTATCCAGTTTTTAGAATGTGTCTCTATGTATTACACTATAAACCTGCAATACAGATGAGTATACAGAGTTTAGGTCTGTTAATTTATCATGCTTGTTTTAGCCTTTTTCTTGGTAGTCACTGAAACAAGAGAACAGACTATTTTGTTGATTACCTCCGTACTTCTACCTGGTTAAGTAGGCTGCATTTCTTGTGACACAGTTTCAGCATCTTTTCTTTTGGTAAACTGACAAGATCCTAGTGATGAACTATCTTTGAATGAAAGCTGTATCAGATCAAGACTGACACTTCTATATTTTTGTCTTTGGAGTCATGCCCTCATTTCTCACATTTGATGCATATACATGATTTTTTTGGCTCACTGCATCCATGCCCATCTGTTGTAGTGGCATTGTGCCCAGCATTCACAAGTTGGTAGGATCATTCAGTATGATATAGCTGGTGATAATTCTAGGGGAACAGTCTTCCAAACACTGCAATTTCTCCCTCTGGAAGACAAACTGAAAAATCAGTCTTGCATGGCTCATTACAACTGGTTGCACTCATCAGTTTTAGTGTGCCACAGGACGACTAAAGACAGGAAAAAAAGGAGATGCGGGTTTCTTGGGCACTGCTACAGTGAAAGAAAAAAAAAACTTTATTCAGAAAAGACATCCTGCAATCTCATGAAGGCTCTTACTTTCTTATGAAAGGAGAAGAATATCTGCAGACCTTGTCTGTGAGCCACATACGCATGAACCACAACTGTGAGTTACACCTCAGCATTACCTTTCATCACAGAGGTAACTTCCAACACAAGGCCCACTGCGATCTTACAGATTGTGATGTTTGAAGTTTTACTCTATCAACAACACATTTCATTTAAGCAGATAATAATTTTGCTTCTGCAATAACTCTAAGAGATATATAAAGTATAATGAGGTGAAAAATGTCCCTCATTCTAGAAACCAGGTAGGCATAAAATGATTGCACATGACGTTTAACATGGTCAAATGCCAGATCCTGCACTTGGGGCACAACAATCCTGTGCAGTTACAGACTAGGAGAAGTCTGTCTAGAAAGCTGCCTGGAGGAGAGGGACCTGGGGGTGTTGGTTGACAGTGGATTGAACATGAGCTAGAAGTGGACTAGGTGGCCAAGAAGGCCAATGGCGTCTTGGCTTGTATCAGAAATGGTGTGACCAGCAGGACCAGGGAGGTTATTCTGTCTCTGTACTCGGCACTGGTGAGACCGCTCCTTGAATCCTGTGTTCAGTTCTGGGCCCCTCACCACAAGAAGGATGTTGAGGCTCTGGAGTGAGTCTAGGGAAGAGTAATGAAGCTGGTGAACTGCATTTTGATAAGTCTGAAAAACATAGTATAGACTATGATTCTGGAGACAGATTTCCATAGAAGGAATCCTGAACTATCTCAAACTTCTAAAAGATATTCTTTTACCATGCTGAAGTTCCTGGAAGACATTAACTCCTCTAGGAGCACCCCCCCAGCAACCTCCCCAGCAAAAAAAAAAAAAAAAAAAAAAAAAAGATTATATATTAAAGAATCCATTGTAAATATCAGCATAAATTCCCATTTCACCTGTTCTTTCATGGTATGAAAACTCAGACATGTTTTTGACCTCTTTTGGTGCAAGCTTTACAAGTGATACTGGGATTAAAAAAAAAAGTTATTTAAACCTGAAATAATTTGGGTTTCACTTGATTTCACTCCAAAATATTGCTATTATAGTCAAAATTTTAAAAGCAAGATGATAAGTGACTGTACCTGAGTGTCTGTTGGGTGTTGCTTAATCACATCTGATGTGTCTTGAATGAACCTTAAAAAATCAAACCCTTGGTTTATGAGGCAATTAGTAGATTCAGTACTTTTTGATTTTTAATCTTCAGAGGACAAAATTATGTGTAATGAAAATTCCTTCCTATTTCTAGAATTTATTAGTATTCTGTAACACCTTACAATGACAATTCCTCTTATTTTAACTCGCTGCTGTTAAAATGTTCATTCATTTGGTCTAGCATAAACCTTTATTATATTTCTCCCCTCGTCTATCCTTCAGTTAATAAAACCATAGGTGGTAATCCACAGTGTTTGTGCCTCATTTCTGTGTACAATATGTGCGTAACTGTAGTGGTTCAGGGAATAGTCAATGGACATTAACTATGTTAAATAAGAAGCATTGTACCCTCGAGCATGAACCACAGATTCCCACAGAAATTCTCTAAATCAAGTGTTGAGTAGATTTTTGTCTTCCTGGCTATTTTGTTATCTCTGTTGTAAGACCCTTGGTTTTTTTTGGCGGTTCTGAACAGATATTGTGATAGACACCATGGTAAACAGCTCTCTTATTGTATTTTGTACTAGGATATTGAACATTTTCCTGAGCAAAGTGCAATGTGATGCCAAGTATTTCCATCCCCTGCAGCTTCTTACAAAGGGAACCAGTCTACAGCTTGCTAATAGAGATGGAGGAGCTCTTCCTTGTAAGCTTTCAAAATAATCCATTTTAAAAGACTGTTTCAGCATAATAAATGCTTGGTGACTTGAAATCCTAGTGGGTTTTGAAGAAACAAATACTGTACTGTATATGCCAGATCTGTACAATTTGAGCTTTGCACTTGAAGTACTGTAGATGTGTCCTTGCACTGATACTAACAGTCTTTTCACGTACAAAAGAACCAATTTATAGTAACAAATTAGAAACCAAATTAACTATGATGTGATATTTCTTTATATATAGCATGCTTCCTACCTCTGTACTAACTGAATATATCAAAAATATCTATTCCATAGACACAGAAGTACAATGTGCATAGTAGGAAAAAGAAACATGAATCGCAGAAACATTGTGTTTGTATTAAGCTTATACTGTTTAGGTATTGCAACTGTGGTTGAAGTTTAATGGCTCTGTGTGCGGTTCTGATTTTTTTCTCTCTCTTTGTTAGGTTAATTCAGCTCCAATAACAAGCCTTTTTCTGTCCTGCTACCAAATACCTCCAAATGTACAGCAAGGGAAACTGGCATTTCAAATTAAAGGAAACAGTGAACCAAAACAGCAACATAATAAAAGAAAGAGCAGGGTGATACATGTAAATGATGTACTCACTGGGAACTAACAGCGGTAGCTTGCAGTGAAGGGATTTAGCTCGCTGTTAATTCAACTGATAGGGAGACAGGCATATTTGGGAAGAAGCTTGGCCAGGTTCCTTAAGCTCACAAAAGCTTTAGCAGTTACATCATTGGGAGGCTTTGGGATTTTTTGAGAACTTGTTACCGTAGTTAGTCTGGTAAAAAGAGAAATCTTTTGCTTTTATATGGTGGAGATACATTATCTTCATTGAAGTTAATCTTTTAATAACAATCATCTATCTGCTGAAGCTATTTGAAGTATTTTCATTTCAGCAGATGAAAGAGTGAAACTTTTTTTCTTTCTGAAATTCTGCTGCCAATAGTCTTGTACAGTTCCTTTAGGAGTCCAGCAGCATAGATTTAGGGTACAAAGTCTGACCAAGGGGGATGTATTTGTTAGCCTGCTTACTGTATGCGAGTTTCTTCTGCATAGTAAATGCTTATGGTACCATACTGGAGAGGGATTAAGATGTTTTATATTCTGTGTGTGCATTGGAGAGGATGTGTTTTACCTAATCTTGTTTAGCCGCCATGCAGACAGCTTTGAGGATTTTTTTTTTTTTTTTATCCCAGTATCCTTTAAAACCCACAGATCTTTGGAAAGGGAAGGTATTTCCATTTCTTTCATTTGCTTTTCAAAAGTGCAGAGCTTGGCCTTTATCTTGAGGAGCAAAGAAGAAAATACTAAGCATAGTGCTCCTGCCTACAGGCTTGGTACTTGTTAAATGTTTTGGGCAATTATATGTAGGTGAGAAAGATTAAACTGCTCTCAGAAATTTGTCTTCATTTTTTTGTTTGAAAGCAAAATATTATGTTCTCAAGTTCTTTGATGCTAATTGGATAAAATATAGGTCTATAGATCCAGTGTCCTCAAAAGTGTAGCAGATGTTCTTCACTTTGTCTTCAAACAGCCACATCTGGCTTCTTTTTCAGAGATGTTGATGAACTGACTGCTGCTTTTTTATTGGGTACTGTGGACACGCAGAGGTAGAAAGAGGGGAAGGAAGAAAGATCACTTGAAATGATGGGATTACTTTTGAAAGAGGAAAACTGTTGCTGCAGTCTGAGATCTTTTAAAAAATCTTCAATGCATCACAACTATTTGAGCAAAAGAAGAATTGCAAGGGTGCCTAAAGGGTTTGCAGGGTTTGATAGATATCAAGGTATCAAATAAAAGAACTTGAATGTTTGGAAGAATGCTAGAAGGCTACAGATACAGTAGGAAAGACAGTGTGATTATTAAAAAGCAAAACTGTGACTAAATTGTTTCTTGTCTCTGCTACGCTGCTACTACCATAGTAGTATTTTTATTATTCCCATATCAGATTCTCACATCTTTAATCCTTCCTTGGGACTTGCTTCTATCATCTCATAAGGTACTGGAACAGGCTGCTCAGGGAGGTGATTGAGTCACTTTCCCTCAAGTGTTTAAGGGATGGGTGGATGAGGTGCTAAGGGGCATGGTTTAGTGTTTGATAGGAATGGTTGGACTCGATGATCCAGTGGGTCTTTTCCAACCTGTGATTCTATGATTCTATGACTTTTGCTATCCTTTTATCCCTCTGTAATGGTGCTATCACTCTTTACCTGGAAGACATGCACCTATATGCATCTGACTTCATAAGTTCACAATCAAAGTAGTAAGATTTTCAATTACAGTGTGGTAAGGCTGCAGCCAACTGAACAGGGCTTTAGGTGAAAGACTAGACCACTGAATATTTTGTAGTATGAGGTTAGGCTACATGGACAGTGCAGGAGAACCTGCTTGACATGAGAAGTTCCTAAACACAACAGATTACACTGTCAGAAGAAAACAGAAGTTACAGATGGCTGGAATCATAGAATCATAGTATCACCAGGTTGGAAGAGACCCATTGGATCATTGAGTCCAACCATTCCTATCAAACACTAAACCATGTCCCTCAGGACCTCATCCACCCGTGCCTTAAACACCTCCAGGGAAGGTGAATCAACCACCTCCCTGGGCAGCCTGTTCCAATGCCCAATGACCCTTTGTGTGAAAAACTTCTTCCTAATCTCTAGCCTAAATCTCCCCTGATTTCATGAGTTACATGGAGTTCTGTGAGATATGTCAAAATCCCAAAGAAAACCAAACTAGAGTGTTGGGGACACTAGCAGAATCTTGTAAGTCCAACATCCCATTAGGAGGCAACGCCATCAGTAGAACAACCTAAGGCTAAGATCACCTACGCAACAGTATGAGAATTTTGGGCACAGATGTAGCAAAATGGGGATCAAGAGGGAAAAGTTAGTAAGGGATGGGTTATTTGGAGAAGACTGGGTAGAGAAAAGGAAGTTAAAGGGAAACTAAAAGGAAGATGAAGAAATAGGAACAAAAGAATAATAAATTGTTGTATGTTTCACTGATTCCTGATCAAGGTGAATTCTTATTAAACTCTCTGGGGAATATTTATATACAAGCAATACTAATGCAGTTATCCAGAACTTGTTATTACAGAGTCTTTTGGTTTTTAACAGAATCCTAAATTAAAGCTGCAGATGTGAGTCAAAGAGAAAGATCTCGTTGCTGAGAGTACATTGTCCTGAAGCTCGTAACTTCTCAGGGATTTTCTTTCTGTCTTATCAGATGCATATTGGAAGCCCATCTGTTACTCTGGTTTGAGAAAGGTTTACTTTGTCTGAGCAAGTAGACATGAAACTGTTTATTTAACTGCTAGCTTGTTTCAAGGAATTTCTTTTACTATGAAGTCATGCACCTACACCTTTTATCTAAACACTGAAAAATATAAGCATTAGAAAAAGTTCAATTCATGAACCAAAAATCTACTTAATAGGAAATCAGTGAAATCCCAGATAAATTAAGGCTGACATGGTGCCTTGCACCTTTAAGCTAAGAAAGCTGCCTGAGGAGTCCCTGCATGCTAGTGGAACAATGAAAAACTGATTAAAGGGAAGAACAACAAGGGTGAATGAAAAAAGAAAACACAAGCATCCAAAAAGGAAGAGTGACAAGGTAGTGGGAGAAGAGGACTGCAATCAAGACGGGAGGGAGGGAAGGAGGCATCCTAGGTGATGCATACTGATGAAATAGTGGCATTAACCATAGAATCATAGAATCATAGAATCACCAGGTTGGAAGTGACCCACCGGATCTTCGAGTCCAACCATTTCTATCAAACACCAAACCACGTCCCTCAGCACCTCATCTACCCGTGCCTTAAACACCTCCAGGGAAGGTGAATCAACCACCTCCCTGGGTAGCCTATTCCAATGCCCAATGACCCTTTCCGTGAAAAACTTCCTCCTAATCTCTAGCCTAAATCTCCCCTGGTGGAGCTGGAGGCCATTCCCTCTCGTCCTGTCCCCTGTCACTTGGGAGAAGAGGCCAGCTCCCTCCTCTCCACAACCTCCCCTCAGGTAGTTGTAGAGAGTAATGAGGTCTCCCCTCAGCCTCCTCTTCTCCAGGTTAAACACCCCCAACTCTCTCAGCCTCTCCTCATAAGACCTGTTCTCCAACCCCTTCACCAGCTTTGTTGCTCTTCTCTGGACTTGCTCCAGAGTCTCAACATCCTTCTTGTGCTGAGGGGCCCAGAACTGTACACAGGATTCAAGGAGTGGTCTCACCAATGCTGAGTCCAGAGGGAGAATAACCTCCCTGGTCCTGCTGGTCACACCATTTCTGATACAAGCCAGGATGCCATTGGCCTTCTTGGTCACCTGGGCACACTTCTGATTCATGTTCAGTCGACTGTCGACCAACACCCTCAGGTCCCTTTCCTCCTGGCAGCTTTCTAGACAACTAATGACCACATGGCTCTTGTGCCTCCTCTAGGAGTTACCATAGGAAGGTATACATATGTTTTTAAGGAACTATTTTTAAGGCACAAATTCCTCCTACATTACCATTATTTCCTAAGGTATGAGAATTTTTCAGGTGGCATTGTGTGAAAACTATTACACTCAAAATATTTCAGGGAATTCAATTGAACTAGCATGAGAGTGAAAAGTCTCTTCAGTAACTCAGCCTAAAGATATAGCTCACTGTTTGCAAGAACATAACCTTCTATAAATAGCAGATAAACCAAGGATGAGGATTTGGACAGTGCACACATGACTCCTAGGTACCAACAGGGAAATAAGTTACTTACAAACAATGGCATAATTCACAAAAACTCATGAAAGAAGAAATCCCCATAGTATTTTGAGCCAAACTAACTCAGGGATGCAGACAAATCTGCAAATTATGAATCAGCTGTCAGTGATGGCAAAACTAGGGCTACTCTCCATTAACAGGATGATTTCAAGAAGTAATGATAGAATTATGATCCCAGCTCTTAAGAAAATAAACTCTTTAAACACCTATTTTTCTGATAAGCAAAGCAGGAAAGTTCTCTTCTTAAGAGAACCAAACTAGCCTCAGAAATATATCATAATAATTATGACAAAGGATGTCAGGTAAAATGGTGAAGAAATAAAAAGCATATGAAACAGACAATGAGTAAGTATGAAAAACATTGAAATGATTGCTACTGGATAATATTGTGATACATTTCTAAGATGGAGTGTTACTGAAAGAAAGCAAAAGTAGGGAAATTTGCACTCAATATGTATGAAGGAGAAAGGTGGTGCAAAAATGTTTGTGCAAACTTTTATTCTTGTTGCTGCTTAGCATCACTTTCTCCTTAGTATTCAGAACTTGTGTGTATGCTTTGTCATCCAAAAAGGGCAAGTTAGGTAGGACCTAAGAATGAATTAAAATAAAAATTATAATTGATTTGTCCTTTATTTCTTTAAGCTCCCATATGTGTTTAAACTGCTTTTTTACCCCCGCCTGTCCATCCCCACCCCCCTTCCCCCAGTTTGAGGGATTCAACCTGGTAGAAAAGCAGTACATTGAAATGTCCAAGAGAGAGGAATAAAAAGTACAGAAGACAAGGAAAAACACTGATTGAAAAACATTGGATTACATGCAGTGTGCTGAGAGACCGCCTTTCAACATCTATATCTCAAATATGGAGCAGTCTTCGGGGACTTCTACACAAAGGTGAGGAGATTGTAGCTAAGCTTGCCTTTTGCAGAAATCAGCTTTTCTTTTCTTCTTATGTTGTCATAAGATGTGATACCAAAGAACTAAACTATTAAGGAAAAAGGAAAGTAGACAGGATGTTGCCCTGCAGAGAGAAAGCAAATACAGACCTTAGGTTCTGCCTGACACATACACAAGTAAGTTGTAAGTTGGGGTACTGATGAGCAAGTATATAAAGCAGAATATGTCTTTCTAATTGTATTATTTTGAAAATTATTTGTTGAGGGATAACATTATCTTGGCTCCCATTGAAGCCTGTTGGTACCCTGATGAATCATAGAATCATTGAATCACCAGGTTGGAAGAGACCCACCGGATCATCGAGTACAACCATTCCCACCAATCACTAAACCATGCCCCTCAGTACCTCATCTACCCACACTTTAAACAGCTCCAGGGAAGGCAAGTCAACCACCTCCCTGGGCAGACCAAATGAAGGTGTAAACGCAGTGCCTGTCTTTATCACCTACTTAAATGGAAGGATGGGTGCAGTTAAGGGAATATCTTGTTTCCCCATAAAGATACACAAGAATAAATATGTTTTTTTCAACACCTCAAAGCTCTGAATTTCCACAGGTCAACTCAGGAGAACCAAAATTGCTATGTTAGAAGGTGCAGTGCTATTAAATTAGTATATATTGAAATGGAAATTACCTTCCTTCCTGCTGAAAAACAGTCCTTCACTGGATCGGCATAGATTTTTGCTCTAGTAGGACAGACAACAGAAATATATTTCAAATAAAAAGTAATGCCCAAAGAGTGTGAGATTTAGGGAATACTAAGAGGAGATTTAAATTAGCATATAAATCTGAGACTATTAACTGTAAAGAGGAAGAAATGAATCTGCTTGAAGACTGGTGAAGAGACCAGGGAAATAGCAGCATTTCTTTAGATCAAAACTAACGAAGGACATTTTGGATACCCAAGAACAACTCAGTTGGATGATATATTCTGGCAGTGGTAGAAACAGATTTAGCTTATATAAACAGGTTTTGATTCCTCCCAAGTCACTGGAGATAATCATGCATTTAAATCTACCAATGTTCTTTCACTTCAATCGCAAATGTATTGAAAACTAGGATCTAGGAAAGGAAATGTTTCATTGCACATATTAATGGACTTGCAGGCCTGTCTGATATGCCTCAAGGATGCATGCCTCACCACATTCACCAGAGAAACTTAATTATATAATTATAGTGATGAAAATAGCATCAGTACTTTTCCTGAGTAGATGAAAATCGGATTTTATTCTTGCATAGACCTCCATGAGGTTCCTGAGTGAAATTCAGTCAAAGTCTATGCAGTAACGTAAAAAGCACAGTGATATTACTAGAATTGCCATACATACTTTCCATAACAGCTGTCCATAACCCAATGGCAATTTAATTTTTCAGCTAGTCACCAATTTTAGAAAAAAATAGGATATAGTCCAGGAGCTTGATTGACCAACTACATTCTGATGATTTGAGCTAATTCTTGGAGATGATAACACCAAGTTATGACTACACTGGAAAAATAATTTAACTTGTGCACTGCAGAAGATGATCATTATCATATATATATAACATTACCGTATATTCCTATCATGTTTTCTTTTAGCTCCTGTAACCCCAGTTCAGGAGTAAGCTCACACCATACAGAAATATGTTGAATATGTCCTTGTGACAATATATGGCTGAGAATAACTCTAGCAGGGAAGTACAATTAAAAGTTTACCTTTCATTTTTAATCCATTTTTAAAACGTACCATGGGATTATTTTCAGATTGCTAGCTAAAATAATAAGAAGAAATTCAAATGTATGTTGAACACTGACAGGCTTGCCACATTGACCACCTCTAGGAAACCTGTTCCAATGTATATTTATCCATTTGGTAAAGAAGTGTTCCCTTATGTCTAGCCTAAACCTCCCCTGACACGACATTGAACTCTTCACATGTGTCCTGTCACTAGATACAGTGAATAATCAGTAGAATAGATGAAGTCCTACCTTTCAGAAAAAGAGATTTAATGTAGAAACATCACCGTGTAACCAGGCAACCTATAACCCCCCCCTCAAATATATTATTACAGAACTTAGAGAGAAACATAAGTTGGTGTTGCAGTTAATGGTAATGGGTCTTTCCATTCCACACTGACTACCTTATTAGCTTGGAACCCACCTAATTTGACTCTAAAAGTTTCTCCTTCAGAGATGGAGTGTCTATGCAGGTTGGTGGTCACTGGGTTGTGGTTGCCACAGATGACATTCCTTTTAGTTCACTTGAAAAATCAATAATGACCTGTAGTTAGCGGAGTGACTCAGTGAAAAAGTTTTTATGGTCCTGAATCAATTGCTAAGCTATCTATGTTCTGCTTTTTGGCTTCTGAGTAACAGGAAAATCTATTTCACAGTTGTACCAGTCTTGACAGAGTACTGTTAACACTTCTTCATGGTTATCAGTAGTTCCTTTAACCTACTTCAATTGGACACCAACGGGTCTGAGAGGTACTGACAAACTAATTTCTAAAGTCTGAATTACTTCGACTTCCCTTACAAATACTTTTGAGTTAATGCTTTACAACATTGAATGATAGGTGCACATTAACAAGGCTTTTCACAGATTTTCTTATCCTGGATGGAACTTGCTGAAACTTTCTTTACAAAACCCCAAGGCTTCTTGTAAACTTATGTCATACAAACTGAGATTAATACAAAAATCTTCAAATCCTCACATGGTTACTCAGTCTTATTTTAGTGCTTCCTCAGGCAAAATTCAGTAGCCTGCACACAGAAATAAAATAAATGGGGAAAGTGCAGCTGAGGTTTGCAGGACTCTTAGGACTTGGCTCTCTGCGAAGGACAAATCTGTGATACCGTTGTGTTTTGCCATCTGAAACACTGTATCACTGCAACCTACCATCAAAATGCTATAATTACATGTCAGCATACTATAGAGGAGAGTGAGATATAATTATGCTGAGCCATCCCTACCTAAGTTTAGAAGCTTCTCAGTTGTCTGCAGCCATTGCTGCTTCAGTAGACAAGGCTACTCTAGTGATATTTGATCACTCGAAACAGGTAGCAGTAGCCTAGAATTTTTAAGACTTGAATGTATTTGTCACCAGTGCACTACTGAAAGCATCAATCTTGGGATTTTTTTCCTTCCTTCTTTTTTTTTTTTTTTAAATAAGTCACTTAGCCAAGGCCAGGCTTAGGAGAACAGGTGGAGGAAGTATCTATATTTTGGAAAGTATCTTTTGAGGCAAATATTATTGGTCATAGGGTCCTAGTAGCATGGCTCTGCATAATTTTATTGTAAACTACGTAATGAAATCTAAGGTCTTTTTGTCCACATCTTCACTAGAGTACGTTGAGTGATAAGATAGAAAAGACTAGGGATCAAGGATCAACTGGCACACATTAGGTTCCTCTGCTTCTTAAAGAGTTTCTGTCTAAGGGAGCAATAGACCAGACTGTATATACCATACACAAACAGGGCCCCAAAATTGTGTTCTCTGATAATATTTTTGATTGTTACAAAAAGTTGCAGATTACTCAGCCTTGCAGTTGTTAAAACTATTGGACATTCCACACAATTTTCTGCAAGATAGTAGTCTTTCAGGGCTGAAACTGGGAACCACAGACCAAGTGTGGACTGCCTGTCCAGGTACAGATTTTTATGTTGGATTCTCTTACTCTTCCCTTCCCTTCCCTTCCCTTCCCTTCCCTTCCCTTCCCTGCACTCTAACAGAATTTCTAAAACTTGTTGCGTTTAGGTTTATAATAAAATGAGATTTCTGTGTAGATAATTCATGCTCACTGTACCAAATGCAGTATTTTCTCTTATCCTTTTAGACACAATTTCGTGTAAGAAAAGTAATGCTAACTGCATTTAACAGCATTTTCTTGTATAAAACCAAGTTAAAGAAAATAGTCAGATAGGTATTTTAACTTTCTTTTTTTATTATTTTTATAATGCATTTCTTTTATTACAATCACCTTTACTGGGCACTGCACAGTCACTATAATAGACCAAAGGCAGGCAAACTTTGGTCCCAGAGATACATAGCAGTAGGGAAAAAAGAGTCAAATCAGCATGGAATTTGACATAGATCAGAATTAACTTTGTAAGAAACAGAACAAGTACAAATAAATATCAAACTCTCCTCTCTCTCCTTTTTCCTATTAACCAAATCATGCTTCCCAATGAACATTGCTTATATAATACACACTATGCAGATTCCCATGCTCCCCAGAACCATTTGAGAGACAGTCTCCTGCGGCTTCCCATAAAGCAATTACCAGGCTTTATGTCCTGTGACGTTTGTCTTTCATTCTTTCTAGCAGGCTTTTCAGTTACTAACAGACTTCTAAAGCATCCTATATGAATACAAACTGAACTATGACAGGGACTTTTGCCAAACATGGAAGTAGAGGGAGATGGAGAAGTGGCAAATAGTTGGGGTGATAGTTACTTGATTCTGAGAACTGCAAGCCCTGGTTCCTGGGAGTGCCATTTTTTTATTTCACCTCCTTATTCAAATACATCGAGAGAGAACCCAAACCTACATATTCTTCTTAACAATACAGTTATTGGGTCAAGTGGGTTTGAATTAGGCCACCTTTTTTGTTGGTTTTTTTTTTTTTTTTTTTTTTTTACACATAGCCTGTGCTGAAAAGCATCTAAGAATTTGAGAATTCATTTTCTGTTAAGAATCACAATATTAATTGCAACTTAATTTTAGGAAGAGAACAAGATCCAGCAAAGTATTTCCTGAGAACTTAAAATCTTGGTGTTCTGTCAAATGCTGTTATTTGAATGTGTTAAGTGTATTTGTTTCAGCAGTTCTGTGGCTCATCTGTTTTAGCAAGGCATAGCTGTTCCCTTCTGTGATCTCAGTGGTTTTGAGTTTCCTTTGCAGAAGAGAGAGAGAAAAGGTGTCCTCTAATCCCTCCATGTGTTCTGGTCAAAGTGTCAAAGCTTTATGTGATACCTGTACTATTGTTGACCCTTCCTTTCCTCTCTAGGTGAGCACTCAAGAAATGAATCCTTGGCTTTGTTTGCCCTCTTGTTTCTTCTAGAAGCCGGCAGTCCCCTGAGCTACTACAGGTTCTTTTTCTTGGCTATGTTAATCTGTACACAACTTCCTTAGATCTCTTTAAAGGACTAGTGCCAGAATAATTATTTCTAGTCCAGCCCTAAGGGTTTCAGTACATGGGGAAGTTGGTGTGTTAAAGCAGAGACTCCTGAAGACATTGTTTGGAATCTAACTGTGGACTTTGTGAATACTGGAATTTAAAGTGTTGATAACTTTTAATACTATAAGCAGGTTCCTTCTTGACTATACATTAGCTCCTAGAAGAGGTATTAGAAATGGTTCCTGTTGAGCAGCTAAGGAAGGGATTAAACTCAATGTATCTGAATCTATACTGCCTGCAGGTGAGATCCAGTTGAGTGCTTTGTGTATACCCAACAGATCAGCCCTCTGAATGTTACTTAGGTCTCTCTATACCTAATGCTTCTGTCCCTTAACGCAGGACCCAAACCACCACCTTCAAATCCATTTTGTACATAGGATGATTTGCACCACTGAGGGGAATGCTTTATCTCATGTTCTAATTAGATGAATAGGACAATAATTCACACTTGTTATAGTACATAAGCTAATATCAGCAGGAAGACAAGGGAACATGTCTCATGAGACACAAACCTACCTGCTTGTTTTTCTGAAGGAACACACCAGAATGTTGCAGTGACAAAGGCTTTTTCTAATTGTTCTGGTCAATATACTTGGTCATGTGGAAATCTATGTCCATCTTCAAGTATCAGCTCATGATAATAGAAAGACTAACAGAGACTTTCATTAGCTTTTTAATTGTGATTAGCCTCATTGTTCTGCTCAGATCATACAGTGACCAAGTACTGATATCATTACTGATTAGTGACAATTTGTCTAAGCATCAGTTGTTAGCTCCTCCTAGAGAGCCCCTGAGGAAACTTCAGTAAATTGATGATGATCACAAATGGCCTCTGGCATAGATTTATAGATCTCTGATATGTCTCTACAAGAACTACAAAACCTGACTGTAGAACATTTCCCGGAAATACAGAAATTAGAGGTCATGAAATTTCAGGCTCCTATAGAATGATCGGTTCATTTTATTTTCTTTTCACAAAATAAGAACACTATTTTTTTCTGCAGGTCAATGAAGAAGTAAATTTCTGATAATAAAGAAAGAGAAGGAATTCATCTTCCTGGCTGTCAGCCCATATTTTCCTAGGAGACAAAAGACTGCGGATAAGACCTTCAGTCATCTCATATACCCTGTCCACTTTACAGACTAGTGGGATCTGGCAGTCAGCAGATGCAGAGGAGTAGGAAGTAAACTGTGACTTACCAAGAGTTTTGATCTTTGGAGCTCCTGCTATATCAGGGCAATTGCATGGAACAGGTGGTAAAGCAAGATTTTTTTTTTTTAAATCATTTTAGTTGTATGAAACATTCTCTTTGGACAGGATAGCCTCAAGTGATGTTTGCGGTCTCGCAAGCTTAGGGACATCTTAAAGACTTTAAAACCATCTTTGAGGCTGTAGATGAACAGTTCTTTCTAACAACTCAGCAGACATTTGATTTGTCTTGAGATAGGCACCGTAAAATGAAGGCACTCAAGGCTCCAGTCATTTTTTGAACATAGGCCAAATTTCTGTAGGAGTGATCTGTTTGTGCTCGGCTGGTTTTGTCATGCATTTCCTTACTTGCTTTGTATCAGATTTTTTTTTTACAGGATTTTACTTCAAAATATCCAGCCACAGTGTCTCTGGAAGTCTCCCACTGATACTAGTGATGAAACCACTGAATAATCACATGCATCAGATCCTCAATAAAGAATACAAATTTTGTTGCTGTTCGTAGACTCAGTTGCAAAGGAAAGATAAATAATATTTCTGAAATGGACAAGTAAAATAGGATAAGTGGTTGCCAACAAGTCAGAATGTTGAAAAAATAGTCATAATAAAGTATTATACAAAGTGTTTCATAGTATCAGATCACTTACACTTGGCCTGATTTATATTTTTCTTCCAAACATTCTCATTCATTTTGAGGTTTAATATGCTCATCAGAATTACTTAAGCTAATCTGCTTGATTGCTGCTGTAGCAGCTCTTGGCTTGGTGTCTGCTTAGTTTCACATTTTGAATTCAACAGACTCTCTTGTTGCCCTAGCAGTATGACTCACATACAGTACAAGGCAAATGCCAAGGTGCTGCCAGTCACAAGAAACTGATAGAAATGGAAGTGAAGTATTTGGTGGTTTCTTTTTCTGACCACAGGGTGTTGATGGAAAGAAACAAGGCAGGACAATCATGCTGCTTTCACATTTTGCTCAAGTGCCAGGAGGCGGTTCTTTCACAGTCACAACAATTGTTGCTGTTTAACATGGAAGCCTTAAGCCAGACATAATTAGACTTTTTCTTGACAAATCATTTGTGCAAAGTCTTGACAGGTTGAAAACTGAACCGGTTGTGCTGCATTCTTCAGGGTCTGAAACAGACAGGATTACAAAAAAATGAAAGCAAGTACTGTGAAAGCTATAACTTACAGAAATATGTGTCTAGTGCGAGTACAAAGTCTATGTCATGTTTGATCAAAACAATTAGACAGAATATCATCTCATGCTTTCCTGGTGTTACACTGCAGTATATTAGTAATATATAAGGTTTGTATATGACTAGATAAATTCTGTGCCAAGAGAGAAGCAAACAAACACACCAAATCATATAATATGCACACATCTAATATTAGTGCAGAGTGAAGGCAGTGTGTAAGTGTTACATTTTGAGTTCGTCAAATGCCTGAGAGCTTCTAGCAAGATGAGCTATTGCACTGGAAAAATGAAATGTTGCTTCTAAAGTTTACACACCATAATTACTCCTTGGTACTTCCTATCTGACCTGATTTCAACTGGCATTCATGAAATACACCAAGTCCAGAACTGGTTTTGCAGCTAATATATAACAGTGCACAGTATTTGCACTATCCCAATTGTGTTTCTCATTAATCACTATCTCCTGAAGATACATTTTAAACCATATGTTCTAGATCATATTAATTCTTGATTAAGTTTTTTTTTCCTGTGTTACAAAGAAATTCCGCATGAAACTGTAACTGTATAATGCTTGTACATCCCTGTCAGCAATGATTTAATGCATCTAAGATATTCTTGTTCTTCTTGTAAAGGTTAGTAGTAATAAGACTTGCTCAGCATCTCCGTGATGAGATAGAATAGATGTAGAATGTTTGAAATACTTGCAAATTTTTTAAACACTACGTAATGAATTAAAAAACCCAAACAACTTAACTAGCACTCTTGGTCTGCAAATATCATCATATTCATCAAAATACATAGTTGTAGCTAGGGTTTAACAGTAGATTTAATATTAGAGTGAAGATTTTTATGAAACATAATATGGAAAGCTCATCCAGGACTTTAGAATGGCAATAACTTAACCAGTGCTTTTCATAATAAACATTCAGAATGCCCAGTGAAACAATACTACTTATTATTCCCTATAGCAATTCTTCATGTTACTTCTCAAAATTTAGCAATTTAAAACAAATCTGTTTGGTAAGCCAGTTCTAAAGCATCACAGAAGGTCTTTTTCACTAGCATTTTCCAAGGCATTAACAAGAACTCTGTGTAACATGAATGCTGGAAAATACATTCTACAGTCATGTGATCTTTCAGCTTCTCTGTGGGTGAACAAAATTCTCTTAGAGGCTGTCAAGTCTTACTATCATGCTCTACACCATGAAAGAGAAGAGCAACTGATCTTGTAATAAAATATATCAACCTCAGTTTCCAGACTGGGCTCAAATATTGCAATTGCACCATGAGGTGGTTCTGCTATGCTGTCATAAGTCTGTGCAAGAACAAAACAACATTGACACAGGAAAGTTGCATATAAATCTGCTCAAATGCAAATCATCTGTAACACACACAGTATATACGCATTCAAAAGATCTTGAAAGACATACTTTTGCAGAGGTAAAAAAGGCATGTGGAAATTCACAGCTCTTAAAGCTCTTCATGTTCTTTGTTCTTTCACCAAGTGTATGGTGAGAGGGGGCATCATGCCTTTTTTATTTTTATGCCTTTCCTTAACATACTAATAGTAATCATATTTCAGAATTACCTCAGGGATTGCTATCATTGCTTGCCTGATGCAGAAAAAGAAGTAACTTGTCCATGTCTCAGTTCATCATTCTGTTGTCATGTCCTCTTATCAGTTCATTAAGTGGCTAGGGAATTGGACTAAGCTTTGCCCATACACCTTCTATCTCACAGGACACTGACCTGCTCCTAAAAACCTTCACTTCTTAAATATATACTAATCTAATTTTCCAATTATATAGTTAGCATTAAAAATGTAGTTAGTAACAGAAGCAATTTTTTTTCTGTGGTATTTATTATGTTTTTGACCCCTGCAGCTCCACAGGGGTGAAATTCTTGTTCATGATGAGTTTGTGAAATTTACCATTTCATGCAACACATAGTATCTCCTGAATTTTGCTACCTTCAAAAAGAATTATTTTTATTACTTTTTTATTGTCATCTAAACTTTTTTAAGACATCAAGATAATTTTGCTAACTAACTTAGACTCCGAACATATCTTTAAATCCTTGTAGCTCACTCAGGAGTTAGTGCAGAATGGATTAACATGATGCAGCAAAAGGTAGTAATCAGTAAATTATTTATGATGATATGTAATTTATTAAAGATTGACTTACAAACTGCATGTTAAAGAGTGTTAGAATGATCACCGCTTTACTTTTCAGGCAGTACTTTTCACTTTGACTGCATGTAGTAACTTTTTAGCTTCAGACGATTTTTTTTTTTTTTTTTGGCATGAGGTCCCTGCCATATTTTTGCACTGAACTTCTTTTAGCTCATTACATTTCTGAAGTTCAATCCAATCGTTTCACTTCTTGGTACTCTTACTAATGTTTGTTTACATGGCTGTTTTTAAACATATCGAATTATGGGAAAAATGAAAGAAACAGTGCCTATAGGTAGCTCAGTCATGTGTGTCCATGTGAAAGTTGCCAGCACATTGCCTGGGGGAAAGCAACCTTTCTGCCTTGAGATACCAAGACACGCTGTCAGCATTTTCTAGGAGGAAATGTGTTTCTGTTTTAAGTGTGAGAATGGAGAGAATAGGGAAAAAAAATAATAATACTGAGCTCTGAGAATAGCATAGGTGTGTGTTTATAAGCAAAGCCTGGGTACATCATTAGTTCTCTATCTTCAGAGCCTGTGAGAAATACTACAACTTCAAAATAACTGAAATATTTTTTTGTCTAATGATTGACACCATGTCTCAGAGGGGGAAGGGGGTAAATGTTGTGGGAATGTTCCTTGAAATGAAAGATAAGACTAAAATCAAAATGGCATTGGCTATGGTGGCAATTCATAGTCAAATAGTGTCTGTACATGAAGAGTTACTGGCAATGACACCTTTCTGACACTGAGTAAATAGGAATAAATGGAATCAATTCTGCACTTAGACATAGATATCCAAATGGCAGTTAGTAAAAGTTATGACTTTCTTACCAGTGTAGAAAAAGCTAAAACCAAACTTCTTGGATCTAATACAAAAATCAGTTAGAAAACTGTAGGGGGCTTGATAAATATTTTTTTTTTAATTTAATCCAGTATTATAAATTAGAAAAAAAAAATTTAAATCCACTAACACTCCTCTCAAAAATTGCCGAGCAAATAAGAGTTGATCACAGCCAGACTTAGAAACAAAATACTGTCATATTCCAGTATGGTCTAGCACAAATAGTTACCAATACTGTGCTGCTGAGCAACACACCTGTGGAAACTTAACACCAGCACAAAAATGCACAGGTTACTTCCCCAGCCACATGACACACTGTCTTCTACAGCCGGGGAACGCTCTGTGTTATAGAGCTGCTCTGTCATTAACCTGGTGGCTCTTTGCAACAGCAATACAGTAAATGAGGAGTGATTTTCATTCTTTAGAAAGCTGCCTGAAACCTCATTTCTGTTTTCTATTACAGCTCTTTCTAGGTAGCCTGAACCTTAGCTGAGAAAAATTGGCTCTCTCTGTGATATTCATTCATTGTATTATATTTTATTTTTATGAGCCCAGTGCTATAGAAAACTTTCCTTTCATGTAAAATGATGATACAGTAAATGTGAATGGAGAAGGCTGGAAACAGACCTCAAGAGTAAGAAGGAGTGCAGGAAATCTTGTTGTTTGAAACAAAACCCAGCAATGGTTTTATTTAAGGCCAGTGCTGCATGAAGACTTGTCTAATGTTCCTCATATGTAAACTTAAGAAAATAAAAACATAAATGAATAAGAAATAGTTATTTATATGCTACAGTCACCAGTGAGGAGGCAAATTCTCAAGAGCTATGTGAACATCCCTGTAAATACACACAAAATATCCTGAAACAAATTGGGATAACAGAAACAAATTTGTGTTTATTCTAAGGGATTTGGGATTAGGCCTGAAACAACAAACCAGAGTGAATATTCCCAAAAAAAAAGGGTAACACAAGGTAGCCACAGGTCAAGCTGTCTTGAATAACAAGACAGTGTAATGCAGTACCTAGAGTAAAGGGGACCTGTTGAGAGATATGAGTGCATTTGTTGTGAGAAGAACATTTAATTTCCAATAAAAACACAAAAGGAACCATCTCAAATCCAATTCATTGAAAAGACTGAGTGAACAAATTGACTTTGCACCATGCTGCGACTGTGTACCGGCTTAAGTTTCATTGAAGTAAATTCATTTTATTAGAATGTGTCCAGTAGAAATGTAAACAGATGATCTTATCAGCATGAATGTCCCAACAATTCTACAGTATGTGAAGCAGGCAGGGAAAGATGCCACTTATGAGACTACAGATGAAAACCCCAAACTTTGAGTTGTGTCTGGAAAACAAAAGAATTTTCAGAAGTTGGGTCAGTATGGTGTGGCCAATATTGCTCGACAACCAAGTACTCACAAGACAGTCCAGCTATTTCAAGCACTCTTAGTGTTCAATACATTTGATAATTTAATCTACAAGCTACAACAACAAGGTCTGGGTAACAGAAATAAAGATATATATTGAGAGATCTTTTTTTGTCTTCTAACAGAAGACAGAGGCCTAGTCATACAACAGAGAGAGATGAGGAAAGTTTTTTATTGGAAAGAAAATAGAAAATGTTATGGGAAGAAAGCAGCTTTAGAAACAGAAGGAAGTCTACCTAGTAAAAATGATGGTGTTTTAATTTTTATTCATATGAGGAAATTGTTTCATATATAAAATGTGTACTAAGTGTGAATGCTCTCTTGTGGCAGTAAGTTGCGCTAGTGTCTTGCATGCAATAGTGAAGTGTTAAATTTCTACTAACTGAAAATGTAAAATCTGAAAGAAAGAATATGCCTGTGGCCATATATCATGTGCCTATAATCATATATGATTGGACTGTATCTCTGGGAGATTCCAGTAGGAGGCTAGTGTCTTAGAACTCCCCTCATTACAATACAATGGGAAATCCCTGCTCAACACATGCAGGAAGAAACATTGCTAGTAGGTATTTGTGGTCCTTCTTCATGCTGCCACCTTATCTGAGTTGGTTCTCTGCCAATTAATTTTTCTCCAACTCTGACACCAAGTCGAACATTAAGAAAGCAAATCATACAGACATATCGGTGACAGAAAATGAGACAGACTAGTGTCTCTCCTGTGTATTCAGTGTCCTACAGCTCAACTCCATGCCCTATAACAGCTCATACATCTGGCTGCCAAGGAAATAAAATATGAAGATCTCAAGAGCTGCTCACGACCAGAAAAAGTCACCTTCTCATATCTTCTGCAGGAAGATTGCTAGCCAAAAGTAGAATCATCTTCTTAACCTCAAGTCTGCTGATATAATAATACAATATTGTAGTTAAAGTAAATAAACAATGGTATGTTGGCTTAAAATAATTGATGTGCATAATCTACCATAATTCATCACCAAGAAATTGGCCAAGAGTCAAATCAATACAGTTTCTAGGGTGCTCTCAGGCCAAAAATGTGTTTAGAATAAATGAACACATCTGTATAAGATACCAAAATTCTGCTCTGGTTGAATATGTTCAGTTAACATCATGCTATTTAATAGCAAGTTAGTGCTGGTTATTGGTGACAGGATGGACATTTGTTGATCTGATAAAAAATGATGCAGGAATCGCTAACTCTCTGGTGAATGGCTTACATCAGCATTTGTGGATCCTCTTGCATAATCAGCATGATTAGCTTTTGATGAAAAGCTGTATTTCCTCAATCTTTTAGCCAGTGGCTTACACGACCTATATACTGCCTCCTATAAACACTTCAACCTGAAACAATTTCAGAAAAAATATTATTCCCAGGGTAGCAGCTCGGTTTGCATTGCTTCTACCAAACGGTTTTCTGAAAGGCCTCCCCTGAGCTTAAGACAGTCTGCTTGCAACATTTCAATTGTTTTATTTCTTCTTTTTCCCTTCTTTGTTGTTGCTCTAAATTAAACTCTACTGGAGACTGCAGCATTTCATATTATAACAATGCCTGTCAGGAGTTCTTTACTGTGCATGATAAAATGTAAACTCTTTAATTAGCTTTTTTGTAATAAACACTGGAAACTACTTTAGCATCTTAATCAGTAGAGTTTCAAAGTTATTTTCCTTTCTACTTACCTTCTCTGCTCTTCTTTGTTTGCTATGGTCTATTACTCTGTTGAAAGCTATCATTTACAGTATATCCTGTTATTAATGAACAGTGTGTTTGCCTTTGCTATTTTTAGCTAAAAACAAATATTTTATTAAAAGCCTCCTAACATCATATCTCAAGTACTTTAACAGAAAGCATTTGAAAGCACATCACTCACTCTAAGGTGATTTTGCTGGAAACAAGTTGCTCTAATTTACTTAACCCAACTTAGTGGCAACTGCATATCACAAATTACCTTAGCTATTCCTAAAGCAAGCTTGTTAAAAGGGGCTGTGAAGTGGATTGCTGACTGCTGAATAGTATCCCGCATGGTTGTCTTACATATAATTTTAGTAAACTAGTCAGTATGAGTGAGTTTTGGGATGCAATTACATTGGTCTTCCATGCTGGCACACAAGTAGCAATACAATACTAAACAAGTGGTTCCCAAGCAGCAACACTCTGTTTATAAATGGGATTTGGAAGAGATCACATCCTAGTTTTAAGTGTCAAAGGTTTTGCATGTTTTTAATACTTTTTTTCCTTTTTTTTCCCCCCAGGCTTGAGCCTCAAGAAAGGGAAAGAATCCAAGGTTGTTACTAAGGTTCTGCTTTACACATAGGTGGCTGTCTCCCACAATCAGCTACCTAACTGCTGAGATTCGTGGTCTGCAGAAACCATCTGTGGGAGGCATCCACCTCTAGATGCTCCTGCAACAACCTGCTGGGTGTACAGGAAGCTTTAGCTGTGGCTCTGGCCTGCAGCTGCCTCTGAAAAAGCTATGGTTGGGCCTTTGCAGTCTTCCTGAGCTGTCTGAATGCCTGCAGAACAGGGGAAACCCAGGGTTAAGTAACAACTTCTCTTTCCCTCCATGGTTTACTGAGAAAAGAAAGAAGTCTGGTGCCAAAATAAAACTAATAAAAATAACATTATGTGGTTTAGATTCTCCTCATTTTTACTGCCTGCTCCTCAAAGCACAATTATGTAGTTTTCAGGTTAGGGGGTTTCGGTTTGTTTGTTTGGGTTTTTTGGGATTTTTTTGTGGGTTGTCATTTTTTTTTTTAATTACAGTGAGTAATATGATTTATGTAATGCCTCATAAGGATTCTAATTTAAGGAGTCCATCTCAGATCAAGTTCTCCATTATTCTGGACTTCTGCAACTCATAAATGAAGAATTATAGTTGAGAAAGTATGTTCCTTAGTGCAAGATATAGTAGTAAGTTTGCATTTTAGAGTGGACAATGAACCTCACCAAGTTCATCTCATATAGACTAGAATATCTCTAACTACTGCAGAGCTGAACTGGAAGACTGAAGGCTAGGAGCTGATTTGAAAGAAACTCCCTAGATCTGTAGCAGCACAATTGTAGCACTTAATCCCCCACAAAATTTACTTTTAAACCTTTGGGAGCTGTACATTCTGTTTGAAGACATGATTTTATTAATATATATCTTGAATATTTTTATGATAACAAAGACAGATTCTTCTATTAATATAAAAATTTCCTCCTTGCTAAGCCTGAAGATTTTTCTTATTAGGGTTAACCAGTGACTAAAGGTAATTGTATGTGCCATTAAAAATATTTTAGCACTGTATCTACCTGTTCACCCAAGGATCATGTTCTACTCTGAAACTGTTTCAGTAGCTCTTTCAGAGCAGTGGCACAAAATCTGATTTATGAACACCAAACAACACAGATATATAAAGTATTTTTGAGAATATTATTTCAAATACAGAGTTAAAATCACCACAGCTACAAAAATAAGAGTGTTTATGTAGAACCATAGTCCTTCAATCTACTCTATGCACTTTATTATGCAGTTTTAATGTAGATGTTCAAATCACAGTTATTTGCTTTTATTAAAAAGCTGGTGAAAACCAACAGCCTGCCAAGTGGTTTGCCTTTAATCAAATTCTTTCTTTTAAAAAGGATGTATTTACTGGAATACATATTGGACTAAATAAAAAGTCATCAGAATTCCTCTAGCACAGGCAAAACAATGTATTTTTCCCCATGACATTCCCTTAGCCATTTTAGCTAAGACCGTCCAAAGTAATTCAATGAAGAAAATATTTTAATATGGATACTTTCAGTCTGAAAAGATATAATCAGTAAACTGAAAGATAACTAACATGTGGAAGGCCTTTCTCTTAGCCCATGTTAACAACCAGTAATATGTGTGTTCTTCTTATTAGTGAAGAGCTGAATGTTAGGGACAAGTAACCAATTCAAAACTTAAGGTTAATGGATAAACGTTATCTCAAACCTTCATTCAGAAATGAGGGGAAATAAAACCTAAATTTCTAGTGCTTCATTTTTCTTAATTCCAAAATGACTGCAATTAATTTATATTCTGTAGCTTCACTGAGTTATTGTTTTCCTATTTTCACTCTGCAGTGAGAGCATGTAGCATTTGGGCACTAGACACAGATGACTTTCAGACATTGTCGTCATTCCCAAAATATTTTTCAATGAAAATTGTGTTTCCTTTTTTTCCTGAAGCTTTAACTGTTGTGTCTCAAACTATCATCTCGTTACCTTCAGAACAGAGTGGCTCCTCCTCTTAGTTACATTTTATGTTGGCCCATACTTTTATATGTTTACAGTTTTAATATTTCCGTCACTTCATGACATGCCGTCATTTTTAGCATGTTTGCCTCACCAAACACAGTGGAGTAACATGAAAAAAATTCATGTTGGCACTGCCTGTTAATTCCTATATTTGATTCCTTTTCACCCTGATGCATGTTGACACAATTGTCAGAGCTGGAGTGGAAGAGGTAGACTGATTTCCCATTTTATCCTTAGCATTCAGGTGTGCACTGTGGCTTAAATACAGATGTAGAAATGTTACTTCCATGTTAGCTTTAGCAGCAACGTTTCTATATCCTTCCTCCATGTCCATTGTCTCCCAGAAGGAACCTAGGGAGCCATTGTGTCTATAAACATGATATTTTTATAAAACCAATAACAACTTCTAGCTATGCTACGCTTGAGGCCTGATGAAGGGAACAATGATAGGCTTGAGATAAAGCTCTGCACCTCTTATCATACTCACTGCAATAACATCATAACCTCTCTTCCAGTGCCTGACTACCCAAAGGTGACAGAGACGTTCTGTATCAGTAGGGATTACATGATGTAGGACACTTCATTTGAATAAATAGTTGGTGCTAAGGATGCAGATTGTGTTTTGTTATACTAACGACCAGGATTTTACCCTGAATTTTCCTTCTCCTTGATATCAAATGAGAATAACAATTCATCCCTTCTACACGTGAAATTTAGATTAATAACAATTAGTTGTGAAATAACTAGAAACAATCTTTACTGTCTCCCAGTCTGCTGTTTCTTGCAGCTTGCAGTATACACAGAGGTATTTTCAAGGAAGGGTTCTCAGGTTTTGAGGTAGATATTGTTCTTACAGCAAACATGCCAAAAATATCCAATGAACTCTGAAGTTATAGTTTATTTTAGCTCAGACTAAAACAATGGACTGTTGTAAAGAGACAAGTCTACTTTGTTAGACAATAAAGGTAAGAGAACACAAAGCCAGATCTTCCCTTACCCATTGTATCCTTGCTTCTTTCCAGCCCTCCTCTGACTCCAGCAGTTTTCAGGGGCTTCTTGAATTAAATTCAATGTAATCATTTCCTGAGAAAAAGGGGGTTGGCAGAGGAGGGGTATGATTAGGGTTTTTGTTGTTGTTGTTGTTTTTCTTGTCTCCTTATGTCTCTGTCCCTGATTTTCCCAGGAGCTACTGCTCCCACTCCAGGCTCTCTACTTGTTGGGTTTCTCACACCACCTGTCGAACAGGTTTCATCAAAAGATTTTCACAGCTGTGGACACTCACTCACTCTCAGGTAATAGGCAGAAGGGAGGCTTTTGACCCAGAGCATTCCCTCCAATTCATATGAGTAAGTGAAGATTGGGTACATGGCAGCTTGTTCCTTCTGCCAGCCATTGTGTTTTGTGGAGAACATAATGCACAGTAAATCATGAACAAATTTGGCACATGGTTCCATCTGTTATTTTCCTCTCCAAATTCCATGCAAAAGGTTCATCTTTACATTATCATCATGGCCTTCTCACAGCAGAGACAAAGCTGACATTGTTCACAATGAATTAATGGAAACCTGGGAGAGAAATTAAGTGCTTTCCATTTTCTGTCATTAAGGGATATAAGATAAGGCAGGAGAAGGCCAAAACAAGTGCTTTGGAGGATGTCTTCTTTTAATAGAGTAAAGCTGTAAACATGACAAAGTACTCGCGTATCAGAGCTAGAGGGTGTTTTATTTTGCACTGCCTAAATTACTCCATTGTCAATGGTTATTTCTAAAGCAATAAGGTTAAAACAATATTTGGTATCATTTCTTGAAGAGTTTGATCTGACAATGAATTGATTGATCTGCTTAGGCTGTGATAACTGTAAACAGTTATAGAGATACAGCTAAAAGAGCAAATCACAGTTCTAATTTGAGAAGGTGCATGTTTTATGGAATGTGTTCATGTTGAAATATGAATACCTATAAATAGGGAACAACTTACTCTCAGTAATTGGAGCTGGATTGCAGTATTACCCACTCTGAGCATTCTAAAATCAAGAGACACACCTCCAGACTGTGCCACGGGATGAAAATCAGAAACCATTTTAGATATTTAAAATGTTACATTGTCTTTGGGTTGCTAAACTAAGGCAAAATCAGAATCTATTGCCTAAATCTGGAAACATGGAATTAAGGTTTAAAAGGCACCACATGAAAAAAATGTCAAAGAAATCAACACAACAGCATTGTTGGGGCAGCACCTTGGCAGAAAGGTAAAAGGGCAAGCCCTTGCCCAAAGGGCATGGCACAGAAGAAACCTGAGAGTAAGGCTTAACGCTATTATGATGTCAGTACTCATAGGTATAATAAGATCTGAAGCTGGCAGGCTGTTCACAAGCCTAAAGGATAGCAACATTCCCAGAGGAAAGGTAGGAAAGAGGAGGAGTGAAATATATTGGTTGGGCAGCTCAAAAGGACTTAATTCTGAAGCATGGCCTTTCCTGAGGTTCCTAGGAATGGTGTGACTGTTTTGGTGATTGTATGATCAAGGCACAAATAAGTATAACACCTCCTAAATTCAATTTATGTTAAAAATGCTTGTCCTGCTAATCATAGTTGACCTAGCTTCTGGAAGGACTGGAAGAGTCTTTGACCCTTGTTGCACACTTAACTTCAGGAGCCCATCCCCAGCTTTCCTGTAGGCCCCTTTCAAGGCTTTAGTGCTGCTATGAGGCCTCTTCTCTAGGCCAAAAAATAGAGAAACAAGTGGCAAGAAGCTGTTACCCTGCAGTGTGTGTAGCTATCTTCCTCAAAGACAAAATTAAGTCAAAATTAAGGAGGTTATAGAGGTGAGGGTGCTGGCCTCTTCTCCCAAGTGACAGGGGACAGGACAACAGGAAATGGCCTCAAGCTCCACCAGGGGAAATTTAAGCTGAACTTTAGAAAGAAATATTTCACAGAAAGGGTCACTGGGCACTGGAACAGGCTACCCAGGCAGGTGATTGAGTCACCTTCCCTGGAGGTGTTTAAGGCACGGGTGGACGAGGTACTGAGGGACATGGGTTAGTGATTGATCAGAATGGTTGGACTCGATGATCTGGTGGGTCTCTTCCAACCTGGTTATTCTCTGATTCTCTGATTCTATGATTCTAAGTTTAATCTTCCTTTGAGAATAGCTGCACTTTGTGAGCTGAACTAATCAGGATATATTGCTTTTTAATGTCTGCGTGCACATTTGTTCATACGCATACTCATCTGTTAAAAAAGAGCCTATATGAAGGTGAAAATCTATAATGTAGAGAAAGGGTAAGGTGTCTTATATAGTCATCAAATATGACATGTTACATTTACATCACTTCTGAAAATCAAAATTAAACAACCAGGTTATTGTCTGGAAATGTCAATGACTTACTCTGCCTGTGGTTAATTTACTAGCATTTTTTTTGTTATGCAGTCATAACTGCAAACATACCATAGATGTAACTTCTGATTATTCATAATATTTCAAAGATAAAAACTCTGATACATAGAGCCAACACTTGGGCTCGTATTTTTAACTCTAATAGAGGAGATTGTCAGTCTCATAGCTTACAATTTAACATATAACACCAACATCTTAACGCACTGTCAGTGTAAACCAAACCAAACTTCTTGAAATAGACAAGATCTCACAATACATGTTCCACACATGTTTCTTCTCTCTTTTAGCAAAAGTTAAAAGAACGCTGGAACCTGACTAAGAAAAGTCACAATAAAAAAAAAAATTAAATAAGCATTATTTTTGGAAAGAACGTCTCATTTTCTTCCTTCCTTTTGGCAGCATCCTAGGTTGCTGTAGATTGAAGAAAATAGGAATAAGCATCTTTCGACCACAAACAGATGTGCTTGATAAAGAAAATGTCAGCAAAAATACTAAAGCAATGTGTCACAGCAGCTTTCTGACAGATAGAGGGAAAAGGTAAAAAATGTTCTATCATGTCCGACAAGGTGTTCTTTTTGAGATTTAAAGATCACTGTGCAACTTTAAACATGTTTGTCACTTTGGCTCTGACTGGAGCTATCTGGAGCTTCACAAGAACTTTATCAGCTCAGCATAGGGGGGAAGAAAGAAGCCCATTCCCATTTATCTCAGCCAGGTTCCCTTCAAAGCCAACAAATAAATTACAGTGTACATTTGATACAAATTGATTTCTTAACTCAAATAACAATGTTGTCCTCCCAGTCAGGCCATGTGTCACTCATTCGCAAACCTGAGTGAAAGGCTCAATCTGTCTGCGTGACAGAAATAGGGCTGACGCATCTCACCGAGGAATGCTAATAACCCCGGCCTGGCCCAAGCCTTTGTGGGCAAGCCGTGATAAGGAAAATCAGCCCATCCTGTCAAACGCCGTGAAGGCCTGATCGGTGTTTGTTCCAACAAGCTGCATAGGCCTTGGAGTCGCCATCCTATTTCATGTAATAAATGAGAGGAAAATAAGATCCGGCTACCGCGGTTAAGATGCCGGTGACTGTGATGAAGCCGAAGTGAAAGGAAACCCCATTGAATATCTTGAACTGATCTTATCAGCTGCTGGAGAAATGAGATATTGGCAGGGGCTGTTGAGTTTCTCACAGCTGAGCAGGTTAATAAGGTTGGGAGGCAGGCCACGGGCTAATTGGATTTGCCTTGGTTTGATAAACAGTGGCAGGCCTATTGCCAGAAAAACATACACAATGTGGATTTTTTTTCTTTGTTTCTCTTTAAACCACATTAAAAAAAAAAAGTCTACAAAAATCCCTATTTTTTTCTTTTAAGCTAAAAATGTCTTACTGAATTCCCAGATGAAGAGGCCAACAAAGTCAAACTGTGAAACAGTAGTTGTTGGGTGTTCTGATTTTAATCAAACACCATTTAACCCGCCTGACCTCACAGAGTCAGCTCACATCAAAACAGTAAAACTGTAAGGGCTAACAAGAAGCAGAAGGAAATAACAACCTATTGAAGCTTTCCAAAAGCTCAAAATATTCGAAAAGAACCAATTTTGCAGCCTCATCTCTGGGCAGATGCAGCTTGAGTAAAATGCGAGTTCCACACAATCGTGCTTATCCCATGCTTTTCCAATGTAGGTGTGTGGGCTGTGCCCATCGCTACCAGGCAGGGATGCCAGAACCCCCTCAGTCTGCTTGGTAAATCTGTTCCCATGACCTTCATTTCTTGCTGTTATTTTGCTTTTTTTCCACTGTATTATTTGGCAGGATCTGTACTGTAACTTGCAAGAGGTTGAGATGCTTTTATTTTTTAAAGCTGTAGGACTCCCCCCCACCCCGGCAAAAGAGGAAGGCTGCACAGTACTTGTGTGCCACTGCACTCTTTGCTGCAAGCTTCTACTCACACTGCCAAAAAGAACCCTGCAGCCTTTGCTGAAATGCTAAGACCTTTGCTGTGCTTGGAAATGTAATGCTTTGAAAACCTTTTAGGTGTTGAAGTTGTTTACTAATGACACCAGTAAAATCATCTTGCTACTTTTTGCTTCATCTGGTTTTGACTGCGTTTCCTCAACTGACTGTTCCACATCTCAGGGCTTTATTTTCACTGGGAAGAAATTCGGATTTTCATTGGCATGGCTTGTGTAAAAAGAAACCTGCAAATGAGAATGGTGCTGCCTTACTCTTTGGTGCAGATACAAATATAGCATCAGGGCAAAGCACTGCGGAATTATCTCTATTTAGAGCCAAGCAGGAATCATTAATTAACTACTGTCTGCAGATGCCTTTAAACCAACTTCTATTCATATTCGTACTCATATTTTTAATATTTTAATATGAGTGTGAGCACATAGGTGCATTTTTTGACGTGTACTCTGCCCCACACTGTGGCATCTGAATATCAGAATCTGTTCATGAACTTCTGTGACTTCATCTATGAAAACTGTCAATGGAACAAATAACCAGTGGGAAAATACATAACATTCCAGTGGAGAGCCTTAAATTGTCTTAATTTTTTTGTCTTATTTACTTTCTTTTCCCTTCTTGAAACAAATTTGTTCACCATCCTATTCAGTGAGTCAGGCCTGATGAGGAGCTAGAAAGACATGATGAGGAGATAGAAAGGGAACATTTCCAAACTTATTCAATATTTTCTTTTTCTTAATTCAGAATGTTTGTATTTTTTTGAGAGAAAAGATTAATTCCTCTGAGGAAATATTGTTTCCCATTTCCATAATGGTTCAGGGTCTTGGTAAAATATTACCCTAAGAGTCTCCATTATTCTCTGCTCCACTGTGCAGAAAGATAGTTGTATTATATATGGTTTTATTACTTAATTTGTATTTCATTACTTTAGAACATTATTTTTGCATAACATATTTCATCAGACTATGTCAGAATACTGAGTCAAAATTAACTGAATTACAGATCTCATTTTAGAAACTGATAATTGAAGAGAGATGTTCTGGCCATCATTTTCCTGTTTAAAGTTATCAAGTTTTTGAAAGGAAAGCTTTTAAAAACATACCAATCTCAACAAACATTGACTGTGCAGATACATAAAAATTTTAGTAAGTTCAGTGGAATGATTTTGGGGCAGTTTAGATTCCTCTCATAGATTTGCTACTCCCCCTTTATCCCTCGGGTCTTCTTTATTTATTTGCCAAAACAGAATCAGAATTCAATTTGCCTGCTGAAGATAATCCATTCACTTAAAAATAATAGCTAACTTTCTAGAAAACAGTGACAGTCCACACCTGAGAAGCTGTATGTCACAGAACGTAAGGCTACCTCTTCCATCTGCTAACTGAATACTGTCCCATCTGTTAGCTGAATACTGAAACACTGCCTTACTGAAGATGCATTTCCCTTTCATTCTCTGGTCTACAGAATATCTTATTATTTATAGGAAGTCAAAAAGTTTGAGCAGAACAGAAAGTAGATTTTTTTTTTTTCCCCCCAACAAAATGCACCTAAAAACTGGTGTCCACATGCTTACCACATGTCATAACTGTTGGAAGACCAGCTTCTCTAGAGCAGAGAAGGTCCAGGCAGTTCAGAACTTGCCACGTCCTTTAGTGCTGTAAGAAAAAGTGAATGAGAGGGAGTGATTTCCCAGCAGGAGAGTTTCTCAGATCAAGACAATCAAAGAGAATTTTTTCTTTTCAGTTTTGGGCCTGGAAACATTTGAGAGAAATTTTATTTTATGGTAAATAAGCACAAAGCCTGTAAATAGTACTGCAACTGAAAAAATGTAGCAAACCCCATACCATGTCAGAAATGAAACCTTTCATGGAAAATAAAGAAGAGAGTTTCAACTCAACTTTGCTTAAATTAAGATTCAGGTTTGTTTTTAGAGAAAGAAAACTCTTTCCTCACTTAGAGTATGTTTCTGGACACCATCCCACAATACAAAATTGGCTTTGTACTTACAATGACTTATGCATAATAGTTTCTTCCTTTCACATTTTGAGTGTTTTATTATTTTTGGATGCACATCAATACAACATGTGGTACACGCATAAGGCAGACGGTGGTAATGGAAGTGCATTTTCTGCAGTATAAATACTGGCGTAATCTAAGCTGACAACACCCTTTATGCAAAATCCAGGTCCACCACTGGTAAATTTAATAAAACTTGCTCCTTTCAATAATAATAGGATCAACCTTCAGTGGTTTTCCAGCCTTACATAAAGCTTAAAATAATGTATAAGTCAAAAATCCTTCACTTATCCTAAATTCACTGCAAGCGGCATTTGGAATCACTAACTGGCCTAGTTTCCTGACATCCCAAAATAGTAATAAACATATGAATATGACATAATATCTTTCTAAAATCATGAAAGACAGTGAATAAAGTACATATGGACTACTGTTTTCAAAACTGCATCAAACTCAAGTACATGTAATATAGTAAAGTTACAGAGCAATATGTACTAATCAATTCATTAGTTAATAAGTTATTTTGCTATATTTAAAAAAAAGCAAGGCAATAACTTGCAGACTACTATTATCTGCTGAGATTCAAAATTTATGATAAAAGTTTTTCTTCCATTAAATTTAATATTTTTTATTTGGACAATAGATAAATCAAAGCTAATAATAGCAACTCCAAAGACAACTTATAAAGATTAACACATGCTTTTACCTTTAATCTCAGTGAGAAACCCTTTGCCTTTAATGGAAGTATTCGCAATACATAAAATTGAGCAGATGATCACATTTTTAGAAGATGAAGGCCTAAAGAAACACCTGGTAATTAGTACTAGGTGATACAACATGAATAGAGCTCATAACTGGGCACTGAAGTTTTCTTGGAACATCATTGTACTGCTATTTTTGAAAGGAAACAGATGCACCCAGTACCTGGAAAAAGTCGCTGCCTCAAAGCATAGGCAAGCTATTAATACTTAGTAGGTACTGTGGAACAGTCTGACTCAAAAACAGTTTCCCCTCACATGTGGTAAAGTTTCTACTGCTTTTACTAAATTTCATATCTGGAAAACAAAGCAATAGAGGTAAAGAAGAAACCTGAAAATGTTAATCCTCAAGAATAACCATCACAAAAATGTCTGTGCAAGATTTTATGACCAATAAAGTGATGACACTACTCTGCCTCTCAGCATAGCACTCCACATACTTGGTTACATAGTCACTGCAAGGACAGCACTCAGATTTGTATAAAAAGTCAGAAAACAGGTAAGAATTTCAAAGTACTTGAAGTTAGAGCACTCAATCTAATACCAAATTTCATACAAAAAGCAACTAATAACAGATGAAGTGAAAGTAACTGGTTTCCACCTTAAATGGAAAACATCAGAAATTTAAATGTTTTTGTCTGACCCAAACTAAAACTTTGATCCACTGTCAAACTCCTTGAAGAGGTAGTTTTCTACTAGTATTTCTCAAGATTGAACATATTTTTTCATATAATCTGCTAATTTGCATAATGATTGGTGAAAAGGTTTTAAAGAAGAGTTCCTTAAGGTTCCTTTAAGTTCAGTCCTTTTACTCAAATGATAGATTGAATGACAATTTACCATCAAAATATTTTCTTGCAAGATACACAAACGTATTTGGAGTAAACATCATGTGGTAATGAAGAAAATCATAACATGATAATTGACATAAATATGTTCTTGTATATTACCATAGTTATATACAAGTACATTGCAAATATAATTTGCCATCTACATTCTTTTTTTTATCCATATTGATAAATAGATCAGAGAGGGTTGATAGATTCCAACCCTTCAGTAAAAGAAAGTCCAAAGCCAGATCATTATACATAAATTAGTATAGGGTTGTTTCAATACTATTTTATCAATGTTCCATAGAAAATTAGAGTTCTATCAATGAGATTTTGTTCCACATGTTTAAATTATTTGTCATAAAATGCAAATAAAGGAGATAACATGATTATGAGAATCTAATTTTTGCGTTGTCAAGCTGGGGCACTAGGACTCCAATGTCTACACAAGCTAAAAGTGACTTTACTTCAGAGCCTGTGCTAGTCTGATCCTATAGAGTGAGCACTAGATTCTAGTGTAAGACAGGTACTGTCCTCAAGTTCAGTTTATACATAAAAGGAATATTATTTATGGCTCCATTATGAAAACAAATAAATTACTACCTGTCAAGACCACATCTACATTATATGTCTGCATTAATGAATATTTTGAACTTGTATGAGGAGGTTCCACTACATAAAACACTGGTACTGAGGACTTGATGGCTACATGTTTTGGGGTACTTTATTTTTTTTAAACTTTGATGTAGACTAGTCTTGTACAGTGAAACTACTTGTAACTAAAGAGCATTGAATTCATTTCCTGGTACTCCAGGAATCATCTTCCAACTGGTTCTCTGAGACATTCATTTGTGAAGTGCATGAAGTGGGGAAAATCCAGAGACTGACTTCAGAAGCTTCCCTATGATTTGAATAAAAAGATAGCGCATTCTGACTCTATCTATGCAATTCTTTTTTCTATTTTATAGCATCATCCTGTGTTATATAAGAAGAATTTTCCCCATCACAGTCTAATTTTTAGCACTGACTTCACTAATGAGAAAACATTAACAAGCATCTTTGCATCAGACCACAGTTTCCCTTTCCAGTACAGTCTGAGTTACCTGTTAGCTAGTTCATTGCTCACTTTAGAATTTCGTTGTCACCTCCATCATCTCAATTAATAACTTCCTACTTAACATTGTATCAAAATGTCTCTATGGATCTTAATTAATAAGTTTCTCTCCAGGAGAATATCTGAGCTTTACTTACATGTTATTTAGATTAGATCAATCACATTTTTCTAGTACAGAAAAAAGATGAGTTCATGAGTGAAAGAAAGAAACACTCTGCCTTCTCTTAATGCCTATTCTTTTTCTCCCATTTTTTTATTTACCTCTGCATATAATTATAATTGCCTTTAAAATGCGTTCTGATATTTTCTGCATTTTTTAGGTCAAGTTGATAGCCAGTTGACTTTCCTTCTTCCTTATTCTTGAAAAAAAAATCACTATCTTACATTTACATAATCCCATTTCCAATTTGGTTTACTTAGAAGTCAACCTCTCGTTTTATGTGCATGTGTTCTTTTTTCCATAATTCTGTGTTGGCCATTATCAGGTCCCTACCCTATCACTTGAACATATTTAATCCTTAACTTTTCCTTAACTTCAGATGTGGAAGTTTAATTTTCAGACCTTCATCCCTATTAGTTAATTCTACCTTTGGCCTTCTATTCATTATTATTGTCTTTTCTGACAGTCAAACTGTTGTATTCATTTAAGGTTTTTAACATCTACTTCATTCTTATTGTTTAGAAGCCTTAGTTTTCTTATGACACATCTAAGTATCTTTTTAACTTCTCAATTTTGTTTGAAGGCCAAAAAAATTTTAACTCTGGCTATTCTCTCTCTCCCAGCTGCCCCCTTACCTCC
The DNA here is from genome assembly GCA_033558105.1 of Coccyzus lansbergi. Taxonomy (NCBI): domain Eukaryota; kingdom Metazoa; phylum Chordata; class Aves; order Cuculiformes; family Coccyzidae; genus Coccyzus; species Coccyzus lansbergi. The sequence goes on from JAUMJK010000166.1 coordinate 165,202, forward strand.
AACCTCTAAACTATAGCTTTTTTAATTGATTAATCAGGTTTTCTAGTCTGATTAATCAGACTTCTCTAGACTTATTGGCTGATTCAAATGTTCCTTCTGAGATGTGTCTGTACTTTGGAACCAGATATTTTTTTCACATTTACCTTTAGAGAAATTTTAAATCTCTTCCTTAACCAATCCTCTAAATACTTGGGCAATTCGAATCCATGAACTATTTCCTTGATTCCTCACTTCACTCTTCTAAAATGATAAATCACGGTTATGAGTCTTTTTTTGTTTATCCTTTCTTTTGAATTGGGCTTAATAATACTGCATTCAAGTGCTACCAAAGGGCCCTTTGTACAATTAAGTCTCTTTTTATAGAGATATTAATGGCAAAGGATATTAATGTCTTGATTCAATAACTGTATTATATAGAAATTCCGTATTCAGAAATGTCTGCACCCTGTGTGTATTAATAACATTTGTTTTACATTGTGTAGCTGGAGATTGCAAGACATAAGCAATAAGTTAAAACCGTCCAGTTTCTGCTAGTAATTCTTTCACTAATGGGATTGCAGAGATTTCTGTTGAAATCCAACTAAAATCCCAAGCTTCAATAACAGACCTTTCACAATCCTCAATTTAGCTTAGTTTACCAGATTTCCACAAAGTGAATTTGCCTCAATTAAGCAATCAAAAAATCATTGAATTATTGAGCTTAAAAGGGGTCTGAGGACATCATCCAACCTCCTGCTCAACAGGGGTCTCTCACTCCCCAATTTGATGTAACCTTCCAACTTTACTACCACCCAGGTAGAGCAAAATGCACTAGACATTACTTTTTGAGTCTTGTCATCCAGTCAGTCTTTTACCCAGGTAGTTGTCTACTGACCAAGACCCTTTAAGTCCCAGCTAGTCTATGGGACCGCTTTGGCATGCAGTATAAAAAAGCCTTGCAAAAATTGGTATGAATAACATCTAGTATTCTCCTTGTCCACAAATTAGACGATTTACTGTAGAAGGCATGCTGATTGAACAGAGTTGGAGAATTATAGAATGCTTTGATTTGGAAGAGACTTAAAGATAATCTAGCTCCAGCCTCTCTGTCAGGAGGTTCTCATGGGCCCACTTCTCAAGTCTGCCAAGGCCCTCTGGATGGCATCCTTTCCCTCTGATGTGTCTATCACACCATGCAGCTTGGTGTTGTCAGCAAGCTTGTTGGGGGTAAACACAATCCCACTATCCATGTCTCCAACATAGATGTTAAATAACACTGGTCCCAATACTGAACCCTGTGAAACACCACTTGTCACTGGTCTTCTCTTTAAGATTGAGCCATTGACCATAATTGAGTGGGATATCCCCCTTGTCTGTTCTCAAGTATAAAACACATTTGGAATAGGCATTCCACTATATTCTAACCTTTGAAAATAAACACCATAGGAAATACTTAAAAATAAGGAGTGAAAAGAGCAAAACCTTGGGGTTTAGAGTGTGAAGGCATACCATGAATAAGCAAAATAATGAATATATATATATATTTGGGGGGGAGGCTTTTTTTCTCTCACCCAGGTATTTGACATATTCTTTAAAACACTAATGTGGTCTTTATGGAATATCTGTTATCCAGTTCAACTACCTGTGACCTAAACAAGTAATTTCTGGAAAACATTCACTAACAGTTTATGCGTTCATTAGCAATTATCTCTCAGTACAATTTTACTTTTTAGCTGAAGTTATGAAAAATGCATGAAGGCAGAGATGAACTCTGGTTTGTGGCATTTGTTGTGCAGCCCAGAAGCAGCAGCAACCTGCAACCTATCATGCATAAAAGCAGAAATAACATTTATGAGTCTATTCATGTAAAGCTTGAGTAGTCAGATTCATGAAATTCGCTGAGATTTGTATTAAACTTAAACCATTCTATATAACTCTACTTTTGATTAGAGCTCTGTGTGCAGTGGAAAAAAACTCCTGTTTGTATGGAACTTCTATTTTTAAGAAGTTTGAATAAGCTAGAATTTAAACTGATCTCCAATATTGATCTTAAAATGTACAGTGGGTCAGTCTACACACAATGTTTAAGTTGGGGGGAGAAGGGAAGTTTCAGCTCTCTATTCCTTTTAGAATTTTAGCTATGCATGAAATTTTATAAATATAAGGATTAAATCTGACTCACTATTTCTGTTTATGAAATTATGAAGCTTGAAGTGCCCAAATAGAGATTGTAAGCTGAACAATAGAAACTCTATGATGTTCATTATTTTTTACCTTTGAAGAATCAACATCAACAATATTTTTCCTCCTACTACTTGTCTTTGATTGCATTAGAAACAAATTGCACCACACTTCAAAAAGTATTCCAGGCATTTACCTTTCCACTTCTCGTGATTCATAAAATATAATATAGATTTAGAAATTATGGGAAAAAATGAACATTTTGTCTATCAACTTTGCATCACTAACTAGTAGTATATCATGCTTTATATGTTTAAATTCTGTATAAGTGTCAGTCACTGTGCCTTTCACATATTTTTGATAGGTGCAGGAAAAAATCACTGAGGCTTAGAATTTATTTTAATATCTAAATAAATTCTCAGCTCATCATTCGGATGACTTGTGGACTGCAAATAAAGTCATACAATAAATGGAGATAAAGAGATTAAATCACGTATCCAGACTTCTGCAATGTATAAATATAAATACATGCATACACAGACATGCACCCTCCCATACATTTAGCTAAAGTTCAGATCCAAATGCTTTGATCCAAACCTATTCTTTGGCTGTGGTTCAGGCTAGACCAGAATACCTCGGTTTATCTTCCTCTGATCTGTCTAATTTGTAGGAAGAATAAAACAGACATTCTCATGAATCTATTTAAAGGAGGAACTTCTGGCAAGGTTCTGACATTTGGGGCCAAACCCTTGTAAAGCAGAGAGCAAGATATTTGTGTTGCAGTGTCTATGTGTACTGTTTGCAGGTCCACTTGCATAACTTAAGAGTAGTTTTTGCAGGATCAGGGCCTAGCTAGGATACCTACATCCTGATGAAGACAGCCTACAGAATCAAAGAAATTATTGTTTAACCTTATTTCTGAAATCTGTGATTTCTTTAACAGTCTTAAGTTGCATGTGTAAAATTTTCTATTTTTTCATGTTGAAACATTTAAGAACTTCACATTACTATTGTCTGAAAAAGCAGTGTTTTAAAGGAAAAATTAAAAAAAGCTGTTTGCTTTTTAAAATAAAGTGTTTCAAAGTATAAGATTAGTCCTTTCCATGTCTTTATGATTACCTGTTTGTTAGAATCCGTCATTAAGATCAAGTTCATTAAGATGAAGTTCCGTCACAAAGATGACACACTTTAAGGCTCCTTGTTTCTAAGTAAACTCTTCCTGGTGTCAAAGTCAATGAGATTAGTTCTATTTGGGGATTCTCTTGAAATGAATTAACATAATGTGGTACTAGTTACATTACCATTCTACCCTAACCTACACAAAGCCAGCACAGAGCAAAACACACTTGAGTCCAAGGCTTTTAAGCTAAATCCCATAGCAGGGAAATTAATTTAGTGATTGCCACATTTGCCTGTCTTTTTCATCCCTTTGCTAGAGATTACCACCCTTGCACCAATAAATGTCTGATTAACATGCATTGCTTTTGAGTCCCTTTAGTTTTTTATTTTGCTTTTTTGTTATATCTGTCAGGCTGAAAAAATAAGAAATCAAAACACAACAATCTGAAACAAAAGTAACCTGAATTTGGCAGTTGAATTACTTTAATATTTCAAGCTTCACACCTCCAGTTCAGGGGACTATTTGTAGTTCATTGGTTCAATTTTAACTCCCGCAGACCTGCACAACCTTTTGGAGAAGTCAAGGCTTGGCAGTTGCTACCATCCCTCGTGATTGCTCATGAATCAGTACCGTGCTCTCCCTGTTGGATCCTGCACTCCTATACAGATCTAAGGAAAAGAGGGAAGGGCAAATTATTGTAAAGGCTGCTGATCTAATGGACCTAGTACAAAGGGAGATTTATACATGGTAAAACAGTGAGGTAACATTAGAGATGCAAAATATTTCCACAACAATATGACTGTATCTCCTGATATAATGATTAAATTGTTCTACAAATTGTTTTGAGAACAGTTTTCGGTAAAAAAATATTGTGTAAAGTTATCTAAAAATGTAGACAACATGCATTTTGAATCAGCCCATCTACAATTATAAGCAAGCATATATATATATATATGTATGTATATATGTATATATATATACACACACACACACACACACAAAATTGTTCTACAAATGCATATTTTATATTTGCCTGTGAAGGATTTCCACAAGCTGTCTGCAATTTTTATCAATGGATTATTTTATAGATGAATTAACTTGTTGTTGACCAAATCATACATAATTCTTTTACTCAAAAATAGATTTATCAACCAACTCATTGAAATAGAAAACCAGCAAGAGAAAGATATCTGACAAAAGAACCCCCTTTTCCCCCCACTTCCTCCACTCATTCACATATCTGAAGGAAGAAATAAATGTAAAATGCCTTTCAAATATAAAAAAGAATTAGCAAAAATCTACCAATTCATGTTACATGGGGAAATGCAATTGTATTATTTAAATAGCTACCTTCGTTACTAATATCAGCAGTTTAAAGAGAGAAACATTTTATGAGTTATTTAGAGAAGAGTACCAGTGATGTGCACTCAGACCTTATTTTACTGGACAGAAGTAGTTATTTTAGTGGTACAAAGGTGATAATTAAAATTTAAATTTAAATACAAAGAGCGCTGTGAATGGAGCTACTATCATATATGAAGTTAATATGAGGAGTACTCTAGTTGATTTCAACCAAAGGAAGATCGAAGATCATACAAGCATAGAATCAAACACTTAAAACAAGCCAAGCAACTTAAATATTAACAAGAAGAGTTACACTAAGTTACATATAACACAAAGCTTTTGGCAGGACAGACTAGAAGCAGTGCTACTAGTCCTTGTTCGCATTTGTGTCTCATGCATTGCTGCCCTATCTGTAGTTTGTAACATCATGAAAAGTGTGGTGAAATAAATAGGACTTTGACATTCCTGTTTCATAATTGCTACCTTTGGGAAAGTAAAACCAGCAGAAAATCTACAGATATCAATACATTCTGTCCAGGCTTTATTTATTTAGAGTATTTGGCCTAGAAATCTGTAGCTCTACCCCAGAGAAAAAAGAAACCCATCACTTGCCTTGGGCAAGGTTTAGAGGATTTCCATGTTAGTGACCCTCCATGTATTTGTAGTGTGTCACATGCTTAGTACAGTATCATGAAGTGTATAAATTACTACTGAACCAGAACAGATTTCATACAGAAAACTGCTCCCAAGCAATCCACTCTTTTGTGTCCTCTTTAAAAGGCGCAACTATTCATGAAAACTAACTCACCAGATGTGCCATGTTAAAGAAAAATTGGAATACGTGTCTTTTATTGTTCTTTTTCACTTTTCTTCTCTTTATAAGCACCAAGAATTCATGTAAACAGTTGTTTCATTGTTGGAAAAGGACAATGAGGAAACAAAATAGACTTAAAAGGGTTATTTTTTTGTAAGTTGCAGTCCTTCTTGGTATTTACAGGCAGAAAGGAAGTAGCTGCATTCTGTCCCAGCCTGAATTCATAAACCTAACTTGATCATCTTCTGAAGAATTTATGAATCATGGTTAATAATCAGCTTTAGGCCCTTCTGAGGAAAGAATCACATTTTGAAGCTACAAAGGTCCACTAAATAGCCCACGGGAAATGACCCTGCATCCCATTAAATATAAAACCTCACTACTGTAGGACTCTATGTCAGAGGTAAAACATTTCAGTCTCTGCTTCCTTCAAGTGTCAGAGAGCTCCCTCTGCCTAAATGTTTTATTAAGGTTGAAGAATCATACCAGAACTCTGATTCTCAGGGAAAACTGTTTTCTTCTTCTTGAAAAGTTTTTTTCCCTTTTACTTTGGGGGAAAAAAAATCCCAAATCCTTTCTTTTCTCCATCCCCATATATTCATTATTGTCCATGTTTGGGTTTTTTTAAAGCTTTTATCTTTCTTTTATCTATTTCATATGCCTGTGGCAAACATCATAGTTGTCTTCTTTCTATTCCAGGAATCAGCTACAGTGTATGCTTTATCTTAGTTAGACCAGGCTGCAATTTTCCTATTTAAATGGAAGATACGGATTGAAAGTCAGATGTGAAGGTCATGGAAACAATTTTTATTTTATTGTGATTTAGGCCTTTGAGGATCACTTTTTGCTTGACGGAAAGCATAATCACGAGCATATTACTGAGAAATATAATGAAATTCACATTTCATTTAATGATCTGTTTAGGGTACCCAGACATAAGTGGTCCCACTTTTTGGTTTGGGGTTTTTTTTTTTTATCTCTTCAGTTGCAATGGTGGAATTGGCCAGAATCTTAACAGGAAAAAGTCATTTACAAGCACTTTTTCATATTAGTCCAAAGAGTTTTTGAGGGGACTTATAATAGTGTGTGTTAAAGTGAAAAAAGACAAACAGAACCAATAGACCTGCCGCTGTTGATTTCCATTGTGTGATTTAAGAAGAAATAGCAACAAATGATGATCACCAGATGGATGCTAGAATGAATACCTTGTGTTTTTCTACTTATAAAGTGGAAAATTTTATTAAATTATTTTCGAATGCAACCATTCTGAATTTTGTCAACTTCCTGTAGCCTAAAAGTTCTTTGTTGTAAAAATTCATAGCATACCTGGCAGTCCAGAAGGTCCTTAGACTTTACATATTTGACATAACATGAATAGAACCCAAGGAAATATAATGATTATTAAAACCAGTAGTGGTAGCAAGCTATCATCAGTAACAAAAGTCAGAAAATATAGTATCAGTATTAAAAATTTGTTTTCAACTGTTTTGACAACCAATTTTCATTGTGAGGGACAAAAAAATGGCTTGAAAAAAGAAGAATGTAAATATTACAAAGCCTGGAAAAGAAAATAATTACATTCTGATTCCATTATTTGAAGAAGAACAAAAGAAGAAAACTCTTTGGAAATTAATATGGGTGTGAGGCATAATCTTACATTGTGTTAGCTATAAAATTAATTTTCAATTGCCCAAACAGAGATTTCATTCCTGAAAGCAGAGAAGTAATAAACAGCTATCTTTTATGGCTTTAATGCAACTTGGAATATTGCCTCCATTTTAGGGTACAAGATTATAAGAAAAATGCTAAGAACTTTTCCAGGAACTTTAAAGAAATGAAAAGGAAAATACACTCGAACAGAAGAAAAAGAGCTAAACCCCACTTTCTGGCCTGTTAAGAGACAGTTTAAGCTATAAAAAGGAAAATCAGCTGTCTTATGATGATAATGAATGTTTGTCTTTCATCACAGAAGGTAAGGTCTGTCCTCTCTGGGGATGTCTAGGTTTCTGAGAATCCTGTAAGTCTTACAAAATACGCAAACATAAATTCTTATCACTACATCATCCCTCTCCCTCCATCACCTTTATATACTATTTTTTTAACACAAAAGTGAGCTTCAACTGGTTTTAAATAGCCTGCTGACTCCAATGGATGGTCACTTATTTTTCCAATATGTAGGAAAAAAACCCCCATTATTTAAAAAAGTACAGATGTTAGAGATTTGGGGAATAAACCCAAATTTTATTTTTTTGTTATATTTGTATCTCTTCTGTTACCAATTTTTTGCATCAGGGTTAGGGAACAGATACCAGAAAGTCACACTCTAGTCTTGACAAAAGGAACATGCAAACCCAAGAATTTATAGTTAGAATAATTACATGGTAGTATTTTAAATACCAAAATAATACCAAAAAACTAAAATAAAATTAGAATAAACTCTAATGAAATAAATACTAGTAATCTAGTTGCAATGATGCTAAAATTTATAGCTCTGATTCCTCTTTATATGAGATAATGCTTACCCTTTGTTCTTCTGTGTCCCTAAGGCCAGTGGCTAAATTCTTGGGTAGGAAAAGAGTTACACCAAGTCATGAGCATCCCTAGTCCTTTCCCAGGTGCAATGTGGTGGTGGTGTTGATGATGTCTTCCTCCGGCCACCAGGAACTGCTTAGAGCAACTTCATCATAGAATCATAGAATCACTAGCTTGGAAGAGACCCACCAGATAATCCAGCCCAACCATTCCCATCAATTACTAAACCATGCCCCTCAGCACCTCATCCACCTGTCCTTTAAATACCTCCATGGAAGGTGACTCAACCACCTCCCTGGGCAGCCTGTTCCAGTGCCCAATGACCCTTTCTGTGAAATATTTTCTCCTAATTTCTAGCCTAAACATCCCCTGGTGGAGCTTGAGGCCATTCCCTCTTGTCCTGTTCCCAGTCACTTGGGAGAAGAGCCCAGCTGCCTCCTCTCCACAACCTCCTTTCAGGTAGTTGTAGAGAGCAATGAGATCTCCCCTCTATGCCTTGCTTTATCTTCATTGTTCTGAAAGTCCAGGTTAAACTTCAATTCAAATGTTAGACATATATATTTGTACTTTGCATTGATTAAATAGCTGTCCTTTCTCTTCTTTGCTGTGTCTAAATCAGGTTTCATTCAGCTCCCAAAGTGATATTCCTATGATGAGTAATAGTTTGCCATATGTTAGTTGCTTACAGACCTGGAGTCTCCAGTGTCACCATTTGTCTGTATTTTCAGGATGTCCACTGTCACCTCATGTTTTTTTTCCTCTATGTTGCATTTTATTCCATGACGATAGATCCTTCTTTCTACATGAGTAAGTATCTGTTATTACTGTGTATTAATTACAATGTGTATAGAACAAAAGTAACTGTATAAATTTATGAGAAAGTTAAAGCAAGTCAGGTAACTGTTACCTGGTCATTAAATGAGCTAAAACCATCACAATCTAAAACTTAAACTCCAGGCAGTCTCAAACAATTTCTGAGGTCTGAAACAAGCTTGTGGCTTCTTACAAGCTATATCAAATCCAAATTACCTGGGGTAAAAGGCTACATTGAATAAGAGGGACACTCACAAGCAATGAACAGAAGAGTTCTCAATAGATATTGAGCAATACTGAGTGCGATCACTACTCAGAAGACTCAGTAACTCATGGTTTGGAAAAGCCATCCAGAAGAAAGGGATACACAATTGTCTCCCGCTCCTTCTAGAGTATGATTTCTTGAAGACCATTCAAGACAAGCAGCACACAAATGGAATAAACTCATAAATTTTTAAATCATTTTCTTGTCCACGAACCTGTCTCCACCAAAAGAACTTTGCATCATCTTCTTGTACTTATTTATTTAGGACATTAGCCTAGACTGTGGATTTAGTTTGTATAAGGAAAAAAACTGTGATTAGTGTTGCCTGGAAAAATTACTATGGAAAGCATTTCTTTTGCCATAGCACAAGTTTATCATAGTTTATGACTATTCTTAGCCTTCTGTGTCATGTACAAAATGCTTGAATTCTACCTCATTGTTCCTCATGCCCTTCCTGTTCAGAGGACAAACTCACTAGTGTGTCCTGTGCTCCATAGGGCAGAAGTGTCATTAAAACTTTATATAGAAACAGACACTATGATTTCACGTGTAAAACTCTAAATGCTTTTCTGGTACCATATATATTTCGTTATAAAACTATGAATGACTTAGCTAATTATTGCACAACACATAATTAGTGCATAAAATAGAATCCATGCATGGATTTACCATGGAGGTAAAATGCATTTTGTAACTAGTATTTAACTTATTTGGCCAAAGCCAATTTTTTTTTTTCATTTTCTGTGTCCCAACAGTTCTATTTGGCCCAAGCAGGAATACAGAAGTGTACAGAGTAGACTTGCCAGGACTCTGGTAAAATATGTACTTGCTTGTTTGATTCCTGGACTGCTGATTCAATGTCTTTGGAAACTCCTTCTGACAGCAAGTATTTTACTAAACATATTTAAATGTATCTTGTGTATACAGATGGATCCAGTGTATCCAACAACAACAGAAAAATAAAGCCGTCTACTGAGAATTGGTCACATAACTTGAACATGAATACTTAGTTGTTATTCCATGCTTTTCATCTGCAGACCTCAAGAGTGCTCTTTCAAAATATTACCCACATTTCTCACTGTAGAAAATGAATCACAAATTGTGCAGTTTCAATGCACTTTCAGATTTGGTAAAAATTTTGAGACAAGCACTATGTTTTACCCTCTGCTATGATAACCCAGTAAGACAAAAACTATCACAAAACTTTCTCTGATTGTTCCTCTGATGCAGATAAATGAAATAATGATGATGTTTTATTTCATCCAGGGAAATACCTTAACCTGTTCCCCACATTGCCTCTAACTGATGGCACTCCTGCAGATTTCTTCTTCGCTTCTTTTTTAATACAGGTATAAAAGCTTTACAAAGGAAACCTGAAAACAAAACTCATGGCTAGCAAAACCATAAAATATTGCTGAAAGCATGTCCACCATCAAAGCATTTTAGAGAAAGACTCGTTAGTCCATATGTATGTCACAATGAGTTTTGCAAGCACTTCTGTGTGTAAGATAATAAATATGTTATGTTTTATTCCCAAATACACTGAAGTGAACGCAAAAACCCTCAAGTTTCCTAAAGGCAAAGAAGAGGTGAAGATTTATTCTTTAACCTATAAAAGCAGCTCCTTAGCAGACACGTAGGTTGCCAGCTTAGACCAAAAGCCCAAGTGCAACTAAATAAATAAATTGAATAGAATAAACTGAATAAAATAAAGCTACTGGAAATAAAGAAGCCTTTTTTACATAAAAGTTTATTTATAGATCTCACCTGGGATCAGCCAAGAATTTCGTTCACATGTGATGCAATGAAAGAACAGTGGAAAGTAATTAAAATATGATACATTACATAGAAAGACAGAAGTTTGGAAACACATCTGCAGCCTACCTATGTGAAAGACATGGAGAAAACTGACACAAAAAATGCCTGCAAATGCGAACCCAGCAAGTAACCACATGTTACTACTGCAAAAGTATAACTTATATTCAACATCTGGATTCTGTGAACTGCCTTCAAAATAAAAAAGTATCATAATATGAAGCAGTGGAGAGTAGTGCGGAGCTGAAATTTCAGATATCATTTCGCTTAACTTCTCAGGCCTGTTCTTCATTGCAGTCCTAATAATATCAATGCAATTATTAATGTAAATAAAATTCTTCCTATAGGAGTGTATTCTGTTTATAAATCTGCATATTTTTTAAATTTATCTAGGACGTTAATATAAAGAATGAAAATTTCTGGACACACAGAAACAATAGTTCTTGACAAGAGGTGGAATGGTAAAGAGTGTTTAATTTAGGGCTAATTACATTGACTGAAATGATCAAGTCTCTCTTAGAGGAAATGTTTTAAATATCAGTAAAACAATGATGGAACACTGTTCAATGATGGCTTATTTGCCCTCTGACATTTTTCATATTTATATACACAATGATTACAGAACATGTGACTGAACTGCTCTAGTCAAGAACTTGAAATCCTGTCTGCAAGTACAGTCTACGTATGGTTCTAAGAGAAGTTATGTAGTGGGAAGAGATTCTATCTTGTCAGAGGATTAAATAATGCAATATCACACTATGTAAGCCTTGCAGCTTAATGCCAATAAAGAGATATGGATGCTCTTCTTGATCAAATTTATGTTCTGTGCTAAGATTTCACACATTTAGGCTTTTGAAAGCAGGCCACACAACAAGACAGCTCTAGAATCCAAGAAGTAGAAGAAAAAATGATTCTATGGATACTGATGTGCAGTAGGGAGCTTGTTACATTTCTTCATAAGACATGAAAATTTAGGAAAACAAGGGGTTTTATAACCCCAAGTAATGATCAATAATGTTCATACCCTATCTCTTTATTGTCTATTTTTAATTCATGGATATATTCTTTTATAGAGGAAAGGGAAATTGAGAAAAACATGGTGGTGCATACTGTTACCTTCCACTTTTTTACTAGTAAATGTAAATACAAATTGCCACTTTCTGCAACATTCCATCAAACTTTTGGCTTTTACAAGACAGAAAGTGTTTTGTGCCAAATGTGCTATACGCATTTTATACTTTTTAGATTAATCTATATAAAATACTTGTATGAAAATCTTTTTTAATACAATGCTTTTTTTGTGTTTCCTCAAGTTTACAGCAAGAAAACATCTAATTTAGGATGAAAATATATTAATAATATTACAATATATTAACTTGATAAGGTTTTCCTCATCAGAGTGTTTGTAGCTGGAGTCAGACTTTCCACACGGAGTTAATGGTCAGATTCATCCACCTTGTTTCATGAGGTGTAATATTTTGTTCTGTGGTTGACAGTGTTAGCATCAATTAGGAAAATACTATACCGTGTTAAATCTACCATTAACCTCTCAGAGAACTGTTCCCGCTTTCTAGGCTTCTTCTTATTTCTAAACCAAAATGTTAGCTTTGTGGAGGCCTCTTGAGCTCCTGGCTCTACCAAAGCTCTTAGAGGTCTTATTTACTCCAGTGACCACTGCAAATGCAGATTGGAAAGATAAAACTTTTACAGAGGATCCAGCCAGTCCAGAAGGTTAGAAGAGGCATCCAGAAAAGCATTTTTAGTGGTGACTCCCTTGACCTGGTACCAGGTAGTCTTCTGTCAAACACCCAGAAAGAAAACAACGGCCTACTTTCACCTTAGCACCACCCTACAGACAATGCCAAAAAAAGGTGTGTGTATCTATCTATATCTATCTCTAATTTATCTCTATCTCTATCTCTGTCTCTATCTAATATATCTCTATCTCTGTCTCCATCTCTATCTCTATCTATCTATGTCTCCATTTATAGCAGTGAATGGCATAAAAGTTCTGAAGTGTATAAATATTAATATGCAATATGCAGAATAATCATGAAAGATGATGTGTCCCATGAGAAAGTATACATATCGCATAAGGAAATAGAGGTTCCACCATTCAGGAGGTTCATAAGTTTAATTTGCTTTTGCTGGAGCAAATCTCCCATTTCACAAGTTCATAATATGTTTTTGAGCCAGAAGAAGAGTGCACAAATTGTATTTACGCCAATATCGGCTGTTCTTATCTGGATGTAGAAATAGTGGTCTAATTATGATGGCACCAGTTGTTGGTCTGTGGTGGGTTGCCCCTGGCTATGAACACCAGGTACCTACTAAAGCTACTCTATCACTCCTCACCTCGGGGAGGACAGGGACAAAAGAATCTCATGCGTCAAGATAAGGACAAGGACATCACTCAGCAATTACCATCACAGGCAAAACAGACTTGAATAGAGGAAAATAATTTTGGTTATTGCCAATCAAACCAGAATAGGATAATGAGAAAACAACAACAAAAAATACTTCAAAAAACTTCTCATCACCCCTCCCTTCTTCTCAGACTTAACTTCACTCCCAGTTTTCTTTGACTTCTCCCTCCAAGCAAATCAAAGGGACTGGTAATGGAGGTTGTGATCAGGTCGTCACACATTTTCTCTGCTGTTGTTTCCTCCTCAGGGCAAAAAATCCTCATACTCTTCCTCTAATCCAGCATTATGTCTCTACCATGGGAGACAGTCCCCCATGAACTTCTCCAATGTAACTCCTCCCCATGGCTTGCTCCATCAAGGGTCCCTTCCAGAGAGTGCAGTCTTTCAGGAACAGTCTGCTCCAGTGCGGGTCCTCCATAGGGTCACAAGTCCTGCCAGGACCCTGCTCCACTACTGGTTTATCAGAGTCACAGCCTCCTTTGACCATTCACCTCCTTCAGCCTGGGGTCTTCAGCAGGTTGCAGGTGGATATCTTCTCCACCATTGACTTCTCTGATCTGCAGGGGAATCTCTGCTCTGGTGTTTGAGGCACTTCTTCCCTTTCTTTCATTGACCTTGGGATCTGCAGGGTTTTTTTAGAATCATAGAATCATAGAATCACCAGGTTGGAAGAGACCCATTGGATCATCGAGTCCAACCATTCCTATCAAACACTAAACCATGTCCCTCAGCACCTCGTCTACCTGTGCCTTAAACACCTCCAGGGAAGGTGAATCAACCGCCTCCCTGGGCAGCCTATTCCAATGCCCAATGACCCTTTCCATGAAAAACTTCCTCCTAATGTCTAGCCTAAATCTCCTGGGGTGGAGCTTGAGGCCATTCCCTCTTGTCCTGTCCCCTGTCACTCACACATTTAATCTCACTTATTCTTACACTTCTCTCTAGTTGCTGTTCTGTTGTGCAGTAACCTCTTCCCCTTCTTAACTTCGTCATCACAGATATGTTAGCACCATTGCTAATGGGCTCAGACTTGGTCAGCGGTGGGTCTATCTTGGAGCCGGCTGACATTGTTTCTGTTCACAGGGGAAGTTTCTGTCAATTTCTTATGGAAGACTCCCCTTTAGCTTTCTGCTACCAAAATCTTGACATACAATCCTAACACAGGGTCACAGCATTTTTTGCTAAGTGACTCTCATGGCATTTGTTGTAAAATGGTATTATTATAATACAGGCAAATAGTTTATAAATCATTATAAATATTGACCTTAAATTTTTACATTTTCTTCTATAGCATGAAAGGGCATTTCAGTTGAGGATATGTAATGAAATATTATGGAGACCATGTTATATCTTGGCTGGCACTATTCAGTTTCACAAGACCCTGCCTGTATAATTCAGAAGGATGTGGCCATTGCTATAGTTTCATGCAAATTTAACAATATTTATTTTTATAGAGAAAAGGAAGAAGCACAAAAATAAAAGACTATTATGTCAATTATTAGCATAATATTGCTAAGAACAACATGTAGTGGGGCTGATCATAGCATTTTTATTAGCACACATTTCAGAGATATCCTAGATTATCTTTTAGTTGATTTCCTTATTAATTCAGCTAGAGAAGACATATCATTACAAGATTAAAACTGCATTATTATTGCTGGGTGGTATGAAGCTAACTGGAAACAATAGTTGTTGTGACAACAATCACTGGAAAAGAAAATTAAATACGTCTAAAAGTACTACTGATAAGGCTGTAGTCAGTGTTCTCTTTTTAATCTACATTATAACAAGTAAGTGCTTTTTTCTTTTATGTCGCTAAATCGTATAAATATTAGACTAAATTGCACAAACATTAGTGCATTACTGCAGTGCTTCACTTACATGAAAGTAGGACTTATTTATTTTTCAGATATGGTATATTGGATGACTCTTGAAAATACTTATCCACATGATTCATGATAAAGAATGTTGTTTCCAGCAGGTAAGAATAATGCAGACAAAGAAATATTTTGCAAAACAAAGGAAAAGGATGAAAAACCCAACCTCTTCAAGCAGACAGACTGTAAAATCATAAGACTGCAGATTATGATATGCATTAAGCATAATTATATACAAAGCATACTTTGAAAATGAACATCAAAAGTGTGTTTATATTGCATTGAAATTAAGCACATGTCCCAGTTAATATTAATAACTTC
Organism: Coccyzus lansbergi; assembly: GCA_033558105.1. Lineage (NCBI taxonomy): Eukaryota > Metazoa > Chordata > Aves > Cuculiformes > Coccyzidae > Coccyzus > Coccyzus lansbergi. Next base: position 180,689 of record JAUMJK010000166.1, read on the forward strand.
CTTGTTATATGAGCATATTTTAATTTTAAGGGCATTTTAATGTGTAGTCTTTCTCATTGAGTTGGACTCCTTTTTATAGTTCTTACATCAAAACCACATGAGGAGACCATTTTTGTGGGAAAGGAAGCCTTCCTGGCTTGTCTGCCACAGTCAATTCCAAATCATAGAATCACAGAATCATAGAATCATAGAATCATAGAATAACCAGGTTAGAAGAGACCCATCGGATCATTGAGTCCAACCATTCCTATCAAACACTAAACCATCTGAATAATCAGTAATAAAAAGGAAATAAATAACTATGTCACATCATTTGCTGATCATACTGAATTATTTTGGATCTTAAGAGGAAAGATGCCTTCAGAGAATAGCAGAACTGTACAGCTCTGAGAAGTGGGATGATAAACTGGAAGATGGGATTTAATAAAAAAATTTGAGGTCATACACATATGGAAAAACTGACTTGATTTTATGATGGATTATATAATGATGGATTTTAAGGTGACTGTTACCACTCTGGAATAATATCATTGATCATAATAGTATTCCCAAAAATTTCACTTCAGTATTCAGTAAAGGGGAAAAAAAAGAGTTTTAGGAAAAGAACAGAAAACAAGATAGAAAACATTATTATGTTACTCTCCAGCACATTATAAATCTCCAGCACACCGTCACTTGAACACTGCCTGTGTCTGAACTCCCCATCCTGAAGGAGGCACATCAGGAAGCCAGGAAAATGTAAAAAATCCCCAACAACAAATGATGGCATGTTAAAGTCTATTCTAAAGCGTGGAACAGTTGTCAGGTGAGGAAATACAAAGTACACTATGGTGGTGCAAGACAGAGAGCAAGAAGGGATGCATGATGCCATCTCCAAGATCAATAGTGGTACAAAAGGTTCTTTGTTCTCCTAGAACTATATGCAAACAAAAAAAACCTAGAAGCTGACAAGTTCAGATTAAGAAAAAAAGGCTGATTTGCACACAATATGTAAATTAGCTGTGGTAATACCCAATGTGAACAGTGGGACTCAACTGTTTGTTTGGATTCAAGAAGCATTAGAAGAAGATAGGGAAAAATATGTCACTGGAGCCTGTAAGGAATGGAGGTAGGAACTCAGTCTCCAAAACTCTTGGGGCAGGGGTATGTGTAAGTAAAAGTTCAGGAGAATTTCACAATATACTTGTCATCTTTCTCCACTTTTTTCCAGGCATCTGTTTTTACCTACGGTCAGACAGGATACAGGACCAGACAAGTTTTCAGTCTGATCTAGCACAGCTGTTAACATGCTCTTAGTGATAGAACTCACTGTTCTTCATTACAAATAATAAAAATTTTTCCCCTTTCCCTTTCCCTTTCTCTTTTTCTTTTTCTTTTTCTTTTTCTTTTTCTTTTTCTTTTTCTTTTTCTTTTTCTTTTTCTTTTTCTTTTCCTTTTTCTTTTTCTTTTTCTTTTTCTTTTTCTTTTTCTTTTTCTTTTTCTTTTTCTTTTTCTTTTTCTTTTTCTTTTTCTTTTTCTTTTTCTTTTTCTTTTTCTTTTTCTTTTTCTTTTTCTTTTTCTTTTTCTTTTTCTTTTTTCTCCTTTCTCTTTCTCTTTCCTTTTCCTTTTTTCTTTTCCTTTTTCCTTCTTTCTTTTCCTTTTTCCTTTTTTCCTTTTCCCTTTTATTTTCCTTTTCCCTTTTTTCCTTTTTTCCTTTTCCCGTTTCATTTTCCTTTTCCCTTTATGCTCTTTCTTTTCTTTTTCTCTTTCTTTTTCTTTTTCTGTTAACCTCTCCACATAATAGTGAAGAGCGAATGCTATACTCCAGGTGAGCTTGAAAACCCTGCTCTTGATCATGATATGGTGAATGCAAGAGTTCTGTAGTTTCTGTCTTGACTACACAGTGTTTCTATACATTAAGAGTACTACAAGAGCTTAAAAATGTGTTCATTAGTGTGGAAGTCTTTAAAAATTAGGAAGGATTTCTAATGGGGTTCTAAAAGGTTTCTCTTATAATGTATTTGGCAATCTGTTTTGAAGGACAGTCTGTATATCAGAAAAATGGGAAAAGAAAGAAGCCAGATACCTTTGCAGAAGCTTTATATTTAACTTTGCAGAGGGGTGAAAAAGGTTTTTTATTAACTCACTCATTCAGCTTCATGAGGGCTAAGCAAGGTCAGACTTCTAGAGTACAGATGCAAATTAGAAATGATCAAGTTACTGTATCATAATTAGTTACCATTTATCTGTTGAACCTTAATAATTGACTGTATGTGTGCTCCTGATTTGGAACAATTGTAATGGCAAATTCTTTCATTTAGATTTGCTCATGTAGGTTGCAGTTATATGACATTACTTATATACTGGTCAGAAAACAGGTTTATTTTTATAGAAAGTTTCAGAAAAAATGAAAATTTGCTGCAATCAAAAATAATTCCTCATTTTAGTAAGTCAGGATTCCTTTCATCTTTCGTGTTTGGATACAACATGGTAGCTTCCTTATTTTTAAGGAGAGGCAATGCACTAGAAGATAATATATCAACTTAATGGTCCTACTATAATGAAGAAATTTTTTCAGGACAATAGAATTATTATTAATATGAAGCTCCTATAAGATACAGGTCAGTAGTTTCAATTTTCAAATTAATTTTCTACAATTTTCTAGTTGATTAAAAAAAAGATGTATTTTTTAAGTGACATTGTTAAGGATGATCATACATTGAAAGAACAGACAAAAGGACAAAATTTGTGATAATGGAGCATTTTCATTACATACTTATTGACTGGAAACCAGCTATGCAAGGCTCCGAGAAGACAGTAGAAAATTCTAGTGCAAGACTGGATACTACTGATCTTGTTGAGTTGTCTTTGTGAGAAGAAGGCATTCTGTTGTAATTCCAGGGAATGAAATGGCACAGAAAAATATACAAAAAATGGAAAAAATGCAAAAAATTTGCATAGCATAGCAAGCAGCCTTGGAAGTTAGCTGGGTAATATTCACTTGAAGAAGATCCTAGCTGTCTTTCACAGGCTGTTGTTTTCAAGAAAACTTCTTGACCTCGAGATAACAAGATAATGCCTTTACCAAATATGGCCAGTACAGCTAACAGCTTTCAAATAATACTCTCTGGAGCACTTGCAATGTGGACAACAATAAAGTTCAGAGGTTTTGCTTTGCCAGCTGATGAGAAAGTAACTCAACAAACTAGACTAGAAGGAAACCTGGTTTTGGATCATAGAATCATAAAATAACCAGGTTGGAAGAGACCCACCAGATCATCAAGTCCAACCATTCCTATCAAACAATAAACCATGTCCCTTGGCACCTTGTCCACCTGTGCCTTAAACACCTCCAGGGAAGGTGAATCAACCGCCTCCGTGGGCAGCCTCTGCCAGGGAACCATGACCCTTTCTGTGAAATTTTTTTTCCTAATGTCCAGCCTAAATCTCCCCTGGTAGAGCTTGAGGCCATTCCCTCTTGTCCTGTTCCCTGTCACTTGGGAGAAGAGTCCAGGTTCCTCCTCTCTACAACCTCCTTTCAAGTTATTGTAGAGAGTAATGAGGTCTCCTCTCAGCCTCCTCTTCTCCAGGCTAAACAACCCCAGCTCTCTCAGCCAGGATGATCCATAGAATCCTTTTCCCACTGAATCCCTTCTCAGCTTCAGAAAGGATTACTGTCTGTAGAAAAAAAAAAAAAAAAAAAAAATTGAAGATACTGGAAAGAAAGAGCAAATAAGGATATGTTATGGAAAAGTTAAGGGTTTCCAGATGTTATCTGGAAATTAAGATTACATAAAACAGCAGGTTATCACAATTGGTTACTCAAGCCATCATTCCTGCCAACCACTGTTGATCAAACTATTTCCAGTTCAGATTTTAGAGCTGGAGGAACTTTTGATTCTTTCATTTAGAATATGAGGACAAGAAGAACTGTTTCAGGGATAGGAGTATAATCCCCAACAGAGAAGGGGGCAGCTGCAAGTTGTAGGATAGAAAGATTATTGTAACTTGCTGGCATGTATTCTACCTGGTTTTGCCTTGTATTTTATTGATCTTTTGCACCCAACGCAGCTTGAAAATGGAATCATGTTACCATTGGGAATATATATCTCTAGGTTTGGTTGTTCATAAACTTTATTGAAATCAGCCACTGTGTTTTGAATGTTTCTGGACTGGCACTTTGTTGTTGCTATTACTAAGTCTGATGTGCTACATTTCCAGAAAGACTTTATTTGGGTGTTCTCCAACCCAGAGATGAGCACAACTGCTCAGCACTTGGGAGTAATCTGAGAAATGACTGCAGAGCCTGCAACTGAAATTCATCTCAGCTAAATCTAAACAAGGAGGAGGGTTACAGAGGTCAAATGTAGTTATGTAGTATGTAAAGAGTAGAATGAGCAAATAATTGAAAGGCTTTTGAAAAATACATAAACAGTCTAGTAGAAAGACAGACTGAGGAGGGTTTATACAAATAAGCAGAAGAAAGTTAAAAGGATAATTAGAGGAACAAAGAAATAATATTGAATGTCAGGTTGTATGGGATATTTCAATTAAGGGCTCTTCAACTGTATCTGCAATGGAGACACAGGTTCAAAGGTTAAGTTGTCCCATTAAAAACAATGATGGGGGATTGAAGACAGGGCACAAGGAAATGGCAATTTGTTAAATATTATTTAGCTTCTGTTATTACAGCTGAAGAAGACGATGGAAATCTACTTGGGAGAATAACTGGTATCTTTAAAAGAAAGGTCAGTTCCTAAGAAGGTAAAGGTAAAAATCGGAAGCAAATGACTTGTTTGCGTGCAAATGTATGTTTCCCTGGTGTCACAGAAGGAGACATAAATGAGATATAAGAAGTACATTTTAATTGGCTATAAATTAAGTAGGTTCTAGTTTATTATCAAAATATTTTTGTATGCAACCTTTATGGACTGGGGTAGCACAAGTACTTTTACAATCATTTTCCTCAATGCAGCTCATCATTGGTTTTTATAAAGTGAAGTAACAGAAATTATTCAGGTTAGATTAATACACCAAGACACAATATCTAAATCCAGGAGAGGGACCATGCAGTAGAAGAGCAGAACCTGTTTGCATCTGTACTGAAGAACAGTATGGAAATAAATGAAGAAGCTAATAAGAGTCTTACAAAATATTCAGAAATATGTTTCCTCAGATCAGATAACAGCACTGTTATGAAATACTAAAGCTTTGAGCTGGAAAAGTATCACAGTATATAAATGAATAGACTAACCAGCTCAATTCGTAAATTGTGATTAAAATTTGAGTATCATATTCAAAAGAACTGTGAATATTCATAAGGCATAACTTTTAAAATAACACCACAGAAAAAAAAGCAGCATATACAGTGTAATGAGGTTAATTAGGATATTTTTACAACACAGAAAAATAGGAATAATATGCAATGCACAGTGACTATACAGACTTAAACAAAAGATGAGTTTTAATTAAATACCTCTTCAAAACCTTAGCCTCTGGCCTGGACAGGCACACACTCTCCTGGGTAGAAAACTGGTTGGCTGGCCAGGCCCAGAGAGTGGTGGGAAATGGTGTTAAATCCAGCTGGAGGCCAGTGACAAGTGGGGTTCCCCAGGGCTCAGTGCTGGGTCCAGCCCTGTTCAATGTCTTCATCAATGACCTAGATGAAGCAGGTTTGCAGATGACATTAAGCTGATTGGAAGTGTGGATCTGCTGGACAGTTGGGAGGCTCCAAAGGGATCTGAACAGGCTGGACTGATGGGGAGAGACCAATGGCATGAGATTTAACATGGCCAAATACCGGGTCCTGCACTTGGGGCACAACAACCCTGAGCAGCTACAGACCAGGAGAGGTCTGTCTAGAAAGCTGCCTGGAAGAGAAGGACCTGGGGGTGCTGGTTGACAGCTGACTGAACATGAGCCAGCAGTGTGCCCAGGTGGCCAAGAAGGCCAATGGCATCTTGGCTTGTATCAGAAACGGTGTGACCAGTAGTTCCAGGGAGGTTATTCTCCCTCTGTACTCAGCACTGGTGAGGCCTCTCCTTGAATCCTGTGTTCAGTTCTGGGCCCCTCATCACAAGAAGTACGTTGAGGCCCTGGAGCGAGTCCAGAGAAGAGCAAGGAAGCCAGTGAAGGGGCTGGAGAACAGGCCTTATGAGGAACGGCTGAGAGAGCTGGGAGTGTTTATCCTGGAGAAGAGGAGGCTGAAGGGAGACCTTATTGCTTTCTTCAACTACCTGAATGGAGGTTGTAGAGAGGAGGGTGGTGGCCTCTTCTCCCAAGGGATAGGACAAGAGGGAATGACATCAAGCTCTGCCAGGGGAGGTTCCGGTTTGACATCAGAAAAAGATTTTCACATAAATTGTCATTGGGCACTGTCAGAGGCTGCCCAGGGAGGTGGTTGAGTCACCGTCCCTGGAGGTGTTTAAGGCACAGGTGGATGAGGTGCTGAGGGTCATGGTTTAGTGTTTGATAGGAATGGTTGGACTCGATGATCCTTTCAGTCCTTCACAACCTAGTGATTCTGTGATTCTATGAAAAGAGAATTTCAGACCCTTTTATTTCCAAAATTCTTTATTCGCTATTGCCCTAAAGATGAGAAGATATTCAAAAGTATATTCTATTAAAACAGTGGGAGTTGAGAGCTTCTGGGAGTTTAGAGTATCTGACAATTTCAATGCATCATCATCCTCAAACCCTCTTTTTTTTTGCAGTGAAGACTCAGACCTGTACTGCTTTCTACATACTTGATTTGACATTTTCACTTTTTATTGCTTATAGGAAAGATTGGCTTGATCAGCCTCTTCTCTATGACAGCTGTTATCAGCTAAAATATTTTTTTCAGTGCATTCCATCTCCTTTTTATGGCTTTGTACCAATGGAAGCTATGAACTAAACCACAGGAAGGAGGAGCCTTTAGGATACAAAATAGAAAGTAAATGGATGGAAATCTGTCCAGAAAACAGTTTTCTCTTAAATATAGGAGTCTAGACAGCTAAAATAGTAGATACAACTGTGAATTGGAGAAATAGTAGCAGTTCTTGTCATAGACACCATGGAAAATCTTTACATTTGTTGGATTTAGGTCTTTAAGGTAGCTCTAGAAGTCTCTGCAAATAAGAAGTCAGTTTAGAATTTTATTTCTCTCTCTCTAAAACATCACAAATGAGGGGAAAACCACTTGAAGCATCTCAGGTCTCATTCTTTATTAAATGTCTTTACATCTCAGTTGTGATACCAAGAGATTTATTTCCACTTCAGTCTGCATAGCCTATATATCCCTTATATACTCTTTGCCAGATCTACAGCAAAACATAGCTGCTTCATCAGGGGATGTGATTACTGTAATTTCTTCTTTAAAAAGCTCTCATCAGGTTTGTCTTGTCACCTCTGAATATAAGAACTTAACAGTTGTTCTGATGAATTGGAAATATATTATGCTATTCCTGTCTTTTGTACAGTAACTGCATCTTAAATACGTGATTTAGTATAAAATGCTGTTGGTTTTATAGCTCTTATTAATGTAGGTCCTGGTTCTGTTCTTGGATCTAATTTTGACACTTTTCTTTGGTGTGTATATCTCATTATTTAGATACCATTCTGTCATCTCTTAGGAAGATAAATGTCCTTTGCACTGTTTACTTGAAATTGTACATTTTCATATCTTTATGGTATTTAAAATTATAAATGTTTCCATGGAATGAAGGGAAAGACAGTAATAAATTGGTATTATTACTATGGTAGCAATCATCTTTGTTATTTCAGTATTTTGGATGCAAAGAGGAATCATAATCACCAATAACCTGCTCTATATATATATCTATATTACACCTATGGAAAAAGTTTCTGTATTTTGACAAAATTCTCAATACAAACAATATATGCTAGAAAGCAAGACTTCAGGCTTAAATCAGATTAAAGCAAAAATCTTCTTTTATCATAAAAGGAGCGAGGGAAAAGCCCTTGAATTATTTTCCTTTTTCTTGCTACATATCTCATGCCATTACTGCCAACCCATCAAATGAAAACTGCATCTTCTAGAAGCTAAAATTGTGAACACTACAAGTTATGTTGCAGTTGACATGAAAACAACCATTACTGGCATATCTTGTATTTTTACAGCTGACTATTCTCTCTTTGACATTTTTAGTAAAGTTGAGCAATATCCAGATTCCAGCCTTGATACCAGTCGGCACAGCAACATTCATCTTAAGATGACATCTGTTGAGAATTTTTCAATAACTTAATGGTTATAAAGCATGTGAGGAGGGGGATAATAGAGGGATTATGACATAAAAATGCTAAAGCCCTTGTGGGGGAACTGCTGCACATAAAGTTTTGATTTGGTAATTCAAACTAATGCAGTTTGTAGTCCTCTAGAGAGAGGGCAATAATGGTGCACAATATGCTCTTAAATACTGATGCATAACACATTGTGCTAAAGCCAAAAGGGCCTGTACAATATCATTATGGTGCAGAGAGAAGTAGCAACTTTGGGAGTTGCTTTCACAAAGACCTGAATGTACACGTAACAAACAATGCTATTGCTCTCTTTTTCTGTGCTCCTTCATCTATTCTTCTGGGTATCCTAGGAAAACACACTGTTTATTGCTAGAATGGTAAAATGATAACGCTAAGAGTACAAAGATCAGTGTCATGCAACAAATATAGGTTTCATCAATTTCTTTTTTTCATACAAGATAGATTGAGCAAGATTAAAATTTAGGAATTTTTGCCTTTGAAATATAACTAAAAAAAGAATGTAAGGATTTGACCCAAACTAGAAAACATAAATAGAATTAAAGATCCCTACTTATAGTGGAACAAAATTTAGTATTACCAATATTATATTTTATTGAGGATTAAAAGTATGTAAAGAGAAATTATCAAAAAAGAATAGAAAATCATTATATACTTTATAAGAATCTTGTACAATGTACAAAGAATATTTTTTTTTCCTTTTGGGTATTGTACTATTGTTGTAATTTGATTATTTATTTTACATTGCATATGCTGCTGGATGCAATGTGGAACGTAACATTTAAATGAGAACACAATTTTTTAATTACTTCTCCAGGACTTCTGACAGTGTGAATTCAAGGTGGTAAAACCAATCTCCTTGAATGAAAAATTGTCTGTAGTAGGACAAAGCAAAATAAATAAATAAGAACTATATCACATTAACTGATTGTAGAGAAAATGCATATTTAGATGATTTTTTTAGTTCATAAGGACGCTGCCAAATTTGGACGACTCCATGATTTACTTCCTATAGAAACAAGGGATTTTCTTTTTCAATTTTCTAATCTGAGTCAGCAGTTTAAGAGAAAAAGTCCGGTAATTTTAAAAATGTTTTCTCACAAGAAACCCTTTAAAATGAGTAAGGGATGTTGTGCATTTACATAAATGGTGATTAATTTCACCTGAAAATTAGTTTTCTATTGCAAGCTGGCTAATGCGTCTTACCATGCTTAGTGACACCAACGTATGTGAAAAAGGACAATATATTACATCTCTACGTGCTTGTCCAGTTAGGTAGGACCAGTCAGCTTCTCAGTGCCTGTGTTCACTGATTGTATCTAAATAAGCAGCTCAGAGAAGCAGCTTACTTAATTCTGACTGGCAAAGGTGGGTGAAAATTCTGTCTTAATGACGTAGTAGGAAAGTTGTGGGGAAAAAAAAGGAGAAAGGTATTCACATTCCTACATACAGGTATCTAGTGCCAATCCAGGCATCTAGAATTAATTTCTTGGCTTTCTGCTGTTGCTTCTGACGGTTGTGACTTTCCTTTAAGTCCTAGGTCATAGCTACCATTCCTATATTGATGTGCCAGACAAGTGAGGGCATATAAACCATTGGACATGGTTTGGTGTTTGATAGGAATGGTTGGACTTGATGATATGATGGGTCTCTTCCAACTTGGTTATTTTATGATTCTATGATTCTATAAAATGGAGTTAGATTCTGCTGATGCTCCCTCTTTCACCCATCATCGATCTATAGGTCCTCTGCAGTAATTAAAAAATGAGTCTGCCCACAGCAGTGATCAGACTCTGAGACCCTCCCTAATTTTGAGTGCAGTGTCTAGTGCCAGAGTGTTAGAGAAAAGCCCCTGGGTCTGCTCCAGTTAGAGCCTTGTACTTCACTGTGGTCTTCTGGATCTCTGAAGCAGAAGAACCTGTTTCTTCTCCAATGTGGTCCTGACACACACGGACCTATGAAAAATTACATCATTCCTCATTGGGCTCATGAGAACCATGCTTTGTAAATAGCACTTGTGTCAACAGGAAGCTTTTCAAAGGAACTCAGATCTACTCAGAGAGATTTATTTATGTGCTATGTGATTCATTCTAATTTAAGTTAAAATCTTTTTGGTATCCCAGAACATACAGTGGCCAGCATCTCCTGTCATTTGGTTGCACTCTGACATTTTTTTCTCACACATTACTGGTGACAGTAACAACTTTTTAGGCTCCTTTCCTTTCCATCTCCTCCCATCTTTTCCATTAGGAGCCTGATTGAAAGGTTTGTTAAACCAGATGAATATTTTTCATTTAAATGTCTTAAATCAAGCTGGTGGGAATTTCCTTTTTCAGTTGAATTGTTTTTAAATTTAGTCATGCTTCTGGGAACAAGAAGCTAACTGACAGTGGATCCCTAGACATTGCTCTTCAAGTATGACCAACAAATTCAACCAAGAGGATGTTTGGGCTTCCATACCCAGTGTTCTAAGGCAGATGTATGATGGAAAGGGAGGCTGTTCTGAAACAAATTCAATTTGGGTTGAAATGTACTGGTTTCTATTGGTCCCAGAGAGCTTCTTCCTGGCAGGATCTATGTTGGACCAAGTATTTCCTGTCATAAATGATGTGCTGTGTGAGCATGCACTTGCCTCTCATCTAGAGCAGAAGGGTAGTAGCACTTTCATCTGGTGATTGTGAAGCTATGAATTCAGGGACATTTCTCAAAGGCACAGTATCCCCTTTGCTATCTTGAAACATGTGGAAAGGTGTAAGAACATAGGATGTTGCAAACCTGTGAATGGTGGACAGTATTTCCTCACTCTTGCTTTGTCCACAAGCAGCAAATGTAAGGTTTCATCCCTACTGTTTCTCTCGTGTTCATAATGACTGCATGCCAGGCAATGATGACTATATTATTCCTTTAGGCTATATCCTATTTACAGTGTCCGTGCAAACTATTAGTTAGAGTTGGGAAAGTATATTTGCTACTCCAATCACTCAGCGTAATAAGTGATTTAGCTATACAAGAATAGCTTCCCTTTTATCAATTTTTCCCAGTCAGCAGGTTCTGGGACATCTATCTAATGTGATGTATGAGACGCATGTCATCTTTGAAAATAAAATGTTGTGATAGAACTTATAAATTCTTTAAAATATTTTTTGACACATCTACCAATTAAAAGACTTGAAAGTCTGTTCCAGGCTTAAAATATAATGGGCAAAATTACATGGAATATATGTAAATCTTTTTATATTTTCTTTATATATAGTGTCATAATCCCCAGAATGAGAATCTGCAGCATTGTTCCATTGCCAAAGTGATGTCTACAAATGAGGGCTCAGGGAATTGCTGCAGGCTTTCTAATGAACTGAGCCAACAAGCCACTGTGGACACAAGCTTGAGTTTTTGAATGAGGAAAGAAGAGGATTTACACATGCAAGGATATTTGTCTCTCTTCCCTTTCACATTTCCAAAAACCAACTCTTCCTTTGATTTACTGGCAATAACTGGAAATAAAATGCAAAAACTAAAAACATTTCTGTGCATCTTGACCATCTTTTCCAGCCATAATTTTTTTCCTGGTAAAAGATGCTACTCTTCTTTACAGTTGTCACTGATTAGTTAATTTAAAATAATAACTTCAAAATTCACTATTTTAACCGTCTTCAAAACACTCCTAAAACTACTTGAATTCCATTTTGCAGACAAATTAGTTGTGAAACTATCTATCAGTGCAACTTTCAGTTAAAATTTTGTACAAATAAATATTCTATATGTTATTCTTTTCAAAGAATGTTTGATCTAATAGCTTCTAAAGACAGAATCTTGTTTGATTTCCTCGTTGTTTAATACCTAAAAGAACAGCCTGAAAAAGACGAAAGATGTATTAGTTTGCTTAGCTACTTAGCATTAGAAGACTCAGTATTTTGTGAATTACAGAACAAGATTCAATTTAAAGGAAGAAATCTTTTCTTTTTCTCACCAGTTGCCCCCTCGCTTGAAAATACTAAGTGACATTAAAGTGCCAAGGAGTTTTAAGAATTTTAAATTGATATTAAATAGTTCAGCATTTTTATGAAAATAAAAAAATTCTGTAAATTCACACATTCAAACCCCAAATACTTAATGATATTTATAACAGACCTTGTATACATTGGTGGAGTATGATGACTTGAATTACACAGGAAACCAACAAAGAAAGTAAACTAGGACTGTCTTTCTCTCTAGACCCTTGTGTCTGTGTGTGGCCACCTCTAATGCTTGGATTTGAAGTATGTGGCTCTAGGACAGTTTGCACCCTTTATCTTCTTTTTGGATTTGCACAGTATATATTTAGATGTTTGGATATCAGCAAAGGGGAGAAATCTTTCATGAAATCATTTCTATAGCTGTTTATATATGTAAGGTAATGGTGCCTACAGATTTTGAGAAATAATTATTAAATGTTAAGGTGCAGCACTCAGCATGGCTGATGAAATAATTTCTTGTACACCATAAACAGTATTTAGTTGCTTCTGAAAGAATTAGAGATAAACTATTTGTTTTAGTTTTCCGTTACTATCATGTTTCTTTTTGAAATGAAGTGCTACTTATGCTCCAGATTCCTCCCCATCAATCAGACTGCAGAATTCCTTTTCAGAAATGCTTATGTTATTCTACAAGAAAGCCATATTCCCCGAGAAATCATTTGTTACCAGCAGTTGTGTTTTGCTACTCCACTGTCTGAGGTGAATCCAAGATCAGTTATGGTTTGAACATAATTGTGAAGTGTGCAAATAACTAGTTTTAAAGGCAGTATTCTTGGTGCAGTTTATATTGAAGGGTTTATAACTGAGGTGGTATATTAAGAAAAGTTTGCAGTTAAAATTCTGCAATGGAAAATGTTTCCCAAGTCAGAAGGCAGGACCCACTCTATCAAGTTTATAATTAAGCAATAATCCCAAGAAACGCGGTCATTACCAGCATTTAATGACTACTTTGTTGGTTAACAGCTCAACGTGAAGTTGAGGATTGTTAACACTCCATCAAACTTCTTGTTAAGTGTGCTAAGTTTTTATTTAAACACACTTGGATTGCAGCTGGAAAGCTGTGGGGGGAATCAGGCATTCCCCGAGTGGCTAATGATCAATTTTTTTCCATCATTCAGAACACAGGGCACATTCCTTTATGTTTATATAATAGCTGTTAACTACAGATGGCTGGTGCCACCCGATTTTGGTACTTTGTGTGACCTCAACCTATTGACGTCTTTTTGCTGCTGAGCATTTGAATAACAGAAGTTTATCTTAGAGCCTTTAGGAGAATCCATCCAAGAAGGCTCAATAATTACCACGGAATATAATGGCAAAAAGTGTGACTACCTCTCCAAAAGGTATGACAACGTGTGTTGAAGTCAAAAGTAGATGCAAAATACACCTCTTCCGAAAATTATGGAAATCTCTTCCAACGTCTTCAAACTGTATGAATCACGTAGCAATATTTTACCTGAAAAAGTTTTCTCAAATCTCCCATTGACAGTAATCAACAGTAAGTACAATTTTAATCAGAATCATATTTATTTTGAAAGGAAAATATTTTACTTTGTATAGTGGGATGACTGGAAATTAATCTTACAAATCCTACTAGGCTAATTCAGCCTCGGAACATTAACTGAAAAGCAAGGTCATAACTCTAAACTAACTGCAAATTTTATTCCCAAATGCCTGCAACAAGCAACCATATTCCTTTGTTTCCTGGGATAGTGGAGGAGCTGCTACATTTACAGTTTACAACAACTTTCCAAACAGGTAGCAGAATTTCCAGTGCAACTGAAGTAACCTTAGATCAATGGCATGGTCAGACTTCTGAAAAGTGACAAGGAGAAAGAGAGCAGGTAACAGGAGCGATGTCACGCATGAGTTTATTGACTTTGTTGAAATATCCACAACTGTCATGGAGTCAGACAAATTCCGCCTAATCAACCCGATAACTTATTATCAAAAGGATCTATTTCTTTGTCACGTCTGTCAGGGTAATCCGGAATTCATTATCATATTAATGTCCTGACTGGGCTCCTCTGGACCTCTGAGTTTTGTTTGTTGAAGAGCTTCCTGGGGCGTTTCGAGAAACAAAGCGCACTCTCTGGAACATGAGGCATTCAGAGCAGTGTACAGATGGGCCCAGGCTCTTTGTTCCTCTCTGCCTGGGAGGCTGTTATGGGAAGCAGCCAACCTGCAGTCTGTCACAGTGAACATTGTCAAGTCATTGTGTACTTTTAATTGTTACTATGTACATGGAATCTGAAAGGTCGCTCTGGATATATAGTACAAGTGCACAGAGCCCTTTGCCAGACCAAACAGCTGTCCTGTGGTGTTCCCATATTCAGCTCCAGTCACCTTTCCCTCATTGAAGGATCCTCCTGACAGAGCAATTAAAACATACGATTTATTTACTAAACAGTCAATAAGGAAATCTTAGAAGTGCACTCTTTCACCACTTCACTCTTTCCCATGTGGCTGTCTTAACAGGTCCTTTTATATTTAAGCAATTATTTCTGCCCCTTGGTTATTACAGACCTGGCAAGATTAATTAAAGAACCAACAGCAAAGTACAAGAACAACCTGAAAATACAATCAAAGAGGTCAAACTGTATACCAAATTCTGCTCTTAGACAATCCTAGATAAAATAAAATTCTGTAAGTTTGGGCAGCCTGTAAGAGGTGAACTACATGTTTTCTTTATTATTTCTTTAGAAGACATTGTGTAGTTTCTCATTTTTATCTGCAGTATAAAAGAATCAGTCTTAAAGGAAAACTTAATTGTATATGGTGTGAATAATCCTTGGCTGTAGAAACACTGCTCACCAGGGAGTCTACAATCTATGTTCACTCTAGATATGTTAATATTTGTTTTCCCATCACGCACCTCAGCTTTTGTTGAGAAAAATATCAACACTTGCTAACCAGAGCTGAACACTAATATGATGGTCTTTCTAAATCTTTGCTAAGTAAACATAGTTTAGTTATATTGTTATGTAAGCAAATTCAATAATTAATAAATACATAAAACTTACTAGGTTTAAGATGCAAATGCAAAGATATTTCCATTTCCTGCCCACTCTGCTTATCCCAGAGATGCAGAATAGAAGAAGCCGTGCAAAGTGTATTGTGAATTCTCTTGCATTCGTGTTTCGCTTAAATCCATGGCTCCATGATTACTGAGAAAAAAATAAGAAAATGTAGAAGAGTTATCCATAGTCTCTGCTTCGAAACAGGGAAAGTACTATTGCTGAACAACAGCAGGTTTTACTGCATGCACTCTATCAATTGTCAATATAAAAAGGAACAGCAGATGCAGGGAGGGTAAGAAGAAAGTGCCGTCTAATTCCTCAGGAGTCACTGAAAAGAGTTTTGCATTTCAGTTGAGTTAAAATTCAATAAACTCAAGTTTTCATAGCACAGCAGAAGAAATACATTTATCTAATTGTGCCCTCTAAACACAACTCTGTAAAAACACTGAAAACTGAAAAATAACTTGAAAAGTAACTTTTACAGAGATGAGTCTACTGTTGTCTAATATTTTCTGCAATATAATGCTTGCAATGATATTTGAGGAGTAGAGTTTTTAAACCCAAACTTACTATTATAAGGAGAGCCTGAAAGAGAAATTAACCAATGTAGTTTGAAGGTATCTGTATTACACAGCTGTTACATCTGTTCTTTAAAACTAAACATCAAAAGTAAAATCAGAACACTCAGGTCGTCAGATGCTCTCCATGCTTGGAAGGATGAGCAGCCAGAGCAGTCAAGTAAGTGGCATCTCTGCTTTGAAGAAGGCACCGTTGGCTTTAGGACTAGAGTAGAGCCTTGACATGTCCCCCTGCCAGGGGGCAGAGAGAGCAGCCGGCCAAGTGGCTGCTCACCTTTGAATAGGGCAGCGTCGGCTTTGGGACCACAAGGGACCAGTATGGAACCTAGACATGTCCCCTTGCCAGGGGGCAGCCAGAGCAGCCGGCCAAGTGGCTGCTCACCTTTGAAGAAGGCAGCATCGCCTCCAGTTGCAAAACAGAGCAGCTTGGATGCCAAGAAAGTTTGCCAGCCAGGGAGCTCCCAGAGCAGCCAGGCAAGTGTCATCTCACTTCTGAAGAGGGCAGCGTTGGATTTAGCCCCCCCAGATGACAGCACGGAGCCCAAGCGTGTTTGCCAGACATGGAGCAGTCCGCCCTGCCAGAAAGGTGGCTGCTTACCTTTGCCTTTGCCACAACCAAGTCACTTCCCATAAAAGGGGAGAAGGGAGGCACCTCCCAGGAGCCACAAAAAGGGCAATAGGCCAAGGAACAACATCCCCCTGCCTCCTACCACGAGGAGCACCGTCCCTGCTCAGGCAACCAACGCTGTCCAGTGTGCAGCTGGGAACACACAGTCCAACAGCACAGAGGCTGGTTGTGCCTTTCAGCTAAGGCATGGACTGAGTCCCAGCTGCAGTCACCCTCCAAATAGGGATGTGCAACCCATGGAGGTGGATCCAGCAGAGCCTGGTGAGAAGCCAGTGCAGGTGGATCCACTGGCTGACAGCACAGAGCCAATGGAAGTGGATCCACCTCAATAAGAATCATCGACGGCAGTGGGTCCACCTGCCACAGTTATCACCTGGCAGTAGTACTGCAGCATTCTGTCACAAAGGGAATTTGGAAACACCAGGGACTTCAGAGAAGTGACTTCACCAGTCTGCTTAACCCTTTTCTGGACAGTGTCATGAGAAGCAAAAGAAGCCATGCAACTTGACAGAGAATGACAAACACTGAGCAGTCAGTAAAATTCCTTACAAATGTGTATGAACAAACCAGGGCAGCTTGGTTTAGTAGTTGATAGGAATGGTCGGACTCAATGATCCCAGGGGTCTTTTCCAACCTAGCCATTCTGTGAAACCAGCCAATTTTATTCAAAACTAGTAATTACAGCAGCTCCTGATTAAATATGGGTTTGATGATGACTTTGGATAAGATGCTAGTTGCCAAAATCCATAACACAATATATAATCTATAACCCTATATATGACCCAACATTCAAACGTGTACAACACCACCATTAGCAATGACACATGTGCAGCAGTAACATGAAGACATAAGTGAAAGGGACACACGGGCAGAAAATAGAGAGTTAAGATAAAAGTTAAGTCCAAACAATGGAGAGAGGTAGCCTGAGATTGGAAGTCTTACTTAATGCCTTCTTTACCTCAGTCTTTAATTGTAAAGAAAGTTGTTCCATCTATATAGAAACCCAAGAGTTAGAGGAGCAAAATGAGGCTCCCATGATCCAAGAGGAGGGGGTCAGAGCCTTGCTTGCCCAATTAAACACCCACAAGTCTATGGGGACAGATGGGGTCCACCCAAGGCTATTGAAGGAGCTGGCAGATGTGCTGGCCAAACCCCTTTCCATCATGTTCCAACTGTCCTGCAAGACTGGGGAAGTTCCACTAGGCAATACCTCTTACACAAAGAAAGAAAGAAAGCATTAGCAGACACAGTATTCAGAAAACATTATTTTGCCAGAAATCAGGGTGGTGGGATAGAATGACAATAATACACGGGACTATACCTACACTCCTGGGGTTGTATAAAATGTGCTGAGATAAAAAAAAAAAAAAAAGTTAAGGTCACTGTGTGGAACAAATTGACTCACTCTATATTACTCTGAAAGTCAGGAACAGTTTAGTAAACGCACCTTTAAAGTTACATAAATTTTCAGATTTGTCTCAACTTAGCTTCATGAAAACTGAAACTTGCAGACCAAAGATAATTTAAAAAGTCAGAGCAACTTAGTTCTTTGAAGCAGGGATTTTTTTTCACTTTTTTTGGGTAACATTAATTTCTTTCCTTGACACATCTTAAGGATATATCCTAGGACTTCTCAGAGGCGTGACTCCATTTTTCACCTTACCTAATATCATAGAACCATAGAATCAACAGTTTGGAAGAGACCCACCAGATCATCGAGTCCAATCATTCCCACCAATCTCTACACCATGTCCCTCAGGACCTCATCCACCCATGCCTTAAATACCTCCAGGGAAGGTGAGTCAACCACCTCCCTGGGCAGACCTCTCCATTGCCTAATAACTCTTTCAGTGAAGATACACAAGAGAGTGACAAGGGAGGTAAAGCCCCTCCCACTATAGGGGAAGATCAGGTTCGTGACCAACTGAGGAGTCTGAGCATATGTTTAAGTCTATGGGACCTGATGACATGCACCCCAGAGTCCTGAGGTAATTGGCTGATGGGGTTGCCAAGCCATTCTCCATAATAATTGAAAAGTCATGGCAATCAGGAGAAGTCCTCGGTCATTGGAAGAAGGATAGCATTATCACCATTTTTAAAAAGGATAGAAAAGGTGACCCTGGGAACTACTGACCTGTCATCCTTACAAAAAACCTGAGGAAATAGTTTTCTGTCGGTTTACACAACTGAGCCATCCCTCTGGGTAGTCGGATGAGCACCACTGCCAGGGCAGGAAAGAAAGCAGGCACACATGGTCAGGGCCAGGAGAAAAGGCAGGGAAGAGGGAAGATTGCTCTGTCTGGTGGCAGTTAGCTGTCAGATCAGATTAGCTGTATCATACAACAGTGTGTTATGGCACAGCTCCAACATAAACTCAAGGCCACAGCACTTGAATGGGATGAAGAAGCTTATTTGTATGCTCCCACATTGGAAACGTGATTCCACTCTGCAGTGGATTAGTGAACTGATTTATGCAAAAAAGCAATACAAAGCAAATGAAAACAAAATTTATAAAACGGGTGGGTTATTTTGAACACCTTGGGGGTCTGATCCATTTTGCACTGCGACCTGCAGTATTGGCATGTACAAGGGATGAGGAGATGGAATAAGGATGCCTCCCACAACAAGAATTCCATTGCTGTATAACTACAGTTAAAGTCTATCTGCCCTTTTAAGCAAACAATAATTTGGATCACCCCATAAAATGATTTCTACGCTCTCTTATAAATAACACACATTGAAAGTGATCATCTCTCTGCTCTAGATCTTCAGCTTCCCTCCTTGCTCCCTATAGACAAAGCTTGACATCCTTCTGCATGTGCAGGTACTTGACGTGGAATTGCTGTTTTCACACAGCAAAACCAAGGAGGGTCAGCATTGCTCCTGTCAGGAACTAGGAGAGGAAAGACAGCCATAAAAAGGGATGAACAGGAACTTCTGGGGTAAATTTCCTTTTCAAGGAAGCAAAAGAGGAGAGGGAGCTCTGTATTTTACTGTGAAAAGGAAAAGCGAAGAACTCAGTTCTGACTTGTTAATGGGAAAGAGCAGGCTACCCAAAGTATATTTTTCCCATTATTTTTTCCCATGAAGGTATTAAAGAGAGATGGAAAATCTCCAATTCATGAACATAATGATAAACAGCTCTGAAACGATATTCTTGATTTCTCCTAACTTTTGTCAAATTGGGTTTTCAGACTTTTTTATGAGTTTGGTAAACAATGTATTAAAATTAGGAGGGGAGTCATTATATAGTCAGTATATAGCTTGCTGTATTTTCATTTTAGAGCACCTTTTAGATTCACAATTGTAAAACCATAATATACATACACATACACCACTTCAATTAAAGATTGAGAACCACATTTAGCAATCAGTGCATAAAAACTATGGCAAATAAATGCTATAGAAATATATTACTTAAATGTTCATCAGTTACAGCAAGTTGTAGTATAGAGGTATGTTTTGGACAAGCATGAAAGATTCTGATATTCAAAACACTTTATGTTGAATATCAATGAATCACATTATTTTACACATATTTCTTACTAGGATTGCAGATTTAAAATGTGTCATTGTGACCCCTTTCCAGAAGACATTCCAAGGTATTTTATAATATAAAATATTGAACCATCCTGAAAGTATAAATAAATAAGAGAAATTTGTTATGCTAGTCACAATGCTAATGCATAACGGTCCCCACTTTTCAATTTACTGATTATTACTTTTCCAATTTATCTAATCTCTAAAATCAAAGGTGAATTCTTTACTGAGCATCCACCCTCTCATATTTTATTTAACTTCACCCTTGTTTCTGCTTTGTGTCTGCCAGCTACTGTAGTTTCATTTCACTCTGATACATTTGCTGCCTTTAAAAAAAAAAAAACAAAAAAAAAGTAGGTAGATATAAAGACAGAGAAAAAGGGAGAAAGAGAGAGAGAGAGAGAGAGAATGAGAGAGAGGAAACTTGCAGTGGGCAAAATATATCAATTAAAAATTAGGGTAAAAATAGTCTTTCATGTGCAGTGCATGTCCCTGAGCTAGATTAACATTGCTGTGAGCATGTTGCACTAGTCAGTTCATTGCCTGAGGAAAGTTTGCAGGCAAAATTCATCAGCACAGCTAGCACACTTGAAAGACTCAGGCACAGGGCTGTGTTCATGGCCTGGCAACAACAAAACACCTGCTTGAAGTTGAGACGGAATAGCAAGCTGGATGGAGTTCAAAAGAATTGAATGATAATCACACCCCGATTAACAAAAAAGTGAATTACTGTAGTCCTTTGTCAATCGTTGGCTTATTTGCATACTATCTTGCAATGCCTAACAGATTAGAACTTTTTAGTTACACATAGTCAAACATTAAAAAATGGAAGGAAAAAGCTTTACGCCTGTGTGACTTGGACTCATTGCATGCATATTGTGTGTTACATCTTCTTAATGCTGTCTAGTCTGATGCTGGCAAGTGCAGAGAAACTCCGCCTGCTCTCTTTCCTTCTTCTTCCATTCCCCCACCTTCCCAAAATATAATAGTCAAACAACAAACACAGCCCGTAATTTTGTTTGGCACAAATGTTTTTAATGACAACAAACAACTGCATATTAAACCAATTTGTTTCAGCAGATGAAAGTGAGTAATTTTAGATTCAGTCCATTAGAGCTGCTCTTGGCTATGCAAGCTTTTTGAGGTTTATCAGTAAAAAACCCTGTAACGATCTACAATGCCAGAACATAAAACATGGAATGTACTATCTTAATTTCATACTGGATGCCTTTTGTTTCATAATTGAGTTTTCTGTGCATACCCTGGGTTTTATTTTAGATTAGTTTCAAAACTGAATGTTGTCATGATAAAAACCAGCATGTCTGCATTTATATCTTTACATTGCTAATAAGGTACAAGGAAAAGTAGAAATAGAAAACATGATAACAACAAATTAATGCCACTTCTGGTTGTTTTTGTTCATATTGTAAATATAACATTACTCCATAGGTGTTTACTAAAAAAAAAAAATCTTTTGGTACAGTATAAGCACAGTCCTGCTGGACCGTATCTTCCATCTATTCAGAGAACGGGCAATGCACAGATTAGCTGTGGTGTATATTACACCTTCATTTTCTCTGACAACATCCCTGCCTTGTAGGAAAGAGTATGACAGGAAGTGACCTCATGGGATCATTTCTCCACTGTAGCTGAGATCAAATATGTCATTGCAAATATGTTACTTATCTAGCTTTTTTTTTTTAAGTGTTCATAGCAGAAAACTATAACCACTGGAAGTATTTTCAGAAAAAACACCTATATCTCTATTATTCCAATTTAAATGTAAGTACATGTTCATTTATGCCTATTCCATTTTATACTCCTAATCTCAGACAAGGAAAAGAGATTATTCTGTTTCTCGTTGCAGTAACTTTCTATTTATGGAAGATTAATGATTAATCTCCACTTTGTTCTGCAGTCTCATCAAGGCTAGTAGCTTCAGTCTTGTAAGATGCTTTCTAAACCTCTAAATTTCATGCTTCTCTCCTGCATATGATCTCCAACTGGTTCTTTGAGGGTTTAGAAGCAACAGAGTAGAAATATGACTTCGTGTGTTTTCTGAGTTATCCTCTTGTTCCTTTTTCTTATTTAGCAATGATGATAGAACATACTAATTCTGAACATATTTATTTTGCTATGTACTGTGACAGTGAATTACTTACTGCAAAATTTTACCAGTTTTCTTCTCATATTGGTTCTACTGCGGATAAATACTTCCCTTGTTGTATAAATATGAATGGATTTTTTTTCTGCAGATAGTTTTTCTAGTGTTTCAAGACAAGTTTACAGTGTCTTCCTGTTCTCCAGATTTTTTGTGGTTGTGTTGCTTTTCACTCACTTAATAAGCATTCTATCTCTTATGTCACAAAATGAAATCTTGAAGAGGACAACAGCAGATGATCTGTTTGATTTTATCAGTGAACCATAATCTTTTGATACCTTTTATTTGGTGACACTGTAGCACTTTTTTCTAAACCATTTCTTTCTAACTGGCTTAGCAAAATGCCATGGGCACAATGTTAAAAGATTTCTAATGTCAAAAATATATCTACTGCTTCTGCTTTTTCCACAGGGCCTACTACTCTATAATAGAAGGAAATTATTTGCTTTTGACACATCCATGCTGGCTGCTACTCAGTTTTCTGTTACCTTCCAGGTTACAAATAGTTTGTTGGATCATTTAGTTCAGTAGTTTTCTGAGCACTGAAATTAAACTGGTTGATCTATAATTCCCTTGTTCCTCCTTTTAGAATGCCTATATCATTTTAGAGATGGGTAGTCAATCTGCACTGTTGCAGTCCTCAGAACTGCTCCTGTTCTTTGTGTTCTTAGAGATCAGTGCTATCAGCTCTCACATTCCTGTAGCTGTGGTGTAGATGTTGCTCTGTCACTCCCCTCCTCAGCTGGGTAGAAGAGAGAAAATATAACAAAAGGCTTGTGGATTGAGATAAGAACAGCGAGAGATCATTCACAAGTTACCATGTTGGGCAGAACAGACTTAACTTGGAGAAATTATTTTAATTTATTACCAATCAAAATCAGAGTAAGATAATGTGAAGATAAAAACTGAATCAATAAAACACCTCGCTTCACCTTTCATCTGCCTTTTCTCAGTCACTTCCTTCTACTAGTTTGAATCAGATCTGGAATCTTCAGTTATTTTCTTCAGAATACATAAGTTTGTCATCAAAATACCAAAAACTTCAGGACTATACACCAAGAACTGATTTGGTAATCTGTTATGGTTCCCAGACAGCACATACAAATTCTTCCTCCATTCAACAAATAATAATCTCCTCCACATTATAACAGCTTCAAGATTACAATAGGTTAAACATGAGGCCACAAGAATCTTCCCTTGCAGTGTGGTGGTTCACAGGGAAGGGTTTTATAGTCCTCAGGATGGGGAGAAAAATGACACTCTGATCCATGCGACTTTTCTTCTTTTTTCATGAATGGATAAATTAGTCCCTCGTACAACAATATCTCCTGAAGACCTTGATTCAGACTGAGTCTGTAGACATCTGCATACTGCCTTGCAGTCATGTTGAAGTTCAAGGTCAGTTTCATAGAGTTCATGCTATTGAAGAGTCAATTGCATTTTCTGCCAGAGTCCTTGCTCAGAGATGGAGATGGAGAGGTCTGTACGCACAATGGAATATTAAAGAAATGGGGTTTCAGAAAAGACTATGCTGGGAATGCAAGTTGTGACTGTGAAATTAAATTCTACTTTCTTCTGTGCCGTGTCAGAGGCCACAATTTAAACCTCCTACTTCCACAGCAAATATTCCGCCATGACAACTGTCTTACAAGGGAATTCTGGATTACTACAGTCACATAAACACAGAGCCTGAATTTCCATGCCATAATGTAGACACCTACCTCATCTAAGTCAAGTCTGAGAACTCATTTGTTTTGTTGTTGAAAGATTTGAAATGCATTTACTCCTTCTTTTGGAATAACACCACAAGAGAATAAATGAATAGCTTCACTTCTGAGTGACCCATATTTCTATACTATTACAGATTAATATCTTAAAATTGGTGTACAATCTTCTTCCTCAGCAGAAATTCAATTTAACTAGTATTCAGATCTGAACGCAAGACTACTGTTGGTTCACTAGCCACAAATAAATGTATTTGTTGATATCTTAGTGTGCATAAAAGGCTCAGAGTTATGATTGTGACATCTACAAAAATACTTAAAAGTGTTTAATGCAACCTATAGAAGTTTAGATATTAATGACTCTATTAACTCAGTAGTATGCCTCAGCTCTTGTATGGGTCTGAATCCAGTTCCATCTCCATTCATCGCTTCTCAAAGTCCAAAAGCTTAACCTTTCCCCTCCCCTGCATCTTCTTGTCTACTTAAAGACAATCCCTACACAGATTTCTGTAATTCAGAAAGGTTTCTGGAAAATCAAATGTGAGTTTTGAGGAAAGCAAAGATGGCAGTCAGGATTTTCTAACCTGTTACAGGCTTTTTTTGATTAATTTCTGAATTCGAATTGTAACTGAGTCATTTTTAGGTACTACCATATTCGTTCTGGTCATAACATCCTCTTTGGAAACAGAATTCTGCCTGTAATGGAGAAATGCATGACAAGTTTATGTATTCAGTGTAAATCACCGTGTGAGAATTACTCACTTGAAGAAAATACACTCATTTTCTTTATTCAGTTATATTCTGACTAAATTTATATTGTGAAATTTCATCTACTTATGCCATGACTGAATTTTGACCTTTGCATGTGAAAACATCTCAGCAGTCCAAGTAACCATAGGAATTTCCTGTCGTCACATAGAAATAAAGCACAAATTGCGGCAGTGCTGTAAAAAATTCTTCCTTAGAATGACCATATTTATATGAACAAAAGATTCTAAAGCCTGTCACTATACATCCTCACTAACTTTTTAGTCCTTTCTTGACAACCAAGCCAAGAATAAACTGTTTTAACTAGTCAATTAACGAAAACCACCTTTTTTTTTTCTTTGACAGACGTAGTACATGTGAGCTATGCAGATAGTTTCTCAGTTCTACAAGACTGTGAAAAGTCATTTCATTCTTGACATTTGTCACTCTAGACATGCAAAAACTCCTAAGTTAACAACCAAAATGAATCAAGATAGGATGATTGCCCTGGCCCACAGATGTAGTATTTCATAAGGAATCTAACTGCTTTTTGTTCTGATTTCTGTAGAAGAAAACATTCTAAGGAAATGCAAGCATTAGCACTAGATTATCCTAAAAAAATTAGTAAGTGAAAAGGAAATTTTTCCTTGAGATCAATTCTAATAGCCCATACACATAATGAACAAGAAAAGCATTATGAAGAATAGAAATCACTCCTGCCAGGAAAAGAAGTGTTTTCTCATCTTCCTTGGTTTTAGTCCTGCAGCAGAGGGAACTTTAAATTAATTTGTATCACAGTTAGTATTCAGATTCACCACTTGACCACCAGCATATACCGTTCACATAAAAGGAAAGCATTCAAAAGGAAAATTAGTTACTCACCATTTTTCCTAGAGTAATGAAATCAAACCACAACAAAAGTAGAAGTAAACCAATCTGGTTCTCCTGGCATTGGTAGAAATAAATAACTGAACTTCCTTTCTTCCTTCCTTTCTTTTTCTTTTTTTTTTTTTTTTTTCAAATGTTACCTACCTTCCCTAGTTATTTCTTCAAGCCATTTGTGCATCCAGTGTTGTATTTTCAGTTTCATTTTATTTGACTTTAGGAAGCACTAACCAATCTAGGATGAAAACCTTTTAAAAGAGTTATTTATACTCAAACTTCAGAGGATAAAGACAATGGAAAGTGCAAATATCAACTCAAATCTCTTCAGAAATAATTCAACTCTCATGTCACTGCTGACTGGCAGCTCTAATAAATTCCTACATTTTAAGCAGACTTACATTTCACATGCATTTGCTCTCCACTCCTGAGCAGAGTGGAACATCTATTGTCAAATGCATAAAATAACATTAGAAATGCAAACTTAATGTAGCCAATGGTAATGTGTTATTTAAAACTTATGAGCCTGAATAAGGGCTTATTTCCTCCAAATTGAAATTTATAGTTTCATTTTAAAGTGCTAACTTGAATATTGATGGACTCTAGGCATGCTGTTATAAAATGGGAATGAAAAACAAAGCAAGTAACTATGAGGCATAAAGCTACTATTATGGTAATATAGGGAAACTTATAGAAAAAGTGGATCCTAGTTACCTGTACTAATAGCAAAAAACATACAGTAAAATTTGTGCAACTGGTATAGGAAAGTAATATTTTCCTGCAATATATGCCAAATCATTATATAGTCTAGGTTTAGAAACACAATCTTCAAACATCAATGGCCAGAGAGTAATTTTGAAAATGCAATTGCACATGAAAGTAGGTGATAGCTTCATTTGTTTTTCCTTTTAAAACTTTTTTGATATTTTTTATTCAAGTCCACTTTTAGTGGACTTAATTTTCACTCTTCAGTGAAAATTAAGAATAGAGGCAGGGTCTCTCAGCTGCTTTCTAGTAACAGATTTTCTTGATGCTGGATGTTTATACCATACATGGTCATACGAAGTTAATTAAGCTTACATTAAACATAAATCTCCTTCAATTTAATAATAAAAAAATTACTCTCTCTACTATATCTTGATTTTACAGTTAGTCTATCCCATTGAAGATTGTTTCCACTTCATCTATTCAAACATGTTTTTAAGCTGTACATAAGTGCTACAGGAATGATGCAGTGTAGCTCAAGGCATATAAAAATACTAACTAGTAATTCTACAGTACTTGATGCAAAAGTTTTAGAAACTAGTAAACAGCTTATAAAATAACCCTGATGGAAGTGTTTATGATAGAAAATTCATACGATGATTAAGAAAATGATGCTTAGTAGTTACATGATTTTTCTAAAATCACAGGTTTTGGTCATTTGTTGAATTAAGAACAGAATTCAATTTCCTAAATCAAATGCATGCAATTCAGTTCTACAGGTGGGACTCTTCACACTAAAAATTCTAACTTACATAGCCTGAAAACTCAGATTACTTAATTTAGGCATTAGAACGAGGTTTAGTAAGGCTACACCTTTTTCTCTTGCAATTAAAATTATTGCTGGAAATACAGAACAGTAAAATTGTCTCATTGCTTTAGAAAGGCTGTGGATATAGTGTACTTCAGTAAAGCCTTTGACACCATTTCATGCAGTATTCTGCTTGAGAAAGTGGTTACCACTGGTCTGGACAGGCTTCTGCTGTGTGAAAATCTGGCTGAGTGCCTGGACCCAGGGAGTTGTCGTAAGTGGAGTTAACTACAGCTGGAAGCCAGTTACAAGTGGGGTTTCCCAAGGCTCAGTGCTAGGTCCAGTTCTGTTCAATGTCTTTATCAATGACCTGGATGAACGTATCGAGTGCACCCTTAACAAGTTTGCAGATGACACTAAGCTGGGTGGAAATGTTGATCTGCTGGAGGGTAGGGAGGCTCTAAAGGGAACTGAACAGGCTGGAGCACTGGGCAGAGCCCAGTGGGATGAGGTTTAACAAGGCCAAATGCCAGCTCCTGCACTTGGGGCACAACAACCCTATGCAGAGCTACAGACTGGGAGAAGTCTGGCTTGAGAGCTGCCTGGAAGAGAAGGAGCTGGGGGTGATCCTTGACAGCAACTGAATGTGAGACAGCAGTGTGCCCAGATGGCCAAGAAGGTCAATGGCATCTGTGTTCAGTTCTGGGCCCCTCGCCACAAGAAGGATGTTGAGGCTCTGGAGTGAGTCCAGAGAAGAGCAACGAAGTTGATGAAGGGGCTGGAGAACAGGTCATATGAGGAACGGCTGAGAGAGCTGGGGGTGTTTAGCCTGGAGAAGAGGAGACTGAGAGGAGACTTCATTGCTCTCTGCAACTACCTAAAAGGAAGCTGGGGAGAGGACGGAGCTGGCCTCTTCTCCCAGGTGACAGGGGACAGGACGAGAGGGAATGGCCTCAAGATCTGCCAGGGGAGGTTCAAGCTTGACATCAGAAATAAAATTTTTCACAGAAGGGGTCACTGGTCACTGGAAGAGACTGTCCAGTAAGGTGGTCGAATGATTCTATTATTCCATGATTCTATGAAATGTGTTGATTATCAGTGTAGGTTGAGTATCCAAAAAAACTGTCCTTTATGATTCCTTCAGCAGAAGTGATCAAATTGTGCACAGATGAAGCACAGAAACTAAACATTCAGTAGAAGCACTTGCTACATGGATGGCATCTGGAACAGTCCTTTCCATGTTGTTAGGATATTTAACAGGTGTTTTGTGTGTAGTTAAGACCAGGGGACCCAAGTGAAAACACAGCCAATTGAATACAAACAACAGATGGAGGAACTCTGCTACTCCAGCTAAATATTCTGCTACAAGAACCCCTGCAATGAAGACTCCTTCTACCACAGCACAGCTATCAAATACCCTGGTCAGGAGATATTGTTCCCAATATGAACATCACCCTATGAAGGCTTATTATCTGCTAGCTGTCACCTATCATGCTAGTAATACACTTTAAGAAAGAAGGAATATTAATATTAAAAAATATACACAGTATTGATGTACACAAAATTCTTAGTTAACTTTAAGACAAAAAAAAAACAACTTACCACACACTTCCTTACTACATGGAATAGATTCATAGCATTTTTCTGGTTTAGGAAAAAATTCCTCCAGACATAGATACATCTACATTTATCTCGTTACTTGTGATATTTATTCCATCTAGTCATAACCTGAATAGTTTCTGATCATTAAATATTTATATAAATTATTTTGCAGTAAAGGGAAAGCTTAAGTAGTGATTTTATGGTCATGAAAATGCAAAAAATGCTTGATTTACTAACATCTCCCTTATTAAAAACTCAGGCATCGAATATATTAAGGGCTGTTCAACCTATGCATTTGCCCACAAGAGGAGCAAGAGGAAACACAGATAGGAGGAACCTCAAAGTAAAGATGTCATATTCAGGAAGATAGTGACAAGTGACTACAATATATTCATGTCTTAGACCTGCTCTAAAAAACTGCAGATTACATCCAGTTTTTTCTCTTGATTTCTCAGCACTGCCAGCTCAGCTGAGGACCTTGTACTAAATTGTCTGATACTTGTTAAAGCATGTTACTGTATTAATTTTTAGGCCTCCAGATTGGTTAGTTAGTTTCCTATCTGGTCATTTTATGGCTTTTTTTTTTTTTTGGGGGGGGGTGGGGTGGGGAGAAGTCGACTCCAGAGAGCTGACTTTCAATGTATAAAGGGAATTTAGAAGATGGGGAGAGACTTTCTACTAAAGCTGCCTTCCTATCAAGGAAGAGGGGCGACAATTTTAAATTGAAAGAGAATAAATCTAGATTGGATATAAGGAAGGAATTGTTCGTGATGAGAGTGGTAAGACATTAGAACAAGCTACCTGGAGAAGCTGCAGATGCTGCATGAGTTTAAAGTCAGTTGGAATGGGTCTTTCAGCAACCTGATCTAGTGAAAAATATCCCTGTCCTTGGCAGGGGCATTGGAAGTAGATGATTTTTAAAAGTCCCTTCCAGTGCTTCTATGATTCTATGAAGTATTTATATGAAGTTACTTATTAAAAAAATTACATGGGGAAACCAGGTCCTTCATTCACAAACAGTGCAAACTACTTAACTTCTCTCTTATTATTCCAGACAGTCTTCCCATTAGGATGCTCTAGATCTGTGAAGGGACTCTGGAATAAGCTGACAGATCTTGATTGTGTTAACCTTGTAGCAGGAAAAGCTCTCTGATAAGCATTTGCCAGACTGAGAAATAAAATAGCAGGAAATTGATGAAAGTATCTAAGAATTGGATGAAATCATTAGTTTAGTGTTATATTTTAGTAGAAACTTTTAACCACCACACTATGTGTACTTTTTGATCTGCTGAAACCTAGATTAGATAACGAATGAATGTCACCGCTTGGCTTTGGTTAGTATTGTTCTGATTCTGGTTGCTGGGAAAGCTTCATCACTCAGGTTGTATATGATAGAACTCAGTGGAGAAGACTTCTATAGAGGTTTTTTTTCAGCTGAGATGTCTAACAGTTCTATTCCACTCTATACTCTCTAGACTGCTATCTTCTATTTTAACTGTATGGGCACTGTCAGAAACTCTAACCTTTTCCAGTGATGTGGAGAAGCGCAGGGAAATGTTTGCTACCATCTTGGCTTGGTCTCTGCTTGCCATAGTTAAAAAACAAATAAACAAGCAAACAAACAGAATTCAGACTTCTGTCAGAGCCAGTAGTTCTTCCATTTTTCACACAGAACATTGCTTAGACTACTACCAAGCTAAAGGTCTGTATCTCAGATCTTGAATAGCATTGCTCACTTGTACTGCAATACGTAGGAAGTATTTGCTTTTAACACTGATAGAAGCAGATGCTACAAAGAAGTAAAGGTTCTAATTGGGATTATGAATATTATTGAAGTTTGCTGCATTTCTAATTCTAGGTCAGTTATGAAAAAAAGAAAATCCCTTTGATAAAGACTTTTGAAAAATATGTTCTTTAAATAGCTAAAATACATGTAATGTATACTTCAAAACAATGATTTTTTAAAGAATATTGTCTTATTCTATGCCAATAGAAATCAAACCAACTCCAATGCATTGTAATTGTGAATTGTGTTGCTGGCTCTTTTCGTGACCTACTGAAATATTTATAGTGGACAGAGAAAAGAGGCATTCACAACTGCGAATTCTTGCAGCTAGGGACGTCTCTGTCACTGTGGGCTTCACAGAGACAGCTCTGCCCTAATTTCATCTGACTTTGAATATGTGCAAAGAAATGTGAATTGACTACAGACTGAGAAAATTAGCAAAGACAGAAAATCATTTCAGATCACAGTGTTATCAATATTTTACTTAGTCAGGATTCAATAACTTCTCCAGAAATTTATATCCATGCTTTCAAGAAATTTATACAATTTCCTTAAAACAATGATGAGCTTAAAAAACCTGCAGAGAACTTAAGCACACTCTTTGTTCATGTTGTTTCACATGACATGACAGAAGAAATTGTCTGAATTTGCCATTGGTGGACAACAAAAAGCTTTATTATGGGTTGTTATAAATAATGTCTAAAAGCATTTGTAGGATGCACTGCTTCTTATCTGCTGTATACTAATATTTTGTGGAATCATATTTGGAATTCATTAACACTGACATGACTGTGACCTTGAATTCAATGATCAATGTCTTGATATCATTAAAGTCTTTCCTGATACCCAGAAGCAAGAGGGCACGCTTTGTTCCAGCCTCAGTCATCTTCTGAAATCCCCATGGTGACGGCTTAAAAGTTTGAGACCTTTTTATGTTTCTTTTAGTTTTAAAGGAAACAGGAAGTAGTCTACAACCTTGACCTTTGACAGGGTGAGTTCTCAATTTGATTAGCTCAAGGCCAAATAAGGCCTCTTCATATCAAAGTCTCCTGGATGTATTGTTCTGTAATAAGTTCTCACTTGACTAGAGGAAAGTAAAATATCAAAAACAACCAACCAAAAATACTAGTTATCATTCCTCATGTTGGGCTGGACTGAGTGAATACTTCTCTACTTCTGCTGGATCACTTTGACGGTGGATGTCAACAGTGTCTGAGATGGTGCGGTAATACAGGAAAATATATTTAAGAAATGTCAAAAAATTTTTGATCAAATTAAAATGTCTAAGGCATACTAAAAGAAATAAATTTCAACACAGAAGTCCAAAATGCAGAAGAAGAACAGCCAGGAGGGTAGACTTGTTGTTGTTGTTGGTTTTTTTCCTTTTTCTAAAGATGATAGCATACTTACTGAGCAAAAACTATCATTGTTTATCTCATCATCTCTCATCATCTCCACACACAAAGTGTGCTGAATCTCCTAATACGAAATATCGTAAATTAATAGGCAATTTTGCTATCAGTCTTAGCCATCTGTCAATCTTTATTTATTTTTTAGAAGAGGTTGCATAGTTTTTCTCTAACAACTTACTTTTACTAGGGATTTTTTTATTCTGTTGTAATATTTAATCTTTCAATACTCTCTGTAAAAAGGCTAAAGAAATCCAGCTGTGTTTGTGAAGGGATAAATGAGTGCTAGGCAATGCTATGTATGCCTCTTTGTTACCTTTGTTCTGTCTGTGTCTCGACAAAAATACTCTACGAAAAGATACACAGAAATTTTGCTTAAAAGTAAGCATTAGCTGCCTCCAGAAAACACTGCTGGGCTAAACCTTACATTAACTGTATGCAGAACTTTGATAAGTCAGAATTAATAGTTTCCAGTCAACTTTCAAAGCGATATTACCACATAAATCTTCCAATTAAAAAGAAAATTAATGCACACAGAAACCGTTATAAATAGCATCAAATATAGCAAACTGTGCTTGCAATACTTAGATTAAATTTTGAACAAAACTTGTTGGTAGGAATTACTTAGGAAAATATGTCCCTCAAAGTTCCTCTCTTCATCATGATTACATATATTCAAATATAAAATATTAACATAATATTTACATTGCCATATTTTAAGTACATTATACTTAAACATATATATTAAACGCGTTCTCCTCTGAACTCATCCAGGAGCTGAAGTCTCAGTCTCTCTATGTGGTAGATCACTAATGCTTTAGAAACTGAGTCAAAATCCCCTCTGAAAATCTCAAAAATCTCTCACCAAACAGCAGGCTAGCAGCTTCCACTGCTATCAAAGCTTTCAAGATTTCCCAGCTGACCGTCACTTGCAGGCAAAAACCAAACATAACCTAAATTGTATGGTACATAATAGAGGTCCAGTGCTCACAACAGGCACCTCTTTTGGTCCTGCAGGGAGGCACAGAGGAGTCTACAGATATGCCTTTCACTGCTATAATTAAAACCTCTCCTCTTTGCTCAGAGTTTGGTGGTGACTAGGCGTGTCGTGTCCGATAGTTCGTCTGCAATGAAATTGTCTTATACTGTCCCAGAAGCAACTATTAAGCCAGTCCAGTAACTATCATACAACTCTTTCTGGATCTTCTTGGGTCCTAGCAGAGCAGAGCTGTGCTGCACACCACGTGTGTGCAGACACACAGAACATCCCAGCTGAACACTCTGACTCTGCCCATTGCTTCACATACAGCCTTTCTCTGGGCTCAGGCATATGGCTTACATATCCATACAGTACCTTTCCTTATAAAGTGCTGCAAAACAAATAATGCCAGTGACAGGGATTCCTTTTGAAATGCAAGAAGCAATCTTGAGCCAACAGCTTAAGCCAATTTAAAAATTCTCTCACTTCTTGCTTTTGAAGCAAACAAACAACAGAACAGATTATTTCCAGATCATTTTATTACTTCTATGAAAGCAAGCAACCCAACTTCCATCATCACCCCTTTTTTTTAAAATTGCATCTTTCCTATTTAAAAAAAAAACAAACTCCACTCATGTTTTTTTTTTTTGAAGAAAACCCTTCTTTATGGGTGTAAGAGTCATGGATAAGGTAAAAAGACTTGGTGCTGGATTGTCAGTTAACACAAGTATAATCATTCTTTCAGCAACAGCACTGCAAACCCACTTGGTAACTAGAGGCAAGAGGTACTGCAAATAATATTTTCATCACAGATATTGCCATGTGCACAACAGAGGAAAAGCAACCTAATCTCTGACTTGCCTCAGCAGTAAGATATATTTTTCCCAAATCAGTGTTCCCTGTGGCATCCTCTCTGTATTCTATGTTGATTTGTTCAGCTTACACTGTTTGAATTTCCTAATAATGACTGAATAGTGGATGAGTGTTTTTGATAACTTGCTTGACAGTTATCTTGTCCATGCTGGTTAGAAGTGTGACAACCTTCTGAGCTGCACAACTTCTGAGTTTTTGCGCAACGAGATTTAGGATGATGATTGTGATGATGACTATTTCTCAGCTAATCTTTTAAAGCTCTCTCTGAAGGAAAGAAAAAAGAAATTAAAGAAGTAAAATCAAAATAAATAAATAAATGAATAACGTAAGGGAGGTGGGAAAAATAACAGCAGTGTTCAGGCCTGTAATCACAGCAGTGGCTGCCCCTGTCCGTGTCTAATGTAAGGGTTATGGAATATCATAATCCCTTCTCTGAGCTCCTTTACAGCAGCAATGATGACTAAATTTCTTGTGTCTTATCACACTGTCACAGACTGGAACTAGGAGAGGGAACTCTGAAGAAAACACAGCATGAAAACTAGAGAGCAGATGATCAGATTAGCTGCTATTGGATTTGTTAGCAGGGCCACAATCTGACTGAAACAGGCTCGATTCCGAGGCCCACGGAGATTTAAACCATCAGCTACCCCACGTCCCTTATCCCTATCACACCATTATATATTTTTTTAAATATATATCCCCCTTCTCCACATAACACACATCCTTTTACCCATTTTAAGTCATCTTCCAAAAGGATGAGGTTAAGAGTTAACACTTCACAGGTTCCAGTGATATCAGATGAGTTGATGGATTTTGAGTAAGAGGATCCATCAAAAATACCACACACAAAAAAAATCCCTAAATAAGACTGAAAAGCAGCATTCCTTTACTATTTAGTGAGATTTTCTCCATTTTACAAGGCTTCTGCAATGGCACTTTACAGAGATCTGTTACAGTGCATCCACTTGTGCTGCTACAGGATCCCTAATATAGATGACGTACCACCTACAGTGGGATGAACGCAGTGAGTGTGGACTAGTCATGATGGGCGACGTCCAGTCCTAGGGAAAGTGGGTACAAGCCCCACAGCATTAAGTAAAAAATGTAGTGTGATGCTGTATGGCACTTACCTTATGTCCACGATACATAGTAAATATAGCACATTTCAACTCTTGATATCAAGTCACAAAGGAAACCAACAAGAATATTGTAAGGTATCCACTGTAACATAGGAATGATGACATAGAATGAAAAGTTTAAGGAAATCTACTAAAGGACATACTTCCATAAAATGCATGAAAACTTATACAGATGAAACTCAGCCCTAGAGTCAAAGCAAAAAGTTGTGTGTACAACAATAACAAAAGTGTCATATTCAGATCTTGAAATCTGCAAATAATGCACAAAAATGAACGCCTGCCTAAGTGTTTGCACAGTTGGGGCTTTAGTTTTCAGTTTAAGATGCAAAGCATGCTTCTATTCTTACTATTGCCAAACACAATATTTTCCAAATAAATCATCACAAAGAAACAAAGCCATATTGAAGTCCAGCTCTGTAACTATCTTGATGAAATGCTGCATTCACGATAATGATAGTTATATATATAAAAGGACTGCAGGGGAAGATAATATTATAGTTGAATGATAACTCCACTGTGTTTTAAATTAAGAATATTTGAGCACCCGTAACTCTGAAATCTGTATCTCACTCTCCTTTGAAAATTTGCGTGCTTCCTCAGTAGAAATTGTGGTTCCAATTTAAGGTCATTTCAGCAAGGGGTCTCAAGTTACAGCGATTGTATAAACTTCATGAGATATTAATTTATATAGATATGGATTTATTGAGAATTAATTTTATTCTTTGAAGCTATAACAGAAATAAACCTTTCATTTGCTTCCTGTCTTCTACTAAACATTCTTCACACCTAACAGTTAAAATACTGAGTAACATTTATCTGCAAAACCTACAGCTTAAGCCATTCTTGCTGTGCTGATCCACAAAAATACTATTTATTCATTCATTTGAGATGGTGCAATGCTTTTGTCTTTTTCAAGAGGATATCTTAAGGTGCTGATAAGACCTCACCAGAAGTCATTTTCTTGGCCATGATCTGTCTTTATGTGTAGAGCCAACACTTCCAGTGTTAATGTGTGCTCACATTAACTATTATTTACCCAATTACAAATAGGTGGATTAGAAACATTTTTAGATACCATAATGTTGAATAGCCTAGTTGCAGTTATTTTGAATAGATAAACAACTCTATTCTGGAAAGCCACTTCACATTTATTGTTTTGCATTTCTGTGACAGCTTATATCATTATCTTGCAAATGTAAACTGTTTTGTTTGGGGTTATTTTTGAGATTGAGTAATATTCTTTCGACCTTGCACTGCAAGATGGTTTGAGGAATTGGTTAGGTCCAGCAACTCAGATGCTTCGCTGGAAAAATATGTAGTCATCATATTTAGTGAGATAAAAAAAATTCACTTTTTCCAGATCTTTGTCTTCTTCTGGTATGTTTTTTAGCCAAGCAATAAGTGTCATCGTAAGATCAGAAGAACTTGATTGTTTGATTACACTTTTTTTCAATTTAGATATCTGCAGAAATTTCATGCAGTCCTTGCGGAAACCAATCTTATTCCTAGACACAAATGACATTTTTGGAAATTTTTGTACAGTCTCTTTTAAAGCTGAAGTGAAGCATCACAACAAAGCCCTCCATGACCCAAAGACAGACATTTATAGGTTGTTGAGGTTGAATAAGAACTTTCTGAGAGCTATAGTTAGCCCCTTCTCTAGAAATTTCCAAACCTTTCCACATACCATCATGTTTTAAAGCCTTATCTTGCCGACAGAGTTCACTTACATTTATGATTAAACAAATTAGTTCTCTTACATGACAAATTTGTGCAAGTTACATAGCTGTTAATTTATTATACACCTCTCCACATTGCCTCCCGAAAGTGTCTTCCTTGTTTGTTGTTTCCTCAGTCAGATTAAAAAAATGAGGAAGGGAGGGTCTGGATTTTAACAAGAGTAATCAACATTTGGAGAGGGTCAAAAGAAGAAATAGTTTTCACCCTTTCCTGTTAAATTATTACTTTAAAAATTCTAGAATTCTTCAGGCTTAATTCCATACTGAAAAAACCCTTGATCTAGAGTTGTACTGCTTATGGTTGTCTGCAGTAATGAGAGGAAAAGTTGTTTGGTTTCTGCAACCTTCTTTTTACTAATGTGATGAATATCATAAAGAATATATGGTTTGGGGTTGTTTAGCCTGGAGAAGAGGAGGCTGAGAGGAAACCTCATTACTCTCTACAACTACCTGAAAGGAGATTGTAGAGAGGAGGGAGCTGGCCTCTTCTCCCAAGTGACAGGGGACAGGATAAGAGGGAATGGCCTCAAGCTCCACCAGGGGAGATTTTTCACACAGAGGGTCATTGGGCATTGGAATAGGCTGCCCAGGGAGGTGGTTGAGTCACCTTCACTGGAGGTGTTTAAGGCATGGGTGGATGAGGTCTTGAGGGACTTGGTTTAGTGTTTGATAGGAATGGTTGGACTTGAAGATCCGATGGGTCCCTTCCAACCTGGTTGTTCTATGATTCTATGGTTTCTCAAAAGGACACAAGAGATATAAATAGGAGACCCTTACCATCTGAGGAGGAAGAGGCATCACACCAAAATCAAATATCCTAAAGAACTCTAAATACCACGCATTCCTATTTTAATTTATGATGCTATTTAAAAAAATGCAAAACACTAATTACACATAGAAAAAAGGATAGAAATAAACTTGAAAGTGCTTCCTTTATAATTACTCTACCCATTTCCTTTTAACTAGGATTAGATAAATTCAAGTATAATAACAAACTTTGACCTTAATATCTGTCACCCTGACCAAAATATATGCAAGCCCAGGAAATGCATGTACAAGATACTCCTAATATTGTAGAGTAAAAACATATGTAGTTTATGTATGCTGTCCTAAATAAAAAAAAAGAGTAAATTTATCTGTCATGAAAAATAAATAGGTGAGACTATGTTTAGCTTTATCCAATTGTTCATCCAAACTGGAGAAGTCCAATATTTTCACACCTGATATTTTCACATTGTTGGAAAACAATACAAAGGAAATATCCTACATTAAAAAGAAAAGTAGTCACATATTGTCTTTTTAAAAATAGTCATAGGAAATATTCAGTTATTTATTCCTGACACAAACATAGTGAAATCAAGCCCAGCTCAATCCATGGCAAACATCTATCAAGAATTCTGTAACCTAAAATTCAGAATGTGTCAAGAAAGTACAATGTTATACTGTTATGCTTACCTTCCCTCTCATTTAAGGAGCAGGTTGGAATTAGTTACAGGTCGTAGAGCTATTTGGATTTGTAGTATCATCTCCCACATCGGAACTTTTGATCTCCTAACCTGATCCCTGACTGCTTGAAAAACTTCTCTGTATTCATCCCAGGCTACCTGTCCTTGCCTCCACCCTTTTTATACTTCCTTTCTTTGTTTGACTTGGTCCAGGAGCAACTTGTTCATCCACGCAGGTCTCTGGGCATTTTTACTTGACTGCTTCTTTGTTGGGATGCATTGTTCCTGAGCTTGGAGAAGATGATCTTTGAATATTATCCAGCTGTGATTTCCTGGGAGTAACGCCAATGAGTAGATGACTTTTTAACACTGTATTTTTAGTAGGTGAGGAGAAAACCTTTTTAGAGGAAACGAGCCTTTAAACAGTGATGAAATGATACTCCTTTTTAGCTCATGCCATACTAGCCTGTATCCTGGCTATCTTCCAGCTGGTAAATTGCTTTTAAATGCCTTATTCACAGCATAAACTTTCTCAGAAGCACTTTTCAGCTGATCAGTGTCCTTTAGTCTCTCGGACATCACCTTCAATAAGGTAAAACTTCTAAGCACCTACAGATGGAATAGAATATTTGTTAGCTAGAAAACTGGTCCACTGCCTTTTGAATACACTGAAAGTCTTCCCTGAGGATCCATCACAGCTTTTTATTTTTTAGGTTTTGATAGATATTTTCGTATAGAAAATTCTTGTAGCACACAGGAAGATAACTTTACATTACCTCCATACACACACTTTTGTGTACAAATATGACATGGGGTGGGGCACAAAGCGAAATAAAAGGTGCGTCTAGCCCATTAATATGTCCTTGCCAATTTCAATAATTGATTGTCTAGGGAGGAGCATGAAAAAAAAAATTGGGGCACAGGGTACAAAGAAAACCATATGGTTCTACATGGTTAAATATTTAAAGATACATTGACAAGTACTCTCAGCCTTCAAAAGCTTGCATTTTAGAGAATTCCTGAAACAGAAGTTGTGTCCACTTTTTTTTCCTAATGCTCAAAGGATTTCTCTTTTACAAATTTTTCCAGTGATCCATGCATTCCACTAAACTTCCAGCACCCACAATGTCTAATTTATTCTCAGAGATGATTGCCTTTAGACTCCTGTAGATACCTGTATTGAAAGTAGTAGTTTAAATTCTCTTTACAGTTTACAAAAATGACTGTAAAGTACTGACTTAAAGGAACTCTAGACAACTCTGTGTCAAGGTTTATGCTGTGAACATCTAAGTTAGCTAAGATGAATGCCAAGCTTTCTGCCAGTTACAGCTCTTCTGGAGCAATGTCAGATACAGCAAAATTAATCAATCTTTGCAACTGCTCTCAATTCCCAATAAAATACAGGCTAAGCGTCTGGAAAAGTCAATAAAGAATTTCAAAAATAATTGTAGATTTATAAATTCCATTGATTCGAAAACATAAAAGTCCTTCTTCTCTGAAATTATAGTCACTACATTAGAAAGGTGGTATCAATTTTAGCAAAATAAAATCTTCTTCCTACAAGAAAACGACAGCTGAATGATCACAGCATGTGCCTCAATATTCAATAATTTCTTGCATGTTTTTATTTCCTTATATAAAAACAACAGCTTATTTTATGGTGTATTCAGTTCAAACTATCATAACAATACAATACTTGATATTAATTACACAACAAGATTTCTGATAGTGTGTTCCCAATGTTTGGTTAGACTTATAAAACCAATATAGGGTTGATAACATTGTCTGAACATCATCCATAATTTTGATTATTTTTAAGTGTATCACTTCTAAGAATAGGAAAAAAAATATACAGTTACTCCTGTAACTCCATTTATCTATGTTAAAGTGTTTTACTTTTGAATTCAGTGCATGGCAACCAATAAGAAACCTGTTCTTCACTCCAGTGAAGATACAGTTTCTCAATTTTACAAAATTATTCTACTTTTTCAATCATTAGACAAAGATAGCAAGATTCAGCAATGGCTGGAAAGTAAGTCAGTTTCTAAGTGGTAAACAGAGGGGTTTTTTTCCCAAGTTTTCAATTATAACTCAAGCTGAGCAGGACATATTTATTTAGATATCTTTTAGTGGAAACTGGTCAAATAGATATAAAATCCTGGTAATATTGTCCTAGTTTCTCTGAAAAATTTCTTGGGATAGACTTCTGCTTAGTGAGAGTATGCAAAACCCTGGTTATTGTTGTCAGGGCTGTGGGGGCATCACCAGCCCTGCCTGTGCTTATTCATCCCCGTGAATCCCCTACCCTGTCTGGGGCCCAGGACACCAGCTAATCCCTCTGGAGCCACCAGCCCCCGCCCCAGTGAGGCCACAGTGAGGTCAGTCTCCAACTACACTAACGAGAAAAACAGTAAACAGTAACAATTAATAAAAATTAGATATGTTCAAGACATTGGTAGTTATCTTGAGAGACCATACAACGACCTAACTTACAGACAAAAAATAGTATCTTACAGATGGAGCAACAGGACAAACTGTTGCCCACAGAAACTTTATAAGTGGAAATTCTTGCAATGCAGTTTCACTTTTCCCCTGAAATCTCATCGTATCTTTTGAAAGAATGAGTATACGCACTTCAGAAAAGTTTTACTTTCATTTTTCTCACATAAACTTGTTTCTGTGAAAACTTATAAGAGTACGTAAAGTAAACTTGAGGAAACCAGCCCCGCAGACTTCTCTTACTAGGGGCATGGTTTAGTGATTGGTGGGAATGGATGGACTTGATGATCTGGTGGGTCTCTTCCAACCTGGTGATTCTATGATTCTGTGATCTAGTATATAGAGTTAGAGGTATCAGATTACCATTACTCTTTTCCTCATTGCTTGTCTTGAGTTGTTGAATCTTCTAAGATAACATTTTAAAAGTCATTGCACTTCAGTTCTAGCAAGACATCACGAAGTCCATGTGAGACAGAGAAAAACCTTAAACCTAAATACTTAATGTTACTGAATAAATATTTCCCTATGATTTTTGTGTAAGCCATTCATAACTACTTGAAATTTGTGCAACAGCAAATACTTGGCTATTTAAGTTGATATTTTGTAGTCTCTCTTTCTGCTCAAGTTTCTACTACAAGTATTCAATTTTATACTCTGAGTATCCAAATGAAATTCAGTATCTATGAACATACTGACCAATAAACTTGTTTACTGCAGTATTTATGAAGAACTAGCATAAATGGACCATGTGAAGAGATGAAATATGCAAAATTACAAGTAAATACTTATGGAGCTTCCCCTTTTCAACTTTTACCCAGCCTTAAACTCATTCTGCCTTGATTATCACATATTTTACCAACTATTTGCTTAAACGAGTCATCGGTTATTCTCAGATAATTCCTAACTGTATCTTACATTTTAGCTCAATTTCTGTCATTTAGTTTCTGGTTATTAGGCATTAACATACAGAGACTGGATATGATACATACTCCATTGCTACAATATTTCCTATATGCTCTCTTCAGACTAGTTAGTTTTTCAGCAATGTTTTAAAATACATTACAGACATTTTTTTGGCAGGTTTTCAAAATTCTCAGATGGCAAATTACTTTGGGGTTTCTTTTTCTGATCCCAAGAAAGCCTTTGTGTACTGTTCAAGCAGTGCCAAAGCAGAATTTCGGTCTTCCCATCAGTTGCCAAGATGTTTGTAGTGCACCAACATTGTGAACCGAGAGATACCCTTTCTCAGTGAAAACTGCAATCTCAGCATAAGCAAGCTGATCAATAAGTTAATGGCATGAATCAATGAGAAAGATCTGGGAGAGATCTTAATTAAAGAAACAACTGCTGATACAAATTATGTTTCCAATGTATTGATGCAGCAGAGAGCATGAGGTTGAGCGGAGATGAGCACTGATCAATGTCTTTAAATTTGCATTCCTTTTCATCAGAAACCAGCTCTCTTCATCCATACACACACAAGCATGCATGTACACAGACACACATCACTACCACCAGCACCTCAGAAGGATTTTGGTTTCTTTGTCTTTATTGATTCCTATAGTACTCCTCCGGAGACTGTTAGGTTGCCTCACTTTACAAGGTGAAATGAAGGTCTCCACAGACTAATTGATACTCATTCCTTTAGACATTCCTGGAGACCATCTCAATACCTTACATCAGCAAGGAGAGCTTTGCCTCACTATGAACATTATGTTGTAATGCACAGATGTAATAAAGAAACATAAGTGTAACTTTGAGAACTTATATGAAGAAATAAAGACAGTAGTTATTAAAGAAGAAGGAGAAGCATGTGTATACCTCCATGTGTGAATGTGCATGTATTCAAGAGAGACACAGACAAACAGATGGACAGAGGGAGAGAGAAATAGAAAAAGAGCATTCTCCAGTGGCTGAACAGCACAAACATCCAAAACCAATAGCTGTTTTCCCCAAGTGATTCAATCTGAGACACAGTTTAAAGAGACATCAATCTGTGATGTCAGCAATGCTCAGCATATAGCTAATGGAGCTTCAAAAGATCAATATTCAAACCTGCTTTTTTTCATGTTGGAAACTCATACCAATGCTAGATGCAAAATACATTTTATATTGAGTACTTTTACCACTGCTATTCACATTTTTGTTAGATCAAATATTGGTGTGTTTGTTTTGCCTCTTTTTTTTTTTTTTTTTTTTTTTTTTTTGTTTAATTTGGGAGGGGAGGAACCTTTATTCCCTAGGACGCAGAAAAGTAATTTAAACTTTAGCTCAGCTGGTAGCTATGTAATCCATCTTATTTTCCTGTCAGGTTTTATAATGAAGTCAAAAGCAGTCCTAAACTACTGACATAATAATCTAATGCTGTGTAGTAATGATTATGTTGGATCTAAAAATATGTTTTTACTGCACACACTATTTGAAGAAATCGAGCAGTTTCAATTAGCATCATCACAGTAGTAAGCCAGAGTTACAATAATAAAAGTATCTGATAGGAGAAGAAAGAACTACATTTTTAGCTCCTTAAATCATAACCAAGACTCAGTGAAAGGGCTGAAAAAATTAAAAGACTGAAAAGAATCTGTCAATAAAATACCAGTTTCCTGTGGCAGAATTGCCGGGTATTTCATTAGCTGGTTTTAAGATGCCATAGGAAAAGCAGTGCAATCTAAAAGATTGAAGTCAGCAATATTAATGTTAGCACTGTTCTAAGATAATATCCTCTCTAGAGTTAAACTGTAGCGTGCATAAAATTTATTAGAGAATGGTTCTATTGAAGCACTACAGTATATGTAAACTTGATGAATATATAGTAAAATAATTTAAATATTAAGTGAGCCCATACTTCCAAATGTTAGTTCAAAGACTGGTAGAATTGGAACCCTGCTCTAATCAGGCTTTCACATTTCCTTCTCCCATAAGAAATAAAAGAAAAAACAAAACCAAGTCAAATTAAGTTGTTAAATGGTTTAAGGATTTGATATCTTTTGCTGTTAATTTAAAGGGCTGAGCTGCAGCTCATTTCTTTTCATCTTTATAGCAAAGCACAGGGTGACCCCAAGGGTCAGTGAGGATTATCTCTGTGTCTTTCCATTCCATCTTACATTATTAGTTTACACTGCAAATGAGAAACTGATGTCAGAAATATGCCAAACATTATTTATAAATATAGAAGAAGCCAGGGTGAAGTCTGATAGGTCTGTGGCTTAGCATGTAAAGGTCTCAACAACAATTAGTAACTGAGATACATCCACTGTAGAGTGGGAACAGTCACCTGAAGAGCAGAAAATATTTTGTTAGTATGTTGATAATTTACATGAAATACAATTGTGAAATGTTAAGCACTAAGTATGAAATGAATTGGTGATCCAATAATAAAAAAAATAGTCAAATTACTAGAACAATGTCTTAAGGTAAAAAGTAGTACTGTAATCATAACTACTCTTAAACTGTCTCAAATTTAGTACAAAGTTACTTTACTTTTTCCATATACTTTCTTTGATTTACCTTAAAATACTGCATTTTGACACCTTTTATAATTAAGAATTTTTACTACGCCCAAGTACTGCAAAAGGCGTATACAAGAAGATATGATTTTTCTCCATTAATGAAAAATCATACTAGACATACAAGGAATTTTAGTTACTTAGCACTCAGGAAAAATATTATGCATTACAATATTGTATCTCTACATTATCACAAAGTAGGAGAAAATATCCATCATATTCATCATTTGAAGAACAGCCCGAAAATATCCAAGACATAATTTGATGTTTAAAATATTTTAAGTCAAAATAGACCGTTAAGAAAGTGAGAAGGCAAAATAATTAACAATGATATTTGGGAAGAAGAAATTGGTCTGGCATATCAAGCCCCACTGTGTCTTTATCAGTGTTATTTAAAAGCTAGTCTTTTGGTATCAGAGACTTCACATGAAAGATATGCATTCAATTTTTCTGTGTTCATTGCAAGTTACTGGAAAGATGGGATTGATAAATATGCTGTGTTTATGTAATACTGTTTATACTATATTACACTAATAAATCAGAAAGCATGAAGGCCGCTTTTGAATAAAGATGCTGCCTTTGTAGAACATCTTTCTTTTTAGCATAGTCTATAATGAAGTTAGAAATTAATGAAGTACTGTGACATAGAGAAGATGCATGAGCACACAAAGAGGGGTTGATCATCAAGGCAAATACAGCAAGAGACAGATGACATACCCCACTTTTACTAGTGCAAAGATGGTCAACCAAGTGACCAGGCCTTCATTCAAATTTCATTCCAGTGTGTTTGTTTCATCATCCTCGTCTTTAGCCTAGATCAAT
Organism: Coccyzus lansbergi; assembly: GCA_033558105.1. Lineage (NCBI taxonomy): Eukaryota > Metazoa > Chordata > Aves > Cuculiformes > Coccyzidae > Coccyzus > Coccyzus lansbergi. The sequence continues at coordinate 225,532 of JAUMJK010000166.1, forward strand.
CTGCATAAGAGTACAGTAATAGGAGTCTCTAATGTAATTCTCTAGGACTTTCTAAGAAATCCTTGTTATGTTTTGAACTCCGTCTTGTAGAGCCCTTAGTGATTCATGCATACAGAAGTATTGTTGCAGTTTCTAGATCTGTAAGTTCATTTTTTCTTTTTGGTTTTTTTTTTTTTTTCTAATGATTCATTCTCTCCCACTTCTCATGTCAATGTATAATCTCTATATTCCTGTATTGTAAACCAAGGAATATCAAATATTCCAGATCCAGAATAAGCACGAGGGGTGGGAATGAGCAACTGTGAATGGGGACAGAGAGAATCAAGACTTCTTCACTCAGATATGCTGCCAAAGCCAATGGCCATGGCACTACTTCAGCTCAAGGGTTCCTTAGTGCTTAGCTGAACATTGCTCTCTTCAGCAGGATCACCACTGAGCTCCTAGACTGTAAAGATATATTTATAAAATCTAATTATCAAGTCTTATTGGACTACTAAAGAGAACTCAAGACAGTCATGAGGCATTGAATTGGCAAAGTTATGGTTTTTTTAATTAAAAGGGCAGAGAATAAATAATCAGAGGGGAAAAAAAAGGCAATGTGTTCAAAATTAATAGACTCTGGGACATCCACTAGGATTTCATGAGATAACTTCATTTGGAGAATGGGACAATTAGCAAAGATGAACTCTATTCAAGTCTTAAGATTTTAGCCTGAGATACTGTAGACTTAATTGGCAGAAGGTCAAAATTGGGGATGGGTAGAAGGAGGCAGTGGGTTATCAATACCTACTAGCTCTGCATCTGCTGCATGAGTACTTCAACATATAACTTTTACTTATCTCTTCCTGAAGGTCCAAGCTTGTGTATTAAGTCCAAAGATACTTTATGTGAGGGAAAACGTGATTAAAATATCCAGCATGAATTCCACAGCTAGACAAAAGGTCATTTTAGGGCTAGTGAAGTTTTCGAAGTACTGGTCACCTACTCAGGAACTTGGACAGTTCTACTATATTTGCACATTATTCCCAAGGTAACTGTTCATAGGAAAGCAAAATTGTGAGGAGAATAGTAATGACATTATGACTAGATTTGGTTTTATTAAAAACAGAAGCAAAAATATGCTGGAAATTTGTGATGCTTAGTTTAAATATCACTGTGAGAAATACTTTAAAAATGTCTTCAATATGCACCCAAGTGTCTCCTCATGTTACTTTTCAATTTGCACATTTCCTCAGCTTTTTCTGTAGTTTGTTCTTAAGCTAACATTCAGGGAACAGGAACTTCGTCCTCTGTGAGATGAAATGCTATTTATTTCAAACAAGGCTACACAAGACAAACAATTATATATGATGTTTTCAAGATGCTGGGAGAAGATACAGGAGAATTTCTTTGCCTAATATAATCATAACAGTAAACATCAAAAGAAAAGAGCAAGTGTCTGCAAAAAGGGAGACAGAATATTTAGTTTCTGTTGTTTGTGTCTTAATTTAGAATCAGCTTTCACTCACATGGCTGAAGAAAAGTGGAGCAGTCCCTTCCCTAACCATCATGACTTCAGTGAGCTCATGAGGAGCAGGCATTAGCAACATGGTCTGTATGAGCCAAGTTTACAAAGTAAACAAAGAACAGCTAATCAGTGATATGCAGCACGGTGCAAATTGCCATCTTATAAGTGTTTCTGAGGACAGTTTGCAGAGGAGTCACATTTCATGTAAGATCTTACTACCTGCTACTTACACCGGCTTGTGCAGCACATGTCTTTGTACTCTTTGTAACATCATAATGAGAAGGTGATTCTTTACTCTGGCAAACTGCACTAAAAGTCCATCAAAAGACTGATGGGTTCACTGAGGCTAAATTTGAGCCTTTGGAGCTCTAATACATGCCACCTAGTCTCAGGAGCCCAGACTTCTTTGCAAAGCAGATTATAAATCTTTCCCATAGTCAGAGAAAGAACTATTTAGAGAGTTAGTATGTCTTCTTCGTTTGGATGATCACCTAGCCAAAGCAACCCCCTCAAGCTCTGAGGAGTGATCTTTAGTGACTTTGCTCTCAATGACAACACAAACTTTCTTACCCTTCAAGATGCCTGGGACAGGACAAGAGGGAATGGCCTCAAGCTCCACCAGGGGAGATTTAGGCTAGACATTAGGAGGAAGTTTTTCACAGAAAGGGTCACTGGCCATTGGAACAGGCTGCCCAGGGAGGTGGTTGATTCACATTCGCTGGAGGTGTTTAAGGTACGGGTAAACGAGGTCCTGAGGGACATGGTTTAGTGTTTGATAGGAATGGTTGGACTTGATGATCCGGTGGGTCTCTTCCAACCTGGTGATTCTATGATTCTGTGCCTAGTAAGAATTGCTAGATTAAATATATGCAAGTAGATGGTAACACACACAACCAGCTATGACAGAAAGTAGGATTCATGCATATTTTTCAGGATGTAAAAATGCACAGAATTACAAACAATTCTTTAAGATCACATTTGGAATTGATCATATTATTGTTTAGCTATTGTAGCAAGGAAATTGATGAATGGTCTCACTGTACACTTACTACTTCTAAATTCATTGGAGGTACTTGGCTTGTTTCCTCATGCATTATGTCACAAAGTACTAGAAGCACCTATGTCACCTGTGTGTGTATCACCGACTTTTTTAAATGGTAGGAATACGGCTACTTTCTCTGTTCACTAATATTCTAAATAAAATATAATTATTTAAAATTAAAAAATCACGAGATGATATTTCTAAATGATGAACTTGTCATCTAATCTACTTAATGGATTTTTGAAATTCTTTAATCAGTTTAATTCTTGGAATCCATCCTAGGCCTGCAACTGTTCACTGGAGACCGTAAAGCAGTTAGCTACCCATTTACTATGTAGTTTAGCACCATGGAGAAGGACCCAAAACAGTAAACTTTAATCCATATATCTAAACTGTTCAATAGATGGAAAGATGCTAATTTCCCTTTTCACTACTTGCATATCCACTGCACAGAAGAGAGAGACATATTGATTGCTGTTCACACCTACATTTACTCTCCTTGTCAATAATACATATAATATAGTCATCCAAAAGTTTATGAACTTATTTAAAATGTTGAAATGCTTTTCCTGTGTAAAACTCTTTGCAAAATGTGAGGAGTGTGTGCTGACAAGTGCAGAAAATTCGTATTGGCTACCACTGTGCTTTTAAACTGAGCAGAGCAAAACACAGGGTCAAACGCTTGCAAGATTGGTTTTGATTTTGTCAGGTTTGCACTCTTTCCAGACAACACTCAGAGATACTTCATAGGACTGAATAATTAAAAGAATATTACCAAGAGGCAGCAGGGATGGTGTTATTTTGCTTTTTGAGATGATGAGATTTCAGCTGTGTGGACACGCACTGTGCTGTGCCACATGTCCTCAGGGATCAGAAAGCAGACAGACAGTCATTTTACATACAGGCATAGACGCAGTCCTTTGGGACAGTGCTAAGCATAGAAATAAAAACAAAATATAGTCCACTTTGAAGATGGGTAGTCTGACTCCTCCTCCTTCGCCTCATTGTCAATGGGCTGTTCCAGAATTGCTTTGCTGCAAGCAAGGAAGGATTTAAGATACTGAGTGAAGGTAGTCAACAAATAGGCTCTGCACACATACATATTTATCTGTTTAATAAACACTCTGTAAGATTACTTCTGATTTTGTCCAGCATAGACTGAAGAACAGATCAATTCTTGGATTTATTTTTAATGATAGTTGGGTTCTTCTCAAAGTCTTGATATACTTGTCAGAAGATGCCCTATTTTTATTTTGGGCATGTTCCAGAACATTATCCACATAATGTAACCCTATTTGTCAATAAAATATAGAACATTAAAACATATGTGGCTATTGCTTATTTAATATGTTTAAGGGACTACATTATTTCTCCATTGGAACAGTGAACTAAGCCCACATTCCAGTCAATTAAATACTCTAATAAAATAGGGCATCTACAGCAGACTTAAAGACAATTTCTACCTAGATATACACAAAAAGGAGACAGACAGAACAGTAATAAAGCAATGCGGATACTAGAGCATTAGGTATTTGATTTTAAATTTTGATCCACAGAAGTTGCAAATTAGTTCTTCTTTCTCCCTGAAATCATGTATGTATTTTGAATGTCTTAAATAAGGCATAAGTATGAATTGCTGTAGTTAACTATACATACATATATATATACATATATATTTTGTTTTCAGGCAGCAGCTGAAACATTTTAGAGGTACCATATCAAATTATCAGAACCCTACGTGCCATTTGTAAGATGTGTCTTTGCCACATGACATAAAATGCTTTTATTTACAGAAATTATTTACATGTATTAAAATAAAGGTCATAATTGTTTTTAATATTATCATTTCAGGGTCACTTGATTTTTCTTGTTCTTTGAAGAAGACAAGACCTCTTTAGTGATAGAATAAGTAATCCCCTCCAAATAGCCTATCAGCTTATCACCCTAGCAGGGCACACAAAATATAAATCTTACTGAAACTGCTCAAACTACAAAGCTTTCTGAGTGTCCCAAATGTGACAAAGATGCATAAAAAATGTTTAAGCAACTGTGCTTCAAATAATAATTCTCAACGAGAATGCCACAATCTGATTCTGAGGCTGTAACAAGCATTTAATGAAGATGTGAGTCGTTCCCTCTTGTTTTCCAGATAATAACATGGATAAAGGTCTGGGCATACAACAGGTATGTCCAGAGTCTGGTAAAATAATTTTAGACCGTTGTTACTTCTTGAGTTTTTTTTAATAGCATAAGGAAAAAACACTTGACATAAGAAATACTGTTTTATAGAATGAAAATGTTGCTCAAAGTAGAAGGATTCTTCTTAAACTAGTTACATATTTAATCATTATAATTTCTTTGAACTTTTCTTTCATAAATTAGTGTCTTTAGGATTCAATTTAATTGGGACCAGTCTGTGTGCACATTGTACAATAAAGTTTGTTAAACTCTTGACCTTAAAAATATTAGCATCCTTTGAAGAGTAGGAAACAAATGTTCTCCTTCTTCTAGCTCTGTACAGAAAGTCATCCATAATGGTGAGCTAAATGACTACACAAAGCATATTCATTGGATATGGACTCTGAAATATTATTCTGCATTAAATCAAGGGCATTCCATGACTTTCCATGTAATATTACTTATTGAGATTATTAGGGAAAAAGTTATGAAGTAGTCTGTATTTTATCTTTTTGGCATTTAGAATGTGTCTGGGTATAAGGAGAAGCCCAGTTGGTTTTATGATTTATCAGGCTCAGTGTATCATTCAACTGCCTACAAGACAATGGCACCAATTCAGATTTGCACAAGCTGTCTATATATTATACTACTGTGAATTGATTAACATTTTACAGAAGGATGAACTATTCTCATTTGAAACAGAGACAAAGCTCACTGATTTCTGTTGGACACAAATTTGGATCTATGGCTAAGATTTTCAAAAAGATAAACCTGAATTTAAACTCCTAAACCCCAATACTCAGTCACATAAACAAATGGCCTGATTTTCAGAACTATTGAGTACTCAAGAACAATACATGAGATTAAATATTCTAGGGAATCAATACCTTTTTAAAAAAAGGTTCACTTATTTTTATATGCAAATATAGACTTTAAGAATCTAAATTTAATCTGATTTTAGAATTCTTGGCCCAGACATTACAGAAATGCTTCACAGTATTTACACAACAGTTTAGGAAATCAGGAGTACTATATCCTACTTTCCGGTTCTAGATCTCTACACTGAGTGGTTTTAATCATGTCAGCCAAATATATCTGCTTGTGCCTGGCTTTAATACAAGTTATTCAAACAGTAATGCTGCAATAAAATAGTAAAAATCATGGCACTTTTCTGTACAAAAATATTTCAGTTCTGTTTCCCCAGTTGTACCAGCTTTTGTCCCTCATCTGTTCTGAAATGATTTGCCTCTCTAGCATTCTCATCAGTGCATATCCTTGCTCACATAGTCCCTTAATTTCACATACACCTAGAATTCTTTATTTAAGTCAATGCTAATATTCAAACATATATAGGTATCAATACATACAAACACACATAGGTATTTTTTTTTTAAAATATGAATTGTTGGAAAATAACATTATATTCTGTAAAACGTACTCCTTGTCTTTCAGATGGAAAATTTTAAGGAATCAAGAAGGAATAAAATGGACTAGAAATAATTTTCTTAATAAAGATAAACCTTCTGAAATGTGAGGTACTGCAATGAAATTTTGTGTGTGTTTGGGCAAAATACAATAATCTGCAATTGTACATATACAAATAAATATGTTCTGGTTGCTGTCCTCAGATTCTTAAACTTTTGCTTCCTGGCTAGAAAATAACCAAACCCAAATTCCATGCAGTGATGAGTTCAGCCATTTCTAGATATTAGAAAGAGATTGGGGCAAAAATAAGAATCTTGTACTAAGAGATGCTACTAGGAAAAGGAAAAAAAAGACTTGATTATGAAGAACTGAGGAATGAGTAGGAGAAAATTAGTGCAAATCTTTAAACTTTATGATCCCACATCTCTCAAACATGCAAGAGAACCGGGTGATCAGGCCCAGTCAACATGGGTTCGCAAAAGGCAGGTCTTGCCAAACTACCCTGATCACCTTCTATGACAAAGTCACTCGGCTGCTGGATGAGGGAAAGGCTGTGGATATGGTCTTCCTGGACTTCAGTAAAGCCTTTGACACAGTTTCTCACAGCATTCTGCTGCGGAAACTGTCAGCCTCTGACCTGGACAGGCGCACACTCTCCTGGGTGGAAAACCGGTTGGATGGCCGGACTCAGAGAGTGGTGGGAAATGGTGTTAAATCCAGCTTGAGGCCAGTGACAAGTGGGGTTCCCCGGGGCTCAGTGCTGGGTCCAGCCCGTTTCAATGTCTTCATCAATGACCTGGATGAGGGCATTGAGGGTACCCTTAGCAAGTTTGCAGATGACACTAAACTGGGTGTAAGTGTGTATCTGCTGGAGGGTAGGGAGGCTCTGCAAAGGAATCTGAACAATCTGGACCGCTGGGCTGAGTCCAATGGCATGAGATTTAACACGGCCAAATGCCGGGTCCTGCACTTGGGACACAACAACCCCACAACAACAAATGTTGATTTTAACAATGATATTTGATATTTGCATTCTCAGAGTCATGTGGTCATTTTGCAATATTCTTAGAACAGAAGAATAGCTGAAGCTGCTTTTCATAAAAAGCATTTTAAACCATCTTTTTAACCCAATACTCAGGTTTTCTGATTGATCCTAAAACTAGAACCATAAACGTTCACAATGTAGACTAAGACTATCAGAAACTCTTGGGTCAGAAAAGACTTTTTGATTAAAAAGTAAACAATTTTGTTGGCAAATTTCAACTCTATTTGGTTAAGAATAAATACGGTTTTGGAGCTGGATTTTTTTTAACCCGCTCATTATCAATGTGTTATTTGGTTTCAGTTGCTGAAAATTGGTATTCAGTCTTAAGATGTTGCCAAACACTGGACTGAAGGGTGACTGATGAGACTGTGGAATCTCCATTCACAGAGATGTGAAGAATTTGACTGAACAACCCTGACCAATCTGATCCCTGTTGGCCCCTAGGCAACCTCTAGAGGTCCTTTGCAACATAAATTATTCTGCAATTCTGTGACTATACTTTTCACTATCAAAATTTCAGTTCCCACTAATTATAGAGCAACTTGTAAAATTTATTTCTTTTTCTGAATGTGCTGTAGATTATGGATCCAGTTATTTCTTTCATATCTTTATTCCTTACAAACAAAAAGGATATAATATCTCTTGTAACACTTTGAAAAGTTTTTCCATCTTCTGAACAGAAGCTGCCTTAGAAGAATCTCTGGACATATTCTCTGAGCAGAGCAGAGACTGAACGAATAGCCTAAAGCAGTAATCAACCGCATCAACAAATTAATGGCAGCAATCATGTCTCATAAGGGCATTCTTTTTATAGCATAAAAGACACATAGGTATGTAACAATATTTAAAAGGAGGAGTCAGTATTAGGACAGACTCCCGAGTAATACTTTCACTAAAAAACAGCTGGATGATTGCCATGTGATAATGGTTTACACTCACATAGTATTTTTAAAAAGCCTGCACTGATAAGAGTATTTCATATTCCTCTTCTTCCATTTTCCTCATTCCTGAAACAAGACAAATAGAACATCAGCAAACCCGGAGAACTGGAAGGATTGTTCAAATACTATGCCATATTTAAGACTGCATCATAGTAGTACTTTAGTACAGCTTAGCTAAGCTAACGCTTGTCAGTAGATCTTTGGAAAATCTGTGTGTTTTCCTACACCACTGAAAATGTGAGATATAAGAACTTCATACAGTTTTCTTTCACCAATTTTTCAGCCAATAGGCTCCATCACATATTTGCCAGAGGCTGAGTGGGTGCGATGTCCATTAATGTCGTCACAGTTGATATAGTATCAATTTATTAAACTTATGGATATGTCTGAAATTTTACAGTAGACAACAACTGATGACTTGAGAACTCAAACAGGAGCCATCTGTAGGCTTTAGTTAAGTGTTTTGTAAAAACTACTTAGTTTCTACTTTAATTCTGTAACCTGAAATAGTGCAATAGTATGGTATTCTATACCTTACCACTGGCAAATTTCACCAGAAAGTACAATCCTTAATTTTTCAAACTGTCTGAAAGTAGAGCATGTCTAGAACCATGTTTTCATAATTTGAGTAGAGCAGAATTTTTCAGGTTCAGGGTTTAGGGGTGTGTTTAGTTTACCCACCTTCAAGTGTTTCTCTGTATGCAGTAAAAGCTTCCAGCCCGGTGAAGAGTATTTCCACGTATTTGTATTTGAAAATAAAAGTAAAATGGAACCTTTGCTAATATCAGAGAAGTATTTTCATGTGTACCCTAACCCACTCAATTACTTTTCAGTCAATGAGTAAGTAAATAACCAGGTATCCTAAGTCACTAGGTATTGATTTGCTCGATAACTTAGCTCATGGTAAATGAAGGCTGGCCTTGAGCTGGAGATCAGGGACTATTTTTTGCTCTACTTCTCTAGAGTCATGATCCATTCTATAGTCTTTGAAATATAGCTTTAAAAGTAGTGTGTACACAGTAAGTACATACAAAATAAATAAAAGCACAAATGTAATGGAAGGATATGAAAGGGAACATTGAGGTACACAAAATTTTGTAGTCCCATAAGAGATCGTGGATTCTTATATTTTCTATGTGCCCGATATTGCAGGTTTTGCTGAAGGGAAACTCCCCCTGACATTAGATCAAGACTTATAATGGCACCATATTCAAAGCACTTAATTTGAGAGTCCTCCAGAGTCCAAATTCAGAGGTCACCCCTGCCATTTCAAAGGAGAATGCTGCAGGGACACTCATAGAGAATCCATCCTGAAGTAACAGATTTTTAATGCATTCTACTAGTACATGTTTAACGTGTAGTTGAAACCTACAGAATTTTAAAATAAAACAAAACCCTGCATTGCACTTTTAGAAACTGAAAGCTGTTTGAGGGATTTTCTTTGTGTTTTTTCTGATCTTCAGACACTGGTGGCTGAGAAATATATACTGTTCTTTTCAGCTGCATAACTATCCTGCTGGCGATTAATTACTTAGATACTTCTGAAGAAATAGGATGTAAAGAAATACCTAACAAAAGCCTAACGCATCTCCAATGATGGAACCCCGTGCTATGCCTGAGATGAATATCCTTCTCAATTTTTTTTTTGAAAGACAAGCAGATTATTCAAAATTATGGCAATCAGATACTGCCAGGGAAGAAAAATAGTGATATGCTGAACAGAAAACACTTAAATGCTGCAAGTCTCGATAATATAATATTTCCACAACTGTTTCTGTTTAAAACTAATAAAAATAAACATAAAACATTCCCTTCTCCTCCTATCAAATTCATTACTTTGAGCGACAAAATGACAAAATGATTAGCTGTTAATAAGGCCCCGGTTTAAAAGATTGACTGACATTGCATTACTCATTTAATTTCCGCTTCTCCTAGTTTTTTTTTTTTTTTCTTCCTCCAAGCACAGAGGGAATTAATATTATCACATCAAAGGCCTCCCTTTAAATGGGGGAGAAAAATCATTTAAAAGGACAGAGGCTGTGATTATTCAAACTAGGTTATTTGCACCTTGTATATATAACGATATCACAGTACAACTTCATTTTGTTCAAATTGCTGTCAGTCACTAATAGAAGAAATTTGCTTCCATTTTATCAGTGGTATTGTGCTCAGTCAGATTTGTGGATGTGGGACGGGGGGTTCAGGGCTGGCATTAAACATGAAATCTGATAAGAAGGATATGAGGAATGGGAAGTAAGGAAGGCACAACATGAATCCAGTATTCACAATGCAAATGCTTTTCCTCTCGCTCTTCCTTCATGGTTTTCTTCCGTCCCTGTGCATGTTGTTTTATTTAAAGACACAGATACGACCACACACTAAAGCGCAAGCATGAGCCTCTGTGGAACATGAAATTTAGCAATATGACTCTGTGCTCTGGTATTTTATTTCCTTTCACTTTGATTCCTGACAGACAAATTATTCTAGGGATGATTTAACACCTAAAGATGTATGTCATATTCCATAAAATAGTTGTATCAGTGGGAAAAATTATGAGTGGCACAACCCTTGGCCTAGCAACAGCCAATGATCTATCAGTGTTTAAGTCTTGGCAGATTGAATTATTCCCCTCTCTAACTGTAACTGTGTTAGGGCTTGCATGACAAACAGTCCACTTGTCAAATATTTATCCTTCCTCCTAAAATAAGGGGGGGAGGAGGGAAAAAAAGATTGACCAGGAGAAGGAGGGGGAATATAAGTGGCAAAAGACCAACCACAGCATGAAATATGAAACATAAATCACTGGGGTCAGGGAGAGCAGGGGAACTTGGTTACTAAGGCTCCAGATGGATTAAATAATGCACGTCCTGAGGGAGGGTGGGAAGGCGAGCGCTAAAATAATAACGGAACAGAATGCTCCTATGTTGAAAGGTTTGAAGACAAGCCTTGTTAATTCAGAAAAGAGCAGAGTTAAATTAGCCCAGGTCTCTGTGAAAAGTAGTGTTATATATTGCACAGGAGAGATAAATTTTCACTCACTCTCTCCAATACATTGGCCACTGACAGGTGACTGCTGTGAGTAGTTCATTAAAATGTCCAGTTCATGGGAGACTTTCAAAATTTATCATGCTTCCTATAGACAACAGGGTCAAGTTCAATGAGAAAGGAAGAGGGCAAAGGTATTATTCACTAATTACCTTTTGAAAACATTTGTAATTTTTTTTCTACAAGTATTAACTTACTTTTAATGCCTCCAGGTTTATGGCTTTAAATCAGAGAGGGAGATCTGAGTTCAGCACATATCCCTGTTTTTACTGTCCTTTGGATGGGATATTTTTGAACATGTAAGAGCATGTGCTATAGCCCTCAGAGTAAATGATTTTAGAAGATGTAAGATCAGACCTTTAGCAGGAATGGTAAGAATAATGTTAATTTTAATTAGGTTTCCTCTACCTAAAAGCCATGGGTATATGCTGAAGTTCAATAATTACCTGTGGGATGGATAGCACTGCATATTATTAAAGCTACTGGACATCTGCCACAAGAGCTCGATGGATGTAAATAACCTTACTATGTTACCTGGGATCAAATGTCTTCTCTTAATTGAATAAATACTGTTGAATTATTTTGCGAAATTTCAGACATGATTATTAAACTGTTCCAGAAATAGTCTAAATTTTTTAAGATGATTTGTTTAGCTCAAGATAACAGTCTTTTAGATAGAAAACTGTGTATTCTACAGAATTTGGATGAAGGACTGTAAGAATGGTAGGAAAATAAAGTGTACTGTTTGTGTCCTTTTGAAAACCTTTATAAATTCATCTATAGCCTAGTGAAAAAAAATGTGGTCAACAATTGTCTGTCTTCTGAAGGAGAGAGAGTGATGAGAGTGTGGTCTGACAGATTAGGATGAGGAACAGGACGGTGGATTGGTTCAAGTGAGTGGAAGAGTCTTTTTTGTCAGAAGAACAGGAGAATATGATGAACTGAAAATTATTAGAAATGAGATGGAAGAATAAGAGTGAAAGGAAGACTGGAGAAGGACCCTAAAGGAAACCTGAAAGTGACTCAGAGAAAATCTTGGAAAGGCAAAGACAAAATGCAGTTAGGCATTTATAAAGGCTAAATTCAGCTAAGGACAAAGAGGTTAATTGCTAATTGCTGCCAGTATCAAGGAAAAGATTTCCAGGAATTTCCGGGGAAAAGTGAGCTATGTTAACAGGTGTTATGTTGTTTCCTAAACATCATCTAAACTTTGTTAATTAATATGTTCAGAAATTTACTTTAAGGATAGCAAAGGACCTTTTACTGTAGGAGTTAAACATTGTGAAGTGAAAGTGAAGGAAGGGAAGTCAAGGGAAGGAAGAAACAGACTATATTCATGGTTTTCATGTGAGAAAACTGTAGTGGATTTCAACTTGCATATTCAGACAACTAAATTTAGGTACCTACAAGTGAACTAGATGCTGCAGCTAGCTTTGTACTCAGCTAATTATAATACATGCAGTACAGTTAATAGCAACTGAAGGGCTACTCAGTTCAGCATGTATGATTATCAGGGTGAGCTGATCAACTTTTAAGACTCCATTGACCCACAGGCTGGTGCTGTCAATATTCAAATCCTAGCTTCAGAGACTGGGATTATGTTTCAGAGTTCCTCTGTGTTCTGGGGCAAGAAATTTTACAAGATTTTTTTCATGAGATCACTATCTGCGAGTTCCTTAGGGGTTCTTGGTTGGATGATTAGAGACCCAAGGACTTGACTGGCCTAACTGCTGAGAATTCGCACCTGTGAGTGCAGCAAATAGAAATCATCATTTTAGCTTAGAAAATATTATTTATTTATGTATTTGAAAAAAGTTTAGGCATCAGACCTCTCAAATTCAGCATCCGTATTTGGAAGTACCCTTGACATGAATCTCATTTGAACCTAGCTCCTTTTTGCAGGGGGATAAATCCCTAATGTTTGTTAAGTCCCTGTATGAAAATGATCACTACTACACATAAACCAGGAAGGATGTTCATCAATGCGTCTTCAGGAGAACTGTGGATAAACAAGTGTGTCCTGGAGACTATACATTGAATGGTGAGGGGAAAACAGTACAGTGAATAGTTATTTGTTAGAAAACATTATCCATTTTATGAGGCAAAACTCCTAGGGGTTGGGGAGGAAGTAGAATTTGATTGCATTATTAGCATTTTTATAATAATATATACACTGAGAGAGTAAATTAAGGTTGCATAAGCAATTTTAATTCTGTGGTTTTCTAATTTCTGAATGCTTGATTTTGCAAACTTAATAGCTTCTTCTAATATGTATTTATGTGGAATTATATAAAGTACAGAGCCTTTTGATTTGTTGCAAATGAATATTCTTTGTCTGCTAGAGTTGTATACATCATTAGTTCAAATAGAAATGTAACATTTAGATTATATGTGTTTAAAGTGTCATGTTATGGCTTTATAAAGCATATACAACTATCTTAAAAAACTCGTGAAAACACCAGGTGAGAAAAAAACGATGGATGTAGTTCAAAGAGCTAGCTGTTTGTCTATATTTGTAATTTGTTCACAATTCTTGGTTTTAGAAATTAATTTCCATAAAAAGATCTTTAACTATTATTTTATTAAAATATTAAACTTATTTTAAACCATTTTCAGGAGGATTTTTTTCCTTCACAGTTGTCCCAACTTAATGTTCAAACGTTACTTCATCATATAATGTTCAAATGTTACTTAAATTGTATGAATTATCTCATTAACTTCAAATGAAACTCAGTTAATATTGTCATTATTGCTGTAGTAGAACAATAAACCTTTGGATAATTGTTTAAAAATAAGATAAATCCCTGTCTACAATATCCCAGACTTTATGTGAATTGAATGAGGATTGTTTTTACCTGGGAATGTATGATATTTATTTAGTTGTACAAAAATAAAAAAATATACTTGATTTTATATCATTTTAGAACTGAATTGACCTATAATATTTTGAGGTGTTTCATTTCAAACAGAGGAAACATTTGGCATTCCAAAAATTTTTATCAAGTAAAAATTCTCCAAAAAATGCAATTGGAAGGAATGAAATATTTCCTTCAACAAGACCTTCTTTTTCATGTGAATATTAAGTACATTGACTAAATGCATGCATAAAATAAGTATCAATAGGTACCTATTCATAATATTAAAATGAATGCAATAATCTATGTGTTTCAGTGAAAGAGAGCAAAAAAGGTTAAAAAAGAACTCATTTTATCTCATTTAAAGAAAGAGATAGAAATTTCTATTTTCTATTAAAAAGCTATGAAAATACCTATTTCCATTATATGTTTCAGTTTTATAAAATTGCACCTTTCAGAGAAAAACTTCCCAAACATTATGCTCACCATAGGTGTTTTCTTATCCTAAAGGAGTCAATAACCTGTTTTCATGTTCATGTTCCTTTTCATGTGTTCTTCACAAATTCTGTAACATTTCTAAAATGAGAAAAACTGGAATTGGCTCAGAACACAAGTAAAGTGTGAGAAGCGCTTCCTAGGAAATGGAGCGAGTACCTGCTAATCTCATCCCTTCTCAGATTTGTAACAGTACACATAGTTTTTACAACTGTTTATGTAAAGTGTAGAAATATTTTTAAGGCCCTCTACTGAACATCATATAGCTTTGGCTACTATGTAGGGAAACAGAAGAATTAATTCCAGCACCTGAAGGGGCTACAAGAAAGCTAAGGAGGGACTGTTTACAAAGGCTTGTAGTGATATGACTAAGGACAACGGGTATAAACTGGAGAGGGGAAGATTTAGGCTAGACATTAGGAGGAATTTCTTTACAATGAGGGAGATGAGGCACTGGCACATGTTGCTCAGGGAAGCTGTGGCTGCCCTGAGCCTAGAAGTGTTCAAGATCAGGTTGGATGGGACTGTGGGCAGCCTGGTCTGGTGGGAGACGTCCCATCTCAAGGGGGTTGAAACTAGATGATATTTAAAGTCCCTTCCAACCCAAACTATTTTATGATTCTGTGATTCTTTGATTCTAATTACTCATGGGGTTCTTGTTGTTATGAAGTTACCACTAATATATGGATAAAGAATATAAATCTAAAAATGTATTTGGGGAAATTAAGATTCTTCCAATTTGCAGGTCTCTTAGTGTGGTGTATTTTTTTTTGTACTGTCTTTGGTGCTGAGCATTGCCAAAAATACTGAGATGAATACATATATAATTACTTTTGGTTGAATGTCATTTATTATTTATCATACCAATTTTAAGATCAACTCATTTATGAATGAGTAAACAAAACTCTTTGGGTTGACATATGTATTTATTGTTTACTTCTGGAATCATTCTATCTGCAGTGGAAATCAAAAGAAATCATTTTAGTTCAAAAGTAGCCAAAATGAGAAAAATATTTGAGCAGACGATATGATTGTGTTAGCATTACTGGAATTATTCTTTCACTTATACTATTTTCTGTAAAGTAATTAAATAAAATTAATAAAAAAACTTTGAGTTTTTTGTTGATTTTGTTGTTGTTACAATACCTGCAGCAGCAAGTACCAAAATGGTAACAGAGAACAGGTGAAAGATTACTACCACTTATGTATGTTATTGAGTGATATAGAATCATAGAATCACCAGGTTGGAAGAGACCCACCGGATCAGTGAGTCCAACCATTCCTATCAAACACTAAACCATATCCCTCAGTAGCTCGTCCACCCATGCCTTAAACACCTCCAGGGAAGGTGAATCAACCACCTCCCTGGGCAGCCTGTTCCAATGCCCAATGACCCTTTCCATGAAAAACTTCCTCCTAATCTCTAACCGAAATCTCCCCTGTCCTGTCCCCTGTCACTTGGGAGAAGAGGCCAGCTCCCTCCTCTCTACAACCTCCTTTCAGGTAGTTGTAGAGAGCAATGAGGTCCCCTCTCAGCCTCCTCTTCTTCCAGGCTAAACAACCCCAGCTTGTATCATTATAGTCACTTCATAAATCAAAGAGGAAAGACACAAGGAATGTGTACTATGACAGTTCTTTAGATTATGCAATTCTAGTGTTGTTATTCATATATCATTCTGAAATCACACAGAGAAGGTCTGAGTACCTGTGAAGTTTACCTAACAGATGGCATCCCTCTGTATTTTCCTTATCCATCAATTGCATGGATGTTCATGGAGCTTCTCAGAGTTGCAAGCAATGAGGTTGAACAGAAAATGGAGGTGGCTAATGTCAAGTCCAATAAACTTGTACTGAGAAAAAGTTCTGGAGGTTATTTGATGCTTCTCTTAAAATAGTCTCTTTTGGCATCCCTTGAATGAGCATGGACCCCATGCTCACCTATATCCTGATTACACTTCCTTTAGCTGTTAGGTTGGCTCAGAGTTAGAGCTAGAGTGAAAACAGGTTTAGGTTTGCATTCTCTTCTCCATCTCAAGGATTTGTCTGATGACAGTCTGTCCTACTTATTAAAGTAGGAGGGAGGTAAGAGTTCAGTCTTATCAAGCTAGTATGCCACAGTCTGCTATTCCTCAAAGAAAAGTATGTTTTCTTGAGTGTTTCAGGATTTATCTCCCGAAAGAAAACATAGTTTCTGGAATTTCTTCCATGCTTGACTCCACTGCACAAAAGAAGAAATTTTGTTGGTAATGTAAAGATTGTGTAAGTCCTCTTACAGCCTTTCTGCTCCATAAATACATGTCAGGGAAAAAATAAGACACAATTATTTAGTGTATCTCTCAGCAAGAACTCAGTTCCTATCACATCTTTTGAAGTCGGTAGCTTGCTGATGAAGCATGGTCTATTTTAGAAGAATGCAATTCTGCTGGACAGTCCTAGTTGTTAGTGGACAAGTAACACGCTCTGTCAAATTTAAAATTATCTTGGCATGATTTCGCTACAATCAACATATATTTCTCACGGTTCTTCTTTGCTTGAGCTTTACTGAGTAATAGAAAATTTCTGCATTTTACATCTGCCTTGATATCCACTGGAGCACATCCTGCAGCAACTTTGGTCTAGACCTTAATATTACATATATATTTAGGAAAAAAAGGTTTTATTTAGATAACTTTAGGCACATTTAAATTGATAAAGGAAATACTTTGGGCATGTTCTTTTCACAATAATTTCACAAATCTCATTTTTTAAAGTACATACCATAAAACAGTAAGTTCCTCAAAGTATTTCAACATAGGAAAACTAAATTGCAGATCACCTTTGCGTGATCCAATTTCTTTAATCCCTTTGTTTTAAATAACTGAAATTGGCATTTTTTCTGCTCTGTGAAATGAAAATAATAGCTGGATGTTTTTTTCTTCTGTCAAAAGAAATGCATGTATTTATTGATAGTAAGCAATGACAACTTTTATGTGACAAGATAATTAATAAAAGGAATAATATTTGTATAAAAATGGTGTTGAGATCAGTAATGCATCCTCAGTCGACTCTACAATATCTTTCACCCAATGTTATAAAACCACTTCTGTTCAATACTGATAAATTCACTCCTTTGTAAAGCTACAGCTGAAAAAAACATTTCAAAACTGTACCTGGGAAAACAATAATAAATGCATTTTGATAAAGTTTCATTTCTGTTTTGGGAGGATTTGTTTCTAAAATGATGACATGCTCTTCACCTTATAAAAAAAATTAAATGTGTTCTGGCAGCACCTTCATCTGAATAGCAGCTTGAAGGGTGTTTGAAGTGCTGCTGCTGTGTTTGAAGGTTTCTGTATCAGGACCTTGTTTGTCAGACTGCATATTTGTCAACATAGACATATCAAAGAGGTCAGGTCAATAGCACTTCAGTATAAAGTGAGCAGGACAGGGTCAAACAGAAGCCCTGAGCCTTGTACCAAGATCAGATGGGAAAAATGTGAAGTACGTTCAAAAGGAGCCTGTCATTTTTCTCTCTCTACTGAATGTAGTTTTATGTTTATTGACCTGGATAGTGCTTTTTTAGATTACAAAATCACACAGAACAACCAGGTTGGAAGGGACCCATCGGATCTTCTAGTCCAACCAAAATGACAGGAACTTTCAGCAGTTTTAAAATAGAAGAGCATTAGGAGCAGAAGCAGAACATTTCAAAGTTAGAAGATTCTCTTCAGGTCTTAAAACCTCATGAGGAGACATGGAATTGCAGTGAGGTTGGAAGGAACAGCAGTAGAGACGAAAATCATGCTTCCTTCTGGCGTAACGTATTCCCAGCCTGGATAATACTCTCAGGCAGACTTATGATCAAGTCTAGATGTCGTATCCAACCCTCATTCAGACTTTAGCAAGGCTGACTTTCTTTGCCCCTCTGCCTCTGTGTGCCCTTTCAAAATCTGTCTTCATTTTAGGCTGTGATTACACACACCGGTCAAAGATAGGGCCTTTGATCAGTTATCATCTGCTTTTACAGATGGAGGCAATGTGATTTGCCCAAGGCTGCAAAGCAAATCAGAAGCAGAGTCAGAAACAAAATCTGGATCTAGATTTAAAATATATCTGTTACCAGTAGACCAGCTGAGCAATACACTTTGCATATTTATGCCATTTCAGCCAAATACTGCAAACTGCATTTGATTTTCCGGTCTGAGAAATGTAATTACAACAATATGTTATTGATTTGCATGGTACATTCTGATGTTGATACTAAACACTTCACTGGAGAACGGATAATAATTTGACTGGGTAGATGGACAGCTGCCACGAACCAAAAGGATGTGATGATATTTTCTGCAAGCAAAATATCCCAGTGGATCAGAACGGATGTTCAGCAGTTTAAGCAGAAAGTCAAATGTTAGAACATTGAGCTCACAAGACCCCACCTAGTACACTGTCACCCTACTGTCTGTCAGAATGAGCTGGGCTAATACAAAAATAAAACAAACATTTACAGCCAATCTCTGATGAAGTTTCCAAACAATTATTCTAAGCAGTTACACAGCTACAATCTTAAGACACGTTGTCCCTACCACCAAATTAAGGGACAGTTTATGCAGTGACATCAAGATGATTTTAGCTGGCCCAGCTGAGGAAGGAGTCATCAGACAACTATTATCTATGCTGATTTTCTGAGTGAAAAACAAAGCGAATGAAAGCCAGAGAAAGATTATTTTTTTTTTAAAACGGATGTGTATATGTGCTGAGGGCTGACACATTTTTATCACCATTAAGACAGTTGTCCTTAGGTCAGCATTGCTTAGTCAGGAACAGAAATATCTGGCAATGTATGGCATGCATCTGTTTATATTTAGTGTCCCTTAGCAGAAAGTTGACAAGGTCTGCCCAGGAGGTTTACAACCTTGTGCTTACCACCCCTACCTTTCTTCCCCTTCTCTGTTTATGTAAGCAACATACTTTCTGTTTTGAGATATAAAATGGCAAATCTGGTGTTTGGTTCTTTTTCCTTCCCTCTTGGTTTTTCTGTTAAGGTCAACACTGCTTCAGAGACCACCTATCACTTTTAATCCAGTTGTTTCCAGTATTCATTATATCACTTCCCAGCACAAAAAAAAAGATCACCTTCTTTGACTCTATCTGTGAGTCCTACTGCTCATCATGAAGAAATTCAGAGCTGTTGAATGATGATAGGTTAGAGTGAATAAAAAAGTGCCTGCAACAACAAAATAATAAAAAAAAAAGGGGGGGAAAAAAGAAGTGGAGAAGAAGGTTTCTGAAGAATGCGGGAAAGATAAATAGGACTGATACTTTGTTTCATTGTCAGTAGCACTCTGGGGTTATTTGAAGCACTTATTTATGCACTGTAAGCAGAACAATACTGTAGAAGAAATGATTAAATACCAGCTCTCCGAGCAATAGACATCTCATTGTGGCAGGCCTAGACTCACCAGTGGGTGGTTTTGATAAAGGCAATATGAGTTGATAACTGATACAGTTTGCCAGGGAGTCATCTGGGGATGCTGACAGCTACTATGCTTTAATAAAATCATTAGAATGTAAATGTTTTTATTGCGAAATAAAGAGCCTCCAGCAAAGTTGACACTATCGCTGCTCCCTCCACTGAATGAAAGCACCGATTAGCATTCAAATGATATAATGATAGTCTGGTTATCTTTATTAAAATTTTTCAAATCGAGTCTTCATTTTGCATGATTGAGTTTTAAACAAATGCAATATTCAGTAGGCTGGTGAGCCAGTCTGAACACTCTTGAAATAATTAAAGTGTGCCTTTTATTTTTTTAAACATGTGTTTCATAAGCAATGAATTGGATTTGTTATTTTAATATGACAATATCTAGTTAGCTTTGCATAAAATAGGGATGTTATAGCATAATTATTGAAAGGGTACAACTTTTAAACATATGTTTCATAAAGCTGAATTCAATTTTCTGAAATGTGACAATGCCAGTCAGCAGCTGAAATAATATCAAAGGATGACTTGATTGTTTAGGTTAATTTCATGGACAATCTTTACTGTATCATCATTGATGGTAAATGGTGTGCTTTGTGGTATTTATTTTCAAAGGAAACACAAAAATCATTTCCCATAAGGTTCATCAGTTTGGGGGTTAGATTTTTTAGCTGCAAGAAAATTAAGCAGATTCTAAGAAAATAATTCTGATCCTGGTTTATTGTATACTAGCAGAGGTTTTGAACTATCCAAGAAGTGGAGGAAATTTAAGCATAAACTCATCTAAGTCCCTCATATTGTACTCTACATAAGATCAGTCAATCATTAATAAATATTGGGAAATCCCATAGGATCTGATCTTCTTTTCAGTATTTCTTTCAGTCTTGTTAACTCAGGCTAGCCCTTCTCCTGGATTAACCAAACCTATAAAACATACTGTACTTCAGATACCAATAAATACACCACATTGTAAGCAAGTATGCTTTGGCTGGTTCTTGGTTATAAAGAATCAAGAGAATCAATGATGACATGGACATGGTTTAGTGTTTGATAGGAATGGTTGGACTCGATGATCTGATGGGTCTCTTCCAACCTGGTTATTCTATGATTCTATGATTCTATAAATATTACTTAAAAATGTGTTCCAGAAATAGCTGAAGTATTGATTCCAGTCTAAGATGTCTTCAGAGCTGAATTGTAAAAAAGAATTAAAAAAACTCATCTGAATAGCTGACAAACTCTTGTATCTGTCGTTTGAGGAAGAAACAGAGAATGTAGTTGCATTTTTAGTTCTTAACTAGTCTGTTAGTACAATGACTTTGCAATCATGTTCTGGACATTTTAGAAGATTCTAAAGAATCAGATATTTCAGTACTTTAACTTTCACTGAAGAAGTTCCAGATTATCATGAAGAGATGGAATATACGTACCCCTCTGGCAAGAAGCTAACATTGGGAAAACAGGGATGTTAAGAACCTATCTATTTAGTTCTTGTGCAATAGGAAGAACTGGCACACAAAGTTGCATTTTTGCGTTATTATTTGTTGTTGTTGTTGATATATGAGTGTGTGTAAGAGAAAGAGAGACTTAACTGCAAAATTAAATTTAACACATACATCAATGTGGTCTCATTACTGCAATCTGACTAAATGGAAGTAGAATATCTTTAGCAGACTAGCTAGAGATGTGATACCTGCTGTTGAGGAAAACCATGTACTCTTTCTACCTAAAAGATGTGGTTGCCAACCAAAGGAGATAGGAAAAACTTCAGTCCAAATCATTCCTTCCCATCTGCACCATGTTTCAGAATAGACTGTAGAGCATTCTGTATCATCCTAAGAGCCGATGTACTGCTTTGTGCCAGAGGATTAGTCTCAAGAGAAGGAGAGCACCTCTCCTGTCCTGCATGTATTGTCAGTGCAGCCAGTCTGGTCTAAATGAGAGATATCACAACTTTCTTTGCAACTATGCTTCAACAGATGTCTTGCAGACATTACTTAGAGTATTACTGGATTACAGAACTGGAAGAAGAAAGGCTTCCCAGTTTATACAAATCTGTGTTCCCACACTTTTAATGACAACTTGTAAAAGAGAGACCAGGATTATAATAGATCTGTGTAAAAGCAATTTTAACACAGATTCTGATGAATGACCAAAGGAAATCTTCTCACTACTACCCACAAAATGTTTTTATTTGCAAGCCTTGCAGCCTAACACAACTCATTCACAGAACTACTTATGTTGGTGCTGGGCATATAACATCACTTTTTCCAGGCAGTAAGTACACCTCTTCACAAAGAAATACAAGTGCAAACCTGATAGTTACACCAATTGGTTCACTGGGACAGGCACTGTAGCAAAAGCCTAATTTGGCTGTAGTGTGGAGTGTTGTAAAACAGATCTAATCAGTGTGTCTGATTATACTCAAAGTCTGAGGAGTTAAAAAAAAAAAGAAGAAAGAGGTTTTCCACTTTCTGTTATCTAGCTCAAGTATTATATTATAGATTCAGAGAGGAAATGTGCTGAGTAAGTGGCCCTGAATGGAAGTGAAAGAAACCCTTGGGACCATTTGTGAAGTAGAATTTTAGCTTAGTTTAAAGACCTGTAGCACATGCTGTTCTTATTGACAGGGAATGAGTTTGCTCTTTTAGTAGAATCAACATAGTAACACCTGCTTTAGAAATTTAGGAAAGAATCCAACCTACACAGCCTTAAGAGCTGGACAGATGCAAATGAAGTCTGGAGTAAATGAAGAGCAGAAAGATAGACATAGATTTGGGTGGACATAGGCCAACACCAGGTAGAAAAATCACAGAAGTTTTGAGAGAACATTTGCACCGTCATAATATCATCATACTCATCTCTGGAGCATTTATTTTTCTTTGCTTTTACAGAAGGAACAATAGGGGGAAAATATGCAAAAAGAAAAAGAAGCCACACTCAGTCTGTGCACATATGTATGTGTATTCCCAATGGTGTGTAAATATAGTGATAAAGTGAGGAAAAAAAAGAAGAAAGATGGTTAAAAATTGACCATATCAATGGAAGGTTACCTGGCAGGACAGATAGTAGGAGACCTAACTCAAGCATTAGAAAGGGATTGTCCCATTGCTACTTTTCGCAGTATTGTCAGTACTATTATGACAGAAATTGCATCCTGAATTTTCAAAGTTTTAAAAAGACAGTATCATCCTCATGGAGAAAAACACACAGGCTGTGTGTGATTTGCAGATGCTGACATATTCTGGACAAAGTTCAACAGCTGCTCTCACAAGTTGAAAATGCAGCTGAACTGCTGGTGTAGTGACTCAAGTGACTCAAAAACAACTGCAGTATAGTTTTAACTGCCATCTTCTGTCTCCTCCTTATATTCTTCCTTCTGGCTCACAGAGGGTTGTCAGACACATAAAATTCTCTGGACTTTAAGTAACAGAATAAAATATTTAATATAAATTACTGTTGACTGTTGGAAGAATTTATTTCCAGATGCTCAGAGCTGCATCTGGAGAGTTTAGGTGGAGGCTACAACTAAATGCCATATGGTGAGCAGACTTACCTGATTAGCAGTCTCTCTCATCCTGTGCCTGGGTTTGCATTGTTATGCCTCAGATCACAGTTGTCTGACTCAAGACACTACCTCTATGGTCTAAAACAGTAAATAGATACTGAAATAGTAACCATGTTGTCAGGTGAGCTAACACAGAGCTCTGTGGGCTTGGCTCTGTTGGAAGACGCTCTTTGCTATAGTTTTTCTGTTGAAATTAATGATGCAGCTCTTGATCAGTTCTGCTCGTTGACAGTTAAGACCTAATCCTGGACTGATTTTCAACTCAGTGACATATTTAAAAGAGTAATGTGGGCTGGCTTCAGTGAGCAGAAAAGTGAAAGAACAAAGAAATTGGGGAAAGAAGGTTAACTTTCTCAAGTAAAAATTTATGGTTCAAAAAAACCCAACAGTGTGGCTCATGACACAAGGAAATTAAAGTATATGAAGTCCAAACAGGTTATCTGTTGAACACTCTGCTAAATATCAAATACTTTTAAAAAATATCATTTGTAGTTGTAACTGTGATAAGGAACATAATAGGACTGATCTGTGCATAAACTGCTATTTGTAGCTGGAAAAAAAAAAGTAATGACCCCAGGCTTTCCCAGCACACAGTTTAGGAAAGGCAGAAATATACAGGCTGAATAAAAATATAGAACCTAATGGGATATCTGGAAAACATTGCCTGTCCCTCCTGAGGAAAGAACTGGTGTCATCCTGAAAGTGTGATTCAAATAGTTATGTTACTTTGGTTATGTTCCTCCAGGTGATTGGGAAGATGGGATCTTGTATTATGGCATGAAAGTGGAAAGAGTTAGACAGTTTCTTTTGCCTTACTGTCCTTCCATTGGCACAAAGCAGGGACTAGGGGAAAGTTAGCTTTAAGTCACTTCTCTTCAAGGCCACCTGAGCATCAGTAAAGTCTCATCTGTATCACAGTGCTGAAGTGCAGAATCTCAGGTAGAGATGATAGGGAAGAGGAAGGAAAAGTAAGGGAAGGTGTTTATATATATCTATATATGTGTAACCTAGGCAAAGACAAATTGAAGAGCTTTAGCAAAAGTACTGCAAATCCCCTGAGAGATATCCAGCATGCTATAGAAGTCATGATTCCAACTGGTTTGTGCTAAAAGAATAATTTAAAAAAAGACTACTGATGAGGATTGAAGATATCTGGTCGCTCCTGAAACATCTGCCACATACCAGCTTGTTATTATGCTCATATGAAAACCATATTCCTTCATCTGCACCACATTTATGGCTGCTTTGATTAGATTTTTATGGATACAGGGCCCATAACTTTGCTTTCACCCTGAAGGACAAATGAATGCAAAATAAATCAATGTGAAATTCAGAGCATGCCAGCAAGTTCCATCACACCAATTTGGAAAACTTAAAAAGTTTCAGCAGGTGTAATATATCAGTACATAATTGTACTAGTTCTATTATAAGCTTACAACTAGTCACAACAGCAGCTTTGATTTCTAACAGTTTTGTGTGTAACATATTTAAAATTTAATGAGTGAATTCAAATGGGTCAGCCAAGAAAAGAGTACAATTCAGATACAGCAGAAAGATAATAGGTGTGTTTTGTTCACCCCTTAGTTTTATCCTTTTTTCTCGCTGCTTTCCTTCCTTTTCCTAGAAGTGGGATATTGTCATCCTCAGTTCTTCTGTTATTTTCTTACTTGTTATTTGTCAAACATTAGATTTATTATTTTTCTTCCTTCGTGTGTAGAAGCATCCTCTTAGTACTTTTTGACATAAATTATATTTTTAGAAATTGTGACCCAGAGAGACAAATTTAGAACTGGAAGGATCAATTCAGAAAATATAATGACATATAAAATTTGGTATGAAACTTATTCAAATGCAGAAATTGAGGAGGTTTAAAAACTACTTCTCATCCAAGGCAAGGTTTTAACCTCTGTAACAAGTACTATTATAACTTAACATAAAATTGTTTGCTAGCAAGCAATTATCCACTGGCATCATAGTATTGATGTCTAACTCAGGGAGGTTATACCCAAGGAAGAGGTGGGAATCACAGACATTTCTGAGTTCTAGCCATTTCCCTTCTTCTGTTCAATTTCAAAGCATATCTTTTCTGTCGTAGCCTAATTTTGCTGTTTATGATTGTGACTTGGTGTGCGTGTTATATGTTGTAACTTGCCCAAGTTGTTCTCTGCCTCTTGTTTCTCTTTGCTCCATGTTTTCCTGGTCTGTGGGTAAGTGAATTATAACTTACTCCTATACCCTGCAACGTGATATTTAATTCTTACGGATGGTGATGTAAAAGACAATATCATTCTCATTCTCTTCTATTCCTCCCAGCATACGACCTCAATTTCTACCACTTGGATTCCTGATTATCCAGATCCTCTGACTCTCTTCCTGCAATCTCTCCTCCTTCCTTTTACAGAGACTTCTCGTGGAGTAAAACATGATTTTCATTAAGTGAGGTGGAATGATCTAGCTTTCTCAAATCATCAATGTGTATTTAACAAGGCAGAGGATTGGTGAAAACATGATTGTATTAAGCTTTGCAAAGGGTTCTGAATCGTGAGGTTTATTTATCACATTTGCAATCTAAATAAAAACTTGGGGTTTTTTCCTGTATATAATTAAGAGATATTAGAGGCTACTTCTATGCTGTCTGAAAAAGACAAAGGAAAAATTAACAAGGGACTTACTCTGAGTAAGTAGATCAAAAGTGGAATTTGTTCCTCAAAAGGGAAAGAAAGAACGCAGCTTGCAGGAAATTGATCAATGCCTCCAGAGCCATACTGTAAATTTCTCTTCTTTCATCTTTACACATGGAAATAAAAGGACCTATCTGTTTCAATTGGAGTTTTATGGGTATGTTTTACAGCACTGACTAAGTTATCTGTCTCCTTGTGGTAAGAAGGTGGATAATTCCCTATCTGAAAGTGTTTCTATTTTGCTTTTTTGGGGGCAAACATCAGAAGTGACCACAATCTCAATGCACAAGGAAGGACATAAATTGGTAGAAAAACACAGCATAATAGACCTGCTCATATTGCGCTCAAGGGGACTCCAGGGACCAGCCAATCCATACAAAAAGAATAGTGTGAGCTAGATGGGTCCCAGTATGATTAATCACCAGAGCAATGCAGATTTAGCGCATTAGGTGAAAAGATAAATGTGTAAAATGCTGTGTTAGAACCCATGGAGTGGCCCACGCGGTAATTCAGGGTCAGTAATTGAACTTCAGTCTAATTATCCTGGGGAGATAATATTAACTTATAGTTGAATGTGAAAGAGAGAGTCCATAATTCATCACTCGATGGGGCTGCTCATTGCATTGTGTTATTGAAATATGATGGTTCCATTTTTATCCTGTCATAATGACAACTGATGTGCTTATTTTCTTTCTCTGTGCCTCCAGGGGATGATGAAATAGTAAGCAAACATTCTTTCTGGTGAAAGAACAGCACTTTATCACGCTGGCTTCAGTTCTTAAAAAGCATTCGCAAAGTTGGAAACAATTTCTAGAACCGAGGCTGGGCATTTCCCCTTGCATTCTTGTTACAGACAGCTAACCTAAATAAAAGTAATCACTTTTTTCTCTTTATGAGATGCAATTTTTTCCTTCCACAGCTATCAGGTGTGTCAGTGCTTTAAATTTTCTGAGTTTCCCTTCCATTTCTAATCTTCCCAGGATACAAAATTCCAGATGAAGTTAGTTGTAAGAGAGGGTGCTGCAGAGCAAAAATGAATTCTAGAATGTGTCCAGTTCTCCATTTCACACCTACATAAGTTTCATTAAGTCTCATTAAAAATTATAAACATTTTCATCATCTAGGATTTTAAATTCAGTCAGTATTTTTAAATTATTGAAATTATGCCTGGGTGAGGAAATTCCTAGATCTTGTAAACTATTTATCCAAGTAACATATCAGAATGCAAAGCATAGCAAGATTTAGGTTAGAGAAAATTTTAACTGTAAATTTATTATATTGGCATAAAGTGAAATATATTGGCTTATATTACAGTGAAAATCACTGAATATTTCACTGTATGTCTTCTCTTGTCCTCTTTGGGTAGAAAAGTAACGATTACTCCACAGGAACCAAATCTGTTTCATAGTTATAACTACACATTTGTCCTTGATTACATTAGATTCTGACTTAATAGTCTGATAAGGCATTAGGAAGACACAAGCTGGACTAGAAAAAGAGTAAGAAGCTATTTAGGAATGCTAATAAAAATGCCAGAACAAAGGAAAAGGAGATGAAATTCTAAAAAGGGAAATTGTTGTTATTAAATATAGAGTCACTAGAATTGTGAACAACACTCAGGTGACTTGCAGTGCACTGATGATGTTGACAAGAGACCACATTTGTTGGATTATAGACTTACATCATGCTTTTACTACTGTAACATAGTTTGTAAGTGATGACAAATGCGAGATGCTTGACCTAAACAGAATATAAATGGAATTTATGAACCAAACTCACATTTAATACTTAGATACAGAAACATCGATAGGTTTTACTGAAGCTTGTTCTTTGTTGTGTTTTTTTTTTTTCTTTTCTTGCTTCCCCAATTAAAAATTCAGTGTCTTTGGTTCATATTACTGTGGCAGAGGTGACTATCTGTTCCTGACAAATTTTCAGTGCAGCTTGTATTCCCCATGGAACGCATTGAATCTTCATATTGCTTTGGCCAGCAAAATTTACAAAGCCAGGAAGAAATGTCAAGAATTCATAAAAGTAATGCTCTAACATTAGTAGAACTCAGCATTTCTGCATGGACAGAAGGGGAAGGACAGCTTGAACAATCGATTGCTACTATCATAATAGGAAGTAAGCTGAAAACTGGTTTTCATTTGATTCCACGCAGCTGACCCCTGAAGACACTGCACTGTGGCAGAAGCAACTTGAAATATATCCCTACAGAAATATGGTTGGCAATGATTGGAGATTGTCACCTATGAGGCAAGTAGTAAAGAGAAAGTAAGGACACACGACTGAATACCGTGGGCCATTGGAATAAAGTGACTTGCTTCACTGGAAGAAAACAGTGAAAGAAAGAGGTCACGTGTCTGCACTTTAGAAGCTGTATTTCCATTAAAAAATTCAACTGGGCAAAGGCATTGGCTGGAAAACTATCCAGATGTAGTCTAAGTATTTGATTCTTGGCATCTTTCTTGTGTGGTTTTGACACAGATCAGATAGCTTTCTGTCAGAATATGCCTAGGAACTGTTCCAGGATGAGCCAGGGTCAGTAGTTCCTCCAGTGAGCATGGACAACTCAAAAAATTTTGAGGGGGTAGCAGAGAGGGTGTGAGGTAGTAAGAGAGTTCAGTCTCATGGAAGTGAGCTGTGGAGAATTTCTGTGTGGTTTTTGCTACTTTGGAGTACTGTCTTTAGCAAAAAGGAAGAAATTAGTAAAAATTCTTTTCAAATTAAAAAAGAAATAAATGCAGGCATTCAGTGTCCAGGTGCCTTAGCAGAGCTAACTTCAGATCTGTAAAGTGGAGGACAAGACAAGGTGAAGATTAGCTCAGGCATTTCCAAGTGAATCCCAGTGCATCCCAGTTCAGCAGGAAGGCGATTTGAGCTGCTGTAGGGGCATTCCCCAGGGATGCTGGGGGCCTCGGGAGTTGGGGGGGGCAGGGGGCGGCTGGGAATCCACAGTCTCCCCATCACCCCATCTCCCCCATCACCCCCATCTCCCCTCATCAACCCCATCTCCCCATGGATTGGACTCCATGGTCCTGTGGGTCTCTTCCAGCCTAGTGATTCTGTGGTTCTCTGGTTCTGGGTGTGGAGCACCTGGGCTCTCTTGGAGACTCCTCCCTCCCCAGGTGTTGCTGCTTTGCCCTCTCCAAGGGATCCCTTTTTCTTCCTGGGGGGGACCAACAGCCTCTAGCTGTGCCCGGCCGGGCTGTGGGTGAGGGATCATCTCCTGGCATCACCTCTGCCCTGGCATCACCGGTGAGTCCCCATGGCACACCCTGCATCCCACGGGAGCGTGGTTGGGGGGGGAGAAAGGCTGGGGGGCCTGGTGGCCCCCCAGCCAGTTAGGCAGGTAGGAATTATTGGGAGGATTGGTGGCTGCTACGGTCTCACCTCTCAGCAGGGCTGACCCCTCTGTGTGCCCTTGGGCTGTGAGGAGTTATCATTCTGGGGTGGGTGAGGGTCAGTGGTGGGACAGAAGCCCTTTGGAATTGGGGCTCCTTGCTTGGTGAACTGGGGGTCCCTGTTGTGTGCCTGCTGAGGGATATGGGTTAGTGAGTGACAGGAAGGGTTGGACTTGATGATCCAGTGGGTCTCTTCCAACCTACTGATTCTATGATTTGCAGTTATGGATGGAAAAAAGGTACTCAAGTTCAGGGTGCAGGGTTCATTCTAGTAATTTTGTTTTAGTTTGACTGAGGCAAAGTGATGACAGGGTGTTTGCTGTGCAATCTTCAGTAAACACTGTAAATTTTAACATGCAAAATGGACAGCAGTTTTCACTTCAATACCATTGAATTATATTGCGGAGGAGTTTTCTTATATACCAGGTGCAACTTTATTTTACATGTAACCCTTTCACTTTCGATACTGTATTTTCTTAACCAGAATGTCATATGTTCTTTAACTTTAGTTTATTGCCTTACACAGGTCTTAAGAAATCAATCCTTTAAAAATACCTTTCAGTATAAACACTGATTTTTGAACATTGGATCAATACTACACAAATAAAGTGGAAAGGACAGTCACTGAAACACAAGAAGACAGAACAGGTACATAGTTAACAAAATGTTATTGCTGTGTCCTAGTGGCAGGAAACATAACTGTTACAGTAAAAGTGGAGATTTAGGAAGGGGCTTTTCATATTTACTATACCATGTGGACCCAGACTGCATTTAATATTTGCTGTGCATAAAACCAGAGAAAAACTATCGTGAATTTGGCGACCAAGGAAATTATTTCCTTTAGGTCAGATTTTATTCTTAAATGCACATATATATTTTTTGTAATATTCAAAAGTTAATATATTATATTTGTCTATCCAAATGTGACTTTTTACACTTCTGTTTTGCTTCTTACAGCTATTTATAAACAGAAAATTATCTTGCACATAAACAGTGCCTTTTTCCTTACTCACATATTTTAATATCAAATTATTTTGAAAAACCTTTTTGACTCTCTGTTCTTGTATATAATGCTTTACTATGCACGTAGAATTCTGTGCTTTATGGGTGTACAAAATTTAAACCTTCGCAGTGAGGATGTAGAAAACTACAAGTATATGTAAAAGAACATCATCTCTTCCATAACCTCTTCGTTCATACTTACTGTTGGATTATTCGATTTTAGACCAGGTGCATTAAAGAAAAAGCACATAGACCAAATTTCCTTAAATCTTTCCTAGGAATTCATATTATTACATATCCAGATATAATGGAACCTTTCTGAAGCATGAAATAATTGTATGTAGCCTTATGTCAAATAAAAATGTTTAGAGTATTGAGTTAATTAAGCCACTGATCTGAAGCAGTGTTCATCATCCTAGGTTCCTGCTGTCTTTCAGAATAAGTGGATTTCTGTGTATATCATCTATCTCTGATATTGCAGAAGTCCTACAGTCAACATAAAAAAGTGAAACTAAAAGGTACAGCAGTATTTTCCACTGGTGTCACAACATAAACTCTTTTATCTTTTTCTTTTTTAAAATGGCTACATTTACATTTACTCTTTCTTGTACACAAGTCATAATGTCACAAAATCTATTTTCTCTTTAATAAAACTTATCATAATGTCTGAAGGCTTGATTTATGGACAGGCCTGTTGTCACCTTGACTGCCTGAACCCTTTTATTTACTGCGAGAGTTCCAAGATAGGTCATGATATTTATGCTAGGTCAGAACAATAATGTCACCAGGATCAGTGTTCCTGACTGTAACCTATTTGTCTAATTTAAATAATGAACATCATTGGTGAAAACTGCAGATTGAAACTGTAACACACAAAGGACAATAGAATGAGTTTGTGCAGGATATCAGGCATCAATATGGACACAAATCATTACCTACTTACTTCAGTTTGCTAGCCAAACATTTTTTGTTATTCTTTTCAAGAGGCTCCAGCAGTATCCAGATGATTATAAGACATAAAATATTTTTTTTGATTAATTCTGACAAAGTAATATTATTTCTAATAACCATAAGGGTGTATGTGATGCTTCTTTTTCGATGGCATGGAACATGACAAACTTTTCAGACAGAGTAAGACCTTTCCCTGCTGTCTAAAAGCCAAAAAAAGTCTTTTCAACTCCTCAAAGGTATTCACTACGAAATTTAAATGCACAAGTACAACAAAGTATATCCTTAGGTACAAGGACAGGATATGATATCAGCATGCAAATTTCATTTTGGACAAATGACACAAAGAGGTTGATACACCTAACTGTTCAGAGCTCTATTCATTAAATTCAGCAACCCAAGCTAGAAGCCAATGATCCCTCCATAATGAATCCGAAGAAGTGAGCACCTGAATCCGCAGTTTCTAGTGTTGCATGGTGAGTAGACAGGAGGTAAAGGCAGCCAATAGGAAGCATAGAATTATAGAATCATGGAATGTCCTTAGTTGGAAGGGACCCAAAAGGATCATGGTGTCCAAATCCTATTCCTGCATAACATAAACCCTAAGATTCACACCATGTATCTAAGGGCATTGTCTAAATGCTTCTTGAATGTTTTGGGGTTTGGTGCCATTACTGCTCCCCTGGGGAGCCTGTTCCTGTGCTCCACCACCCTCTGGGTAAAGAACCAATATCCTAATACCCATCCTAAACCTCCCCTGGAATATGCCAAGTATATGTCAAGCAAATCGCACATTTACTATTTAGATGGCAGATTTTATCCTTACTCCTGCCCCATCCTCCGATTGAAATTGCACTATAGAGACTGAAAAATAAAGTTTTTGCCAAATATACTTTTTTCAAAACAGTCTGTTTAATCAATGCTTCTTTGAGTAAACACATTCTAGTGGGATAGTTTCTGTCTTCCAGAGCTCTCTAATGATAGAGAAAGGAGAGAAATCTACGCAAGATATATGGCTGGTTTTGCTCCACGGAGCACTTTTTCTGTCTTGCAAAGGCACATGACAGTTTGCTCCAATGGAGACAAAACATAATTTTGAAGCCACAGATAAAGCTGTGAAATAACAGTCTGTGTGTGGACTTTTCCAAGAGCAAGCAATCATGAAAGGGTTCATAGGGAAACTTGTATTCACCCTGCAGCTGTGTACCTGAAGGTGACACATGCATGACATGCTACTTCTCATTGTCTTTGATTTCTTTGTGAATAAAAGGGTAATTTTCACAGCATTTATTGAAATAGTGGCTGTTTCAGACCTGCATTTCATTTTTAACCAGTTATAAGGAGGTTCTTTCACATAATAAGTCAGTAATTCCTCCAGAAATCAATGGAAAATGCTCACAGCTATTATTATCTTGGCAGCATATAGCAAGATTAGTAGAATAATTTCTCTATGTTTATAACTACCTCATGCTGGCATTTGATTCCCATTTGTCCTTAAAATGAAAACTAAGAAAAGTAGTTGAGCAATCACTCTTAGTTTCTGTCTCTCAAGAACAAATCATTCTATCAACTACAGTATTATTTTCTCCAAAGTAATGAAAAAGTTCCATTAAAGAAATTTAAAAGTTCAAATGGATTTTAGGTAGATGACACAAAAAAGAAGTACGTGGGAAAAACAGTGATTCAATTAACACTATACTTACAAAAGAAGCACATGCGGGTTAACTAGCTAAGCGTGTGTTGTAGTCTATGTTAAGTGGTTAAATTCCTATCAGGAAATTCATTTTGGGCAGAATTATGTAATTTTTGGTATCATTAATTTTAGTTGTGGATCTGATTAGAAACATGGAGACATGGAAACAGTGATAGAGGCCTAAATAATGTCATTTTCCACAGTTATCACAATTTTTTCAATGTATAACCATTTTACACAAAGGTCACAAGTACTTACCACAGCTTTTCAAAATGTTGAAGACTGTTTTTGTGCCCTATAGCTCTATAGAGTTTACTTTTTCAGTCTCTGATTAGTCTTGTAACTCTACTTTAGACTCTTACCAATGTAACCACAGTTATCAAGTGAGATACTTAAAATGGAAACTACATAGGATGATGTTCACTAGTAGCAAATACACAAGAAGGATTATGTCAGTTCTTTGACCAGCTGCATTCCTTTTAATGTATGCCAAAAGGGCCTTTGTCTTTTTTTGCTCCAGTATGATGATATTAATTCATTTACAACATGTGACCACTATAATACCTAGTTTTTTCTGATTTCCTTTGAAGATCGTGGGATACAAATGAGTTGAAACCATGTCTTGTCAAAGTAATCTAATTTATTCCTCCTTTGCCCTGAATCGACTTTTTCTTTTTTTTTTCCACAATTTTGCTAATAACAAATGATGCCTTATTATTTTAATGCTTTGTGAATATACATAAGCTTTTACAACATTGGACCTTCTAATTATCATTTGCTAATACCTTTCCCTCTCCATGAAGAAGCTGACTGATTACATTCTTCATTTTCCTCATTTTCAATTCTTTTTCTTGTAAGTTGTATCTCATTTTGTGTTTTGACGAAGCGATTTTGTCCCTACGCGTTTGCTCTGTGCTAGTAAGCTAACCTAGTTTTTGTTTCCTGCACACTTTGTTCATACATCTGAGATGGATAAAAACTCCCAATTCAGAGAAGTTTCCTAACTGTCTGTCTTTCCTTTGGTTGGTTTATGTTTGTGCTTGTAAGATAAGGCCAGCTACACTTTGTGTCTTCTTTTCTAACACTCTTCAATAGTTATCAACCTATTTCTGTGCCAGTTTACCTCTTTCCATTATCAGATCTTGAATACTGTTGGTCTATGATTACTCACATTAAGATAGCCTTTCACCTTCACATTCTTATCCGATGTCTCCACGTTGTCTGGAATCAGTTCTAACCTCCTGTATCATTTCCTTAACTCTACGATTTCTTTTGAAAACAAATTCTGGTCTCTATTTTTGCCATCTCTTCACAGAAAGCATTATCCACTTGAACTTCTTTACCTGTTAGACAGTTGTAGATCCTAATCAGAAAGCTCCATTGTTTTCTTCCCTCTTCATCTCTATTCAGAGATTTTCAGTAAGTTTCTCCCCTTTTATTTTCTGCCTTGGCAAGCACATGCCTCCTTGATCTCTAAAGCAATACTATTCCCTCTTTTCATTACCTACCTCTCTTGTACAAGTTATTCCTCTATTATATTAATATTCCAGCCATATCAATTACCTTACCATGTCTTTATTACATCAATTAAGTCATAAAGTTGACCACCTAGTAAGAATCTCAGCCCTTATTTCTTCCCTAAATTTCTTGCTTTAATATACGTATGGCTGGATGTTTTACAGACTGATATAATATTTCTTATGTCCTTATATGATCATAATGTTCCCTTTCTGCAGTTATAGGGTTTCATCCACATTACTATTGCTTATTGCAGCCTTGCTATTGGCACTGTTCACCTATCCCATCAAACTCTGTTGATCTACATTTAAAATACATTTCATGACGTGGTTTCAAAAGTAAGTTTGGAAGAGAAGAGTGTTTTACACACAAAAAAAAATATTGATGTGATCCATTATTCCAGAGATCAGAATTGGAAATAATCCCAGAGTTTTCTCATCTTGCTTTGTACCAGTTTTTAGAAAGAAATTCTACACTCTTTCTAAGTATTCAACACTTCAATTTCATACAGAAGTGCCTTCAGACTATTGAACTTCCGGTCTGTAGTTGCCCCCCACCCTTCTTGGTTTTTAATTACTGAGTTAGAGTCTCATTGGACACTTAACCTTCCATATCTATTTCAGTATTATCGCCAAAGAGGACAGTATCAGTGAGAGATTTGTCTTTTCAAAGCTATACAAAGAAACCAAGTTTTTAGTGGCACAGTTACATATGCACATTTGAAGAGAGAATTCTTATGGATATGCCATACCGATTAGACTTAAGTTAATACATATTCATTAAATTATTTATATAATGCATAATGTGTCCATAAAAACTTACATTAATCATAGAATCATAGAACAACCAGGTTGGAAGAGACCCACTGGATCACCAAGCCCAACCATTCACACCAATATCATATGCTTATAATATAAATCAGTATTACAACTAGCAAGTATTTTTCAAATTTTTTTATTGCTTTTCCTTTGACAACGTTATCTCCTTTATACAAATGTATAAACAGAAAATTATTGGGTTGTGGCAAAGTAAATAATCACTTACTTGTAAAAATGTCTCTATTGTACTAACTTATCACTACCTAAAATAATGTATCATCAATTGTGTATCAAAACAGAGCTATCTAAAAATTATGTGAAAGGAGATTTTAAAAGTAAAGTGGTTCACCTCATTTTAAATTTTTAATAAACTTATCTTTTTTTTTCCAGACATGAAATTAAAACAGCTTTCTTAGCAGAAGAATTTATAGAGATCAACAAGGATCCTTATGTGCTTTATATAAGCACTATCCATTGATCATTGCTAAAAAAATGACGGAAGACAGCACAGGGTACAAATAGCAATGTGCAACTGTGCAGCACCTGTTTTGCTTTTACTTCTTTTGCCTTTGAGGCCAATCAAAGTGCTTCTTGTGTCTTTGTGTATTTAAGATATTAAAGAACCAGATTAAATTTATGGGAAGTTATCATAAACTTTCATATTGAGATATGCTGCAGCTACAAAATTCTGTATGTTTCATAGGGCTCATAAAATTAGCGACATTTTTGGTAAAGTTAGTGACAGATACAGGCTGAAAAACAAACTTCTGCAAGAAAATCAGAAGTGACACGACAAAGGGCTGGCGCAATGTCCAAGGTACTGTCTCCTATTGTATTTGATGTCTATTCAGACATACTTGACATGTCTGTTTTCAGATCTCTTCTCCTCTAACAGCAGCTGGGCTCTGATAAGAGAGAACACCATCATTTCCACCCTTTTTTTTAAATTCTCAATAAAGTAAAAAAAAATCTGACAGCATAAAAGTATCCCTCCCATCCACTTGAACTAAGAATCCAAATTTCACAGTTTTGATGGAAACTGCTGACAAAGCAATTAATGCTAAAGTAAACAGTTATCAAGAATGTCTGTCTGCAATACGAATGCTCCCAGCTGAGGCTTTTATTTACTTTACGCTTGTATCTACTTAACCTTCTTTAACCCGCCCATCTATCAAGAAACTATACAGCTATGTGTAGTGACTAGGTTTTCATCTACTAGAAATTTTTGCAGCTCAGGAAAAATGAAATTTATGTAACTTGCATTACATGCTTATAAAGTTTATAACTCAGTGAATGATGACATAGGTTTAACTGATGAACTGACTTAAGAATCTGCTGTCACTTAGGATCATTATTGCTAAAGTAAAATATCTGGTCATGCTGTCAGAACTTCCCAAATTGCTTTCTTGAATCAATTCAATCTTTCCATACATAACCCTGCTATGTGAGCTTCTGTTTATAAAGAAATTTAAAAAGACTTTCTATGCAGGGAAAAAGTCTGTACTAAAGGGAATATTTTAACAAAATTCAATGACGTTTTGAAAGCATTGGATATTTTCCTTCAAATTCTACGAAAGTTTTGGTTGGCTGGTTAGTTGGTGTGGGAGACTGCCCACTAAGGATTAAACACTGTCAAAATGCAAAATAAAGCCAGTTTACTTCATTTTGCACGGAGCTTTTAAAGCTGTGGTCTAGGGAATGTGTTTTATTAGCTTATAACCACCTGTCACTTCAAACTATATAAGCCATTTGCCAGAGAGAGCAATTAAACTGAAAATTCTCAGAGGATCATTTGAAAAAAAATGAATTATAATCAACAAGGGAGAGGAAGTTCATATAGACAAATATTATTTATAACATGAATCAAACCCACTTCACTTACAATTATTAATACTGGAATTCTCTCAAATGTTACAGTTATGATCAGATGCAGATATATTTTGAATCTGAAATTATTAGGCACTGTATATGAGTTCATTTATGGACATGCTTTTGTGACTTGAAAGAAAGTGGTTATATATATCCAGTTGTTTTTCTTTTCCATTTCTGTTGGCCTTTTACTTTGAAACAAGACAGGTCAAACAGGAAAATGATGAATAATTCAAAACACTGAAATCAGAAGACAGTGAAAAGCCTAGAAAGGTCTGTTTCAGACAACTCGGGGTATTAGCTGTTTCCTCTCATTTGGTAATTTGCAGTTTTTTTCCAAGGAAAAAAAGCAGGAGCTTGTGTCCTTTTCCATTCCAGGATGACAGTTATAACTTGATTAAAAAAAATACTGTGAAAATGTTTATTCTGATGTTTTCCTATTGAGATTGACAGAGAAATATAAAGAACAATTTACATTAAAACAGTAATCTGATGATATTTTCCCTAATATCTAACACAGCATTTTTACATGATTTGTTGCTTTGTGTTTGCAAAAATAATTTTATCCTTAGATGATTTTATTAGTCTGTTTGTTGATACACTTGGGTCTTAAAGCAAAGCAACCATTTCTAAGTGAATTTAAGACAACATCAAAATAATTTTATTTACTTAATAGAATCCCTTAGCTTCTTGGAACATCAGTGTTTGTTAAATAAATGTATGAAAAGAAGTAAATCAGTTATCAATAAAAAAGTCTTGTAAGGAACATCATGAATATTCACATTTAATCTATTAATTTGCTCTCTCTTGGTGTTTTCCTAACAATTATAAAGATGAGGCAGGTTTCACATTACACTTAAGTGCTCTCATGCTCTTCTGATTGAGAGTCAGCTTTGGTTTGTTCCCTCCAACTGTGAAAATGTCTAATAAAACCGTCTTCTAACACATTTTATTATTTTCAAGCTACATCATTTCAGTTAATACTTTGTTTCAGTGAACATACCGATGGGAGGTCATGCCATAGTTCAGACTATTTTCTTCCCTTATATAGGATTCCCAGTTTAGTATTGGCTGTTAGGCATACACAACACTTGTAAACAGAGGCAGAGCCACTCAGTGAGTATCAATTAGTCTTACCAGGTTGGATTTCCTCTCCTATCAGTAAGTTTATTCCTTCAGGTATTTCAAGGCAAGGGGTTTGTGGATTGCTTGAGCTCCTTAGGTCATCTAGATGTTCTCTATACAATATTATCTTTTGATGTGCACTAGGGATAACTTTTTTCCCTCATACTCCTATATTCAAGCAAATACCATTCCCTTTCAATTTCTTCCCATCCTGTCATTGGAGGGATATTGTTTGTTAGAGGCCTGACTTGTAACATGTCTCAAAATGCTGAATATGCCAGACATATACATCTTTATGGCCCCTGTGACAGGAAGGGTAACCTTTCCTTTAGCAAATATGCTGGACTTCTATAGTTATAGAATTCCTTGGCCCATTAAAAGCTGTATTGCCACAAGCTCAGTAGGGTAAGGGGTACAAGAAAAGCAGATATCCCAGGCCGAAAACTTCACAAATATCCATCTAAGCACTTGAGGATGACACAGAACAAGCAGAGGTGAGAAATTCTTAAGTTGTAGAAGAGAATATAAATATTGCAAGTAAATGTTGCAGAAATTGTAATTAAAAAAATTGAAACAAAAACCTTACTCCATCCTACCCATGATTTTTTGTTTTCTTTGCTGAAATGTTGGGTTTAATTGAACTGCATTGTATGCAAGTCAACACGCCTGAGCAAGAAGCTGTGATTTGTTGATGAAACTCTGATCATTCTCCTTGCTCCATGCAGTTCTGTAAACCTTGCATGGCAAAATTATTTCTTTGCTGTGGTTCCAGTTAAAGGAAATTCAGACAAGGGGTGTAACAAGAAAAACTGCAAAACCAATATTTTTGTGCTTTCAGATCCACTGAAATTTAAGTAATTAAGTACATACGTTTAGCAACATGTAGGTCAAAAAATTAAAAAAAAAGAAAGAAAGCAGTAACTATGAATAATAACTTGAGATAATATTTAGCATTGTCCTAAGCCTGTAACTTGTTACTATCCAAGCACTATGTTGTGGTGACAAAACAGACACTATAATCCTTATTTAACCATTTGGTATTAGACACCTATTAATCTAGACAAGGAGAAGAAGGAGAAAGGGAAGGGGGAAGGGAAGGAGAAGGAGAAGCTTTTGTTTCTGACCATACAAAAAATTTTAGATAAAAATTACATAATTTACAGTCCTTTCAAGGCAAAAGATAAATTACAAAAAAAAAAAAAAAAAAAAAAAAGAAACAAACCACCAAACCCAAGAAACTCTACTGCATGACTTCATTATCAGTTTATAATTTTAAAAGACCTTTTAGTGAGTCAAATGGTCAGAAGAATAGTAATATTTCCAAAGCTACTTGACAGAAATATTTCACTTTAGTTGCATACTGGATTGTGGACAGTATGAAAAATATAGACAAGTACATTCAGTCTACATTTAGTCAGTATAAATAAGCTCAGAGAATAGGATGATACAAAGAACATGGTACAGAGCAATGACCAATATACCAGTAGGATATTCTCAGGTCATTCTGTGTGAAAGGGCAAAGTAATTTAAGTGAACTACCTGGCAATGTAACCTTAGCTATAATTTAAATAATTTTCATGTTACAATTGCATAGGAATTTAGCCAGTTATATCTGACAGAAATTAAGCTCCCTAGATTCTATCTGCACTATATACAGGGCACTGTCAGGAATTTTGGAAATAGAATTTTCTAATCTGAGTGCTGTAGCATATAACTTGATATCTGGCTGTAACTGTAGAAACTAAAAAGAAAGAACATTACCATATCATTTTGCCACAGTTTTGTGACTGAAAATAAAGAATATTTTTATATTCTGGTAGACAATTAAAATAATTTAAATTAAGTTTATTTGATAGTGATGAGATCATTAGATGCATATGTGCAGGTAAGTGGGTGTGTTTAAGTGTTTTATATGTACATACATATACATGTGTATGTGTTTCTATGTAAATACATTTGCAGTGGAAGAAAATTTACTTTTCTTTTCTAATATAGTAAGTTTTATTAATTATCATTTGGAACAGAAGAGAAGGCACATGCCAGTATTTTTGAATTGTACTGGATTAATCTAGAAGTCAATTTCTTAGTGGCATCTGTATGCAGGAAACCCTGTTTCACACTGTGAGTTAAAAAAAAAATAAAAAAAATATGTAACTGTTACTTCTGATCAGCTCTGCCATATTTTCCAGAAGCCTATGAACCAGAACAGTGGGTTAAAAGGAAGTTGACCTGACACATTCAGGTAGACTGATAAACAGAGCTGAAAGCATTTCATCTTGCAGCTGATGCTAGGTGAAGCATATATGACAAATTGTAATGCTACAGGGTAATGGATCACCTGTAAGGGCTCAGCATTCTCTCAGTAACTTGGTTGCACTCTGCCTCCTGTTTGCTCCCACAAACAGAGAGTAACTTTCCCTTCATGAGTTGTACTGCTGCAGGGGGAAATCACGACTTCTGCAAGCCATTCAACCCCCACTACAAAGCAAAAATGCTGTCTACATGCACAGCTTTACAGCAGGACAGGCCGTGCATTCAGAGTCACAGCTCTTTTCCCTTAAATTCTAACTTTGGGACAACACGTCTGGCTGGCACTATTGACAATGGTTCCAAAGAAAGCAGTTCCTGCAGTGTTTTAGGCCTGAGAAACCACTGCTACTGACATACAATCATCAGCTTTCACTATTTATCACAGAAGATGCATTCCATATAAGATGCATTCCATATATGATGCATTCCCTAGAAATGAGGAAGTTCTAAATAAAATTCCATGTTCCTAAAATAGTGAATTGATCAATTAGCCTGTACCATCAGCTGGGATTCTAGCTCAAGGCTGAGCAGCTTATGCGTTTTTAGCATATAAACAGATAAACCAGACAGAAACCTAAATAGCGTACCCTTGGTTCTGGTTCATTGTCTTTCAAACTTCCTGCTTCACAAACTAGGTCCCTTTGGATGCAAGTTGTTGAGTCTGTCAGAGGAATCTGACATCCAGCCATGGAAAAGAACATCACATAAGTGCAACTCAGAAATTCTGGATAGGACTTGCTTAGAGTCCCCTGAACTCCCAGCCATACTATCTTCAAGTTTCACGCTAACCTCTGTCTGTTATTATACCTGAGAACATGATGAAATACTGATGTTTGCTGCATTTCCCTATAACAGAAAATACAGGTTTTCTGCACCCAAACTTATAAAATTTAGCTCACAATTCACAAAGTAGCAACTTGGTTAAACTGGGGTAGTTTAATATGTGGACATGCCAAATAAACCTATCTAGCTTGTTCTTCACAATCATTTTCATATGGCACTATTTTAGAATAACAGATGCATGTGAAATCAAGGCAAGCTAAGGTTGAGTTCAGTAACAGTAACCACATACAAACCCCCAATTTTTCTGAGTTAAGAAAGTAAAAATATGTAAAAACAATATAGTTCTAAGAGATGCACATGTGTCCTTTTGAATAAGCAACCTTCAAAAATATCTGTAATGTTTTCTGGTTTCCATTCTTTTAACAACCTGGCTCCAGGCTTGCATAAAAGTTGTCCATAGAAACATTTCTCAGAAAAAAATGGGTTACAAACTAAACATTTTCTTTCATCTGTAAAACTAGTTCCCTAACATACAACTAAAAGGTTTGTGAGTATCTCACACATATATTCAAACACACTCCAGGAATATTCTCCATTTTAACTCCTCTTCACTTATTTTCTATATCTTGATTCTAAATGGCAATTGCGTGGATTGTAGTTTATCTCCTATTTCATCTAAACAGGGGCCTGACAAATATATTTTCTGTCTTAAAAACATCACAGACTAAATTATTTTTTTTTTAAAATATAAATGAGGCTGTTTGGGGATCTGGTAAATTGAATCCAATATTTGTCACCATGGCTAGATGACAAGAAGAAACCTCTGTTGACTTTCCCTACCTTGAAGCTTTTAATTTCAGAGAGCGCATGCCTTGCCTCTCACTTCCGCCTATTCAGAAAATCCATCAAAATTAGTGGCATTACTCTACTATAAAAGTGGTTTCAGTGAGACAAAATTATTTCCAGAATTT
The DNA here is from genome assembly GCA_033558105.1 of Coccyzus lansbergi. Lineage (NCBI taxonomy): Eukaryota > Metazoa > Chordata > Aves > Cuculiformes > Coccyzidae > Coccyzus > Coccyzus lansbergi. The sequence continues at coordinate 268,219 of JAUMJK010000166.1, forward strand.
ATAGTGAATAAGTTATGAAGAAAGTTATTTTCCCAAAAAAATTATTTTATTCCAGCTGAAAATGAATGCACAAGTATCAACGGGAGATTCAAAAGGGAAGAAATACAATTTCAGATTATCACTTATTGCTACTTTCCTGTTTATCATCTCATACAGCCAAGTTGAAAAAAAAATTATTTTCTGCTTCTGTTATTTTCACATTATACATTGCAAATTTCCACATTATTAGCATTTGTAAAGAAAGGAAGAAGTAAAACTCATTCAAGACAGAGTCGGTGACAAGATATATTTTTCAGTATTTAGATTTATTTCAGTTTGGACAATATTGGACTTCATTTCATAGTGAATCTTTAATCTAAGTAGTCAAATCTGCTGTAAGAAAGACATAAAGTACAGTAAAACTAAGTTTCTATTTGGATAATTAAAATGAACATAACTGAAATAAAGTAAAACAAATCAAGTTTTGGAAACCATAAAATTAACAAGAAAATCAGTAATTTTTTGTTGTGATTTAAGATTAAGTTGATACTAATTCACTAAGGCTAATCCTAGAACAACTATTTTACTTTACATTGGTCCTTGGTAGCATGTGGACAGTCCATATCAGCTTCTACAAGATCTGAAATGACACCAAAGAGGTGAAATGCTTATCTTAGCTAACTGCTAACCGTTGACAGCATCATAGCTAGAATCTATGTGTACCAATCTGAATCAAAGTGTTGTATGGTGTATGTAAGGTTTTCCGTCCTTTGATTTTGAGAAAGAGAACAGCCACACTTGCTTGTACATTATGCTGCTCTGTGTGGTGCATAAAGTATTGATACTCCTATCAGACAATACACAGGATATGAGGACAGAAAGGGAGAAGGGAACAGTAGGCTAGTGATATTCTGTAGAGTATTGATATTCTGTAGAGTATTGCAGACTACAGGAACACTGGCATCACAAATTTATTTTACGATAACAAACCTATTGCTGTGAAAAACAGTATAAGAATGCTCTAATCAGTTTCTGTGAGAAATTATTATTGCTTGTTGGAAACACAAGGTTATAGAAGAAATATTTTGTTAAAATATTTACGTGTTTTGTTTGTATACGGGATTTCTGGTCCTTGGTGTTTCCTTCTTGTTCTGTCTTCTTTACATCTTTTCTTTCTTGTTCCAACTTTTTTTGTTCTTCTCAAGACATTTTTCTAGATCATTTTTCATTAAATCCATTTCTCCATCCTATTAACAGATCAATTTTTATAGATGGTGATGAAAGGTAATGTAATTTCTGTAATTCCAGTTTCCTATGTGATATTGTGATGGGCTAACCTAGGCTAGAAGGTTGGCTACCCATCAAGCAGGTCTGTCACTCCACCTCCTCAGTAGGACAAGAAGAGAAAATAAGAAGAAAACCTCACATATTGACATAAAGACAGGGAGATCACCCCGCAGCTACTACCATGGGCAAAACATACTCATCTTGGGCAAGAATAATTTCTCTTACTGTAAATTATATACAGAGTAGGATAGTGAGGAAGATGAACAAAACAGCTTTAATCCATCCTTCTCATCATCCCAGGATCAGCTTCACTCCTTACTCTTCTGCCTCCTCCCATCCTGCCCCAGTCAGTGCAGAGCGAATGGGGCATGTTGGTTGTGGTCAGTTCAAAACATTTTGTCTCTACTCTCCTTCTTTCTCGTCATATCATAGCGGAGCCACCAGCCTTGCTCATTGGCTCAGCTTTGGCCAGTGATGGATGCATCACAGAGCTTGCTGGAAAGAACTCCATCCAACAACTTCTGATGTCTCCCCACTGAAGCCATCTCTGCAGCTCCACAGTTACCAAAACCCTTGTCACATAAACCTAATACAGATAGGTACAACTTACAACTTTTAAAGGCTGTAGCTTGGCAGTAAGGAATAAGGATGCCTGTTTACTTTGTCCTGGAATTATAGGTAACAGGCAACCTAGGGATGGAGAGAAAAACAGAAAGAGAAAACAGTAACAAGAAAAAGGCTTGTGGTGATAGGACAAGGGGGAATGGGTATAAAGTGGAGAAGAGCAGATTTAGACATTAGGAAGAATTTCTTCACCATGAGAGTGGTGAGACACTGCAACAGGTTGCTAAGGCAAGTTGTGGCTGTCCCATCCCTGGAGGTGTTCAAGGCCAGGTTGGATGGGGCCTGGGTAACCAGATCTAGTGGGAGGTGCCCCTCCCCATGGCAGGGTGGGTGGAACTAAGTGATCTGTAAGGTCCCTTCCAACTCTAACTATTCTATGATTCTAAAATCCAGCTGGGAGTTGTTTTAGAAGTGCAAGGTGGGCAAAGCTTGTGCTGTAGGGGGACAGAAAGAGAAAGCAAGGAGGTTTAAGTAGCTCAGTATAAATTTGGAGATCTAAGCAGTACAAGAACACTGATATACAGAGAGACATGACAGAAAATCATGCCAGGTAAGAGGCAGTGCCAGGAATCCAGAACCACTGCTAATGTTTGTGCAAACCTGAACAATGCTGAGAACTACTGGTATTTTAGACAAGATGAAAGAGAAGAACCTGTCCTGTAAGACTACAATAAAATGTGAGTAGGATCTTTACTTTATCTGATTTAAGTTATGACTGCTGAGCTCTTTGGCTTTAAACTTACCATATTCTATGAAACATTTTAGTACCCTAATGAACCTAGCTTTGGCTGTTGTGAGGTTTTCATGCTTCTGATTCACTCCTATGAAAATTGTGGGTTCCATTAGGGAGGTTAAGGTAGACTAGGTTCACGTAATCACATGCTGCGATGCTGCAAAAGCAGTCTTCATTTCATATTAGGTTGCATATTGCTGAACCTCTTAAGAAACATTTTACAGTAGAATAATTAAAAAAAAAGATGTCTTAAAGTAAGAAACACAACAGCAAATTATAAATTTCCCAGTTTTTTGTACAAACTATGAGAAACCCCAAGCCAGACAATCACTCAGCTTTAATAGCCGAAATGTTTGACTATAGAGCATAATGTAAGTGTTACTAGGGAATTTAAATATTACTTTATCAAAGATAGCATTATAGCTGATATAATGATTAAAGTAAACAAGTTTTTAAAAAATCCAACCTTTTGATAATTCTTACTTTGCATGTGGGATAGAATTATTATGCATATAATGCCTATATTTTCCTGAAAAAGATAAAAATGTACTGAGATAATATGATATTGAGGACTTTTTCATTATTTTACCTACAAACCGCCTCCTTGGAGAGTTTCTCACTCTCTGTTTTAGTAGTTTATTCACAAGAGTGTTCCAGTGAAACCATCTAACTCTTAAATCTGCATCTGTCGTGATTTTAGTTTTAAGCTCTGGCTGAGCAATGAGGTTCTCAGAATCATTCAAGTAGACATAGGTCATGTCAACACTATATTAACACATCCCACAGAGCATCCCACAGAACATCCCAGAGAGTTTCAATACAGCTTATAAGGGGGCAGCCTGAACATCAGAAAGTGAGACGTTCCTGAATATAAAAGTGTTCTAGAATAATATAACCTCTAGGCGTGATCTCAGAAAAAAAATAATCTAGATAATTGATATTTAAATGGATAAGGTTTAAGATGAAAGCTCATCAGCTTTAGTAAGGAAAAAGTAGAAGAGGTAAAAAATTAATTTGCAAATAAAAGGGAAAAATCTGCTGCTGTTACACACATAAACAGTTTCAAGTAGTTAAGTCACTGTATTTACTATTTTACAAAGAAGGAAAAAAGAAGGCATAAATAACCAACCTCTGGAATAGATCTCAGCATGACAAGGATTTCTATAAATGAAAATAAAGGCATTGCATTAGAAATATGTTTGCAATCAAAATACACATACTGAAATCTAATGCAGATAAAGGCAAGAGCAGAACTCAAAATTCACCTAATGACCAGCTTGTGTTAAATGAGATGGTGAAACATAGTAATTGTTTCAATGAAAAAACAAAAGATAGTGACCCTGTAGGAATTAAAAGGAATTTCCTTGTTTTACAACAGTATAGGTAGTAATTTTTCCGAAATGTATGAGCTGATCTCAAGACGGAACAATTTTCCAGAAAGAAGCATAATTTTGTAAAGAAGACTATGCAGTGATATTAAACACTTACTCTTGTCTTCACTAAGAATTCTGTTCCAAGGTTTGCAACAGAAATTAAGTTATTTTAATGTCAACCACAATAGAAAATAAAGTAGTGGTTAATTTTCTGGAATTGGCAGCCATTTTCGATATATTTGGTAACTAGAACTGCTAAGAGTTAGTTACAGTAGTAACATGAGTAGGAAGAAGAAAGACTAACAGTATCTTTGAGAAGAAAAAAGGTAGATGTCCCAAAAATTCAGATCTCAGAGTCTAAATGTTTTCCCATTAAAGATATCAGTAAAACTTATTTTGTCTTTAACTGTAGCAAATTGAGGCTTATATTTTCTGGACAATCAAAGGACTTCTTCATCCAAGAAAGTGCTAAAGAAGTGGCAAAAGCACTCATTTCTCATTAAAGTACTACTGGGAAGAATTTTCAAAGGCTAAGATTGAAATGAACAGCTTTTTTAAAAAAGTTCACCCCGTGGCCTAGAATCCTTCTTCCTGTGTTTTTCAAGCAAATAATTTAGAAAGAATCTGAAAAGAAGATGTGATTTATCACACATAAATTCTAGAAAGAAATACTAAAACAGCAGCGAGAAATATTCAGGTAAGTTGTAACGTGCATGGTGAAAGCAGGAACAATCAGCATGCTTCTATCAGAGGGTTATTTGAAATCAGGATTAACACTCTACATATCACAGTCACACCACACGCACATGACATTTAGCACGTACCCTTGGCAGATAGATAACCCTGCAAGTTGTGGTTGAAGGGCCCATCTATATTTAGGTTTTCTCTCATAGTATGCATTTAAATTGAAATTCCTGCAATATGTGGTTACTCAGTCTCTCACTTCTTCATGTTTTGTAACATGACTATTCTGTCAGATACACCTGATATACTCTCATTTCCCCCCAAAATGAAGACTGAAAATCAACAAGAATGTCTTCAGCACCACTAGGCAGCTGATTCAATACTCCCAAAGTCCAACTAAACATGTGTTCTTCGTTACTGGAATAAATCTATGGAGATCTATAAAAGTGCTGTTGAAGACCTTGTTCTTCTCACATATGCAACAAATGCTTCCTGTACAAAGGTCAGGTTGCTAAAGATGGGAATTCTTGTTTGTGCCACAAGCATTTTCCATGGCACCTATTCTAGAAAATGGAATTTTATTCAGGTTGGTATTATTTTCTTCTTAAAATTTTCTTCTTAAATATGCTTAGGAAAGTCATACTCTGTAGTGGCTCTACACCCTGTTCAAAAATCCTGGAAGTATTTTCAAGAGCATGACCAGCAGACATCAGCATAGTAATATTCTTCCTAAATTGTTAAAAATTTTGTTTCCTGCAGTTAATGTAGAGTGACATATCCAGAAGTGTTGATTATAAATTTCTTTGATTGTAGCAAAAAAATTAACTAGAAAGACAAATCTACATCTCAGAGTTCTATGTGTTTTGCAGCCTAACATAATGAGACCTGTTTCGTGTTGTTTTGTGTGGTTTTGTGGGCAATTTTATTATTTTATTTTTTTATTCATGGCCTTTGATATTTTTCCAAATGCCTCTCCTGTTTTGTCTGGCCATGGAAAAGGAAATAGCACAATACCGGGAGGATTGTCTCATGTTATGACTAGGCTAAAAAATCTGGGAGATGTTTGCATGGGTACATGTGTGCAGAAGTATGACAACTGGTCTCTAAACTATGGATAATCTAATCAACATATTCTGTTGGCTTTTTAAATTTGGTTAAATCTTTGAGTTTTGTCTTAATTTCAGTGTAAGGTTACTACCAATTTCCCAGCGGTGAACATAAAATAAGTATATAAGTGTGTTTATATACATGTATGCTTTCAGATTTTTCTTTATTAGGGAACACATTATTTGATTTACTTACTGGTTAAACCATGTCATTAGGTGTTTTTAGTAAAACATTCACCTAAGGATAGAATTTTCTTTAGACTTGTATTTCTTCTTATTTTTCTACTCTCATTTATTATTTGTTTGTACGATAAGTTTAGGCACAAGAGCAGCAATTATTTGATTGAGTTCCACTAAAATGTATCATGACTTTATGATTCAAAGTATCTAAGGAATTTCTTTGATGTTCCCCTCCACTAGGATTCCACTACACCTGTGAACAACCTTGCTGCTGTACAATGACAGCAAATATTCTTGATGTGATTTGTCCAAAGCATCACTTTAGTTTATAAATAATAATATATATATTTTTTGCACTGACCACACAAACCATTACTGTTCAAGATTTACAGGACAGCAGCTGCAGTTTCTCTTAACTAAGCAAAAAAATCCCACTGCTTGCCTGAATGAGCCTTTCCATTGCAACATGGACTAAATTACCAAACCCATCCGGGCAAATGGACACTAGTCCAGTTGTCCATATAAAATAACAAAACTCTGCAGCATCAAAGGAACTTGGTATGACATAGGTCAGGTTCTTCCACCTCAGTTAAATGTTGTCAAGCAAAGAATAAATTTCAGTAGAAGAATTTCTGTTTTCTGCCATGTGCAATGTATTCTAAATTATTTCTAATACAGTAGAGGAAATTAAAAAAAAAAAGTGAAAAATTAAAAATGAGGATTTTGTAACCGGAAAAGGAGCAAAAGGTAATGATAGAGGAGTAACAAGTGACTTTAAAATTATTACTTGCACTATTAATCATCACCATGTAATTACTGAAGGTAAAACAATGCCTATGGGGTAACAGAAAATGAAATTATGACAAGAGGTTAGTCCCTGATCCCTACTGCTGTCAAAATGTCTTCTTTCAGTGCATATGCAATGTGTATCATCTAGTAGAATTGTTTAGAAGGCATACATGTGACAAGAAAAAGAGGCTTGGATGAAATAAATGCATATACATGCATGTGAACACAAGAGATAATACAAATGGGTTTTGAATGTTGAAAATCTGAAAGTTGAACAATACTGCAATCATGTTCAATCCCAAGAACTTCAAGTGCCTACTTATTTATTTACAAGTCCATTTGCAGATACTAGGCCTTACTCTGAAAAACGATACTACATGTTTGCATCTTCTCTATTTACCTTATTAAATGGGAACTTGCATATATATGTGCTAAGCTGCAGTATATATAGTGGTAAGATTTTATATTGAATTGCAATTCCTCAGCAAGTTTGTGCATATGTTGATAGACATAGAAGAAATACATTCTTAAAAAAAATCTGAATCTAAATAATGCATACAATCTTTTTATTTTCTTCCTCATTAGCTGTATGCTGAAAATAAATGGCTATGGCATTGGACTGGAAAAGAATCTTATGTTTAAAGAAAATGAAAAACATATCTTTCAGTTTTATTTTCACTCTCTGAGCAATTCAATGTTAAATGTTTTGAAATGCTAACATAAATGTCAATTCGCAGAAATATAGTACTTTCTATACTTCTTTAGGCAGAAGTATAAAAGTTGGCAAGTACAGGGCAATAATACAAGAGAAAAGATGGGGGGAAAAAAGCAATTTATAAACAGTCCCAGTGGGAAATACAAGCAAAGACTGATGGACATTCTTGAGAGCTTTCCAAAACATTGTGCAAGTTATATTGTGTGGGGTTTTTTTTCAAAATTATGTTGTAATTGCAGCCACCTTTCTTATTTCCTGCCCACTTAAAGAGAGATTTTATGAACTGATTTTATTTCTTTTCATCTTTGTGCTTGTTTTTTAAGCATACAACATACTCATGTCTATAGAACAGGTATTTGAAGTATGGAAAGAATATGTTTTCTGTATGATGTGTTAGAAATATCCCCATACAGTGGCAATCTTGGGATTACTATACTCTAGCTGATTTTTTTTAAGACAACAGCAACACTCATTGTTGTGTGTAACATTAGAAAAAAAGACAAATTAAGTCACTTCAAGGTTATTGTGCCATTGAATAACACATAGGGAGGTGCAATGAATTCCTTTTATGCCTTCTACATAAACATGCACTCCAGACCCATTAACAGTGTAAATGGTAGGCTGAAACATGCCATAGTCACTGTGCAACCAGCATCTCTATTTACAGAAAGAATTTTCCTCCCATGAGTTATTTCAGTGTAGTTGAGTGCACCCAGATGTAAACCGAGTATGTTTTAATTAATGCATCTGTATGATAGCAAGCAAATCTCAAACGGTGTGAATCAGAGATCCAATTTAAATAGGTGTATGGTTTCTGGTAGCATTGAAATAATCAGTGTGCATAAGATCAATCAAAGCAAGAGTAACAAGGAAGTTACATCATTTCTGTAAGCATCCCTGGCCCAGTTACCAGCTGGCACAAATCAAAGTGACTCTATTGATTTCAGAGTTGATAGACCTGCTTACGTTATCTGGCAGCCTCATTCACATAATCCAAAAGTGCAGAATGAGTAAATCTGACACAAAACACACTATCAGAAATCAGAGGCTTAACATGATGCTACAGTCCCTTTAAAACAGTGGCCAAATTCTCATTGAAATTAGTTAAGTACAGGCTTTCATCTCCATCTTTAATTGAATCTCTGTCATAAGAACTGCCAGGGCCAAACTTGCTGACTGTTTTCACAGTGTTATAACTCAGACTTTCAAACATAACATTAGACTTGATTAGACACAAACACAAACATCCATGTGAAAGTTACAGATGCCCAAACAGAGACCTGCTAGACAAATTTTCTCTATAAATACCAAAAGACTAAGGGGAAAAAAGTAACTATGTTTTACTGACAATACAAGAATCAGTATTTTGTCCGCTCTTCTTTTTCATGTTCTTCTTTGTAATGCTGGCTTGCAAATAAGTTTCATCTTATCAACAGTTGCTTTTCTTGCTACTTCTTTCAGCCGCTGAACCAGAGTGTTTAGCTTCACATTAAGATAGTTTGAAATCTTTTTCTATACCCAAATAAACTAGGCACATTATTAAAAACTGGATTTTAAGAAACTAACTTATTAAATCAATTCAGTACATACTGGACTTATTCATTCATCTTAATCTGATTCCGCATTAAATTTGGCTGAAATGGCATCTAAGTGACATGCCATATTGAGAAATTAGCTCCACAATATTGTAACCGAACTCTGTTTTAAAATTCACTGGAACTGATTCACCTCTGACAAGTCTGAATTTATCAATTACAAAGAGTTGAATAAAGACACCTATGACAGCTAAGCAGTGCCAAATCACCACGAGTGAGATAGATCTGTTAACTTCAGACAACTACTGGACAGACTTTCACATCTCAGCTAGTTATCTAGACCCTCTTTGTAAAGAGAGAGGCACTCTGAGACCATGACTCATTTGTCTTATTTTAGATGCCTGCTGTAGGAGAGCATCTTTGTCCTAGAAGCTTTTTGTTCCCACCATCAGTTACAAAACAAGTCCAAAAAATAACCCAAATATACACTCATGCTTATCTACCTAAAAATGAGCAGATGAAGTTTACCCTTTGAGTACAAACTAGGGTACGATTATGCTGGTTTTATTATTTCAAGCTGTGCTTTATGGTGTTTATTGATGACATTCCTTTCTAGGCAGTGCTTAGTTTAACTTAGATGACCCAAATTAGACCATATGAGTCCAGGTGGAGCTATGCAATGTCATCTCAAGCTAGATTCAGTTTAGGTGCATCTGAGTAATTTAGAGAACAGAAAGCATACATTTATGTAAATACAGCTGAATAAAAGGTGGGGGGTTTGCTTATTTAAATTGATCTTTCTCCTTATAACCATAAAACAATACCTGTATAAGCATTTTATATTAGTGTTCACATAACTGTGATTGACAACTAACTTAAAACATATCATAGGGAACAGAAGTGTAAAGTATTTTAGAACAATTACTAAATTACACCATGGTCTTATGTCTAAACCTTGTGAAATGAAACAGATGAAACAATCTCTAAGGCAGAAGTCAACTAAAAAACACCAATAATTCTCTATTACATTTGTTGTCCTTCTTTGGTGATTCATACTACAAAACTGCTGTTATCAGGCTTCTGAGTGAGAAAAAGTATCTTCAAAGTTATTCTTATAATTTTAAACCATTAATGTAAAGACAATAAAACCAATTCAGAACCTGGAAAAGCTGTGCTTTATCCTACAGTACTCTAGCAGCTCAATTAAGACTATATCAGATCAGCTGCTTGACTACTACTCTCCTCAGGTTTATGATCATCTAAGTGGTCAGATCTTAATCAAACAGTGGTGATATTTAAGGGCAGAAATTAAACAGTGCCTTTTTCATTATTTTTCATTGTGTATCACAGCTTTTGTTATCTGATTCAAATGCCATTTGGAAAATTTTCATTTGTTGCTGAAAAGCTCATAAGTGAGATCAAGAAAGAAAGGACTTAGTCAACTGGCAGCATGAATATAGAATTAAGAAAGAAATACCATGACACTACATTCACTGAAACCCTGGGTAATTACAAAAAAGAGAGAAGAAAGCATTAACCTATGTTCCTCTGAAGAGGTAGTTTTCTTCTGGGTTTGATACTAAAACTTACTTTTGTATTTAAAATAAGATTAACCATTGTGTCAAATTCTACATCATGTAGGCAGGCTGGCCAAACCCCTTTTCCATCATCTTCCAGCAGTCCTGGCTGTCTGGGGAAATTCCACTGGACTGGAGGCTGATGTGCCCATCCACAAGAAGGGTCAGAGGGAGAATCCAGGGAACTCCAGGCCTGTCAGTCTGACCTCAGTGCCAGGGAAAGTCATGGAACAGGTGATCTTGAGTGCTATCATGAAGCACATGCAAGAGAAGCGGGTGATCAGGCCCAGTCAACAAGGGTTCACGAAAGGCAGGTCTTGCCAAACTAACCTGATCGCCTTCTATGACAAGATGACCCGCTTATTCGATGAGAGAAAAGCTGTGGTTGTATCTTCTTGGACTTCAGTAAAGCCTTTGACACAGTTTCTCACAGCATTCTGCTTCAGAAACTGTCAGCCTCTGTCCAGGAGAGGTACACACTCTCCTGGGTGGAAAACTAGTTGGATGGTTGGGTCCAGAGTGTTGTGGGAAATGGAGTTAACTCCAACTAGAGGCCAGTTACAAGTGGGGTTCCCAGGGCTTGCCAAACCCCTTTCCATCATCTCCCAGCAGTCCTGGAAGACTGGGGAAGTTCCACTGGACTGGAGTGGACGTTATATCCATTTTAAAGGAGAGTCACAGGGAGGACCCAGGAAACTGCAGTCCCGTCAGTCTGAACTCAGTGCCAGGGAAGGTCGTGGAACAGGTGATCCTGAGTGCTATCATTTCACAGAATCACAGAATCACTAGGTTGGAAAAGACCTCCAGGATCATCATTCATATCAAACACTAAACCACACCCCTCAACACCTCATCTTAAACCCCTCCAGGGAAGGTGACTCAACCACCTCCCTGGGCAGCCTGTGCCAGTGCCCAATGACCCTTTCTGTGAAAATTTTTTTTCTGATGTCCAGCCTGACCCTCCCCTGGTGGAACTTGAGGCCATTTCCTCTTGTCCTGTAACCACAATTAAGCCTGAAGCTCTGAGTGATTTAGAGTGTCTCTTACTACATGCTCTTCAGCTCAGCAAAATATAAATAGTTTGTGATTATTTTTGTCTTTCAATGAAGACTTTGTAAATATGCAAGGTCAATATCTGTGCCATCCATATTTCTATAAACAAGATTATCTGCAACATTTGCACAGTGTGAACACTAAATGAAACGTATTTTATCTGTACTTGACTTTTGAAATGCCTTGCTTTCAATTTTCAGCAGCAACAATGGTTAAGCGTTGGTGTAGGCCCTCTGGAACTACCAGAAACTTTAGTGTTTGATAGGAATGGTTGGACTCGATGATCCGATGGGTCTCGTCCAACCTGGTTGTTCAATGATTCTATGATTTATTGATTTTTTTTTGTGTTAATTTTCTCAGATCATGTGCAACATATAAAAGTGAACCAACAAACACTCCGTGGTAAAGAAGGGCACAAGTTATGGAAGATCTTCTACAGAAAACAACAACGACAAAATCAGCAAAAGATAGATCCAGCTGAATGACTTTACCTACCTCATTCCAGAAAGATATGTGTACAATACTCTACTATTCACATTAGAAGAAAAGGCAAGAAGCATTCTCTTTGTAAATATTACATTGAGAAAGCAGATTTAGTTTTAATTTTGAATGACAAGTCAAGAATGTTGTTTAATGCAAATCCTTTCCAAAAGGGAACATACAAGACATCATTTATTATTCATCATTTGCTTTCTGTACTTCATTATATATATCTGCTATAGGGATTTTATGCTATTGTTCAGTCTGAAAAGATGAGAAATATAAATTTACTTTCAGGGATGAACCAAATCTGTATTAAAGCAATGATATTCATTTGCTTATAATGGTTTATATTTTTAAAGTTACTTCTCCTATTATAGCTGTAGAGTCTTCCATTTTACTACACCTGAAAGCTTAGAATATTTTTCACCGAGTTTATGAAATACAGCTTGAAACCAGTAATTTACCACCAGTAAGCTACTGAAAAGGGGGAAAAATGTGTTTCCTCTTGCTTTCTGGGGATTTTTTAGTTTATGTTTAATGTCCATGGAGCTTCTAGCACAAAACGGGCCTGATTCAGGAGTAGTGCCCTGGAATTTTGCAATAATACAGTATATTGTCTTTGCATCATCATTTGGTAGAGAGAAAATTACTTTTACTTCTCAGAAAAACAGTAAAGCTTGCTTCCTAGCAGTAAAGGGAAAGAAGAATTTCATTCTCTACATTGTTTTGTGTCCTCAGAATATCTGTGCACCGAGGTATCAAGGACTATCATATATGTAAGATCACATTACATAAATTCTACCTTTTTTTTGAAAAAAAAAAGCCATCTAGAGGTAATTCTACTTATAACATATTTTACTGGAAACACAAATTTTACTACAATTCCCAGAATTCCTCAGGGGCTGGAATACGCTTGTGTTTGCCCAGTAAGCAGAAAATAATAAATTGTCATGGAAAAACACTAAGGCTATTGTTTCTATATAGAAAAATATTTGTGATGTCATATACCATACTCCATTTGACAGATTTGGAAAGAAAAATAAAATATTATGAACACACAACAAAATAAAATATAAGGGAGCACAGTCAGAACAGTCTCCTATCTATCTGAATCACAGATTAATACAGGAAAAAGTGACTGTGATAAATGAGAGAGTTTTAATTCATCACTCCGCAGTTATATGAGTAGTCCGAAAACATGAATTAGCATTTCTTGTGATCCTTTGAAACATTTTTGCATTAGAAAGATAACAGAAAATGTAGATCTGAAATGGAATGCATTTATGTGCACCTAATTTTATTTTTCTTAGAATATATATTAATATTTGAATGTTAATTTTGATATATGTGTAGTACAAATGGCTGTACCTCTTTAATAAAGAGCTTTTTCCTTCCCTAAGCAACTATTTATTTATTTATTTATTTACTTATTTATTTATTTTCAGTTATTATTAGATCAATTAGATCAATTTGAAGGGCCAACAAAGCTCAGTTCTGTAGGATTACATTGCTTACACCATCAACAACTTAGGAATCCTGTAAAAAACTTAGGTCTATGATATACAGAAATATGAAACTCCAAAGAAAGAATTATTTTTCCATTGAAATTCATTCATCAATAGAATAGTGTTTAAAATTATTTTTTATGATTATTATTTTCATCTCTTTCTTGTCCTGAAATGATGACGTATTCTTTACCCTGGAATTTTGTCAGTGTCAAACAAAATACTACTTTATACAAAAATCCCTCATAGATTGTTTTGAAAATGCACAAATATTTATTTCAGATTATTTTCTTACTTTATCAACAAAAAAATAAAAAGAGTACAACTTTCCTGTTTGCATTTTTAGCTAATGAAGTGCTTATATCTGGTGCCAAAATTAATTTGTATCCAGCTTCAACTGAATGCTTTTTAGTACTTTTATACTTAATTCATTTAACCCAATATATGTAAATGTGGCAGAGTACTGTATGATTGATTTTCTCATTCCATTTTGACAGTTACTCTAACTAGTAGAAAACATTAAAGATTTACAATGGGTTGACAACAAGACAAACAGATAATTTGAAAATATGACTGGAAATTCATTAAGAGATAATTGGTGATGGGTAAATATTTGTTATAGTAGCAAAATAGAGATATCCTTTTGCTTAATCAAATCTCAGAATCTGAGATATTGTCTTAATGACAAAATTGCTGGTGGAATGGTGAATCATAGAATCATAGAATCACCAGGTTGGAAGAGACCCATTGGATCATTGAGTCCAAACAGTGTGAAGAAACAGTGGTCACAAAAGTGTCCTCTGCCAGAACCGGCTCTATGTAGGGGAGGTTTAGTCTGGATATTAGGTAAAATTTCTCCTCCAAAAGGACTGTCAAGCACTGGAGCAGACTGCCCAGGAAAGTGGTGTAGCCACCATCCCTGGAGGTATGTAAGAGAGGTAGAGACATGACAGTGACATGTTTTAGCGATGAACTTGGCAGTGTTGGATATGAAGTTGAACTCAGTGTTCTTAAGAGTTTTTTCCAACTTAAATTATTCTATGACTCTGATTCATCACAGCAAATGTTGACTAAAGCAATGTATTTCTATAATGATGTAACCCGTGAGCCCAGTGTCAGAATGGGTTTGGATGCACTGTAAAATGGCTTATGCTATGAAGTTTTTTGTGCTACACAGGAAGACCAGTGTAACAGATTGATAACTGACCTTCCATGTTGGACTGCTTTATGTGTTAATGACGTAAAACTATGAAGGCCAATATTTCATTGCTGAAATCCTGGTCTTTCAAATGTCTCATACAGAAGAGGAGCTCTATTGTGCCTAGATATATTCAGCTATCTGCAGCAACAAAGACATTTACACTGTATTAATTCATCCAATTTAAAATCACAATATAAAGTCAGTTCTTAAACCATGTGCTTTAGTACTTATCTTCTATTTTTCTTTATTGTTTAATCAGTCACAAAGACCGTAGCCCATTGAGATACAGTCCTGGATCTAGGGAGGATGAAATGATTTCAGAGAGCATAGCGAAGAAGTCTGCCCTCGGCTTCCCTTTCTCTCTCTCTTTTCTTGTCCTTCCTTTGTATTCCTGTAAAATGTTAATGTGATAATTTCACCAGCACCATTTCCTAATCAGTAAAGAGTATCCTGAGACAGAGCTGCAGAGTTTGTCTGCTCTAAACAGTTTGCATAGCCTGAACTCCGCGGTCACACTGGGACTGTGCAATATTGGGTTTGTCGGTTTATTTTGGCGCTGAGTTGATCATCACTGAATTCTACCTTCTTATATTTTACAGTGGTGGGTTTTTTAATAAGACTCACTGTGACCCCACTGAAATTTTATATCCTTGCAGTCAAAGAAAAACCTTTGGCTTAAATAGGTGAGACGTGACTGGTAGAGGGATGCAGACAGAGTTTTAGATCCCTCAGGTCCTACAAATAGGAGCTTTTATTTTTAATCCTCTTTCCTGAGTAAGAGACCATGTCATGCTGCCTGTTTTGTTTCAGGAATAGATGGGACACTCTAGCCCTTCCATATGAATGGGAAATATGAGAAGAGGAAAAAGTGGCTGGATTAGATTTGGGCTGAGTAAATGTTGATCTTTCCTCACCTGCTTTTGACAAGTCTTCACCTCACTGAAACATTTTTATTAAATTTTAATCAAAAGCACAGGAAAGGTTGTTGATTGTAGAAGTGCCTAACTCTACTCTAAGCTTCTTTGCTAGGCCAGTTTATTAGTGTTAATACTGCCACACTGGCACTAAGTTTAATATTGTTTTGTAGTGTCCTATGATTGTTACAGAATCCTAAAGGATCAAAGAATTCTGTGCCTACACAACTGTGAAAGAGAAAAGAGCCCAAGCCTTTACTAGAAACTAAAGTTTTGTTCAGAAGGTTCCCTCTGCATTTGTTTTTATTGGTTCTGTAAGATCACAATTTGGTTATGAGAGTAAGGGGGAACTTGTGCTGAGACCTCACTTTAACAGCCTGTCAAGTGTATATTTAGGGGAGTATAAGTTTGCATCTCATCCGTGAGATATTTCATCATAAAAAGATGGCCTGCCTCTTTTTTGAAGTCATACACAATCAAAGAAATACTTCATTTAGAGATGTAAATGATGCTGTCAAACTCATAAAATACATACAAATGACAATTTTTATGGACCTGTATTGTACTTCAAAAGAGCATTCTTTATGTGAAACGTGATGACCACTGCAGTATTAGAGATTGTTACTTGTGAGAAGGAAGTTCGGCAGTCTTCTCTTCTTCTGACTTAAATATCATATGGATATGTGTATTAAAGCAAAGCTGAGTCCCTCAGAATGAGGAAATTATTTTTTTCAATAGACGTTAAAAGGCTAATAAGTTCACAATTCGTAGCACCCAGTCAGAATACCAGATTTTTATACTAAAATAAAATTTTACCAGGTTTCTGAAAGTATGTGATCTCTTGAAAAGAAAAATCATAAGAAACTCGGATCAGATGTTTATTATTTGAAAAAATTTACAATCCACTAAAGGGTGCTTTTGGCTGGGAAATCGGAAATTAGTTGGAAAGCATTAACAAACTTTCCGGATGCTTGAAAACATCATCTTACAGTACTTGATCTTTAAACGAACTCAGATTACTTACATTTTTTTTTTAAACTGTAAGTAGTGCTTAGGAAGAAAGATAGTTTATCTAAGTATAAATAAAAACAGAAGAAGAGTAAAGAAGGTTTAGCTTGTACAAAAGCTAGAAAAGATAGAAAAAATAGTACTTGGAAAATATTATATTTTTGGCATTGTGTATGACTAATGCTTTAAGTGTTCCATAGAAAGAAGCATAAAATTTCACTAGGATTTTATTTTAATTTCACTTAAATATTATTGACATCCATTTTACAGTGAATTCATAATAAAATGTCATTAAGTCTGGCACAGACGCATAAGAAAGGTTTGTCAACTGATTGATAACAAGAAAAAGAGGGTACATAAACTCTGAGAATCAAAAAATTGATTCCGGAACAGCAGTTTGTTCCACAGGTGTGACAGGCACTGATTTGTTCAGATATTAAACCAGATCTACTTTGCTCCTCCATAAAAATGTTAAGTGGTTCAAATTCAGTACAAGTTTATGTAGAGCACAGCTATGCAGAGCCAGAAACCCCCATTAAAAGTACTAGCCTCTGAAAGCACTGTTTCTAAAAAAGTAGAAAACTTTGGAGATCGGCCAGAGACTTTTAAAAATCAGGCACTTCCAGATTTCTTGCTTCTTTTTGCAAAAGGCCTGAAAAACTGTTTATATGTATATATACACTATATATATATTTTTAAATATAACGAAACAAACTTCAGATAGTCTCTCTCTCTTTTTATTTAATGTAAATTTGTCAAGACTCAACTATTTTGAGAGAGCTGGGGTTGTTTAGCCTGGAGAAGAGGAGGCTGAGAGGAGACCTCATTACTCTCTACAAGTACCTGAAAGAAGGTTGTAGAGAGGAGGGAGCTGGGCTCTTCTCCCAAGTGACAGGGGACAGGACAAGAAGGAATGACCTCAAGCTCCGCCAGGGGAGATTTAGGCTGGAGATTAGGAGGAGGTTTTTCACATAGAGGGTGATTTGGCACTGGAACAGGCTGCCCAGGGAGGTGGTTGATTCACCTTCCCTGGAGGTGTTTAAGGGACGGGTGGATGAGGTCTTGAGGGACTTGGTTTAGTGTTAGATAGGAATGGTTGGACTAGAAGATCCTATGGGTCCCTTCCAACCTGGTTGTTCTGTGATTCTGTGATATTTCCTTAAAGTTTTTTCTAAGGACAGAGGAGCATGTTTTATGTGAAAT
This sequence comes from Coccyzus lansbergi, assembly GCA_033558105.1. Lineage (NCBI taxonomy): Eukaryota > Metazoa > Chordata > Aves > Cuculiformes > Coccyzidae > Coccyzus > Coccyzus lansbergi. The sequence goes on from JAUMJK010000166.1 coordinate 286,168, forward strand.
CAAGTGCTTTAATTGAAAGGTGTCTATGAATGTAGCAAAGCCTAAATAATGCTGTATTTTATCCAGAATGTTAATTAGGTTTTGTGCTAGATGAGTATCCACAAAAAATAAGAGCAAAACAGTTTTAATAGAGTCATATATAGACATATAGATTATGTCTATAAATCTTCTACCTTCCAACTTTCCTTCCAGTGATCTCTTTATCAGTACTTCAGTCGCATTAGAATTTTAAAGACTGAAAAAACTTATGCTAGTAATTAAAAATATAACCAAAATAATTTTCTTCATAAAATTCTTTCTGGCTGACTGTGCATGTCAAAGAAAAAGCAGCAATGAGACCAGGACAGCAGCTTTCTCTCCGTTTGCTAAATGCCCTTATCATAATGCAAATAAGACCATTCTCTATGACTATATGAAAGCAGTAGCCAAAGTAGATTTGAATGGACAAACGCTGTGCAGTAAACTACTTTTGCATGTATGCTGATGCAATAGATACCAGCCTGCCTGAATAATTAGATGCATATGACTACTTTCTGCACAGAGCAGAAGTTGCTTTAGGTGAACTCAGAAACAATGTTTTGAAAAGATTTGAAAAAACTTCCAGGAAATACTCTATCAGAGCTCCCTTGTTTTAAATGAGACAGAAATCCATTCTGCCACAAGGAATTATATGCTGAATTTACAATATCTGCAACATAAGAAGAGAAAGAAAACCTGGTATAAAAGATGTCAGGAGATGAATTAAAACTAAGAGATGGAAGTGGTCACCTTTCAGTGACCACCTAGAGTCTATCAGTTCTTGCTGTGAGGCTAAGGGAAGTCATAACAAATACTGAATTTTTTTCCTACTACTTTTCAAATTCACCCTGGTAAGAAGTTTTCAGTCACTAGGGAGATATTTTGGTCAACGTGATTCTTTTAAAGTAGCTCACTAGAGCTTTGAAATGTTGATTTTAAACAGATATAGGGATAAGAGGGAGAGATTTAACCCCAAAGTAAGATTGCTAAAACATCATTTACCTGAAAACTCAATCGTGGAGTGCATAGCACGTAGTTTTGTATTTGTCCTCTGTGATTCTTTATACTATCATGGCAAAACACTATCAAAAAGTTCTCAAGAGGTAGTGGTGGTGTGGAATTATAAATCTAATCATGACTGCCTTATTTTTGCCAAAGCAGGATCCTGCATTTCTAGTACCACTGAAGCCAATGGAGGAGCAGATTCTTAATGAACAAGTAGAAAGAGACATATATTATTAGATGAAATGGTGAAAAATATTTGGGAGAGACAGACAGGCAGACAAAAAACAGGGAGTGAGAGAATGACTTGGAAAAAAAAATACCAGCCATTTGATTTGGTTAATAATTATACTTAACATCTCTGTTTGCCATTTTAATACCATCAGAGTTGGTTTTTTCCATCCCACTTTGTGGAAACCTGACTTCCCAAGGCCATGCACTCCTCAGGCATTACTTAGCAGAAGGCCAAAAATGTATGAATTTTTTAAAAACATCTCATTTTTTTTTTCTTCAGAATGAAAACTGAGCCCAGAGGTGACCCTTATACACAATTGCAGTTATTCAGGCCTAAAAAGCCAGCAAATTCACATGTAACTATATCTTCCAGCTTCAACAGTAGGGCAGACTGTCAGCTCCCTCATCTGTCAGCACTTGTTCAGCCTAGTAAATGAAGGCTGGTGCATACTAGCAATATCTATTTGCTACAGGATATGCACTCAAGAAAGTCACAAAATGGAGTTTCAAGAAAGGGCCAAAGCCAATCACTCATTTTTCTCCTGTCAGTGATAAGAAAAGCAACGTAACAGAGAGAGGTGCTTGTCCCAAAGGTGGTATCAGTAGCAAACTGTCACCAAACAAAAATAGTTAAAGTCCTAATGACTGTACTAATTCAATACAAATAAGGCAGATTCTAGGTAGCTTAACATTTCCTTTTGCAAGGCCTCAGGCAGGCAAAACAGATGTCTTACTGTTCACAGGACAAATTATGTGCAACTTGCTTTGGATGAAAAAAGATATGTCCAAATGGCGGGACAGTCAGAACTATCTTATTTCCTCAGAGCCACATGTTGTATTTCATCAAACTAGCAGAAATATTCCTGCCTTTTTCCTTCTCTGTGTTGTGGAAGATTCAGTCACAGCTACAGTCCTCCCCATGTTCAAAGTATACTTAATTTTTCACTGGTTTACCTTGAGGCAGTGGGGAGCTGTGCCATCACCCAGAGAGGCTGGAGGAGAACAGCAAAGTTGGAGTGCAATGCAGAGGAGCTCTGCTCTGCTCAATGTGCAGTCTCTTCCAGCAGCGACTCTGACTGCTCACTGAAAGCACATCTATCTATTGCCCAGCACCACAAGTTGTATTGCTCCACAGGGAACTAAAAAGTAAACATAAAATCCTGCTACTCCCCTCTGATATGATTTTATAATGGACTTTTATAATTAAAAAAAGACTTAGAATCATAGAATCACCATGCTGGAAGAGACCCACCAGATCATCGAGTCCAACCATTCCCACCAATCTCTAAACCATGCTTCTCAGTACCTCATCCACCCGCACCTTAAACACCTTCAGGGAAGGCAAGTCAACAACTTCCTGTGGAAAATGAGGTTAAAAGTTGACAAATCAGCAGTGGATTTGTAGTGAATGACTGACTAAGGCTCCACTGATGCTGCGCCATCTAACACCTACATTCCCAATCTCTTTATATGCTGCTATACATCTCCTCACATATAGACTGAAGTTGTGTCTGGCTTTAAAATATTTTTTTTGCTTTTTCAGTACCATGTACAATGTTTGATGCAATTTAATCAGCTGTGTGAAAAGGAAGGATGTTTTGATAGTTCCTTCCAAGTCATTGTGCATATACAGTTATCTTCTAATATGATAGAAACTTTTTACATACATAAAATATAAAAAAAAGTTATTGAGTCTATGAATTTTATTTACATATTTGCAAGCTAAATAGTAAATCAACCCACACTAAAAAAACATGGAGACAGATTAGTGCAGCCCACTGCCCACGTTAGTGGATCTTGGATATCTCTCAGGCAAGTTGTCCAAAGAGCAAGCACTGTGATAGCGGCTCCAGAGCTCTTGCTATGGGGATAGGTCACACTGTTTTTTAGCTGAGCATATTCAGAGCTCTTCCCACAAGACTTAATTATCTGCAGAAGACTAAAAATTAACCTTGGGTCTTCCTGCATGCAAATATCCATAATTGTATTTTAGCAAGCACAGAAAAGATGCCACTGAGAAATGGAAACAATTTAAATTATTTGAGTACTCCCCCCTCAGTTCCAAAATAATTATGGTTTTCTCTGAAAACTTTTAATTACAAATCAGTGAGTGTTCTCATATTAAAGTGTCTATCATAAAGTTGTGTACATTGGTAATCTGTATCTGGAAACGTGGTTTGATAAAATATATGTGGGGGAAGGCTACTGTAGCTGACAATAAAACAAAAGATGAAAAAAAACCTTTCTATATATTCAAACGGTCCTTCTCCTAACACTTTTTCTTATTCTATCTTCGGAACATTAAAAAAAAAATCAACACCAAAACATTCGAGTGATGTTTTCAGTAGTGGGTGCTCTATTGAACTTTCATTTCTCTTTCATTTTTCCCTGTCAACTTCTTGCACTGATGTCAGTAATTTACCTTATATTTGACTTGCTTCTCACCCCATCTTTCTGAACCCTTGCACAAAAGATGTTCAGAAAAAGAACATCAACCTAGACGTTTGATTTCCACAGCTCCTTTGGATCCAGCTTCCAAAAGTTCAGACAGCTCAGAGAAAGTATGCTTTTACTTTACAGCCTGCTGCCGCTGCCATCCTGAATATAGATGCTTCCTGTTGTGTTTTCCCTTTCAACCTACAGTACTCAAATGGCTCCTAAAATATGGGCTTTGTTGTCTCCCCCCGACTTTTCCTTCACAGGCAACTTTGTGCTTAACTTGTTGCCCCACTCTGAAATGCTGACCACCTCACTATAGTAATTAGCCCTGAAGAGGAGATAAAAACTACTATATAACTGTTTTCTCAGAATCTAGAACCCCTGGTGACAGAAATAAGCATCATCATGAGCATAATGTGCTGTAGGTATTATGCCTCCACAATTTTCTGTAGTATCACTCTTCATTTGAGATAAACTAGAGATTAGGAGAAAGTTTTTCACACAAAGGGTCATTGGGCATTGGAATAGGCTGCCCAGGGAGGTGGTTGATTCACCTTCCCTGGAGGTGTTTAAGGCTCGGGTAGATGAGGACCTTAGGGACATGGTTTAGTGTTTGATAGGAATGGTTGGACTCAATGATCCAATGGGTCTCTTCCAACCTGGTTGTTCTATGATTCTATGATAATAAATCTAGGGCACTACAGGTAGAGTCTAGAGGCAACAAATCAGAAAATACAAAATGAAGCAGAGTTTTTAAAGAATGTTTTTCCTTCTCACTTCCTCTCTGCCAGACAGAAAGCAGCAGATGGTCAGTCATTTATCACACTGTCAAGCTAGCAGAGGTCTTGAAGACCTGCACTTGCTCTCTGGTGAAGTCATGGAAGACAGAAGTATTCTTTCAAGGTGGCAATTTTTTCAAAGTTTTAGAGATATACTAATCACTTCACAGAGCAGCAATTCCCCTTTTAGGGGAGTTTAAGCAAGTGAAGTAGAAGGATAGACACTGTGATCAACAAGGTTTATCATTTGCATAGTGCAGTCAGACAACCACCTTGAATGAAATTTTTAAGACCCTTAGAAAAACATTCTCTTGAATCTACTGCAAAATTGATAAGTTACTCCCGTAATAACAGTACCTGATTTCAAGTCTGATTCATTCTTTTTGTACTACTAAGAAATAGATCCTACTCTTTCTGCACTAGAATAAAAGCTGATCTACTGTTGTGGTTTTACATCACATGTGGATGAGTCCAGGCTTATGTCAAGTCATCTCTTAAATTTTCTTTTTGACAAGCTAAATAGACCACTTGAGACCTTCTGTAGGAAGAATTTTTTCCAGTCTTTAAATTATTTTTATGGCATGACTCTGCCCTCATTGAAGGCTTTCCAGTTTATCAATATCCTTCTTTTGTTGTGGATGCAAGCAATGGGTAGAGGGTTGTAGTAATTAAACTACCAAAATGAAAAACTGTGGTAAACTCACCTGCCCACAGTTATTTCAGATTCGCTGTTTATACCTCAAAGAACTGTATGGACTTGTTTTAGCTACCATGTCAGGTAAATGATCAGCCTATTATTACACACCATGACGGCTAATTTCTTTTTTGAGATGTCACTCCAGGAACAGATCTTCCCATCAAATATGACCTGAATCCTTTCTTCCTAGTTTTTTTTTTGGTTTATATTTCACCACACCATAAAATAAACCATAGATGGTTTTGGTCAAGTTGCCAGCAAACCTGAGCTTTCTCTCTAAGCAAACCATCTTCCTCATTGTTTTCAAACTCTAAGTTTTTGTATCTGTAGTTGATACTAGCTATAACACTTCCTTTTCTATCTACTTAATGTAACTACTAAGTCAGATAAAGAAGCACTAATCCCTGTAGTACTCTTTAAAATAACACACCCAGTCAGTGATGAATACTGGCCACTGAGCATTTTAGTCATATGGTTAAAAATTATTAAATGGTTTACAAAAATCATTTAAAACTTTTCCAATTGAGTTCTCTCTCCCAACTGATTTGTCTCATAATTGCTTTCAGGTTCGTTAAGCTGACCCCTTTAAGAACCAATTGTACATCTTATTGGTATGGTTTTTATTCTGATTGCATATAGTAGTGAAATGAAATTATAATCACTTGCACCTAAGAAACCACTAATTTTTACTTCTGTGGTCAGGTTCTATTTATCTGTCAAGATGAGGTGTAAAACAGAATTCCTCTGTGTAGGATGAAACACTTCTTATGTTAAGATAACGTCGCTTACAATTAAAAAAAATCCCTAGAACAGTACTAGAAGTCTGAGGAACACTGAATTCCTCTTCCTACTCCCTTCCCTTTCCCTTATAAAACAGGGGTTTTTTTACCTATACATTATAGCTAACTGCTTGAGGGTAGTCCATAGTATGGAGGAGAAAGAATGTAAGAGGAAAAGAAGAAAGTAGATAAGTATATTAATTATCCTGATAAATGCTGAACCAGAAAATGGGATACTAGAGGTGGTAATCTGCTCTGGTCATAGATATTTTGGTTGGTGATCTTCCTCCTCTGTTTCGTATTGAATATCTAAGGAAGCAGAGCTACCCCATTTCAACAGGTGTAAAACACAGCTTTTCATTTTTTTCCTGTCAGAGGTAGAAAGAATAGATAAAGTACAAACACAGAAGGTATTCACAACCATGAAAAAATCTTCTCAAAAAGTATGTAAATAATACATCTGTTCTGAATGTATATCTATGATACTTTATTACATTGTCACATTGATTCATGATTCAAAATTATTTGCCTTAAGACAATATAATTTAATTTGGAGCTGGATGGTTTTCCCTCCCAATAGTGAAATTATCAGTAATGATAACAGGTCTGAGACTTCATTCCAGACATGCCTTTTTTCAGTCAGCATTTCACTATATTTGTTGTTGGAATCATTGCTTTTACCTTTCTTCACTCTACCTTCAATTACTAGATATCACTCTACCTTCAATTTAGATTTCTGAGTATACCAAGTTAGAGTTCTAGGGATTTCAATGGAGGTTTTATTGCTTTTCTGTTTGTTTCATCCAGGTTATAAAGAAGTATAAAAATAAACTAGGAAATAATAGAGCAAGATAAAGACAATAAACATGTTAGACATATAAGGAATTTAAGTCTTCTGAGCCCAATAAACTACATCTGTGGTTGCTTAAAGATGAATTATGAGTAAGCAGATGAAGAAAAATAAGCAGGCACAACTGCATAACTTCCATTCATTGAAAAAGGATTCATGGGATATCTGCCAGCTTGAAAGCACCTAGGAAAGGGAATCGGCTAACTTGGAGCTGTCAAGAGGAAATTCAATCAAGTCAAATTAATCTCTTTCTGCAAAAGTGAAACTGACTTCTCTGTCAGGAGAGACAATGGACATTTCATATTTGGCCTTCAGAGAGGTTCTTACACTGTGTCTCATGTTGTTCTCAGAAATGGCTCCCCAAAAATGTACTAACAATATAGCTCCAGCCTTGCTATGATAAGTAGACTGATGGCTGGAAAGCCAACTCAGCATTGTTATTGGTAGATCTTTACCAAACAAGAAGGATGTTGAGGCTCTGGAGCGAGTCCAGAGAACAGCAACGAGGCTGGTGAAGGGGCTGCAGAACAGGCCCTATGAGGAGCGTCTGAGAGAACTGGGGTTGTTTAACCTAGAGAAGAGAAGGCTGAGAGGAGACCTCATTACTCTCTCCAACTGCCTGAAAGGAGGTTGCAGAGAGGAGGGAGCTGGGCTCTTCTCCCAAGTGACAGGGGACAGGACGAGAGGGAATGACCACAAGCTCTGCCAGGGGAGATTTAGGCTAGTGATTAGGAGGAAGTTTTTCACAGAAAGGGTCATTGGGCATTGGAATAGGCTGCCCAGGGAGGTGGTTGATTCACTTTCCCTGGAGGTGTTTAAGGCACAGGTAGATGAGGTGCTGAGGGACATGGTTTAGTGTTGAATAGGAATGGTTGGCCTCGATGACCCGGTGGATCTCTTCCAACCTGGTGATTCTATGATTCTGTGATTCTAAAGTAAATGGTAGTAGGCGTATATAAGTGGTCTATCCAAATATAATGAATCCTTTCTCCAGTAATGCTAATGATGGCATAAGCATTGTCTACTGATAGTGACAGATTCAGAGGGACTAGAAATATACCAGAGGAAAAGTGTTGATAAATAAATTTTGGAAAACATATATTTCAGTAAGAACCATGCTCTATAATATTGAAACAAAAAAATGCCTATTGACCCTTGGGAGATCATAGAATAATATAACGGTTTGAGTTGGAAGGGATCTTAAAGATCATCCAGTTCCAATCCCTGCTACCATGAGCAGGAATACCTCATGCTATATCAGGCTGTCCAAGGCCCCATCCAGTCTCACCTTGAACATTTCCAAGGAGGGGACATCCACAGCTTCCCTGGGAAACTTGTGCCAGTGCCTCATTAACCTCATCATGAAGATTTTCTTCCTAATGTTTAGTCTAAATTGTCCCCCTTCAAATTTATAGCCCTTCATCCTATCACTACATGCCTTTGTAAAAAAGATGGCACTCATGCATTGCACACAGTGACTGAAACAGTCTTACTTTATCTTTACTTGCCACGTTTTTGTGTCTTGTGCTCAAGTCATGACACTGACCTTTGCAGAGGACATTGTTTCCTCATTTTCCTACTTCTATTTGTTTCACCAGGACTCATTTGGTAATTTATATTCATGTCTGAAAGCAAGAGGGATTGATATCACAATTCAGTGTCCATTACCTGAGGATCACTAAAATACAATAAAAACACAATCTCAAATAGAAAAATATGTTGATCAACTTTTCATAAAATCTTTATTTTTATGTAACCACTTCCTCCTAAATGTATAGAGGCACATACTAAATATACTAAATATATATATTGAGAGGAACAGAAAAACTGTGGGATGGAATTTTCCTAATGAAAATCATCATTTGGGACTTATGTATGAATTGTAAGAGTAAAATGATGAAAATTATATCTGTATTTGATAAACCAAACATTTCTGCAATAATATCTACATAATTTTTAAAATATCAGGAAACCTCTGCCCTGTTGACATATTCCAAGAAAAGACAATATTAATTTCCCTTTCTTCTTATTAAATTTTTAGTTCTTGAACTGTGGATGCATATCATTTTACTGTTTATCAAAGATCACGTGAAATTATGTATGAAACTAAATGCGTTGTACTGGCTTTATAGTTGTAATTAGAATGGTATGTTTAAATTGAAAAATAACATCTGAAGCATAAGATTAAATGGAGAAATGATAAACATGCAAAAACTTGCTAAGAAAATTTTTAAATTAGTATCAAATTGTATATTCCTTGACTGTTGCAAAGGACTGTAGGTAAAGTAATGATATGTGGAAAGTCATGGCAGTCAAGCAAAGTCCAGTGACTGGAGAAAAGGTAACATTGTACCCATTTTTGAAAAGGGTAGAAAGGAGGACCCTGGAAATCAGCAACCTGTCAGCCTTCCCTCTGTGCCTGGGAGAATCCTTCTGGAAGCTACACTAAGGCACATGGAGGACAGGAAGGTGACTAGAGGCAGGCAGCATGACTTTACTAGGGGCAAGTCCTGTCTCATCAAACTAGTGGCCTTCTTTGAGGAAGTGACTACCTCAGTGGATGAGGGAAAGCCCATGGATGCCATCTGTCTGGACTTTTCTAAGGTCTTTCCTTGGTCCCAACAACATCTTTCTCTCTAAATTGATGAGATGTGTATTTGATAGATAGACTATGTGGTGGACAACAATTTGGTTGGATGGTGACACCCAGAGGGTAGTGGTAAGTGGCTCAATGTCCACATGGAGAACAGTGACAAGCCATGCCCATCAGGGATCTTTTCTGGGACCAGCGTGGTTTAATATCTTCATCAATTGTTTAGGTGATGGTATCAAGTGCAACTTCAGCAAGTGTATGGATGACAACAAGTTGAGTGATGAGGTTGATATCCCTGTGGGGTGGGATGCCATCAAGAGGGACCTTGACAAGCTGGAGAAGTGGTCTTGTGAAAAAAACCTCCTGAGGTTCAACAAGGCAAAGTGCAAGACCCTGTGCCTAGGTTGGGGCAACCCTCAGTGTCAATACAGGGCAGGGATGAAGATACTGATAGCAGACTTAAGGAGAAGGACCTGGTGTGTAAGAGGCTGGAGGAATGAGCAAGCAATGTGTGCTTGCAGCTCAGAAGGCCCGTCATATCCTGGGCTGCATCAAAAGAAGCAGGTGATTCTGTCCCTCTATTCTGCTCTGCTAAAACCACACCTGGAATACTGTGTCTAGCTCTGGAAAGACATGGAACTGTTAAAGCAGGTCCAGAGGAGGGCCTCAAAAATCATCAAAGGCCTGCAACATCTCCCTTATGAAGAGAAGCTGAAAGAGATTTTCAGCATGGAGAAGAGTCTCCAAAAAGACCCTCTTGTAGCCTTTCAACACTTCTAAGAAAGATGGGGACAAACTTTCTGGCAGGGCCTGTAGCAACAGGACAAGGGGTAATAGTTTTAAACTTGAAGAGAAATTTAGATTAGATATTAGGAAGACCTTCTTTTCACTGAAGGTGGTGAAACACTGGAACAGGTTGCCCAAAGACGTGCTAGATGACTCACCCCTGGAAATATTCAAGGTAGGATTGGATGGGCCTCCAAGCAACCTGATCTAGTTGATGATGTCCCTGTTCACTGCAGGGGTGTTGGACTAGGTGACCTTCATAGGTCTTTCCAATCCAAACCGTTCTATGACTCTATGATTTTATGATTCTAATTGCTAAGGACTGAATAAATCCTCATTCATGTATGTCAATTTAACTTATACTGAGGTAAAATTCTAAAGACTGAGAAAAATTCAAAGAAAGTAGTAATTAAAATCTTCCATAAAAAGATGTGGTTGTACATCTTTTTCTTCAAGTATGTAAAATTATATAAATAATATTAAAAAAAATTTCATTACTACTCTATTAACACTCCATCATTGTGTAGAGAAGACCTTTAATGTACTATAGTTCTGAAAATATCATTTAGGATAGGAAAAACCCTCTGAGACTTCAGTTGCTAAAGTATTACATCAGTAGCTCATTGTGAGACTTGAGACACAATCTGCACAGAATTCTTACTGTGCTATGTCTGAGAGAGATGTCCTGGCTTCCAAGTTCTTTTTTGAGGTACTGCAGGACAGCTCTGACAAAAGGGCTGTGTTCTGTTGAAATGTAGGAAGGCTCACTATGGAGTTTTTTTGGAAGTGGACTTGATTACAAAAGTAACCAATAATGCTACCACTCAACATTCTGATTTCACCTCATCCAAAACATTCGGGCCTTTTCCACTCCTGATTACATCTGGAGGAATACGCATATCTGAGGAAGGAGTGATGTATAAACTTACAAATAAAACTGATGTCAAAACTTTCTAATATTATCAGTATCTCACAGTAGGGAGTAATTCATGGTAATTTTATCCTATATCTCCAGTAGCCTAACAGCTACATCATAAATGATGCAAATGAAAAAAAAAATAGTCAAGAGTTTTGTACTGTGATTTACAATAGGGTCACTTTGAAAAAGAAATATTTGGTTCGTGCTTGTCATACTACTGCTATCTGTCTCAAATGGCTCAGGTTTTAATGTTACCAATTTGTTTCTTCTCTAAGCTGTGGTCCATAGGTATAACAGCAGTGCGTATTTTCTAGAGAACTCTTTCAGGAAATTCAGACTGCATATCTCTTCTCTTACACCTTTCCCTTGCATGTTCAATTCCAAATATTTTTCTTGACCTTTTGACCTGTAGTTTCTTGCCACAAACTCTGAAGAGAAAACCTAGAGCTCTGGCTTCTGTTAGCCATAGACATGATGTAATCCTTCCTACATTAATTCACTATTTTTCTCAGTATAAGCAAGTATACACATATTCTTCTTAACTAGTCATCTGGGGGAGGAGGTGAGACCATTATTTAAGATCGGACGAGAATGGAATTTAAGGGGCATTTTTATAAGCCAATGGGCAACTGCAGTTAGCACAACATGAGGAATCAGTCCCCAGACATTTGTCTCAAATTCAGATCCTTGGGGTACAGTTTTAAATATCTATTTATACATGTATTTCTAATATTTTAAAGGATGAAACACAAAATAAAATGAAATCTAAAATGATTGCAGAAGTACTCAATGATTGGAAGCACTTTTGGGCTTCCGAATATATCCATCAAGTCCATGGATACTATTAATCCACAGTGGTCAAAAGGTTTGGATATTATTAACATAACCATTCATTCCAGAAACTAGTCTTTGCTGTTATAAAATCAAGCAACAGGGTTAACATTTCAGAAGTTGTCACAACACATATTCTGACTTTACAGAAGTCCTTTTAATTTGTGGATTTCAAAGAGAAATTCCAAAGTTTTAAATGACATTCATTTTAATGTTCCAAGCAGGTGATAATCCATAGTAGCAGCCTGTTTCGCCAGTTTTCACAACTGTGGTCTTTATTGCACTCCTGTTACTCTCACAGTTGCAGTACATGAAGAAAGCAATTGATTTTGATCTTATTTTTCAAGGGGCAGAAAGCAAGGTTGAGCAGCAATCAAGCACTACAGTCAATGTAGGCCTCCTCTTCTTCTAATCCTAGTGATGCTTGGGCTGAGAGTATTAATTTGTATAAGTAGTCCAGGCATTTGTCTAATGTCTGGACAAGTAATGCTGTAAGAATCCAAGTACCCTGCACATGGTTTATCTTACAGATATTAATCTCTTGCCACAACATTATCTTGTACCTCTATATTTAGTCAATACTAAATGTTAACATAATTTTGTTAAACAGACATCATTTTTTGTGTACTCAGTTGGATTATTTTTAGGGATAGAAATACATTAGTTCCTTTTCCGTTCTTCAGTATCTCCTTTGCAGTCGAAGGGTTTATCAGGAAGACAACTTTCCCTTTACTGATTTTTTGCCATCTAGCAAGATTTTCTGACATTTATAGTAGAGCTGTGAAATGCTTTAAATAAAAAGCTCCAATAAACCTAATACAAATCAATCTGACTTAAACAAAAATTACTTATTAGAAAATAAATTCATTTTTAACCCCTGTGTTTCTATTGTATTTATATATAATTACAAATATTGCTCAAATTTCCAGTTAAGCATGGAATTCACTTTTCTCAAACCTTCATATTGACTAGAAGCTCTGTATAGGAACACCTTGGAGCCCTCATTTTATCTTTTATTTAAATTTCTTCACAGATATATTTTCTTTAAGATAATTCCCAAGAATGTCTTAGTAAGGATATTACATGTTATAAAATCTACTTTAAAATGAGCCTAGACAGAAATTATATACTTTATGCAAGCAAATTAAAAGCAGAAATTTTCAAGCAGTCTTAAATTCACTGCACTTTTAAGTAGGAACCTCAGGAGTAAACAAGTTGCTCCAGTAGAGCTGCCCTAAATTGAAAAGGCTCCGTATGCTAATTTTAGAGGTTCTCAAAGTAACCACACGTAATTTCAACAGGTCTATCATTACTCCTGATTTGTTTCTCTTGGTTTCAACTGCCGCTACTAATTTCTCAGCCTGTCAGCTTTTATATAAAACAAGTTTTGTCATAAGAAAATATATCTTCACCCTCCTTTTTCTCTACATAGAGAGGGTTGCGGCTGTAGGGAGATTTTTCTTCCTTAAATATTCTGAATTCTGTTCTAGTAGTCATTCAGGGAACTGCTAACTGTTTTTCTGGAAGCATATGACAGTTACAGTGTCAAAGCCTATTATTTTTAGTATAAACAACCTGGTTTTATATATTTTAACCAACAGTCTCTTAAAAGAAAATAAAATTTCAACAAAGCTTACACAGCATTGCTACCTCTACATCCTTTCTTATAAGAATAAAATAAACCTTTTATACTTTTTTCAGATCCACTCCACTTTCACTTATTTCCTCAGCTTTCCCTCATTTGCACATATTCCTCATACACATATGGACATATGTATAAATTATTAACATGCTGTATATTTACTCTCTCAGCAAGACTCATGAAGCTGGAATTATTTTCCAACCTATGTTCCTCATGCTTTGTTCTCTCACTTCTAATTGTAAAGTATCTATACATGGAATAGATAACCTACATTTATTCCTTTCTGAGATTCCTTGCTAGGGGATAAACCTTGTGCAAAAAGACCCTCCAAAAACCAGGAACTAACATGTCTCTGGAAGTATGTGTTGAACTGACTATGCTTTGAGGGCACAATTCAAGCTTAATAAGAAATTTGTTTGCTGCTGCTCTTTTTAGCTTTTAATTTTTCTACATAGTTTCATGAAATTATCTGTGAAGACATTGCTGTGCTGCACTTCAGTCCTGTTTAATCATTTGCAGGGATTCAAATTTGGTGTATCACATGTGTCTAATTTGTAAGGTTTAGACCAATACATAAAGCATTCAAAAAACGTTTTGTGGACACCTTGACCTTTACCATATTGATTTCTATCATAACATTTTAAAACTTTTAAAGTATGACCTTTTCTTAGTCAAAGATAGAAATATTTTTAAAACTGTCAGTGTTAGACATTGCAAAATAAGGTGCTCATCATTCCATGAAAGTGGTACAACAGAAGTGTACGAGTACACTGGGAATGTGGAAGACATCTGTTTTTTATTGTTAGTTCTTGAAACATGGAAATAGTATAGCTGAATACAAGTTAACATAATGACTTTCTGGCTGGTGACCTGTAGGAGGAAGTGTCTGTCTTCTACAAGATTCAGCAAAATGGTCAGATTCATTCTTGAATACCACTTGATGTTGTAATCAAAGTGTAAATCTGTTCCTCTTAGAGTCCAAATTTTCTCTGACTTTGCTGACTACTTTCCCCCACTTCTGTGAGTTTATAAAGAACACATGTATTCACAAGTAAGGTTATTTTTCTTCCACAAGGGTTCCAAGTAATTGAAATATTACATATGAAGATATACGTCCAAAAGTTAACTACAGAATTTCCAAAGATCCATGCACTTTCTCACATGGACGTTACCTCCACTTTGTGGTGTCTACTGGTAGGTGGGTTTTTTTCAAAATAGTTTTATTTTCAATAATGTAATTTTAGTAACTGTATTTTCCCAGGTTATCTATGGGTTGGATAAGTTGGATTAGGAAAGGGGTAAAAAAGCAATGCATATGAAAAAGTAACAGCTGAAGTGAGAATTCAAAAATTAAACAGAAAACTAACTTGAAGAATAGGATTCTTGATGACATATGTATCTCAAAGAGTCATAATGCCCACAGCGGTGATTAAAGTCCATGTTGTTAAAATCAAAAAAAATCTAGCAAATTCTTCCTCCAAAACCATCAGCACTAACACTAAAGGAAGAGATACCAACCTGTACTGAATCTGTAAGGAGAAGTTTGCAGGAAATGAGTTTGTTAAAAAAATCAGTCCATCTCCATACACGTGGCTGGAAGGAAAATACAGACGCTCTGCTTCTGTAAACAATTAATTTAACAAAAAGATGGAATAGTTTTATGAATCATGGAATCCTCTCACCACTCATTCATTACTCTAACCAGTGTGTATTAAAATTAAAAAACATTTTCCACAAAACAGAATTTCACCTACATTTTGAAAGTCAAGGCAATATTTCATTCCTAAGATTAGAATAATTTGATTTGTAGTAATAAAGATTTTATGTCACTGTAGATTTATAAATGAAACCGGCTGAATTAAATGAAATAAATTTGCAAGTGGAGCAACTCAAAGTAAATACCTCATTGTGGCTCAGCTTGGACACATTAGTTCTTCTATATGTTGAATCTCATCATATCCATGGGGATGGGCCCCTGTACAAAGACCTTTCAATGTCGAAGGGATTCAGGATTCCACCCAAGCTGCTGATTTCCAGCCTAGAAGCCAAATCTTACATATGCCAAAAATGAACTGAATGTGAGAAAAGATACTTCCATGAGTCTTAAAAGACAAAGGAGAAGATATTTCTATTAGAAAACTGGTAGCAAGGGCTGATGAGGACAAATCAGAGGAGCAGATAGAAAAATGGAACTTACAAATCTCGATAAATCATGGAAAAGGCAAAGAAGCTTCTGGACAACTGATATTAACACATTCAAACTCTAGCTGACTATTAATAGGATCAATATGGTTTCTCTGAAAAGTTTCAAATGATAGTTTGACAGTCTGTTTTTCAAAAAATATCAAAAAATGTTGAGGTTCTGGAGTGAATCCAGAGAAGAGTAACAAAGCTGGTGAAAGAGCTGGAGAACAGGCCTTATGAGGAATGGCTGAGAGAGCTGCTTACATTTAGTAATACACTGAAATTCAGGTTTAGTTTGGATATTTAAGAGACAAATCAATAGTTGAGGTTTAACCATTATCAAACATTTCACAATTGGGATGCTGTATGCACAAATCTATTTTAACCATTTTGTGGAACTTTTAACCTCTCTGGAAAATATGTGCCCTATAACTGGGAAAAGAACCCACAAAATTTGGAAAATCAGATTTCTAAAGCATATTTAGTTACATCAGTTGGAAAAAGCAAAAATAGGTTTTAAAAAGAAATGTTGAAAAACCACCACTGTAAAGATTTGAGTCTGCCTAACTGGTAGGTCTAGACTCATTACATGTCAAAATATTAACTGTCTTTTACTTTCAGAAAACAGAAATGTGTATTTTTCATGTCACAGATGCCAGAGGTGAAAAAGCAATTCAATTCCAAGCTGGCATGATATTAAGAAGAACTGCTGCAGAAATTTCAAGAACAGCAAACCCACTTCAGGCCTAAGGGAAAGCCTGCAGAGAAGTGTCCTTACTAAAATTTAAAAAGAGAGGCTTTGAACTACAACATGGAAACAAATACAGACATTTTCAGTGAGCTCAAAGGAAAAAAAAAGAGAGAAAAGAAAGAGAATAGATTATTCCAAAAACGGAAATAAGGTCCTGGCACCTTGGCAATAAAAAGCTCACAGGACCAAATATGTTTAATCTCTTTTCTTCATGTTTAGCTTCAGTTTTTGCCTAAGAAAATGTTATCCTTTCAGATCAATAAATCTGGGTAATAGCCTCCGCAGAAGTCAATTTCCACTTTATTCTATACAGTAGGGAACACAGTATGAGAGACTCAAAGATTTATAAAGCATATTGGGTTGGGAAGAACCACAGGTTAAGTGCAGATCATGCCTTTTGAAACTACAAAAGGCAGAGAAAGATGAATGAGAGAAAGTGAGGACGAAAAGGAGATGCTGATTGAAAATAATAAATTAGGGTTTTCCTTCTTAAGCTTAAGCTCAAATGAGCATAAGAGTGGAACACATCCTGGATCAGAGAAAAGGTGCTGGACATTTTGTTTGCAAATATAGGTTAGTTGTATGACCAAAGGAGTGAGGATAGCATCAAATGTGTCATTAGGAGCCTGCAGACTTTAAACTATGCGTACTCTGAAGGAGACCACCTTTATCCAGAAAACCACACAGAGAATACCCTTCTAAAATTGGCAGCTTGAGTGTCTGAAGGTAGTTTTGAGGAGGTTTCCTGAAAAAGCAGGCAGAACTACAGTGCCGAAGACAGACACTTAGGTTTGTAGCTGGGCTATTGCAGATTAAAATAAATAATGCTAGATAAAACAAACATTACCTGAGCCCATATGAACATGCTGCTGCACTAAGTGTGAGGATTAGCGAGGAGGTGCAGTAGTAGAAGGGAGCTCTTTATTTCTGTATCTGTTGGCCATATTTCCCACAAACACATATTTCAGTGTCCAACGGCATGAGGTTTAACACGGCCAAATGCCGGGTCCTGCACTTGGGGCGCAACAACCCTATGCAGAGATACAGACTGGGAGAAGCCTGGCTGGAAAACTGCCAGGAGGAGAGGGACCTGGGGGTGGTGGTTGACAACCAACTGACCATGAGCCAGCAGTGTGCCCAGGTGGCCAAGAGTGTCAATGATATCTTGACTTGGATCAAAAATGGTGCAACTAGCAGGTCCAGGGAGGTTATTCTCCCTCTGTACTCAGTACTGGTGAGGCTGCTCCTTGAATCCTGTGTGCAGTTCTGGGCTCCTCACCACAAGAAGGATGTTGAGGCTCTGGAGCGAGTCCAGAGAAGAGCCACGAAGCTGGTGAAGGGGCTGGAGAGCAGGCCCTATGAGGAACAGCTGAGAGAGCTGGGGTTGTTTAGCCTGGAGAAGAGGAGGCTGAGAGGAGACCTCATTACTCTCTACAACTACCTGAAAGGAGGTTGTAGAGAGGAGGGAGCTGGGCTCTTCTCCCAAGTGACAGGGGACAGGACAAGAGGGAATGGCCTCAAGCTCCGCCAGGGGAGATTTAGGTTGGAGAGTAGAAGGAAGTTTTTCACAGAAAGGGTGATTTGGCATTGGAATAGGCTGCCCAGGGAGGTGGTTGATTCACCTTCCCTGGAGGTGTTTAAGGCACGGGTGGATGAGGTCTTGAGGGACTTGGTTTAGTGTTTGATAGGAATGGTTGGACTAGAAGGTCCGATGGGTCCCTTCCAACCTGGTTGTTCTATGATTGATGATTCTATGAAACAGCAGCAGAGGTTCTGAAAAGATGGTGTAGTGATCTGCACAGCCTGCTAGGATCCTGCATCTCCACTCTCCCAGCGGCACCTCACACGAGTCAGCACAGAGCTGACAGTGCAGGTAGCCTACTGGGGAGTGGTAAGCTCAGATATGAACAGGCAGGGAAGCTTTCATTCCCCAGTAGAACCTTCTCTCGATTGTCCTGATATGTTGAAGAGAAATCATTAACTTATTTGATTAAACACGCTTTAAGACTTTAAGACTCACTGTGCAAGTCTTGTTCATGAGAAAAAACAGTTGCGCACATGAATAGTCCTGTTAAATTACCGGTGAGTATGTTCGCATCTGTGCAAGCTTTGTTCACATTATCAAACCCTTTTAAGCAATATTTGCATAGAGTGTTATGAAGACTGTCTTTGCAATTTCCCAAAGGGAATATGTGCACTTTCATTTCTGGATTGCAGACACGCAAAAAGGAGTGAAAGAAACAGTTTGCTGTGGGAGAAATTATTATTTTAATTTTTTTTTTTTAAATCTAAGAGCACTTATCTTATTACTTCTTACTAATCCTAAATACTTATTACCAAGACAAAATTTTAATTGACACTGGAATTTATCACTGTAATTAGATATGTATTACCATAAAGACACCATGAATAATTATTTCACAGATCTGCTAACAAGGCTTCCTGGTGACTCTTCGGTATATCTTTGTGGACCATGCTCTACGTGGGCAGATTTTTTAGGAAAAACTCCAACTATCCTGATGGACTAGTCAAGGCAGAGGACAGCAAAGAATATAGAAAACAGAAAAAAATCATCTTAGTGTTAAGAGAGTACAGAGACACTTAGGTTGGGTTTAATCTCTTTCTTTTACGTGTAATTTAATAATCATGATCAACTGACTAAATACCACAAGCAAAATACAGTAATTATTTTCCTAAGTGACAGAGTGTTTGTGATATGATTGTGTGAAAAAATGTTAGCTAGAAAGCAGAGAGGAGAAGGTGTTTTAGAATCAATACCCAAAGGATTGCTCAACCAATTTTACTCAAAAAGCAAAAGTTTTTCCACCTTTTTTACTGGAAGGTAAGTACTGGAAGAGAAGTTTTGAAGGGCACTAGAACCTTTCAGAAACTTACGAGCACTTGGAAATAGCAACATAAAATAAAACTTAAAAAATTATCTAGCTTGCAGTATGAATTAAATGCTTTTTTATTAAAAATGTAGATATAATAACAATTTTCATCACTCCTGAGATATAACAACTTGCTTAACACTGAGCAGTGATGCAGTATAGAATATAGGGAAAACCAGAAAGTAAGTTAGTTTCAGAAATGCTCTCCTCCTGTTCATGAAGTGTCACCATTACAGACAGTAGACAAAGCCAGAGAAAGGATTCAGTACAGAAGGATAAGAAAAGAATAAAGAAAATAAAGCTGCAAAAACCAGTAGAGAAATAGCTGAAAGAGACAGACACTAAATGATGAAAATATGAATTAATCTTGTATTAGCTTACAGATTTGGGAAACTAATGAAATTTCCTAAAGATGTAGATCTAGTCAAATTATTTTAGGTTGTTTTGAAAGGAACACACACATTTGTAATTTTGTTTACAATGGTACTGAAGTAGACATTTATTTCTATACTGAGTATAAGCCAATAAGAGCTAAGGCACACTCTGTGTTATAAAGTGAACTATCCATTATGTTCAGGGTGGAAAGCAGTCTCTTTTCAAAAGCTTGCAAGCTGTACAAAGACAGATGAAGGAGAATAAAAAAATACAAAGTAAAATGATCAATAAGATGGTGACTCATGTCAACTAGCTAACATTTTTGGTGGAAGGAATAGGTGTAATTAAAAGAAAATAACTTGAATGGAACAGGTTTAGACAGACAGAAAAAAAGTAAGAAAAGAGGAAATACGAAGGTGAGCTGAAGAAATTGTCAGAGACTGAATCTGAGAAAGGGAGTAGACAAACAGACAAGCAATGTAAGAGAAGTTGTAGTCCAAACTATGTTACACATTTTGAGTGTTTAGGATATCTGTAAAACTCCTACACTTTCTGGGTGACTTTTCCTTGATACCTTCCCCCACCTGCCAATATGTTACTGGAGTGGGGAAGCTATGTCATATGCATCCAGTCACCTCAAGTGATGTTATCTTCCCTGCACAGTGTAACACAAGTGAAAGTACAAGGAACAAGCCTCAGCTGGTCCTATTTCATCTTTCTCTGAGTTCTATACACATAATATTTAGGCCTTTTCGCAATCTATATAGAAGTAATAGGATTAAGGATTCTGGGTTTCCCTTTTGTAGAAACATTGCTAGGTGGAATGCAGGATTGATCATGTGACTCCCCTATAGAGTATTAAAGCAAAAACTGATAAAGGACTTTGTTAGAACAATATCATTTCGTGGGGAAAGAAAAGTGTTGGGGTAAGGAGGAGTGGTAGGTTTCTAGCTTACTTTTGTCTACTTAATATCCCAAAGAGTAAACAGGAGTGTGCTTTACCTTTAAAAGAGCTATAGCAAATTACACTCCCCACTATACCTGCACAGAGGAATCACAGAATCACAGAACAACCAGGTTGGAAGGGACCCATCGGATCTTCTAGTCCAACCATTACTATGTAACACTAAACCAAGTCCCTCAAGACCTCATCCACCCGTGCCTTAAACACCTCCAGGGAAGGGGAATCAACCACCTCCCTGGGCAGCCTATTCCAATGCCCAATGACCTTCTGTGTGAAAAACCTCCTCCTAATCTCCAGCCTAAATCTCCCCTGGCGGAGCTTGAGGCCATTCCCTCTCGTCCTGTCCCCTGTCACTTGGGAGAAGAGGCCAGC
Organism: Coccyzus lansbergi; assembly: GCA_033558105.1. NCBI lineage: Eukaryota > Metazoa > Chordata > Aves > Cuculiformes > Coccyzidae > Coccyzus > Coccyzus lansbergi. The sequence continues at coordinate 307,274 of JAUMJK010000166.1, forward strand.
TCCCTCCTCTCCACAACCACCTTTCAGGTACTTGTAGAGAGTAATGAGGTCTCCTCTCAGCCTCCTCTTCTCCAGGCTAAACAACCCCAGCTCTCTCAGCCACTCCTCATAGGGTCTGTTCTCCAACCCCTTCACCAGCCTCGTTGCTCTTCTCTGGACTTGCTCCAGAGCCTCAACATCCTTCTTGTGGTGAGGGGCCCAGAACTGGACACAATATTCAAGGAGCGGCCTCACCAGTGCTGAATACAGAGGGAGAATCACCTCCCTGGTCCTGCTGGTCACACCGTTTCTGATACAAAGAGATATGAGGAGTTGTGTTCGGTTGTGTTTCCCCCAGTGGAGTAACACAAGAGTCCGATTACTTTCTCCATTGTGAAGCTGGTCACAGCAGAACCAGCTTAACATATTTCTCTGTTCTGCTATACTGTTTCATTATGCGAACTGTCTAATCTTATCTGCACTCCATTCTAATTTTGTACTACAAAAGAACACTAAAAATATAAATTAATTGTCCTGTAAATTGTATTTCTAAAGAGACTGTGAATTTTTCTGAATGCAGAGAAATTTAAAACATGCAGTGCTTTATCTATACTTTTCACTCACTTTCACTTTTCCAGCAAATGTGAGAAATAAGCAGTAGTTTTATTTGTCTTTAAAAAGCACTTAGTTTCTAGAGAATAAAGCCAGAAACCAAGTCTGCAAGTAATGAAAAGTCTATAAAAAGGTGTTCCAAAAAGTATCCACTGCTTACTATCATACTCCCAGAAATAGTACAGAAACATAACTGTTCCATTTCCCCACAGTTCTAATTTATTAATCATGTCATTTTCCTTCAACTTTGAAAACTCACTTCCTTTCACACTTGTATTATGATGTCATAACAAGAACTAATTATGACAGAATATCAAAGAAATTAACCAATCACCTAATTCTGTGATCTTGACAATAATGTGAAGAATCATAGAATCACCAGGTTGGAAGAGACCAATCGGATCATCGAGTCCAACCGTTCCTATCAAAATATTTTCATGAACACTTGTTCTAATTAATATGCAATGGACATTATCCGACATTTTGTAAATGCTATAATCTTGGTTTCCAGAATTCTGTTCAGAGGCAGTAAAACTGTCTTCAAACAGTCAATGATACAGATAGGGGGTTTTTTAGCATTTGCATGCATATTGAAATAAAAATGTTTGATCTGGGTGGGTGGTTTTGTAACCACCTTACAGAGGAGTTTTTCAGTTGTAGGGGGTTTTCTTCAGTTTTTTTTCCCCCAAAATAATGTGTGACCAGAGAAAATAGAGGCAAGTATCTTAACACTTTTGACAGTGTTTGTGCATCACAACTGATCTTCTTTTGCTAGGCTATTTGAACACAGTCTGCCATATTGAACATCACATGCTCATTCTTCCTTTTTTTAACTTTGAAAACCACAATCTATAAATGGAAGAGTGATGTTGAGGACCTTATATTTAGTCTTATCGTAATATGGCGTTTCAGCAGGAGCAGTTCCATCATTCAGCTGGAGCTCTGCCATTCCCTCACCTGACATTAGCTGAGGAATCTCTTTTCTTGAGAGGAGTAGATTCTGAAAGTGACTTTTTAGATAAGATATTATAAGATTTCATTAAAGTGAAGCAACTACTGGTTCATTATAAAACATGGACTGAAAAACTTATTGACTTTAGAGATGACACACAGAAATGTGCTCCAAGTTATGAGCATACACTTCATCATTTCCAAAGAGTTTCAACAAAATCTTTCATTTAATTTCTATTTTCAGCTTATTTAAATAATGATAAAAACATATACATATTTTCTTTCTTCGTAGGAAAAGAAATTATTCCATGTCAAGAAACCAAATTTGGAATATTAGTCTCCCAGGAAAAAAAAAAGTTAAGGGAAGTATGACTTTGCCTATTTTCACAGTCCATTGGTGATTAGCAGCATCTGCAAAATAAACACTGGTCAGTATCCTTATCTACTCAATTTGTTGAAACCAAATCAATAGAAAATTCAGATTTAGGTGCCCTAGTGTCTTGAGTAGAAGTATACTGCTACCTGCATGTGGCTCACTAGGCTTTCGGAATGTGAGGCAGGCAAGCTCACAGGTCGATGCTGAAAAGTATGACCCTGCTGGCCCCATATTTTGAAGTATGCCAGAAGCCTGTGTACAAATATCGCTCTTTTCCTCACTTCACAAATTTCGGCAGTTTAACAAGTCCCTGAAGTGAGGCAGAATACAAAGCCTCATCTAAAGCATCACAACAAGAAGCTGGAAGCCCTCTGGAGAAATGCAGTCTGCCAGTGCCTCCAATCTGCTGATCTCGTCTAAGCTGTGCTGAATGAAGGTCAACCTTTCAATTAATGCCTATTCCACCGTAGCAAATTGCTTTTTTTTTGCTGAATTGATATGATATAGGAGAGGTTTTTTGATTATTAATAATTTAGAGGTTCCATCTTTATTCCCTTATACAATGGCCTGCTTTAAAGCATTAGTGGAGAATACTAATAGGGCTACTTTCACATGGGAGAGGCTGGTGTAAGAAAGAGTACCTATAATAAGGTTCAGTATGAGTCATAGATAATCCCTAGGTACTTTGTGATATTTGATTTCATTTGTGGTCCTTTGCAAAAGAGGCAAAACATGCTTGAACCTGCTAAGTGTCCTGTAAGAGAAACAAAAATGCCTATTGGCTGGTGAACAAAATTACTCCCGAAGAGATATGTTGCTTTAAGATGGAATGTTTTCCATATCCAAGTTTTTTCTAGTAACAAAACAATCCAGAGGAATAGACAGAGAAAGACCAGATTTGGATGATTCTTAAAACTTCTTTTTAGTCTCTAATAATGCACTATACTAAAGTTTTATAAAGAACAAAATCTTCATAGAATCACAGAATGCTTTGTGTAGAAAAGGACCTTAAAGATCATCTGGTTCCAACCCTCCTGCCATGAGCAGGGACACCTCCCACTAGCCAGGCTGCTCAAGGCCCCATCCAAACCAACCCTTATCACTTCCAGGGAGAGGGCATCCACAACTTCCTTGGGCAACCAATTCGGGTCTATAACTACTCCCATCATGAAGAACTCCCTCCTAACGTGTAATCTAAATTGTTTTCCCTCTAATTTATAGCCATTCCCACCTTTCAAAAAGTCATGCACCAACTTTCCTGTAGGCCCCCTTCAGATATTGAAGGTCACTATAAAATCTTCTCGGAGCCTTCTCTTCTCCAGAGAACCACAACTCACTCAGCCTGTACTCATAGCAGAGCTGCTCCAGTCCTCCAGTCATCTTTGTAGCCCTCCTCTGGACCCGTTCCAACAGTTCCATATCCTGCTTATGTTGGGGATTCCAGAACTGGAGACAGTACTCCAGGTGGAATCTCACAAGAGTAGAGTAGAGGGGCAGAATCACCTCCCTCAACATGCTGGCCATGATTCCTTTGATGCAGCCCAGGATACAGTTGGATTTCTGGGCTGCAATCACACATTGCTGGCTTATGTCAAGCTTCTTATCAATTAGCAGCCCCAAGACCTTCTCTGCAGTGCTGCTTTCAATCATGTCATCCCCCATCCTGTACTGAAACTGTGGGTTACCCCAGCTCAGGTGTAGGACTTGCACTTGGCTTTGTTGAACCTCATGAGGTTCATACAGACCACTTCTCCAGCTTGTCCAGGTCCTTCTGGAAGACATCCTGTCCTTCTGGTGTGGCAACTGCACCACTCAACTTGATGTCATCCACAAACTTCCTGAGGGTGCACTTGATCTCATTGTCAGCATCATTGAAGGAGATATTAAACAGCACGGACCCCTGAGGGACACCACTTGTCATGGATCTCCATCTGGACTTCAGGCTATTGACCCCTACTCTCTGAATATAACCACCAACAAATTCCTTATTGACTAAACAGTCTACCCATCAAATTCATATCTCTCCAATTTAGACAGAAGGATGTTGTGGGGGACTGGGTCACAGGCTTTGCAGAAGTCCAGATAGATCACGCCTGTTGCTTTTCCCACCTCCACTGATGTGGTTATCCCATCACAGAAATCCACTAGATCGGTCAGGCAGGACTTACCCTTGGTTAAGCCAAGCTGGTCATCTTCTTCTTCTTGGCTGGCTTTATCACTCAAAGTCCTGCAGAGTGCTGATCTTGTAAATTAAAAATGGAAGTTGACAAGTTGAAAATCCTCAGCATTTCTCCACAGGATTCTTTTTTGTTCTCCATCACTTCCTGTCTGGTTTCAAGTACCTTGTACTTTGTGGATATCAAAACACTACATTCCTGGATAATAAATCTATCTAATAGTGCATTTTTTTTTTCTTTCTAAGATGATCCTTCTTCATCCAGAAGCAAAAATGATTCCTTTCATTTTTAATGTCTTTTGTTGATATGGTCTTCAAAGCATTCTTCAAATAAGGATTCTAAATTTTACCTGTATCTCTTTCCCAACAACAGATTTTCATTTAAGAAACCACTGGTTGTATCCTTCACCTGTAAAAGACCTCCTCACTATTTGCAGAAGTTTAAATTTATTCAGTAAAGATGGAACTAGGTGAAAATCAGTGACATTGGCACAGTAAAATAGAGACATCCCAAACAGAGGATGAAGAGAATCTTGGAAGTAAGAAAAACTTCTGAAGGTGACAAATTAAGGAAAAGACTTGAAAGACATCTTTATGGTTTTCATAACTGTGCTGTCAGGCTGCCCTATTTCAACTACTCATTATTCCAACCCTTTTTTGCAAGGAAAATACTTTAATGTGGGGAAACATCTACATGATTTAAGTGCATCAATATCATAACATGACTGGTGATTAAGACTGCATTCCCTACAAGAAAACAGGACTGAAGAAGCTACATACCTCAGAAGTGAGATGTCAAGTGTCCAGTAGAGTGCTACTCTTGCCACTTTCAGGGTAAACCAGTATATTTTCCCACTTTCATAAGCTAAATCAATAACAATACACACCATTAATTGTTTTAACCAATGCACGTTCATCTGCAGGAAAAGGCTAAAAAAGAAGAAATGCTTGAAAAATGACAACATAAGGACATTCTTCATATTTGTATATGAAAATCTGAAGCCTTGAACCTATGGGAAATGAAACGACACCTCTTGTCTTAACCTCCTGGTGAAAGTGACTGACAGAAGGACTTCATCACACACTCACACCACACACATGCTTCTATAAATGCACAGAAAAGGCTTGCATTAATCTTTCTTGTTATCACCAGTACTGAAAATGTGACTCTTCCTTTCATTCTCTCGATATATACTGCAAACAGCTCTGAGCTTTTCTCATTAACCTCTCTTTTCTATACTTATCAGCATCTTTTCCACATTGTTGGGGCCATTTTCCAAACAATTGTTTGAGGGGAGGGGAAAAGCCAAAGTAATAATGGGCTCAGGGTCACAATTGAAACTGCTCCATATAATAAGCAAACCTGAAACAGTAAACTGAGAAAGAAAGAGGGAAGGAGAGGGAGAGAAAAGAAAATGCTGACTTGGGTCAGAGGTCAGCTCTCTGATCTCATTGTCAGCGACTCTGCCTTTTGCGTTATGGAATTTGTCTTTCATTACCCTGTCTGCCACTCCTGTCAATACACCCTGAAAAGACTCCTCAATAGGAAATTGTAAAGTTCTGGTTGAGGTAACAGGGGGAACTGCCTGCCGAATCCAACTTGCAACTCATTGCTGTTTCCTGGGCCTCTGGTCTGTTGCCAATCTTTCCTCGGCATTGCCTGACAGAGCATCAACAAGGAGTGCAAGGGAAGAGGGATTACACAGCTACTCCAGCAAAACAACACCGGCAGGACATACCTGCCGCTTGAGGTAGTGCATAACTTTAACATGTGAGCCCGTCGAGTGCTACAAAAGTAAGCAACATGGGAATGACTATTAATATATTTATTCTTATTAGAATATAAAAATTCATTTGTTTCACCAAGAGAAAGAATATAATGCTCCTCTGAACCATAATATGGGGAAAAATGAAAGCTCTGAGCGAGTTATCAGGAACTTTATGAATTGTATACCATGAAAGCATCTAATAATGGTTTATTCCCTCTAACTACCTTTAATTGACCGAGGATTTCCGTCACAATTAAGACATTTGTACTATATCAGCCTATACCAAAAGTCTTTCCAAGTGAGTAGTCAATTATCATTAGCACTGCTGAATATCCCAGGGAGGATTTTTATTGCGTACAAATTTTCAAGTGTCCAAATCAAAATATTTGGCCTCTAACATTCCATTTGAAGTGTCAGATTTTCTTTTATTTTCAGTTTATCCTTCCATTTCAGATACACTTATTTAATTATATTCCTTTTTGATTTGAAGTCTTTTCTTCCAAACTAGTGTAAACTACTCAAATCTCTGATGCAAACATCAAAATTTGTTACATGTCTGGTGAACTTATTATGTCTTTCCTTGGAAACATTCTTTTGACATAAGAATCACACATCCACTTTTTGTCTCTGAAGTTTTAGCAAACTGTAATTTAAGCTTTTTTTTTTCCAAAAAAAAATATTTATTCAGAGACAATCTTTGGACAACAGCGAATTTCAAGATTTCATTGTCTTTGCAGGCAAATACAGATCTCTGAAGCCAAGCATTAATCTCTGTACAGTTCTACTCATACTAGATGTCTCTTCTCTCTGTAAAATTTATAAGCAACAGTTGTTTAAGTTTAGCAAAAAGAGTGGTGGTGTAGCTCATTGAATCTAACCTAATGCAACTTCTACTTCCTATACAAGTGAAAGCTCACTAAGGAGAATACTGTCACTTTCATAACTCTGCAAAGAACCAAATGTCCAAAGCAGTCCAAAGATTTATTTCCTAAATGGTCTAGACTTCTTACCTTAGGAAAGGATTCTTTTATCATCCTATGCAGGATAATAAGTTTCCCTGCAGTTCTTGAGTCCAGAGGAGAGAAATACAGCATTAATAAACTGTTCTACATCCAAATTTGACACGATGACTGCAGGCAGGAGTTGGAAAGAGGGAAGGAGAGGATGAGGGAGAGGGAGAGAGAGGGTAAAGAGAGAGGGAGAGCCTTCAGCTGGACCGAGGTGAGGAAATATAACAAAAAGCTCATGGGACAAGGATAGTCTCTTTTACCAGGTCTTCCAATAAGGAGAGGGAGATCACTCAACAATTACTTTCAAGGACAAAATTGACTCAGTTCAGGGAAATAAATTTAATTTAACATCAAACAAAATCAGAGTAGGATAATGAGAAATACCAAATCTTAAAAAAAAAAACCTTCTCCACATCTATCCTATCTTACTCCTGAGTTCTCTGCCTCTTCCCCCGAAGCAGAGCAGGAGTATGGGGCATGGGGCATGAGGTCAGTTCATCACACATTCCATCTACCACTCCTTCCTCTTCCTCCCAATCTTCCCCTGATCCAGCATGGAACCTCTCCCACTGGAGACAGTCCTCTCCAAAATTCTCTAACATGAGTCCTTCCCACATGCTGCAGTTCCCTCTGAACCCCTCCAGCATGGATCCTTTCCATGGGTTGCAATAATTTAGGAACAGACTTCTCCAACAAGGGTCCCCTAGGGGACTGCAAGTTCTGCCAGTAAATCTGTTCCGGTGCGGGCTTCTTTTTCCATGGGTCCACAGGTCCTGCCGGGAGCCTATTCCAGTGTGCACTTCCCACAGGGTCACAGACTCCTTTGGGTACAAGCACCTGCTCTAGCAAGGTGTCCTCCATGAGCTGTAGCTGGGCATCTACTCCACCATTAACCTCCATGGGCTTCAGGTGGACAGACTGCCTCACCATGGTCTTCACCATATGCTGCAAGGGAATCTCTGCTCCAGTGCCTGAACAACCTTCTCCCTCTCCTCCTCCACTGACTTGAGTGTCTTCAGAGTTATTGGTCTTACATTTTCTCACTCTTTTCTTCAGCTTCTCTTGTGCAGCAGGTTTTTTGTAACTTTTTTATCACAGAGGCAGTAGCACTGTCACTGGTTGGCTCAGTTTTGTACAGCCAAGGATCCCTATTGCAGCTTACTGGCATTGGCTCTACTGGACATAGAGGAAACTTCTAGCAACTTCTCACAGAAGCCACCTCTGTAGCTCCCCCACTAACCAAAACCTTACCGCACAAACCCAATTACCTATTTAAGAAAAGGAATACACAACAGTCAAAGGGTCATGGAAAGCTCACTATGATGGAAAAGTTCATACTGGACTTTTCCCCCTAAAATTTATATGTTCTACTTCAAAATTCTGACCAATCCTATAAACTTTGTTTTGCATGAAACCAGGTTATATAATCGTAATTATTCTTTGTATCCTAAAAATCCCTTAAAGAAATGGAAGTCTTTTGAAATTTGCCTTAGAAAGGGGAGCTCTCATTTCCTATTCTATCCCTGGGGATCTTCTCATTGCTTCCCATCCCATATGTATCCAATATGGACAACCTATTGTGCTTCAGTAATTATGCCTCATAAAACAGTTGTGTGCTACTGTTTACTGTACTTATTAAAGCGTTGGTACCAGAGATGGTTCACTGGTAGGACAGACTGTCCCACTTTCTTTCATAATCAGTTGTACTTGGCAAACCTCAGAATCTAAGGAGATTTACATAGTAAAACTTCTCATGGGCACTGATATAGAAGAAATGCCACTAAGTTTCTGAGCTCATTTGGAATAAAAATGAATACTAGAATGCACACACAAGTCCGTGTTCTCTCTCAGACCAAAGCAAACTAGATAATGTATTGTGCAGTAGTATCAAACTCCGATACAAAGGTGAGCTTTGGAACACGGAGAGTTGGCTTCTTCTTTTCCTGAGATACGCTTTTATGCTGGTGTTGGTGTCAGAAAGTGTAGTTTTGTATTTTAGAATGTAGCACTTGAGTCATCTATTAGTATCATACTAGTAGGTTAAAAGTCTAACTCAGCTCTGAAGTCTAACTGTATCATTTCAGTATACAAACCATGAATTTCACCCACAGCAATCCTACTAGCCAATTTACCAACAGATGTTGTTTTACAGGGAGATCTATTAAATGAATTTGTCCTTCATTAAGAGGCACTGTGTTATAGTTTCCCCAATAGATTTCCACAGCACACTTGCTCTCAATTTGGTTCCACTCCAGTCCTTGCTATAAAGTGCAAAATACTTGGCTGCTAACTAAAAATCTATAGCAAGAAACACTTTTTAATTAATATAAAAGAAGTAGTTGTATTATTAATAGTGGGACTGGGAAAAAACCACTTTTATTTTTCCTCCTAAATTATTATAATATGTCTCCCACTGCTGGCATTTTCTTTGAAATAATCGTCCTTTTTCCAGAAGATAATGGATACTTATACCTTCCACACTTTCCCTTTATGAGCATTTATAAGCCTCGCTGCACATACTTTATCCAACAGGTAAGGTTCTACCTTATAAAAAAGCAATTTAGCTTTATAGATTTGGCAATACTGAACACTTGGTTAAATGAAGGGTGCCTCATTTAAGAAATGGCATATCTGAAAAGGCTGTTATCATAGTTTTAAGTCAGTATAAAAGCACCATCCAGTACACTATTTTGATATGGATGGAAATTGTTGCTTCTGGCATAGTATCACATTTGCGAGTGCCTGGAAATCTCTCAGTATATGCTTCAATTTAGCTGAAGAAAAATCGGTGTATATCTTCAGGATGATTTTTTTTTTTTTTTAATTTCAAACTGTGTTCTTTTGTATTGGAAAACACAGGCACAGAAATCTGACACACCATTTGCTCAAGTTTTCAAGATACGTTGCTTTCCAAAACAAGGTACTTCAAAGGAAGCATTTCTAGAATAAGAATGAATCATAATGAAATTTACCATATTAAATGTTATGCTCTTTGTATTTCAATTTTAATCAATTTAAAATTCAGACATCCCCAAATTATTTTCACTTGAAAGAAAAACAAGCCAGAAATGGCAGAAACTGGTAATTAAATATTAGGTTTTATAATGTTAATGAGATTAACATTTCATTATATCCCCAGGTTATTTCATATTATTTTTAAGTTGGCAGAAAATATAATATGCAAATACTAGGGCATTTGAGGGTCGCTTTGTCATGTTTTTTATGATAACATAAGTGATTAACTTTAAAAGTTAATGTGCTAAACAGAATAAGAGTAGTTTTACACAATTTTAACCTTAAAATAAAACTCTATTTTCATTCAGCTCACAGTAGTTTGAGATCTCTTGTAAAACTCTGCACATGTTGGGGTTTTTTTTTTGGCAGGAGGTAGTTTTTAAGTAATGCAATTTTATTTTATATTAAGTGACTTCTAGTGGGTTTGGTGTTCTTTTTTTTTCAGAACTAGGGAGTGTTTTTCCAGTATGTTTTTTGCTTTGATCCGGAACTTCTTTTTTTCTTAGTGATAATTTAATTTGAAAAGCAATAGATGATCTTGGATCTTATTCTTCAATGCAACAATCTCTCCCTTCTTTTGAAATGCTCCCTGAGATGCCCAAATACCTTTCAGCTTATGTATCCTGGTGATTCTTTAGCAATAACAAAGATGGGAAATTCCTTACAACTCTCTATTATTGTATTTTGTAAACAATTTATCTACCACTTCTTTAGAACTGTTGTCACCCATAATCCTCTCTTGTGTACCATTGACAAAGTGACCTTCATCCTCACTGGCCCATCCATCATACAATGAACTTTTCACTCTACACCATGCTCGTCCCTTCCTAGTAAGGGAAACCTTTGTCCACATCCCACTCTGCCATTCACTAGAGATTCTGTACTTGTGCAAATGTATATCAGAAATGAAAAAAGAGGAAGTGGAAAGATCACTCGTTCAGCACCTTTGAAAGCTAGTGCAGATGGTTACCTTTAAAGCACATCTATCATTCTCATTTGCAGCGTTTTAGCTGATAACCCACTCTCATTTGTGCTCCCCCATTTCACAGAAGCTACCTAGTGAATCAGTAACGGGAAAACCCAATTACTATTTGAGCAATGCACTTCTCCTATATTGTGGGACGCTCTGTGCATTTGCTTCACATCCCTCAATTTAGGTACTGCAATTAAAAACGTTTTCTTTCTAGATAATAAACAAGCTCTTAAAAATAACTATATTAAAGAATGCAGATGAAATTATACCTCCTGTCTTTTGTAATTGGCAAAGTTTGGTTTCAAAATTACTACACAAAACGCTTAAGAACAGGGGATTATGAACAAGGTCTTCTGTAATCTGGCACTAAAATGTTAAAACATTCCATTTTGGTGGAGTTGTATTTAGTTCTTATAGTTCTCTGCTTTTTTCATATGACGCTTAACTAAAACTTAACCTCAGGTTTTTAAAATCACCTCTCCAACTGCTTATTCTTTGTGGATATAGAACCAGCACCATTTTGAGAGTATCAATGGCTATATGGTTCCTCTGAAAAAGAAAAACGCCTAAGAAATATTTACTCCTATATTGGCATAAAGACATAGAATAGGAAGAAGGTTATTGGATTTCTATGACTTGTTATTGTTTAACCATTAGGTTTTTAAACTTTTTTTTTACAGAGTTTTTCAGCACAGCTTTAAAATAATATAAATTTAGTCATTCTTTTAAATAATATATGAGAGAATAAATCACAGAAAGATCTCAAGCTTAGAAAAGGGAAAGAGAGTTATTGAAATGCGTTTAATTATAACAAGATCTACAGCAAAATGTATAGCTGATATGTAAAATTTAGGATTGTCATCAATGTGTCGCTGACATTGGGAGGTAATAAATATAAGTAGACTTTTTTGTGTTTAAAGTTTTGCTTCATTTAGTTCTTGAAAACAGAGCAGGACTACAAATACTTTCTATTTGCTGTTCTTGATTGCAATTATATACCAGGAAGTTTATACTAAAAGTCTTATTTCCAAGATACTACAAAGGAGTTCTCTACCAAGAGTTTATCTGCATTTATGAAAGAACAAAAAAAAAAATGAAAACAAAACCTCACCAACTAACCAAACAAACCTCCTGAAAAACAAACCTCAAACTTTTTAGGTTAATATTCATAACTGGAAATCTAATTAGGCTATAAATACCCTGTTAACATACTGTTGTTTTTGTTGTTTGATTGCATTGAAAGTCTCCTTCTACTTTTCATTCCAGAATTTTGTTGGTTTGCTCTTCCCAGAATCATGGACTTGAACTATCTCTCAGAAATACTGACATTCCTCAAAAATACAAACTGATGTAACTTCAGTAATTTGCACCAGGAAAAGGGAGTCATTAGAGCACAGGAGAAGGAAGTGTTTTATTTAAAAATCATTCACCTGCTAAGGTTTGGTAAGACCTTATGCTTGTTCACTGGTATTTTCTGCAAATTTGCCTCACAGGTGTTAATCCATGAGGTTTCCAAACCTTTGTTTCTCAGTTGTATAAGTTTCATTGCTAGAAAGCTCTTTAGTTTAAAATTTGTGCCTTTTATTTATGTTTAAACAGAGGAGAAATATAAGGAATTTAAATATTTTTAATGTAAACCAGTAAAGTGGTGAGAGTAGTACTAATAAAAATAAGTTAAAGTAGAATTTGAGTGTGCCTGTTTGTAAGAGATTGATTTTCTATAGCCTTTTTTAATGAAACTTTGGTTTGTTGTGTATGGACTTCTTTGTATGGTTTTGTGATACTTGATAACTGAGAGCTCCTCTTCCCTGTTTTTACGGGTAAATCATATAACTAGTTTTCCTGTAAGTTCATAATAAGCAATTGCAGAGATTTACCAAGTGAGATTCAGTAGGTCGAGGAAAATTACTTGAGGTAAGCAACTAAAAGCTACAAATGCCTTTGAAACATCTGTTTAGATTATAGTTTTTTAGGGCTAAATTCCACTTTGGAGGGGTGAAGCCTTTGCTGTTCGTAGAACAGCAGTACCTCTTAGTGACAGTGGACCTCAAGGCAGAAGATATTTGTCATTTCTACTGATTATTAAAACAAGGAACTGTTGAAGAAGGCATGATCTGCTGGACATCAGGCAGCTAAGAGGACATACATAATACCTGTAATGGAAGTAGACTTATAGCTCTTCTTCAAGCTGATAACCACTCGCACTTGTCTAGATGTTCATTTGTCAACTTTTGGACCCTCCTGCCCAGCTGAGAGACTCAACACACAGGAGAAATCAATTTGCCCCTCATCAATGCAACTATGAGGTTAAAGGTCAGAATTTTCTTCCCAATATGTTAATGTCGCAATGAGAAATTACAGAAGCATTATGTATCACCTGAAGACAAAATCTCCATTACAATGTCAACAAAACCATCAAGTACTGAGAACCTTAGCTTAACTGTTGAAATTAATCTCTGTAAGTAATAGAGAGGATTTTATCTTTAGATTTCCATTCACTTACACAACCTGCACGCAGGATGAATAACAGACAAAAAAAAAAAGATATATTCTTGCATTTCTTGGGAGAATGGCTGCAACAGAAGACCAGGTTTAAGCATGAAGGGGAACCTTTTGCAAAGAGAAAGCACGGTACAAAACAGATTGAGTTAGTACCATTTTTGCTGGTTTTCTGCCTTGTCTCTCAATCTTAAGTCAGCTGAGCAGCAGCTTTCTTAGTGGGAAAAAACAGGAGGAGGTCAGGCGGAATGACCTTCCTATTTTGTCTCCCAGTGGCCTGCCTCCCATTTACTACACCTTTTGACATCCTGAAGTAGATATCTCTTTAAGTGTTCAGTCAGTAAAACAAACTGAAATGCAAGCAAAGGAAAGGGAGATGGGGGAAGAAGTAGATACTGTAGGGTTTCAATTGAATGTAAGGCGCACACACAACTCATAAATGCTGTATTTTACGTCTTCAGCCACAGATAAAAAATAGTATAATACTCTACATATTAAAAAATACTAGTTTACTGTATACTACTAAATTACTACAGTTTTCAAACTAACTACTGCAGTTTTCTACTAAAATAAGATCCAGAGTTACACTTCGCAGACTCAAATCTGATTTCCTAATTCAGCAGCAGTATTTTGGATATTATTAAAATTAGCTTGACTAATAAACAAAGAGTAAGAAATGTTAGTGCGTACTGTACTTAATGAATCCATGCAGTGCATATACAAGAAATCAATTCACTGAGGAGTTCTGGTGGAACATATGTGAGATGTGTGATAATGGGATATATGGCTTGGAAAATATTATTTCAAGACTGTTGTGGAAAAGTTCCAGATGTTCCACAAAACTTTTAAGAGCTTTTTTCAATTTGTAAATTACACATTTCCCATCTCTTGCCATTATCCATTAATTAACCAGTTTAAATATTATGCTTTGAAAAGTAATTCTTAAATAAATATCAGATGCAACCCATGCACTTTAAATAATCAGGACCATAAATTTCAACATCCTTTACTGGTTAGATTTACCTATTTTCATCTGTAAGCCCTAAAAAAAAAAAGCTGAAAGATGTGGAAGGGATTTAAGAGTGCAATTATTGGTAAAGCGTTTTACAAGAAAATGGATTTAAAAGATTCAAATAGGACTGAAAGCTGTGCTCAATGTATAAAAAGATGGTGAGTTTTTAGTTTTTCAGAATTCTTATTCATTTATTCTCTGATTGTCATTGTGCTAAAGCTGATCTAAAGTTCTTATGCTAATGAGTTCATTTCAACATCCATAAAAACTGGAATTTTCAAGTACACAAAATATTTCATGAAAGAGTAATGATTTTAGGAAGATCAGACTCATATAGCTGTAATTGGGTACATATCTTTCTTTCAAGTTTAATTCATTTGAATGATTTATTTTTTAAAATTAGAAAAATGAAATTGTTTCCCGTTATCTTTTTCTGAACCGTCGCTATGCAGCTCCCCATGCTGCGTATTTTAAAGCAATTCATAAGTACAAAACCTACCTTTTTTCCCAGTAATTTGTTATTCATTTTAATGGAAATCAATCCCCACTTAGAAAAAAATCTCTTGGTAGACAAATTATTAAGCTATTGTTCATGTCAGTGAAATGTATTATTTTCTATAGCTACACAGACTGCCTGGTTTGTAAAAGTCAAACTAGGTATTAGTACTGGGTTAGATGAAAGAAAAAGAAAAGTATGAGGACATCAGTTTTTGTCAGTGAGGTGAGAAAATATGAATGAAATGGGAAGATATCTGCTTTCAGACATGTTAAAAGATTTCAGAAAAAGTCAACAACATCAGTGATACATTTAGTGAAGTAACTTATTCATGTCCCAGAGATGTGTTAAAACGTGTTAACACAAGGCACTGGCCTATACTGGGAGAAGGCAAGGAATATTGTAGACTTGAAGATTTTTTTCCTTTGAGATTAAATCTCTGAGTAACAATAAATGGAACAAAAGATCCCATCAGGATCAGGTCATAACATTTTAACTTTCTTTCCAGAAATATGGTTCTTTGGAAAATCCATGCATTTCTGCAGTGAGAGATATACTTATGAAGCTTTTGATGGGAGGATTCCTGAGTTTCATGGGTTGATGGTTAATCTAGATGTTTTAAAACAATCTCCTTTAGAGAAAACACAGGATTTTTGTTTGCTTTATAAAATTAAGAGGCTACAACAGCATAATGCTACTCACCTAATGAAGGAAAGGTATTGTAGCTCAGAATAAACACTGTCATGACATGGCTTCCAAGGTGAGGTTATTAAGAATCCCACGAGCAGGCAGAAGTAGCCCCAAACAGCTCCTGAACATGCAAAGATTCATCTAGAAGTAAAGGAATTGCATTTTCATGGTTAGGCAGCTTGACAGCCATCTCTGTCTATGCTTTATTCACCAGAAGATTCTTTCTCTTAGATATGTCCTTTCTGTATAAATGTGAAAGAAACGTGGAATTGACCCCTGCAACCCAAAAAGCTGTCTATGAAATTATGAAATTCTTCAGCTTTCTATTGAAAATACGATGACAGTATACATAGTTTAGCACTGCAGACAAAATAGTCCCCAAACTATTTTAAATCCTTTTCATTTGGAAATGTTTTCCACTTCAATTGTATTGAAATCGTGTCTTTATGTCCACTTTCTAAACTTTCAATGCTGATTTGATAGTAAAAATTTTGATTTTTGTGTTCACACTTGACAAATAAAATTTCTTTGCATATTTGCATATTTATACAGTTTTGTTGCACATTTTTAAAAATACTCTGTTTTATTCTGAGTAACTACTTTAAGATCAGTTTAAGTAAAGGACATGCTAGTAACACATTTTTCTTTTCAGAGCTTAACATATTTCTTAAACTGGTCTCCTAACTTGGTATTTTCTCTTCAAAATGTCCTATTAATTCCTATTAGGGAGCTACTAGTAAAGAAAATTGCATGTTAACTTTTATCAATCGGTATGAATAAATGTTAACCATTCTCAGTTAAAAGCTCTCTTTTTAGCTCCACTCAAGTGAAAACACCTAAAGCAGTGCACACGTTAGCAAATCATTCAGAAGATTAATGCACTTAGGCCTGTACAAAGAGTCAGAGATGTGCATTAGCATTATAGATTTTAATTTGAAATGATGTCAGTCTTTTCTCAGCTGCATTGTAGTGCAAGGACTGCCATCTGCTTATAATAATGAATCTGACAATCCCCGTAAATGTGATTTGCTGCTCCTTTTGCCAACATAATGGCCTGGATATTGATCCTAATGGTGGAGTGGTTGCTGCCATTTCATTCAATCGAGATGGGAGGAGAGGGTGCAAGGGTGAAATTTCGAGAACTTCTGGAATGATAGCCAAGAACAGAGCTGTGGGGTTTTCACCATGACAGGGGACATGGAAACTCATCATTCTCATTTTTCTCATGGAGCAAACCATAGAACTCATGACTCCAAAGATGAAACAAACAAAAGTAAAAGAGAATTTTGTAAGGAAATTGAGCTCACAACAGGGGACAGGACAAGAGGAAATGGCCTCAAGCTCTGCCAGAGGAGGTTCAGGCTCAACATAAGGAAAAAAATTCTTCATTGAAAGGGTCACTAGGCAATGGAACAGGCTGCCCAGGGAGGTGGTGGACTCGCCTTCCGTGGAGGTGTTTAAGGCGCAGGTGGATGAGGTACTGAGGGGCAAGGTTTAGAGATTGGTGGGAATGGTTGGACTCAATGATCCTTTGGGTCTCTTCCAACCTAGTGGTTCTATGATTCTACGAAGAAAGAGATATTCTAAATAACCCTACCCCTGTTCAGTTTTGCTCCTGATATTGACAAGCATGATGGCAAAAGAAGGATGAAAAAGTGTTGCAGTAGCCTCTACATTGTCAATCAAATTTGAAGCCCAGCAGTAAATTTTCTCTGCACTGTGAGGAATAAGAAGTCCGAGGTTCAGCACTTTGTATCAAATTTCTTCATGAGCACTTATAGTCCTGAAGAAAGGCATTCTATAGCAAATGTTAAGCACCATTCAGAAGTCACAAATCTCAGAGGGAAACTTCTCTTCAGCTATTAGTAGACGCAGGGATTTCATGCTTGCAGTTTTTATTACCACCGCACAGAACTGCAGGTATCCCTCAGGATGACTTTCCTCCAGGAAATGGAACCTGATTTCCTAGGAAGTGCTCAGACTCAGAGCTGTTTAAAAGAGAGGTGATGGGCTACTTCCTTAAGCTACAACAATTATTATGTTTAAGTTGATTCTAACTCCACTGTTAACATGATTTGTGCGTGGTCCAAGAGTATTACATTGCCTTTATAAGAGGGTGCGTGGCTGTTTCCATCGCAACCAGAAGAGGTAGGGATGGGAAATGCCATTTCAGATAGCTCAGGAGTGCTTGGTAGAAGACATAAGGTCAGCAGCTTCAGGGAGTAAACTCCTTTAAGATTCAAGCTGATTCACTTTAAAAAAGTAGAGTCCACAAGTATTGGCATGTTAATTATTGATAGATTTTAACCAAAGTAATTAAAAGATAAAGATTCTGTTAATTTTACCTTAACCAGTTCCTGAACTGACAGCATGACCTCAGTGACTGATCTCCATGGATATTTGAAGCCATTGCTCTTACCTACATGCAAAGTTTACAGCATACCAGTGATATATGAAGCAAATGATATATAAATCCATTCCATAACTGTTCCTTTACTTCAGAAAGCTTTAACTACTGATTTTTCAAGTTTCGTTTCTAAGCTAGTAGATGGTTATATTTATAAATGGAACAGACACTGCTCATTGGAAGATATCCCCAACAATCCATCATCTTCATGTCAGTTGATCTCCTAGGAGTAGAATTTTGAAAAGGTGTTCTCAAAGTGTAATTCTACCCACAAGTAAGAGCTGCAGACTGCATGTAAAATTTCTATATTCACTAGCCACACAGACTTTTGATTAGATACAGTAGATCACGGAATACTTTGCATCCTATGCCTTACTTGAAGGAATCAGGGTTTATTGCTTTTTTCTCACGGAGCAGTGCAGCAGTGAGGAGAAGTCTGGTAAGAGGCAGAGAACGTACACAAAACCAGAATAAAATTTAAAAAGATCCCAAATGCTGTCCAACAAATTTACATAAACAGCATAAAATTTTACCACATCGGCAGAAAAATTATTTTCTTATCTTCCATCTGATGATTGATGATAATAAAAATCGCCAGTGATAATCAGTTGACAGTCAAAAAACCCACCTATCCTGAGGCAAGTAGGCAAACAGAAATTGGCATAACCACAGAAAGGCATTATCCTCAGATATGTACAAAAAACTGAGGTGACTTAGTACCAATAGCAGGCTCTTGTGTGACAGTTCATCTCAAACTGAAACACATCTCAAAATGGTGGAGAATATTGTTCTCTTGTCTTCCCTCTGAATTCCCCTCCAGTGTTTCTGCTCAGGTAGCAGCAGACAAACACCTCTTAGGCCCTTAGGTCTGATACCCTGTCCGCTCAGACTGTGAACCTTCATTTTTCTATGCTGAAGACCTGCCTTCCCACAGATGTTCTCCACTGGCTTCTTTGAGCCAGTCTTAGAGCTGTATTTTCACTAGTTTTGATTTTCTGAGCTGAAAAGTCAGGTTAAAAGAGAAAAAATGTTAAAATTAATTTCACTTCAGTATTTCCCCACATTGAAATCATTAGGTAGGATCCGTGTGCACTCAGAGTGGATGACTTTAGGTTGGAGATTAGGAGGAAGTTTTTCACACAGAGGGTCATCGGGTACTGGCAGAGGCTGCCCAGGGAGGTGGTTGATTCACCTTCCCTGGAGGTGTTTAAGGCACGAGTGGATGAGGTCTTGAGGGACTTGGTTTAGTGTTTGATAGGAATGGTTGGACTAGAAGATCCAATGGGTCCCTTCCAACCTGGTTGTTCTATGATTCCATGATTCCATGATTCTATGATTCTATGACTTTTGCGGATATGGATTAAAAGTGGATGACTTCTACCATCTTTTGTTAGTACCTGTTAGCCATATTTCACTATTATTTAAGCTACTATCAGCTATCTAGTACAGTCATCCAACTGCATATCTGTTATTTTGATTCTAAATCCCCTTGTCACAGGAAGAAAAGCAACTATTTTGATTAGGTACAAACCAGTAGGAAGAAAAGTTGTGTTCCAGTCCCAGTTAATGAGGCTGTAGATGTGTCAGCTCCAGAATCTCTTGACTAGCTTGTTTGCATCTCAATAAAACTGCTTTAGTAGGCACGCTTTTCTGGGAAAGAGGAAGAACGCTGAATCTGAAATAAATATCTTTAAATCTGATAGAATACATATATTATTTGGGTAGCTATAAAATTTCTTTCAGATCACAGCAATAATGTTTTTATATGGATGTACATGTATGTAAATAAATAAATACTTTGAAACCTACTTATATCATAGAATCATAGAACAACCAGGTTGGAAGGGACCCATCGGATCATCGAGTCCAACTATATATATATATATCAGATGTTCATTTATAGCTTGGGCGTATACCTTAAACTAGATAATCCAACTTCAGAACTGAAGAAAGCTGAAAACTGTTATCATGGTGACAAACACACTGTACTTCTACACATATTGGCAAATCTCAATTTCAATCCAAAAGGAAATATTATCAGAGAGAAAATAATTGTTCAGCTGGGATTGGAACAAGTACCTCTGTGCAAATGCAACAAGTACAAGTGATGTGCAACTCCTAATGGGAAGGTAGCCTATGAAATCTCTCCCAAATGAAAATTGAATGCAGTTCCACAGCAGCACATTTTCCACACTGAGGCAATACACAGAAGCTTTTTTTCAAACTTACTGTTTCAGCATCAGCATCAAGCCCTTTTGAAATTTTTGTCTGAGAAGTGGAGGAACATCAAGAAACCTAGAGTACTATCCTGCAAGTTAAAACAGAAACACAGATTTTATGCCTTATATGGAACAGAAGGTGGTCTGGACCTGTATCAGCTCTGAACCCTGCCAGCAGTCCCTTAAGGAGCTACAACTGAATAGGCTTAATTTGTCTGAAAAGAAAGGACTTAGTTATAGAGGTTTTTCAAGGCTTCTGTAGAGGAGAGTTATGGAAAAAAAACAGTACATTTCTCAGTTGTAAGTGGGATATTGTATGATACAAGAGTAAATATGCAGTAAATATGATTACACCTCCCAGAGCATCTAATCCAAACTTTTCCTCTCTTCTTCTATTTAAAAATATCTCCTTTTTAGTAATCACAGTTACAAACATCGAAGTGGAAGAGCTCATTTTTGAGTTTACAAGTATAAGCAGCCAAGAAAGTCTTTCTACAAGAAAAAGAAGACACAAAAAAATGTTTGTCAGTGTTTCTTAATCAGCAGAAAGAGAGCAGCTGTCAGCCTGCTGGAATTCAGAATTTAGATGAGCTGTGAGGCCACACTTCTGCTACCCTACATCTGGTTTGGAAACAAAGAACAACCCATCTTTGGTTGCTCTCATCTTGTAAGTACAACTACCACATAGGTAATTAACAGCCCATGGAACAGGCTTAGTTTTGCATATATTCATTTCTACTGACTCTTTGACAGTGTAAGTCTACTTTCTACTTGCAATTAAAAAAATAAAAAGGGCTATGCAGAGGAGAGGAAATGAACTTTTTCTGATGTTGAGGTAAAGTGACATAAATATACTTCTTCAGTTCATTTCCTGGAGAACACACCATGGTATATATAATACTTTTAACATATATTTAAATCTTATCCTTAAAAGAAGAATGTTCCTTAATTTCCTCTCTAAAATGTTTAGAAATTAACTTTCTTTGTAACATATATGATAACTAATGGCAGTACTTTTAAGACATGCCTCAAAAAAAAAAATAATGCTATGCAGTATTACTCATTCGATGTTGTATGTAATATGACTTCAGCTGTGCTGTCTGTAAACTGATGAATACAGATTCACCTCCATAGGGGAATGAGAATTCTCTTTCATTCTGCTCCCTGTTCCATATAAAACAGAGTCCAGGCACAGAAGTCATTCAGCACCACTGTCTACAGGTTATGCAGTGAATACCTGTCTTCATGGGTGGCAAACAAAGGGGACAGAGTCTTGTCCTCCTCCCTAAACAGAACATCACATAGGACTGAGATAACCTAATCCTCTATGATTTCAGTCTTTGAACTCATTCTATGGACCATTGATTTTTGAAAGCTTCTGAAATCCAAAGTTGCAGCAGGAAGAACATATTAAGGTAACACTGTCCATAACACAAGAAAAAAAGACTCCAAACTGAGATTGTTCTTTGTTTTAGCAGTCCTGATTGTTTGGGGTTTTTAAATTTTTTTTCTCTATAATTTTGGCATCCAAGTACATAGACATCTTATAATCTTACATAGTGCTTCTTAATTTCTAGTAGGAGATTTTGTTTATACATTTTCACATAAAAATACTTACAAAAGAAAAAAATGTCCTAGTGAGTCAGCTAACCAAAGTTTGCCAGTTGTGTCTTTATTTTATTTCAGTTTCAGTTTTTCACAGTCTTTTACTGCTTAACTGTCAAGTGAAAGATAAGGCTGATACTGTCTGAATAACAAAGGAAATACAGTTTTCCTGAAGTGTACTGGCATTGTGCCACTGTTAAAATTAAATTTGTCCAACACCAGTTAGCTGCAGCAAATGTTTTTATGGCAATAGCTGGCAAAGAGAAGGGAGCTTTCTGGGGGCTTTTTGTTGCTCCATTGCTCTGAGACAATGGCAAGAACTGACATTGTCTATTCAGTGTAGAAGATAGGCTGTCAAGTAAAGCAAGACAAATGTGATGTCCTGACTGATTATTTCCTTAGATACTAAATCAATGAGCTTATTATCACAGCAATTACACTACTAATGTAAACAGATGCTATGTGTAGACAACTGGTTAACAATAAGGTAGGCAGAGTATACTATATTTTTCTCTTACACAAAAAAAATATTTGGAGCATGTTATAAATAAGTCATATGTATTGATTAGCTCGATATACTCTATAACACATGATTTTACATGTAGAAGAGACATACTGAAAAAGAGTAGTCATTTTTCACTTAATTAAAGTTTAACATGTGCAATCTTTATTACTACCAACATTAATGCTCTTATCTATATCAACCTGCAATGAAAATCAGGGATTCTGAAATAAAAGAGTAACACCATATTCTGCCCACAAATTAACTCTGTCAATCTAGTCTCAACACAACTTTTTATGTAGTTTATAATGAAACAAAAATTAAAAGGTCGATATCCTGTACAATGGTGTCACAGTTTAGCTCTGGCCCAGCTAAATTTCGGCAGCTAAAACCAAGCAGCGGGACGCCCAAATCCCTTTCCTCCAACCTTCAGGGAAAGAGAAGACGGAAATGAGAGGAAAAAGACTTGTGGGTTAGAAACTAAAACTAGAGATTTAGTGGAATTATAATAATAGTAGAAGTAGTACTAGTAATAATAAAGTAATAAAATATATACCTGTACTTGGGGCACAACAACCCTATGCAGCTACAGACTAGAAGTCTGTCTAGAAAGCTGCCTGGAGGAGAGGGACCTGGGGGTGTTGGTTAACAGCCGACTGAACATGAGCCAGCAGTGTGCCCAGGTGGCCAAGAAGGCCAATGGCATCCTGGCTTGTATCAGAAACGGTGTGACCAGCAGGTCCAGGGAGGTGATTCTCCCTCTGTACTCAGCACTGGTGAGACCTCTCCTTGAATCCTGTGTTCAGTTCTGGGCCCCTCACCACAATAAGGATGTTGAGGCTTCTGGAGCGAGTCCAGAGAAGAGCCACAAAGCTGGTGAAGGGGCTGGAGAACAGGCCTTGTGAGGAGAGGCTGAGAGAGCTGGGGTTGTTTAAGCTGGAGAAGAGGAGGCTGAGGGGAGACCTCATTGCTCTCTACAACTACCTGGAAGGTGGTTGTAGAGAGGAGGGTAATCACCTCTTCTCCCAAGTGACAAGGAACAGGACAAGAGGGAATGGCCTCAAGCTCCACCAAGGGTGATTTAGACCGGACATTAGGGAAAAGTTTTTCACAGCAAGATTCATTGGGCATTGGAACAGGCTGCCCAGGGAGGTAGGTAATTCACTTTCCCTGGAGGTGTTTAAGGCACGGGTGGGTGAGGTCCTGAGGGACATGGTTTAGTGTTTCATAGGAATGGTTGGACTCAATGATCTGGTGGGTCTCTTCCAACCTGGTTATTCTATGATTCTATAATTCTATATGAGATCATACCCTCACCCCACCCCTTGATGACTGTATCAGGAAATGGGTCTGCAGCAAGGAGGGAGCTGAGCTCAGGAACTGGATTCAGGAATGCATAGGTTGGGAATAAGGAGCACTGGATGTCCTCACTGGATGTCCTCACTGGATGTCAGCTGGATGTGAGACCTTCCTAAACTCTCAGTTTTACACCAAGTACGATGTATATAGGATGGAGTATTCTGTTTGTCTGTTTAGGATCACCTGCCCTGTTTGCCCCTCCATGCAGGTGCAGCCTTTTTTCTGCCAGCTCCAGAATACCCTTGATTACTATAGGAATAAGTATAAGAATTGGACTTTTTTTATATCAAATGCCCTGTGTTACTATTTAGTGAAAAGAACACTGTCTAAAAACCATGCAGTTAGTTTTCAGAGAATGAAGTTAGCTACAGCAACCAAGTTAGTCTTGAAACTGACTTTAATGTAACTCAAAACATTTTCAAATTATTTTCATAGAGCTGAACTTGAATTTCCATTCTATTATTCTCTTTCATAAATAGTTATCTCTAAATTTTGAAACCCTTCTAATTTCTGTTTATTGTATATGTTATCTAGGGAAATCTGGTGTGCATGAAATAAATCATTATAAATATAGCACCATTTATAACGTTATGTCTTTATAGTAGAGGGTCATTGGGCATTTGAACAGGCTGCCCAGGGAGGTGGTTTATTCTCCTTCCCTGGAGATGTTTAAGGGATGGGTAGATGAGGTCTTGAGGGACATGGTTTAGTGTTTAATAGGAATGGTTGGACTTGATGATCCGTTGGGTCTCTTCCAACCTGGTGATTCTATGATTCTATGATTCTATGATTATTCAGCTAAAAAAAAGAATGAGGCATCAGAGCAAAATAATTTGTGGATCGTTAGGCAGTATTTGACCTTATGAATTGATACTTCTGTATAATACTGTGGTATCTGAATTCAAAGGAGTCTAGCAAGTACTAATAATAATGATATGGAGTTAGTCTAGGTATGACAAAGATCATTTCACAGAACAATTAGCCAAAAAAATTGTTTCAACAAGTGTAATACTTGACATGGGTTTACTCCACTGTATGAAGACAATGAGAAACTTCAGAAATAATTTGTTTCCTGAAAGTGGATAAAAAACAAACAAAAAACAATATCAAAATTTTGCAATTTCTCTTTTCATCATTGTTACTGAATGTATGACAGTGAAAGAAGCAGTCGTATTTCCCCCTAATCTCCTATAGAAAGAATTCACACAGAAAAGTTCCTGCTCATCATCATATTAAATTTAAAAAAGAAAACAAAAAAAACCCCAAACAAACAGTTTATTTCTAAGACATTTTCAAAGCAGCAAGTTCTTTTCTGAGGAGGTGGTTGATTCACCTTCCCTGGAGGTTTTTAAGGTACAGGTGGATGAGGTCTTGAGGGACTTGGTTTAGTGTTTGATAGGAATGGTTGGGCTAGAAGATCCGATGGGTCCCTTCCAACCTGATTGTTCTGTGATTCTGTGATTCTGTTTAGGAAGACTGCTTAGGAAAACTGTTCTTACATTCTCCGTGGTCTATAAAAAGCTGAGTACTAATTGAAAATAACACAAAAAAGAAACATTTCCCCAAAGGTCTAGTTAAATAAACTATGAGTTTGAACGGCATATAAGTTCTGGCCCCCAATTTTAGCCACAGGACATTATTCTGGGTGAGCATTGCAAGAGTTTGTTTTTATGAGATCTTATACTGTTCTACCATATTTGGATGTAGACCTCTTAAGATACAAAAAAAAAAATTAAAATCTCTAAAAAACCCATTATATACATGCACATGTGTACCAACAACCTCAAAGTACATTTTGCTGCTCTGGTGCCTGATTCTATAGCACTGGAAAGAGAAGTACTGTCGCTATTGCATCACTGAAAGGGCTGGGTGCAGAATTAACCTCTTAGCAACAGAACACTCAAAACTCATTCTAAGGCAGCATATGACTTTTAGTCCTGTAACCAAAGTGCCAAAATACATTTTGCCTGGAAAATAGTAAAAATCATTTTTCCTTTGTGGAGACTGATTTCCACAAGAGCTGTTGATCCAAGCTTTCCGTATTCATATGTATATTTTGTGCAAAGTGTATCATCTGGCATTTCTCATTCAGAAATTAACCACTTTTGTTAAAATTTAGAAAATGTCTCTTAAAAAGCATAGAGATTAAGCAGAAAAAACACAATGGTACATTAGTTTTATTATGGGATATCTAATACAAAAAAGGCCTAAATTCACAAATAAGGAAAATTACAGACTCATTTATTCTTACTAGTAAAAAAAAAAATCAGCATCTTGATATGTCTTTGAATGTATCAGTAAAGTTTCAGGCAAGAGACTGTATCAGAAGTTACTCAGAGAGCACTCACAATTAAAGAAAAAATAATTTGCAGAAGTTCAAAATTCACAAAGACTTCTCTATGCAATAAATAACTCCTATACAATATAATTTGCATTTATTATATGTGGCAGATACATTGCAGTTATATCTATTTTAATATCTGTTAGCTTTGGTACATAATATTCATCTCTGTCTTCAGAGAATTTTCCTCCCCCTCTCTGGCAAAATTTAATTCTGCCACTCTAGAAATACTAGAACAAAACTGCTCCATTTTAAAGATAATTTTTGATGAAAAATAATATGTCTTTGTTTAAAACCACAAACTAGGCTATCATTAGTTACAGTTTCTGTGGTTTGTGACTGAATACCCCATTGGCTTTACCTATACTGGTTTTACTGCTGGGATGCACTGCTAATCCAAAACGTGTAAGAAGAACAGGAGAGAGCCCTCAGTTCCTCAGTCTACTCAGAAAATAATGTTAGATTTGGTTCAGATTACTAGGGACCTACCATTGCAACACTTAGCTGTCATCTTGTTTTAAAAAAAAGTGTAATTTGAAGAGAAAATCTTGAAGTTGTGTGTCTAACACACTCTCTCTTTTCTGGCATTTTTGAAGTCTTGAGAAAAATATTCTGGGCATGAATCTTACATTTAGGGTAAAGAATCATTGTTTTCAAGAAGAAATATTTACAATCACTGATTGTCATCCCAGTTTTCCTCATGCATATTTCAGGGTCCATTAATTTCTGATATTATTATATAGGATACTAGATGCTATAGCTTCATAACTTCAATGTCATTACCAGAGGCATAAATTATTCTGTAAGAACGAATGGAGATCAAAGATTTTCACAATATTGTAGTACATGTAGACTATTTGTTGCTTTATCTTCTTAAGAGATGCACATTTTACTAATTGTACACAGTAGTATTTTCATACAAAAAATGTTTTACCCCCCAAATATTTTAAAAACCCCAGCGTTTTTACAGCTCTCAAGGAAAGACATCACTTTTTGCAGACACAGCTCACTGATATTTTCAAATATATGGCAGTATTTATTTATTACTTCTATCAGCGGTCAATAAATATGATAAAGGTTTTTAGTTTTGTGGTTTTAATTTCTTTTAAAATCATGTATTATTACTTTGGACGTAATAAATCAAGTGGTTTGCTATCTCATCCACTATCCGAGCAGCTCTATTGATCGGTGATGAATGAGTCCCAAAATTGCCTACTGTGTGCTCTATTCATGCACACTGGAATGCTTGTTTTAGCTACGCTTATTGTGAGACTGAAAAAAAAAAAAAGACAGCAAAGCTGCAGGTGTGGGAAAATTAGGAAGGTCAGAACACTGGATATGCTGAATATCTCTAAAATACTCTTAGAGATTGACTTAAGGTGTGAGACATCTGCCTTTCATTTTCCTACTTTATCTTAACTCAGAAAATTGTGAATATAAACTAGAGAACTTTTAAAAATTGGATCACATACTGAAGAACAAAAGGAAATCTTAAAGTTGGCTCAGGCAACACTGATAATAAATGCATAGAAATAGGATATTCTTTCCTTTCATTGAACATATGCTGCTCAACAGTGTATTTATAGAAATAAGTAGAAGTCCATTTCCTCCTGGCTGGTTTACTACTTAGTTCTTTCACACTCTTCCAAAGGCTTTTAGTTCATCAGTGCTCACAGCATTGTAACCTTAGTGCAGCACTGAACACTCTTTGTGCTCAGATATGACACATCAGGTTCTATAAATGATGCAGATCTGAAAAGTGTTTAAATCACATTTGCTCTTAAATGTGTGCAGTGAGACAAATGGCAGAGAGGCCAGTGTTGAAGTATGGCTTTGAAAGAGTTAAAGTGTGTCTCACTTTGCACTAAAGATAAATTCCATTTCACCTTTTTGAAAGGACAGTTTTTAGAAAGTAAAAGTGATTAAATATTTTCCCTTTAATTTAGTGTGGTCAGCAAAAAAAGGGGGCTTCTCCTTTATTTTCACAGTGAGGAAAGTGGAAAATCAACACTGGTTTCCATCAACACATGTACAGGCAGGGGAAAAAAAATAAAAAAAAAGAATAGTGTGATGTCTTTTATCTAGAATATATTTCTTAGAGTTACTGGAAAAGGCAGGTGTTCAGAGCCAAATGCTCTTACATGAAATTCAGAATCTGTCTGTAGGAAACCTAAATAAATAATAAATGAAGATTGAAAATAAAAATACAGATTAGCCATCCTTTTTTCCAAAAGGGCAAATTTTAACAAAAGCAGTGATTCCTCATCTCTTCTGGAAACTTGGTTAATAACAGATTCATAACACGTATTTTAGGAACCCGATCCTATCTCTCATCAGTCTTTTCCTTCCCACTGCTATTTGTCCCTTTAGAATCTTAAGCAACTAGATTTATCCTTTGTTTGACTTAAGGTAGATATTCTATACATTATTCCTCTCACTCCAGTGCATTTTAGATATGCAAATTATAGATTTATAGAATCACCAGGTTGGAAAAGACCCACCGGATCACTGAGTCCAACCATTCCTATCAAATACTAAACCGTGCCCCTCAGCACCTCATCCACCCATGCCTTAAACACCTCCAGGGAAGGCTACTCAATCACAATGATCCATGCACTTTTGCATAGCACGTGGCTGTAAAGAGAATGAGAAAATAGTAGGGAGA
Organism: Coccyzus lansbergi; assembly: GCA_033558105.1. NCBI lineage: Eukaryota > Metazoa > Chordata > Aves > Cuculiformes > Coccyzidae > Coccyzus > Coccyzus lansbergi. Next base: position 335,930 of record JAUMJK010000166.1, read on the forward strand.
GCTCGAAGCACTTAGAAGGCAAAGCACACAAATATAACTAAAATAAATCATTCTAAAAAAAACTGATTAAAATCACTTAGAAGTTTAGAATAACAATGGCAATAATGAGGCATGGAGGAATTAAATCAGGTCGTAGAGGTCAAAGTCTTGGATTAATTACAGTTTACCGCTGTCTATTCTCAGACTGTTGTTGAATTTTTTAAATAGTTTCTTATGAAGCAAACCATCCCAAGCACTGATCCAGTATAACACACAGATGCACTTGTTACAAAATAAGATTAATTAACATAAAATTCCTTTGAAGCACTCTGTAGTTCAACACTTTCTGGTAAAAAAAAAACCAGCAGAAAAATGGAAAAACTTAGGAGGTTTGTCTTTTCATTTAGGTGATATTCATTGAATTGTTTATGTTAGAAAAGACCTTTAAGAACATCAAGTCCAACCCTTAGCCTCACTACTTGCCAAGTCCACCACTAAACCTTGCCCCTAAGTGCCACATCTACATGACTTTTAAATACCTCCTTAGACAGTGACTCAACCACTTCCCTGGGCAGCCTGTTCCAATGACTGACAATCCTTTCTGTGAAAATTTTTTTCCTAATATTCAGTCTAAATCTTTCTTGACACAACTTGAAACCACTTCCTTTTTATTCTATTCCTAGTTGCCTGGGAGAAGAACCAACACCCACCTTTCTATAGCCTCTGTTCAGGTAATTGTAGAGATGATAAGATCTCCTCTCAATTTCCTCTTCTCAAGGCTAAACAGCCCCAGTCTTCTCAGCCACTTCTCAGAAGACCTGTGCTTCAGACCCTTCACCAACTATCTTGCCCTTCTCTGGATATGCTCCAGCATTTCAGTGACTACTAAGAAGCCCAAAACTGAATGCTGTAGTCAAGCTGCAGCCTCACTGTTACCAAGTACAGGGGTAAATACACATGGTGTTTAGCAAAGTACAGTATACAAGTGAAACATCCACCACTGCAGTTCTAGCTTTTACTTTTGAATATCTTGCCCACTGTCCTTGACACCTTCAGGAAAGATTTGACTCCTGTGCCTCCCTTCCCTCTTTCTACAGCAAACCATAAAGTTAAATAAATAATTAATAGGTGCTCACAGAACCACAGTCACAAATAATGGGAGCCACTTCAAAATACAGTCACCATACAGTATTTTTTCACTGTATTTCATCATCCAGATAACACATGTTAAGTCCTATCTCAGGGAACATCATTGCCTGGCTTTTAAAGCCCAAACTGTGATTTCTCTAAGCCTAGATTACTAGCAAAGACTCTGCACACTTTCTACAGCAACCGAAAGATGCTCACAGTCAACCTACTGACCCTCTGCCTGAAGGCAGTACTGATGACATGGAATCTCTTACCAGGCTGGCCAGTACTATGACCCTTGCTTTACAGAATTTGCCTTGAGTCACTGGTTTGGCAACATAAAATAGTTCTTATAAATATCTAATATTTGTAAAAACTTAGATATGACTTTCTAATGATCAGGTGTTTTGGACAACTGTTTTCTGAAGGAGACATTGAATCAGAACTGGCTAAAATTCTTCCATTTTTATGTCACTGAAAAAGTAATTCCACTGTGTAACCTTTAACAGTTAAGTTTAACCATGCACAGATGCAGCTGCTACTAAAACAAGACGCAGAATTCATTCCAGATAGTCATTATGCTGGATATTTGAAAGCTATGGAGGAAATGAGCATAGAACTTCTAATAAAGTGTTTACAATCCAATTACAAATTTTGTGCATTTCTAGACTGGAAAGATTGGCTACTGTATTAAGACACTCAAAACAGCTAAACAGTATTATGTGTACTTAAAAATAACACAAAATTGCAGCTTTCACCACCGCATTATACATAAGTATTTCATATTTAATGTGATAAAGTTGTACAGAAAAAGATATATTCTGCTGTGTTTACCGTGAAGGAATGGGTTTGCAACTCAGGGATGCATTATTTACTTACTGAACAGGAGAAAAGATACCCGAAATTGTGACTTTCTCAAATTATCCATCTTTGCTACCACTGAGTGAGTACCAGACAAATGATACTTCCCTCTCTGAAATCAGCACATAGGATAATTTACCAATAATTCTAAAACATCCGTGGAAGTGATCTTAAATGAACATCTTTGCTGAATGCTCACAGCACTCTGCAGAGTATTAACTGAAACCGGAACCAGTTAGTGCCAGTTGCAGTCATGTACATTCTGCACATTCATTTCCAGCCCATACTACTGAAACACAGAAACAAAACAATTAATTACCAAAATTATTTTAGATCTCCACAGCCTTTGTTTCCAGTCAGAACCAGGAAAACTCTTGGCAAACAACAGCAACACCAGTGAGCAGCTTTGCCTGCAATACCAATGAATTTGCTTTACAGTTTCAGATATCCACATTTTGATTCATATTCACAAGATTTCACATGTTTTATGAAGGCAATGGAACAAAAGGTCCTAACCTGAGACATAGTTCTTTTGTCGTTTTGGCAGCCTGGCAAAGAAACTTGTTCTGTGTTAATTAATCTTGCGTCTACAATTGGGAGGAACAAATGGATATAAGGAGTTCTTTCTTTCCATATTATGTTCTTCAAGTATGTTTTAACAAGACACAATAGAGCCCACATTTCAATTACTAAAAAATCATGTGATGGAGTCACACATTTTATAACCCTCAAAACCCCAGAAACAACACATAAGCATTAAACAATTTTCTTGGCCTTAATACCCTTTAGTGCCTTGATGTTTTCTCTTCTGTTTTTTAAAGCCAAAATCAAAATCTTTTGTTGTGTTGATCTTATTTTCATTGTAATTTATTTTCAAGCTGATTTTGAAAGCTGTTTTAAAGTTCTAACTTTAGTGAAAAAGCAGCTACCACACAATGAAATACTTGGGAAGAAATGTGATTTATGCAGATGAGTTTGTTAACAAAATTTACACATAAATGAGAACATTTTTTTCCATTCCAGTTGCTATTACAAAGAAACACTGGGAAGTAAATTATCTGTAGAAGAGTACAAGATAAAAAATGTATTAAAAGCTGTAAGAACGAAATTGAAATGTCAAACATAGTTACTTATAAAAAACAGGTGATAGGCTCCTTGTAAGCTACCTATTAAAGAGAATAATCAAAGTGAACTAAAATTACTTTAGTTCTCCTACCAAACTTGGGGCCAAAATTCTCCACAGTTTTATTGCCTCTTTGCAGAGTTTCATTCACTTTTAGGTAGTGCTTACTCTCTGAAAGTTAAGACCATATATATGATATGATTTTTGTACCCACACACATAACATCTGGATTCTGCTACAGGTTCTTGCAAAACCCAAATAAATGTTCCTCAGCACTAAGATTTTCTGCATGCCATAATCACTGTGTCCCGCATCCTGCAGAAAAGAGAAGTGTGGTGCAAATACAGGTTTTAAAGCTGCAAAAGGCTGGGAAACCAAAACTGGAAGATGAGGTGGTTGTGACCAAGGTTGTTTCTGGCTGCAGGATGCTTTTTCCTCAGGAACCCCCTCTCACACCCCCAACCCACTAGCAATCCCTGGTCCCACCACCCCTAGTCACTGTCTGGTGGGGTGGTGACGCCTCCTGCCTGGCACCTGAGGCCCCAAGACAATGGGGCCGGGAGTATAAAGCGTAGCGCTGTGACCGAAGCCTCCTCACTGTCAGGTCTTTTCAAACCGATGGGAAGTAAGGCCACTTGAGCTGGACATGGCTGGCTTGTCAGTTCCTGACAACAAACTGTGTTTGGTACGTGGTGCATTCATGGACTGTGTCGTGCTTTTGTCCAGAGCTGTGCCATCCTTCCTCCAGGCCCACTTCTGCTTTTTTCGTCTGGGCAACTGTGTTGGAAAATTCACCCAAGCAGAAAGGCCTCCCCTGGCTAGTGATTTCTCACATTTAATTACTTGATTTTCCTTTCCTGCAGTCAGGAAGAAAATGGAATTACATCACATGCCATGTAGCCTTGGAAAAGGACCAATTGTTTCTAATAGAGCCACTGGTGACAGGACAATACATCTGCTCCTTGTTTCACATCGGATATTATCATCCAAACAAGTCTGAGCGCTCCTGCTTAGAGGATCTTCAAGAGGCAACAAAGGAGACAAGGCTGCTTCTATGTCATTCCCAGCACCCCACAAAAGGGAAATCTTCATTTAGGCACACTTCACCCTTTTTCACTCTTTCCAAGCATCTTCTGAGGTTCAGAAAAAGTTTCTGAGAGTATTGGTTTGCTACATAGAATTTGTGAGCTGTTATTTTAATCTGGTTATCTGGTTAAATGCACAATTCTATCACTTCACTTATCTTCAGGCACACCTGGCTGTAAATTTATAGTCACTAAGAAATATGCACTGGGCCTGTGATACTTAGTCCTGAGACTGTATAGTAATAACAGTTTATTAAATTATGTATGTTTCCCATAAGAAGATAGGTTATGTTAAGGGTGTTGGGCAGATGCTCCAGTGCTGTTAGTAGTTTTTTTTTTAAAAACAATGAATCAAACAAACAAAAACCCCCGAAGAATTACCATATTTGATCAAACCAGTGATACATCTCACTCAGTAGTCTCTAATGTGTGGATGATGGAGAGCCAGGGAGAAGGATGAGTGTATAAAGACCTCTCCAGAATTCCTCTAGAATACTGTCCCCCTTGCAGTAATTTGTGGTTTAACGATTTTGTGAACCTGAGTATTTAGCAGCCTTGGATGGACTTTTCCCTTATTGATCTTGGAATTGCTATCATGCCTGAGCCACTTGAGTACACCTTTCTTACTAACATGTGTTCATGTCAAAATTGAATTTCAGTGCCTGTACTTCTAAACAGGTTTTCAAGTTTATTTCATTCTTCCAGATGTTGAAAAATGAATGCATAGTATCCAAACAAGTTTCTTCTCAACAGTCAGTTTTAAAGTAATCAATCTATGGGAAAAAAAATAGTGAAAACGTATTTCTGTTAACTGCTGGAGAAGGTAGTCGCTATTTTGAGTTCTTGTGTTTTAACATTTAAACATTTCCCCTCTTATCCTGTCAGTATCAATCTCTCTGTGTGAACTGCAAGAGATGAGAGTTGATCTTTCATACCATATGTGGACAGGAGGCCACAGTCACACTACCTCAAAACACAGGACCAAAATGCAATCACAATAAACCTCAGGGTAAATCTGCTTGCCACAACTGTTCCTTCATCATCAGGGTAGAATATAAAGAAGAGCAGATGGTATCAGATGATGGTACATTTGAAATAAAAATCTCTACATCATCATCACTTCACAGATGATCTTGTAGATGAATTTATCAGACAATTTCTTATTACTGCTAAAGACATTAACATGAATGTTATATTATCCCAGTTATTTGTTCCAAACAGCAACGGGACTCTAGGACTGACAACCTCTAAAGTAGATACTGTGTTCCTGTATCAAGAGAGACAGAAGTCTCTAAGCTTTCACTGAGAACTTTTGGATACAACATTAATGAACACAACAGAGTATGAGTCCATATGGCTGGTGAGGCCTGAGATGGAATTCATAGGACATCAGTCAGTGTACTGCAGGAATCAGATTTTATGTATATATATTTAAAATAGAGTTTGTTTTAATGGTATATTAAGCCACTGATGTCAATAATGAAAGAGAAAGGACAGATGTGCCTAAGCAGATCAACTAAGCTTTTTTAATGTTTCTAAATTATTTGTTCTGTTGTAGAGCTACTTTACTTAACAAAAGAAAAATAGATTTGACTGGTAGACATTCTTCCCTACTACCTAAAATGTACTGGGATTAGTCAAAAGTAGGAGTTTCTTTTCTATACATGTTGTTTGATACGGGTTTTTTAAGTTTCCTTCTGAGCTGAAATGAAACAAGTAATTTTGACATTTCCAAATCAGTGGCTGGTTTTGTCACAACAATAAAATATTCAATTTACAAATAATATTTCAAAGTTTCAACGTAATAGTTCTCTACAAGCACAGACAGCAGTAGAAAAAGCACATTAAAAGAGGGCTTACAGGAATTTATGACAAAGTAGACCTAACACCAAATGTAAGTTTGCAAAAACTATTTTGCCTGCATAAAAAATCCATCAAGTCATCTATTTTCTTGTCAGCTTGTCAAAGAAAAAGAAACACCAACATATAAAGCATATGGGTTTAAATACCGAAGAACTCACTACCTTTCAAATTGGACCTCTACTCTGTGCTACCCACAGTGCAATCTTTTTCGATCCATCCACCAAGAAACATATAAAAAACTTATCAGAGTGATTGCTTAATGGAGCTGGATGTCTGCATTATATATACAGTCACTCTGGGCAGCAAAGGTCAAATTGGACTGTACGTACCTGTTACAAAAATTCTATTACGCAGGAAGCTGGATGGATATATTTTATGAGTTTGAAGTCTAAATCATGTGTTTAATGGCACATAGTAGTGGACAACTACTTCTGCTGGTGCAAGTGAATGTTCAGTGGAATGTGTAATGGCTTGATAACCCATATTTTTTAAACAGTTTAGGAGATGATCTTTCATCATATCTTAAAGAAGGGGAAGCCTACAAAAGGGAATAATAACTGCCCAGCAAAAATGATGCAACCATATTAGCTGCCTAGGAAGAAAAGTTGAAAGTGGATAACTCCTGCAGATTGTGACAGAGACAAGAGTGACGGTCGTGTTCTCCCTGAAGGGAGATGAAGGGTGCTTTATGAGCTGGAGAGTGTTTTGACATAACAACTCACTAAAATTTGCCATAATTCCTCTCTTTAAAAGCCTGTGCAACTCTAAGATACAATTAAAATACAATTTTATTTGTAATCCTGTGATAAATTGTCTGCATCAACTCATAATTAGTTATTGATATCTCCTGAAAAGCAATGATTTTGACAACTCCTTCAGCTTGAACATTCCCAAACAACCTTCCAGTCATCATATCAGACAAAAGACTAAATTCATTCCTTAATCACTTTAAACAACCCTAAATAATTTTAACATCTATATTATTGCTGAGTCATGGTTTAGACACATTTCTCTCAAGTAAGTGTTATTTTCACAGCAATGTATGACTTTGAAACAACAGCATAGGGCACAGTATTTTCCTAGCATTTACTGTAAAATGATATTAATATGTTTGAAATGCCACAAGTAATCATGGACATTAGGCTCAATACATAATGAAGCCCATGCACCCCAAACTAACAAAGGTAGCATTGGGGTATCAGCTAGATAGAAACTTAAATTCTGTTTCCTGGCTATTTGCTGTAGGCAACACTCCTTTCCCATGATCACAGAAGAACTCTGACTGTGTTTTAATTCAGTATTCACATGTAAAGAACATTTGTTAATTGCCCATTTTAACACAGAGTGAAATGGATGAGCTTAGCACAACTGAAGACTTAAAGCCGTTTTACACATATCAAGTGGGTGCATTCAAAAGGCAGCTTCTAAATTGAGGGATTGTTTTAAGTGGTTTAAACCTATCCTTAAGCCAACTTTGTTGCTAAAAAGCTGCAGAGGTTTAAAGTAAAAATAACACGTTCTTAGCCCGTTTGCATTTCCTATTCAAAGAGCTTGTTCATCTTTAATCTTAACTCTTTATCTCCAGAACCTTGAATGGAGGGAAAAGGACAGAGACTATACCACAATCCTTTGCTCTATCAACAGATACATGGGAATTAGAAAATAACCCTCTGCTCATTTGCCAATAGCCTTTTGCAAGTCACCTAATTAGATGATTAAGTCATTAAAGGGATATGCGCATCTGAAAAGCCTCTAGTCGGTCTCTGAAATCAGAGGAGATAAAGACAAGAGTCTAATTTCTTTTTTCTCTTACACTGAAAAGGTAATTAATCCATTTAACTCTGCCTAGCAAAGCTTTCTATAGTAACAAGGAGAGACTGAAGCAGGATAGCTTTTCAGAAACACTCTTTGAAACACCAGAATGACAAATGCCTCTTTCTTTTGCATGCCACTTGAGGAGGTTAGGTTTAGCCCCCAGTGGTCAAAATTATTTAGACAAGAGATCAGCAACAGTGTGTGTAGGGCTGACTTTGGTATTTGGGATGTCGCTACCTGCTAATCTGATTTTTTTGTAGCTCAGTACAAAGTCTTTCTCCAGAGCAAACTGTTAAAGGCGGTAAATAAAATCGCAGAGAGAAAATTCCTTAGCATCATTCACTTCCTCCTACGCAGGCTTCAAAGAATCAATGTTGGGAAGGCATCATCTGCAGGATAGGGAATGACTTCCACGCTCGGAGTTGGTAAAATCTCCATATAACATATGAGGTTTAATTTCTGTTAATACTTTTTCGTATTTGCAATATAAGCAATTATAAGAAATGAAGACAAAGTGGCACTTCTAGGTCAGCAGCATGAAATAGAAGTCAAAAATAACCTTAACCCACAACGCTGTTGTAGGACCTCACCAGATCAAAGAGCATAACCCATGTTGTAATATCTCAACCCCACTACTTCAATGGCATGAGAGGATCAGAACACAGGTGATAGTGGACATAGGTCTTACACTCTGCATTGTAATTGATCTCCCTAGAATTAAAATCGGTGAATGAGGTTAAAAAAAGCATATTTCTATAAACTTAAGACATTTTTTTACCTCTCTACTTCACTACTCTAGAGTTTTTCTAGGGTCTGGCTACAGAAATCCTAGCAACACTATTTAGCAAAAGGCAACATCAAACATGGAAAGTACATTATTGTAACTAACTGCCATTATCATTCTAAAATCTGATAGCTCTATCTCAAATCAATATCTGGCCTTAAGTCATGTTTGGAGTAAACTCTTATGTTCTCACACAATTTTGTGCTTATGCTGCTATAAGATAGAACACTATGATTTCCACAATATTTTTTGAAAGTTAAGCACAGATCTTTTCTATGTTATTCTACTGTGTGTAACCATGGTAGTGTTTCAGTATTGTATCAGGCAAAGAGAAACTCTTCTGAAAGGTTTAATATACATATTAATGTACATTTTAGTAGTACATTTTCCTTGAAAATTTCTGTGACGTGTAAGAGACAGAAAAGTACTGATAAACGTCCAGATGACATTTTCCAGATTTTGTGATCAGATTGTTGCAATGTGCCTGCATATAGGTATAATTTCTTGAGAGTAAAGGTCAAAAAAAGAACCCAAATCTTCATGAAATACTACAGAGTTGCCAAAGAAGTCCAAATATTTCATTTAATAGTCAATTGGCACCTCAATATCAAATAGATACACTGCAAGGATGTGTTCCTTTCGGCAAAATGATTATCAGTCATCCTGAGTTAACAGCAATTTACTAACAATACCAACATGAATTAATTTCTAACAATACTACAAATACATTGAAAATTTCTTGTTGTCCCTTGCCTAGAAGGCAATGAATGGAATTTCCTCCAGATAAACTAAAATACAGCTCTTAAATCATTATTTTTCTGTGGAAAGTGCTAATGGATAAAACAGTGATAACAGTGAAAGATTTTCATTATTATTTCATTAATTCTTCAATAGTCTATGCTCACTTCAATCCTTATATTAGCTTTAGTTTTTACAGATTTTTTTTATGGAAAGGGTCATCAGGCACTGGAACAGGTTGCCCAGAGAGGTGGTCGATTCACCTTCCCTGGAGGTATTTAAAGGACAGGTGGATGAAGTGCTGAGGAGCATGGTTTAGTGATTGATGGGAAGGGTTGGACTTGATGATCCAGTGGATCTTTTCCAATCCAGTGATTCTGTAATTTTTCCCTTGTTTTTTATAGTCTCTATATTTGGTATGCACAAAAGAAAATGTCTAATTCTCAACTCTTATGATTAGAAAACAGTTCTTTCTGTCCCACACTAATTAATGGGACTCATTGTAATTTAAAATAATTTTTATCTCAAATATAAAACAAGGTGGTAAAATGGTCAAAGATGCACGTGTCTTGAATATGTTCTGACCTAATAATTTTACAGTACTCAACCACCATCCTGAGCAGGATGTAGCAGTGATAACTACATACTTTTCTTATAAAGTAAATTAGAAATTAATTGCTAAATAAAGTGTAAGAGAATGTAACAGAACAAAAAAAAATAAAGAAAGGAATTTAATGTAAACACAGGAAAAGTTGTAATGACATTTGTTTCAAAATAGTTACCCAAAAAAGAGTCAAAACACTAAGTAATTAACAGGTAGGAACTGGGTCAAATTTAGAGAAACAAAGTGACGGACAGGAGGATTCTGGATGACAGCTATTTCACCATTGAGGACTTTGGGAAGTAAACACTTTTAGGGTTCAGGTAATGAATTCATAACAAACAGTGCATGCATACATTGCATGTAAGGAATAAACATTATGGAGTTAGCATTCAAAATCTGTCATCATTCATTCCCTTTTGCCTTTTATATCTTAGGCCAGTGTACCGTTTCCAAAACCTTCTTAAAGTGTTAGCAAGTTTCTGTATATTTTTCCCCCCCTCCCTGCCTTCCTTCCTCCTTCCTTCTTCTTTTTTTCTTCCTTCCCTCCCTGCTTCCCTCATTCCTTCTCTCCTCTCCTTCCTTCCTTTCCTTCCTTTCCTTCTTCTCCTGCCAACTTCTTCATCCCTACCTCATACACATTATGGGCTTCCCCAGTACACAAATTCCCATAATGCAATCAAGTAAAGGAAAGACTATATGCAAGAGTTAAAAGAGTGTTTTTGTAGTTAGCCTTATGTTAGGTATTTAATGTTTGTTTTCTAAACTAATTTTGCTATTTCAAAAACATTAAAATACTGTACAAACTGTAATCTTCCTGGCTGGTATAGGTCATGAGACCAAGTTTGATGTAAGCAAGTGTTAAGTATCACAGCAAGGGCTAAACAACAACACTTAACAGCACTTTCCAATGATAAAAAAAAAATTACTGCATTTTTTCCCCACGTGACCTTTTCCAGACTCAATACTAGACAAGCTCCAGGTCATGCTGTGCAGAAGCTGAAGATATTAGTACCCTACCAGTCTGTTCTTCCCCAACAACAAAGTCAACAAAATGGCAATGCTGGCCAAGTATTAAATTTGGGTGCTTAGCATCAATCCACCACTACTGGTGATGTAAGCCCTGAGATTTCTTGCTGATACAGCTGAGGTATAAAAACATGGGCCCATTCTGTAGTGGAGGCAGTACCTTCCCAGTTGGAGAAGTCATCTAGGGACTCAAAATTTCTGCCTATAAATTTCTCAAGGTCTTCTTTTAATGTTGTAACAGAAATCCTCAAGTTAACAACATGGCATTGTGAAGACATCCTCACACTGCATAGCATCCTACTAAAAATTACATCTACTGAATTTTCAATATTATATCATCACTTTGATGTCAGTGCGATGATTCTCACAAAAGGGCAAATGGACAAATGTGAGACTTGCCAGGATTTATTTTAGGTATGCACTGACAGACTTGTCAAAATACCTGCTTTCCAAGACATCATTTTGCTCTTTAGATTGTACAGGATATAGTAATGATAATGAATGGAAAAATACAGATTGTTTCTATCTCAGGATTTATATTTGCACAATTCAACCTTATTTTGCTCTTTAGACAAAGAGATAACTCGAAGAGAAATTACCAAAGCTTTTTGGAACACAGTAATGCCATCTCAAACAACCCTCTAGCAAGAACCTTGGCAAGCCTCTTCTCTTGCATTCCCTCCTGAATTCAGCAGGAGGCTTCCAATATGACAACTGATCTACTCGACTTCCTACTGAACAATCCAGAGCTTTGTATTGGATAAGCCACTTTAAAAGTAGCTGTGAGGAGCCTGCCAGCCATGAGCTGCATGCAGATGAAAGTGAATAATACAACATGCAGCATGCCGCAATCTTCTGCCAGTACTGATTCCATCTACACAACAAATACTCATCATGTGCGCATAGATGGCAACCAAATCAATTATAATCTTTCAAGAAGGATAAAAAACAAAGAACTGCGCTTTCAAAGTAAATGTCACCAAAACAGCTAAAAAAGACAACAGCCAGATGAAAATATGAATAGAAAAGGTCTCTTGATTATTCTTCTTGTTGTAAACTGCTCAGTGATGGTTGTTTTTTTCTCCTGTTTGAAGGGTCACAATAAAAAGTCTGAAGTAAAAAACTGTGTTTAAGTTTTCATCTTTGAAAAGATCTACTGTTGGTAAGAAAAGAGCTGATAATATTTTAACACATAGGGATCAAACTAGCTGTTCCACTCACTTCAGAAAGTAAAAAACATTTGAAGCATACGCTATTTTCAAACTTTTTTGCTCTAAAGAATAACAACCTTCTAGTGAAGTTAAGGAAAGTAAATACTTACTAATGAAAACACTAAATTTCACATGACTCCTTCCTGGAAGGGAAAGATAATGCACTAGCCCATATTCACTGCTTTTCCCTCATTTCTGAAAGACAAGTTCCTTCAACATGCAATGCAGTACAACTTCTGTCACTTAAATACATTTGATAATTGAGATGCAAAATACACCAACTTTTATGTGCTTCATCTACAATATCGGGGAAGAAAGCATAGATACAGAATGCACAATCAAACATCTAAGACCTGCCAAATTGAAACAATGAGATAGACATTAAGTCTCACAATCTTTTATTATGTAGTATATTAACTGATGCTGCAAATTGCTTATACTGAAAAAAAATCTCTATTTTATCTTCTAGCTTTCATTCACATCTACATAGATCATAGATTGAACAAGAAAGTAGATACACATGCCAAAACACAATTAAATAAATAATTCCATTCACATCTTTTACTCATTCCTTGCTCTCAAAGCAGTTTCTGTGGCAGCCAATAGCATTGTATCTGGCTTGTGGATTGAATAAAGAAGGTACTTCTTCAGAGGGAACCAAGACCACATCCAGAGTAGTAGTTATTTGAAGTCTTGTGCCCCACAGTGGTTATGTCCAACTTGGACTGTAAGTTATGTCTCAGCTTTCAAGAAAACATATTGTAATACTGTTTAAATGTTTAAATACTGTTAGTTAGTAGTTTTATTCTATGTGAAATGGAGCAGAAGTAGTCAAGTTGATGTATCAATGTACAATTTAAATGCTGTTGAACAACTTCTCTGCAATTCTAATATAGATAAAACACAACAAAAATATAAGTACTGTTTAGTTATTGTCATAAACATTATGCATTAAATTTATTAATGGGACAGAGACAGTATGAATGTCGTTCTCACAGTTTGTGATAATGCTGGACAAAGTCAATTTTTACCACTAAACTTAGTTATTTATCAGAAACTGCATTGCTGTGAGAAAAGAGACAGAAGTTGGACACATTTGAACTCTTTTCCACCAAACACAACCTCCATTTGCAAAGACAACTTCAAGATATCCAGATATGTCTAAAAAATCATACCACAAATTTAAATAGTTCCTCTTTGTTTCGGTGAGATTTCTGGAGTCCATCAAGCAGCATATGTCTGTGAATCATAAATAAAAAGTAAGTCGTAAAGAAGACAAAGAAGACTAGAGCAGACATGCATTTCAAAAAATGTCTTTCATTATACCATTTTCCTCTGATCTTTATTATATTTGTCTACACCTTAACAAAAGCCACATAAATATGTGAAGTAATATGAATTCATGATGAAGGAAGTGAAGGGAGATGAGTGAGTTTGGTTGTTGCTGTTCACAACTGCAAAACACAGCAGTCTTTTTCCCCTAAGAATGGAAAAATCTGTCTCTAATTTTCCATTTACCTTCAGTGGTAGATTAGAAAACGTTCCCAAGTGGAATTGTAAATCTTTGACTGCACTCCTTAAGAAAGCTAAAATGTTTGGTTTCTTTCAAAAATGAGTTACCCAAGTTTAAAGTGCAGAGAATTGATTTTTCTACATTCTAGTATGTGCCTAATCCGAGGTATTCATAGGTTGTGCAACAGGAATTAGCAGATTTCAAAACAATGATACGTGTGCATTCCTAAGTGAATCCAATGCTCTGCTTCATAAAATTATCTTGTAGGATATAGCTTGCTAGTACTGCCAAAGGCTGCTTCTTTTCTCAAAGGCATCGTGCACTCTCACACACTCCCTTTCCAGTAGAAAATTATAAGATTTGCTTCTATATAAAGAAGGGTCACCGTGCAATTTCCTTTTACTATAATTTGAAATCCTGCAAATATAATTTCTCATTATACTCTAGGGAACGTAACACTTTTGGCAAAGTCCAAAGAAAAGGTAGAGCTGAAAAATAAAAACAACAAAACCCCACTAATTTCTGTGAAGTAGCTTTCTGCATTTTCTCTCAAAAAGGCAGTCACAATTGCCAGGCAGTTTGAGATATTTGTTTTTTAATGAAAGAAACAAAGTTGTACAAATAAATACCACAAGAATATTTGGGGTCAGAATGATTAATTGATATTCTTCCCAAACCCACACATTTAATTTTGGAATCATACCTCCTATACATTAAACTTTCTTCGCTTGTCTACAGATGCTGAAGAATTACGTGATCATCCTAAAACTCAAGTTATCACTATGCACAGAGTTTAGTAAAATTTATTCATAATGAGCCTTATCTTACATTCTCAAACTCACAAGGAAGCCTGCTTCTGTTTTTGAATGTCTGTCTTGAAAGACCAAAATACTATGCTTCAAGAACACTTTTCAAACAATCAGAAATAGTTGATTCAGATGTTGTTCAATTACTCAACAGGCACCTAGTTATTCTAAGACAGGATGCTGTAACTCACTATTTTTAGTGAGTATATCACTTTAGCGACTCAGAACTCAGTTGGGCAAGAGTGTTATGCTGATTTGCTAATCTGTCAGAAACTGTGTTTTCAGCAGATTAAAACTGAGAGAGAAAGTACAACCAGACAAGGATCAAACTGGAAGGCAGGGTGTCCTGTTTGGATTTCTTGTTCTTCTTAAAGGAACGAGGAAATTAATCAAAAGATATTTGTGGGTACAGACGTGCTGGGCATCTTTTATCTTTCAAGCACATAGGAAAGGACATGCTTTAGAAAATGCTGGTACATCTCATACTGTTTAAGGATATTCTGCTGCCTGCTATTTTGATGTCTTTATTAGAATAACTTGTCCAACAATCATTCTGTCAGGCAGTAAGGTCATTCCCATATGTTAGAGTTGCAGTACTGTTCCTGGAAAAATCATCTTGCATTTTTCCCTAATGTATACTAAATACAACGAAGAAAAATGTGATCTGCATCCAGTTGGTGGGGAAGGCAGGCGCTATGGTATTCCCTCCTGTTCTGGTCTCTTCAGCAGTTAAAGTACACGCAGCAACCCCACTGCTCCCCATGTGTGGGTTTCCTCCTAGAATAACAGAATCACTAGGTTGGAAAAGACCTCCAGGATCACCAAGTCCAGTCATTCTTACCAACCACTAAACCATGTCCCTCATCACCTCATCCACCTGTGTTATAAATACCTCCAGGGCTGGTGACACAACGACCTCCCTGAGCAGCCTGTTCCAGTGTCCAATGATCTTTTCTGTGAAAAGAAGAATCAGGACAACCAAGATAATTGCTGTATGGTTAGGTACAAGAAATTTCCCAAGAAATGCACCAAGAAACTAGAAATAAATACATGTCATAGAACAGACTTCTCTGTCTCTGTGAGTACCGGTGAGCACCTGGTGAACTTGCGTGCTTTAGGGTCCTCTGAATCCATGCCTTTTTTGCACACATTCCTGAAGTGAGAATCATGTTGACTCAATGTATCTTTTGGCTTTGTAATGGCCCTGGGGTATGTGCAATAAGAATATCATCAGTAATGCTTGCCAAGAGTTCCTTAAAATAAGAGATAAAGTTGACTTCTGGCAAGTAGGTTATTACCCAGCCTATACATTAGTGAGACCTTTCAGGCAACGTAAGTTTTACTACAGTTGATTTACATCATTAATTCTGAGATACAGTATGCAAGAAAATAAGGTAATTTGAAATTATTCCATCTAGAGCTATTCTGTCCAGAACCCTTTATATCAGGAGGAAGACTCAATTGCCAATGACACGTACTATCTTCATTTGTCCTTTAACACGTACTTCCTCTAACTCCTCTGATTCACTTTGTATGTTGCATCTCCAGCAAGGAATAGTAATTCAAATTATCTCAGATTTCTTCTTGCTCAATAGTTTGTATAGCAGTTTGGGCTGTTTTGTAAATCTTTAGACTTTGCTTATAATATCCCATCTTTCAAGTAGAACCCAAAACTTTGAAAAAAACGTGCTTCAGATCTGTCGTGTAGGACAATATAAAACTACTGCAAGCCCTTGTGTAAGAACTGAAAGTGTAAGTAAGGGCTTCACTCTAATATGATGTCAATATTTTTCATGATGTAAACACACATAACCTCTGGATCCTAGAATTATGTTCCATTTCCTTTAATCCTGCTTTACATCTTTGCAAGGGACAGTTAGTCAATGGTTTATAAACAACTAAAATTAGCAATAGTCAAACACCCAGAAGATAGACGGCATCTCATGCTACACAGCCAAGATGACTGACCTTTCTGCAGGGCTTTAAAAGTTTCCAAATCCTTTTGGACCTAATTTTGATTCTTTCATTGGTGGAGGTATATTGCTGACATTTTAAACTTCTGCTTCCTTTTTGCACCCCTTCTTACTCCGGATAAGGGTGGGACTGGATAAGCTCTGCCTACAGTACTGAAGATGCCTTTTCCCTCACCTCAATCAACTCAATGTTCTCCTCTTGGTTCTTTCCTAAAAGTTCCTGTGATTCTGTGTGCTTTATTTTTGGCTGTGGCTGAGCTCTGAACTGATTCTATGCAAAAATACTTTCTCCTGTTGTGCTTCAGGGTGCCAGAGCCCATTTCACCCTGCCCACAAGTGCGTCGTACAGAATGCTGCAAAAATGGAGGGTGGGGAAGGGCAATATATATCTCAGGATGGGCAGTTGTTTCATCTCTACAACAGAGAAGAGTATCAGAGTTTAAAAAAGCTTCCCTGAAGGGAGAAGCCCTGTCTTTGTTCTCCTGGCTACAAAGAAGAAAACAGTGCTTGTGTACAAGCCATGCCTCCCTCAGAGGCCATTCTTCCCTCAAAAGGCTCCCCGTGCAATGGGATGTTTCTGACCACAGTTAAAATCTCTCCTCAACAGTCCCAGTGAAAATGTGAACCCACTCAGATGTTTATTTATGGGATGTTGTGGTGTTAGGTGACATATCCGGTGTTAGAAATGCAGGATAAAATACTCAGAGCTGCTTTTTTTTTGTCTCCTTCCTTTGCAACATGTTTCCTTTAGCAGCAGGCAGAGTACAGAAGGATAGCAGATCAGATACAAGAGCCAGGTGATCCTCTGGCTGATGAGGGGGTTTGTGTTGTCATCGCAGGCACTAGTGAGTGACTGAATGCCTGGCATTTCAGAAAGAAGCTTGACTCTTTATTTTCTTTCCTTACATTTGAAGGAACTTCACAGCATTTGACAGGTCTTAAAACTGTGCATATCTGCTGCCATGTTAGAAGCTTCCCTCTAATTTAGATAGATAGAGTAGATAAATACTGCCTTGGTGGGGTTCACTAAAAGTCTTTCTGAAATCAACATCTATGTAGTGTAGTTAGAACTATATGCATGCAGAGCAATTTTAAGCTTTTTTACATCTTCACAAAACCGGTGGTGGATACCCATTTTCAGACTCTGAGAATGATTACATGATATCTTGGCAGGCCAAGATGACAGTATGCAGCTGGTAAGCTGTTTCTAGCTGTCATAACAGGTAGTGTTTGAAAAGGAAAAAACAAAGACTTGCTTTAATGAGGCCTATAGCTGCAGCAAACTGAAGTTATAAACACATTTGCTGCTATTTTGAAATTTTCACTGAACTTCTTTTTTACTTTACATTCCTTTTTTAAACACATTTTTGCTGTCTGCCTTTATAACTTCAGCCGCTGCTGTGTGCTGTCTTGTGTAAAACTTTTTGGTAGTGATTTAAGGGTTATTTTTGTTTGTTTGTTTTTTGGGGTGTTCTTTTTTATCTTTATCCCATGTCTCTTTTGAATTTTTCCTTGAAGAAAGAAACTGTTTCCTCTAAATACAACCATTTGGTTGAGTGTAAAAGTGTTAATTGGGGCATTTATTTACTCTACCGAATTAAATTCCACAGCAATTCTACACAGAGCTTCAGCAAATCCTGTAATTTTTTTTTTCTGAAAGCCTATGCAGGTGGCGTCAGTACTGGATATTCTGTTTACAAATCATTAATGAAGTGATTGTGGCTTTTTTCATTTGCTCACACTTTTGAACTGCTCAGAGTGACACATTCCTAAATAGAGAACACAAGAGTAGAGAGAAGCACACAATAGCCTTATTATGGGGGCCACACAAACACTGGTAGTGCTGAGGGTTTATATTAACCCAATCAATTAAAGATGTACGGAAAGAGTTCAGCTAGTAGGGTACTGGGAAAAAACAGTACACAGCAATGAGTTGCTAGGCATGCTAATCTGGACTCTGAAATTTTCACTTAGTGCTATATCTGAGCTTTCTTCCTGCACAATAAAAGGTCCCTTTCAAAGCTGAGAGTCCTTAGCAGTGTAGCCATTGGAAGTCACTGCATTCTCTGAATGAAATAAATGCCTTGCTTTAATTTCTATAAGGCTTGTGTAAATTTCCTTCAGTACTAAACCATTAGAATTCTGAAGGAAAAATGCATATATTAGCCTATACTGTATCCCTATTGTGCACTAAACATCAACTCATGCTACTGATATGGAGTTTAAAAGCTTAAATAAAGTGCAGAGCTCCTGCTGGGCAAACAAGCTGAACTGGGCCAATGAAGTAACCTTTTTGTTAAGATTCTCATTTGAATAAACAGCATGGTAGAACTGCTGAATGCAGATGGCTTAAGTGTCCGGGTTCTTCTTGAAGAAAAAAATAAGTCCTAGGGGGTTTTTTTGCTCTTTCATGAACTAAAACATATTTTATGAAGGACAAGTTCCTCAATTTCTTACAAATTATATGGTAGGAATAAAAAGAACTAGTAGCTAAAACCATCTGGTTTTGAAGGTTGAAACAAGGCGAAACACAGATTTTATTCTGTAATTCTCTTATACAAACGCATAGACACATATACACACAGAAAGACATGGCTCTAAAGGATGTGGAAGGTCTCCAGGGAGTAAATGAAAACTCTTTGCTTAGGTTTTGCACTATTTTTGTGTTCTGCACTCATCTGGTAGTGTTTGACTTGAACACAGTATCATGAGGCTATCAAGAGTTATGAAAGACTTAATACAGCACATAGTCTGTCTCAGAATAGATGCTTTAACTCAACTTTTGTTGTATTCTCTGTCATTTGCTAGGTAGATATTTTCCTTCCTGACAGCAGAATGCTGGTCCTGTTTGTCTCCTTCATCTTTAAAAGCGAACAGGTGGTGGGAAACTCTACCGATCATGCAAAGAGCTCATAGTACCATCTCAGATAGAATGGAACAAATGAGAGATACAAACAGTAATTTGGGAAACCATTTAATGGGAAGCCATTGTGCAAATGAAATTGAGAGTTGAATGTGCTCAGCTGTCCAATAGATACCCCATTCTCTCTGTCTTTCACTGGAGATGAATGAGCTATTAAATATTTTGTGAAGCACCAACTAGCTATTTCTACAGCACTTTCCCCCACTACACTGCAAGAACTGCATTGGGTTTCATTGTTACAGTTGGATATCTATTTTTCTTGAGGAGATATTTCTTTGAGCTGAGATATTCTGAACAGAAGCTTGAGCAATAACATGTTAAAGATGCTGAGACAATTCTTTAGTTCCACAGAGGAACCAATGGGCAAATAGGAAATACTAGAGAGGGGGAAAACAATAAAAACATCTGCCAAAAACCTGTCTTTGAAAGGGACTGCTGAATACAGACATCTTGTATTGAAAGGAAAAAAGGGGAGGAAATTATCAAAAGTTGTGG
Source organism: Coccyzus lansbergi (assembly GCA_033558105.1). Classification (NCBI taxonomy): domain Eukaryota; kingdom Metazoa; phylum Chordata; class Aves; order Cuculiformes; family Coccyzidae; genus Coccyzus; species Coccyzus lansbergi. Next base: position 355,857 of record JAUMJK010000166.1, read on the forward strand.
AGAAGAAAGGGAAAATTGTCAAAAGTCAATTAGGTAATGCTATTACATTGTTGTCAAGAGAGACTTTCTAATCATGAACATCTAAAACCAGACATCCGCACATTGGTAAAGAAGACAGGGTACTGTGCACCAAAACTGTTAAGACAGAACTTCTCCCTATCTGTTTTGTTGCTGTTTGGTCTCATAAAGGTGAGGTAAATTTCTACTGTGTTGTAAGCTGCACTAGCCTTTATTTGTTATTTTCCTGTTGATCTCATAGCACTTTAAATTGTTTGACAGGTTATGTAGTTGAACGATATATGAAGTATTTTTTTCTTTCACACTTTTCGTGTACATATACATAGAAGTGGAGCTTTGTCACTAGGCATATGAGATAGGTCTCCAAGGCCAGAAGAAAATGCTACCTCAAATTTTCTCATGAGAATGTCTGTTTTCCTTCATATAGATTTTTTTTTTTTTTTTTTTTTTTGTGGTGAATTCTTGGCAATCCTTATCATTTGAAGGCCTGTTGAGAGTCACTTTCAGCTTCCTCCTTGCTCTGGAAGCACTTATATCTTGTACATTTGAATTGTGGAAACAGGTACCAGACAAGGATTCAAAGCTGAAATCTTTCCTCTCTCAGATGAAAGTTCTAATGAGTGGGTGACGTCCTTTCACATGAATATTCCCTTAGGTGCTGGCCAATGCACTTTCTTTGCAAGATGCATATTGAAACTCTCTCAGGCAAAATGTAGATCCTTCAAATAGAAAATGCTCTAGTCTTCTAGTTCCTTTATGTATGCATTTTGGTATATGATTATCTCCACTATAAGACTAAAAAACATTAGATCTGAGATACAATGCATCCTTTTTCACCTTCTCCTGAGAGGATAAGGGTGACTCTGCTAACAAGGCTTAATGCCTAAATGTCACATATTAGACATTTCATTGGCCTGATGCTGCTGCCTAGTTCAGAGATGTTGACTATTATATATTAAAAGATGTGTAAAATGAAGGCACCATGTTGCATAATAATGTTTTTAGATCTGTTTTCCTCACCTTGAGTATGAATCCAGTCAAACTAAGAAACATAATGACTTAAGTCTAGTAACATATAGAGACATTTACATAATTCAAAGAAATCTGAGAAACAGCATTACTAAAGTAGAAGTTTCTGATACTAAGCCTAATCGGGCCTCAGGATGGGGTTGCTGGAATATTTCTTATCATAAGAGATGCTTTGATTAGACTGAGTCATACAGAAGGTGCTACACAACATGCCCTGGATCTTTAAAATGCTAGACAACTCTTTTCAAGTGAAAATTATGATTCTGCTGTCAACTTTTCCCTTATATATCTTTTGCTTACTCTTCTTCTTGATCTCTATTTTTTTTTTTATTTCTGCTCTCTAAACAGATCCCTCTCTTGTGATACTACCATGACCAAAAGGATACTGAAATAAGTGGTTTGCCCATGAAGAGAAGGAGGCTTTCAGATGTCAAATGTCTCTAGGAGTGAGATAGATACAAAATGCCATTGAAGATTAGAGTCATGTATTGGAATATTTTCCATACTGATATATACAGCCAGGGAACTGTGTGACATCAGAACTCTTAGGGCAAGCAATTCTTTCCGGTAAGAATTATTCACTGTTTGTTGCATGTGTCTAAAGAGATATCAATTACTTGTTGTGCACAATTCTGTATTTCTAACCACTCAAGAACACCTCACATTTCTAATTCAATCCTTGTTATTCTTTTAAACATGGCTGTTACCTCTTTGCACTTCACTGATACATATTGCTAGGACATTAGACCCAACAGGAACAGTATGCAAAGTAGAATATATCTGAACAACTCCTTCAATTATAAGGTTTTTCTATAGCACTTTGGTGTAAAAGTGAAATGTATTAATGCGCTACAGAACCTGGAATCATAGAATCATCAGGTTGGAAGAGACCCAAAGGATCATCAAGTCCAACCATTCCCACCAATCTCTAAACCATGTCCCTCAGTACCTCATCCACCCACACCTTAAACACCTCCGGGGAAAGTGAGTCCACCACCTCCCTGGGCAGCCTGTTCCAGTGCCCAATGACCCTTTCTGTAAAAATGTTTTCCTTATGTTGAGCCTGAACCTCCCCTGGTGGAGCTTGAGGCCATTCCCTCTTGTCCTGTCCCCTGTCACTTGGGAGAAGAGCCCAGCTCCCTGCTCTCTGTAAACTCCCTTCAGGTAGTTGCAGAGAGCAATAAAGTCTCCCCTCAGCCTCCTCTTCTCCAGGAAAACGTAAAGTATCACTAAATGTTATTATGACTGAAGATAGAGGAAAAATATTTAGACTTATCTATATTGACATGCAGAAAATAGAATACTTAGAAAAACTTAGAAAAAAGAAAATGGAAAATACCTTATCATTTATTAATTACTACTAATCAAACCGCTCTTCAGCAAAAGTTCACTTACAGCCTTCCATGCCAGATTAACCTGGGAAAAAATTTTGGAAAGTGACAGCAAAATCATTGTTAATCAAAGTCATCTGACAAGTGGCCAGGACTGTTACGAGCAGGGTCAGACATCAAAAGAAAAGAATGAAACACTTCACAAACCTGCCACTTTTGCAGTTCCATATACAAGGCAGCCCTCCAGAATAACTGCCCTCTTTTTTCAATCCAGAAGGAGTTTTAATAGAAGAAGAAATACTGAATCAGGTCTCTCCTCAAGCATTACCATTAAGACATTTTGCTATATGATTTGCATTGAGATGCAGCAAGGGCTCACTACAAATCTTTAAACAAGGTAAAACTCGGGTCCTATTACAGGTGGAAAACTAACTTGTTCTTGACACTCTGGAAAAATTAGGGAGATTCATACAATAAAGAAAGAGGATAAAATTCCTTCACCTGTGAATGAAATGAAACACCTCCTTCAGTGCAGATGTCAGTCCATCAACAGGATAACAGAGAATTTGTTGACAAATTAAAGGCAGCTTGGAGAAGAATATGAAAATGCACAAAGTAGATTTATGCCTAATAAAAGTTTTGGTATTATCTGGAATTTCAGGTCAAAATGGTAAGGTAAAATTTCTTTTGTATATTTCACATTGACACAAAAATATTCAAATCATTCATTTACTGAAAAATAATTAATTAATCTGAGCTGTTATGAAATAATTATTAAAATGTGTTGCAGCATAAAAGCATAGATTTGTTTCCAGTGCGGCAGAGAAATTTTATCTGAGAAAATCCAAAAATATCTTTCCTTTCTCTATTTGGTTTCACGATGTGAAGGAAGAGACTCGTCGAACTTTCCCTCAGGGGGAAGAAATCTAAAAAATAAACAGGTACAGTTCAAAGGTAGAAGTTGAGGAATGTGATGGTGGCATGGAAAATGGCAGTTTATCTGGACATAGGATTTTTTAAATTGAATCCTGGCAAAAATTTGCATTGATAATGAAAGTATATCAAAGGTTTCTAAGGGAGGTTTAAACCAATTAATTAGGCAAATAACACAAACCAAATCCTGAATTAATTTTAATATGAAAATAACTCATGTTAATTCATGTGTTATGATGAGGAGGAAATTCAAGAGGCCCCTGCAATTATTCATCCAACAAGAAAACAGAAAAAGAGACAGGAATTTGGAAGAAAACCAATTCGGGAAGTATTAAAACCTAAGCTAGTCCCCCAACCAACATGGCAGAAGCACCATTATATGCAGCTCAGTTTCCCCAAGTTCTTAGACCTGAGAAGCAGTGCTATCAGACTTTCTGATGTACCTCGGCCAGCACAGGAATTTACCATTAAAACTAAACTCATACAGTTGGCTTTGAAACTTCCTAGCAAAAAATAAGGTGACCTTTTAATACATAACTTGCTCTGGCTGACATGTGTTGCAAAACACATGGTACAAAATTAAGGAGTTCACTTTCTGCAACCTCTTTTCTATTTCTGAAATCTCTATCGCTTGTTACCAAGCATCCTATAACTGTGTTTCTAAAAAATATTACACTGATATTTCTGTCCGGCTACATGTCCTGCAGGGCTGTTCTGTGGTCTTCTGATCAGTAAAAATGTAATAACGTTTTCACATGGTCAATATTTAATTCTATAAATGCAACTGGTAGTTGTAATCTAGGTTATTAACCACATAGTGATTTATGATGGAGGGCAGACAGTGGAGGGGTGCAGAGCACTAGGAAGGTCCTCTGGTGACAATAAAAAAGTTATAAATTTCATAGCTCTGGCTGAGAAATGTATTTATATCCTATATTAAGAATAGCTTTTTATAAATTTTAATGATCCATGTTATTAATGGTGCTGTCATCATTACTGCCTGTGCAAAACTGCAGCCTTTTTTTCCATCTTATACTTTTCCATTAGCTGAAGGTCTGATATTTTTTTTAAGAGCTCTTATTAGCAGTTTGCCAAAAAATCTTTAAGAGTTATAAGTCTATCTTTGTTTCATTGCACTGCAAAGACTGCAAGGAATAGTTTGCATAAAATTTTACAGCCAAGGCAAAGGTTGGGCTAATTGGACAGAAAACAATTGCTTCTCTATCATGTTTACAAAGCATAAGTCGAATGAAAACAGCACCATATCAAAAAGAGGAATTTAAACATGAAAATTGTTCTTAAATAGTGTAGTATACAGTGCTGGGTAACAAGAAGACAGACAGTCATACATACACGAAAGATCTGATATAAATACATATGATAGAGATTCTATATGCAATGAAAATACAGCAGTAGTACTTACAAAAACACATATTTTTCCTTGTTTTACATTATTTTAGAATGCTGTCATATTTGGCCAGGTTTGCCATGGGAAGACAGTCTATCATGCTACCTGAAATTTTATCAACTTTCTCATTTAACTGATCTTCATGCAAGAATATTAGTCACACAAGAATCATAGAATCATAGAATCATCAGGTTGGAAGAGACCCAAAGTATCATCGAGTCTAACCATTCCTATCAAACACAAAACCATGTCCCTCAGCACCTCATCCACCCTTTCCTTAAACACCTCCAGCGAAGGTGACACAATCACCTACCTGGGTAGCCTGTTCCAGTGCCTAATGACCCATTCCATGACAAATTTTTTCCTAACATTCAGCCTGAACCTCCCCTGGCGGAGCTTGAGCCCATCCCCTCTTGTCCTCTCCCCTGTCACTTGGGAGAAGAACCCAGCTCCCTCCTCTTCACAACCTCCTTTCAGGTAGTTGTAGAGAGCAATGAGGTCTCCTCTCAGACTCCTCTTCTCCAGGATAAACACCCCCAGCTCTCTCAGCTGTTCCTCATAGGGCCTGCTCTCCAGCCCCTTCACCAGCTTTTTTGCTCTTCTCTGGACTCGCTGCAGACCCTCAACATCCTTCTTGTGGTGAGGGGCCCACAACTGAACACAGGATTCAAGGAGCAGTCTCACCAGTGCTGAGTACAGAGGGAGAATCACCTCCCTGGACCTGCTGGTCACACTGTTTCTGATAGAGGTCAAAATACCATTGGGCTTCTTGGCCACCTGGGCACACTGCCGGCTCAGGTTCAGTCGCTGTCAACCAACACTCCCAGGTCCCTCTCCTCCAGGCAGCTTTCAAGCCAGACTTCTCCTAGTCTGTAGCTGCTTGGGGTTGTTGTGCCCCAAGTACAGGACCCGGCATTTGGCCGTGTTAAGCCTCAAGAAGGAGTTTGGTACTGGATTGGAAGACAAAAGATAAAGAAAACAGGAGAAGTAGCATCATTTCAGCTCTGAGTATTTCTCACTAGACATACCTAAAAGCAGAAACAGACTCCTACGGCAGCCGCCTGCTCTGTCTTTTTAAGGACAGAGGCACAAGTCAGACAGTAGCCAGCATTCCTCCCATTGCAGGAGGATATCAGAATAAAAATGGTACACAAACATCTGATCTGTGGACACAAAAGAAAGTCATGGAGTTCTGGTAGATGAGTTCAGTAGCAAAGAAACACAGCTGTTCAGGACTATGTAAGTAAGTAACAAGCGTAGGTATTTTTAATAATAAAATCTTAAAAATAAACCATAGTTTTGCAGGTTATCAGCTACTCTGATGTTTTGTGATGGCAAATGTACAGTTCAGGTAGACAGAGTAAAGAAATGATGTGAGTTGGAGCAAGGTCCCATGGTAGAATAGTGTTTAATTTTGAAATATTCACAAAAAAAAAAGGCTCAATGAAGACTGTCCTTGCAATATCCAGGCAAATAGAAGTACTTGGGATTATACAGATATTAGTGTAAATTATGAGTTTTTTCAGCTACGAAAACAAATTTACAGCACTGAGTTACTGTTTTCCACAATTATCCTTTTCTAAAAGATAATATTTATCTTTTTAAACTCCTTCATTTTAATACCAACTCTGTGTCAAGTTCATAGAGTAAAAGAGATTTTTTTTTCTCACTGTCTTTCAGCTACTTATCTTATTTCTGGGATAGGAAACAAAAATATTTCTAGTAAGTTAAGCCACCGTTCCATTGCAAACAGTGCATTTCATATTTCCAGCTCAACTTGAACAGTTTTCTCGCCTCAGTATCTATAAGCCACAGCGTAAATACTGTTCTTTTCCTCTTGTATTTCTGTATCACATTGGTTTCAAGTGTTAGATGCTCAGCCTAATTCGAGGTAAGCCCTGAGCAGAAAATATGTGTTGTCAATCAATCTGAATTCAGTGGATGAGTAACAAGTAAGACTGTAGACGAAGTGATTTCAATGAAGGCAGAAAAGAAACTTTAAATAACACAACAGTGAAGCATCATTGGATTGATCTAAACAGGAGTAAAGTCCTATTATCCAGAATTATAGGAGAGCATTAAAGGCTTACACAAAACGTGCTTTTGATAAAAGAGGAATATCCATGTCATTCCAAATCTGAGGAAAAACATCCTTTGTGATTTTATTTATTCTTCCTGCAGCCTAGTTCTCTTCCATTCTAAAGCAAACTCCGCTAACTATGCTATACTAAACTCCTCTAACATCATAAGTAAATTATTTGAAAAACAAATGCATTTGCATTCAATAGAAATTCCTCTTAACGAAACCAGCTATTAAGCCAAAAGAATGAAAAGTGCAACTCACTTAGCTAATACTGACTTATCTGTGATTCTTCTTTTTAATAAGTAGGACCTGCATAATACTTAATAAATGCTAATGCTTATCTCAATTTCTGAAGATTGTTTATAGCAATTTGAGTAATATTTAGGGGAGACAGAATAACAGTAGGAGTTAACGACTACTGTGTCACGTTAAGGATGTCTCAGCTAATAGTATCTGTCCCATAGTATCTGTCTCAGTAAGATTAAGTAGGAGAAAGACTATAAATTAATAAGGAATAAGCATGTTGGCATGCTTTTTCTAAATTTAAATTTTAAAAAGAAAATGCCTAAGACTCCAGAACAAGGAAATTCATTGGATCATAAGCCAAGTTAATAGAATTTCACAACAGTCTGGCTTAGAAAAAAAACTCCTATTTTATTTGTCACAATAAGTTGCATTCAGAGCATAACACCATGCAGTGTAAGAATGTTAAATAGTGGTTTTCTGATTCGTGAATGAAAAAAGCTTTTATTCAGGTGATTACGGAGTTCTGTGTTGATTTAAGTAGCGGGTAGTCATTCTAACTTTCCTTTAAATGACTATAAAACAGGAAGTTTTCCCTCCAGCTAGCAGCATGATCTCAAAATGTAAATGTATAGTTCCAGGACATCTGCACTTACTCATAGGGGCTACTATCTCATGTTATGGACTAAGCAGGCAAAAGAACCAGTATCATAGAACAAAAGGTGATGTTCTCTTGCCACTTATCCTGAAGACAGATAATGTAATGTAAAGCAGGAGCAATGATTCAGCAAAGCAAACAGGAATGTATCTTGATGTGAAGAGTTCATTATACTTGAGTTTTTGCATTTTAGCTAACTTAAAATATAACAGAAAATGTGATCCTGATTGATACACATTTGAAAGCTGAAGGGGAGTGAAATAAACGGAAAAGCACCTTCTCAGTTGTAACATCAAAGATATTCTAAAAAGAAAACATGTGAAACAAATATTAAAATGTCGGGGAATTTCACTGTAATTTTATAAACTCTCTTTGAAATCTTCTAGTAGCACTTTTAAAAGTAAGCCTAGACCAGCTTACCATCTCAAGTTGAGGCAGGAGGTTTCCTATTCAGTAGACAGGGAATGTGAAGAAGCCAAAAACGTGATGAGTAAAAGCTAGTTTGCTTACTGGGAAGCTGCTGAAAGTCAGAAACATCAAGAACATTGTGACTTGAGCCTATTTAAGGAGTCTTCTGGGAAACAGGTGAATCTCATACTCAAAGTCATGACCTTTTTTCCCTCTCAGCCTTTCAGCATAGGTGTTGGAGAAGGTTGATGACTCGTTCTCCTGCAATAGCCTCTTTGTTCCTAAACACACTGGTCCACCGTAAACTATGCTCCTTGGTGATCACCACATCCCTTATCAAACTTAAGTTTCAAACATGTTACAGCCCTAATGCAGAACCATACTATGACTTGTTGGCTAGTGACCAAAGGACCGCATCTGGAGAGGCCTCTGACAGACAACAAACCCAGGACACAAAAGAATTCCACCATTCCATAAGAGAATTGAAATCTGCACTTTCCCCCTCCTTGGCAATTATTGTAACCTCTGGGTTATATATATCATGCTCCTAGACAGTGACTCTCTGTGTTCCATGTCATACCAGTTCCCCTTTTTCCAAAGAAATTAAGATTTTGTCTCTTCTACTGATTTCTCAAAACTACTGTTCCTTTGCTTCTTAATGTACTTGTGCCTTCTACTAATAGAGTCTGAAGCAGTGAGGAGTATGACTTCTTGTCTATCTTTGCAGAGGAATGAAGTCAAGCAGCTGTCTTAGTGGGATTACTGCAAAGCAATCTATTCAAATATGGCTTTGGAAGTCTAACTGAATTCCTGCCTTCAAACTCACCCTTGCAGATTTCTAAGACGTATTATGTCCTGCCCTGCTGTATCTCTTAAGCTCACTTCATTCCAGTTTCCTTTTCTTTCTTCCTCTATATGCTGCAACTCTTTTAACAGAAATAGCAACAACAAGGCTCTTTACATTTGTCAAGCTAGTTGTCTGCTGTGGTTTCCTGTAGAGCTCTCTTCCATTTTATTTACTTTGTTCTTCCAGATAACAACCATATTTCTGCAAGGAATATGTCTATATTTGTTAAGAAAGAATTGTGAACAATTTTACAAATACATATATGTGAGTATACATATATATATATACACCCCTACATTTTCAAGCCAAAAAGGGTCTTCCTTCATTTATAACAATTAAAATCTAGGGTTACTTCCAGAAACTACTAAGGAAATAAATTAAGAGTGACAGATCCCATGCTGGCAAGTAAAAAATCCTCATCCTTCTATTAGAACTATGAAGGATTTTCAAGACAAAGAGGGAAAAATTGTACTCAACTACTCCCTCATACACTCTGAAGACTGTGCTGAACAAGTACCTTTTATAGTTAATGTAAGTGTTTGAAGTTTTTGTTTTATTTTAAAAAGGTAACTAGAAAGATTATTGAAAATTACCAATATGAGAAAGAACTGATTGTATTAACGAATGAAGAAAGATATGGAAAAGGAAAAGGCAGCCTGACCACAAAAACCTTGTTGTCCTCCAGAAAGTCCCAGTAGCATCATTGACAAATCTTTTTTTTTCTGGTGGGATACTGACAATATTCCAAGCCATAAGAAATAAAAAAGATTTGAAAACAACCAGTGGACAAACAAACACGTCAGCTGTGTACTGTCACCTACTTCTTCCTTTTCACTTCTTGCTGAAATCCTTTGAAGTCCCAATTCTGCAGATAAATGCTTAACACTATGCAGCTACTGAGATCCACTAGGGTCTGAAATACTGTATTTTCTGATAAACTAAATTACACACAGTAAAAGCAAGATCAGGACTTGCAGCTGTAAGCTCTTTACACTAGAAATCTTAAATAGCAAGCCATCCCTTAAAAATCTGTATTGACTTACAGGACTATAATAACTCCTTCAAATTTCATTCCTATCATTTGTAAGTCCTACTTCATCCTAAAATGTATTTTATAAACAAAATGGCAATGACAAAACCCAGCTCTTATGATGTGTTTAGCATCTCTTCTCTAATACCACTCTGCCTAGCTTCCAAGTGGATTTAAGACTTACTGAGAATTTATCCACTACTTCCACTTTGCTGGTGTAAGAGTCAGTCAAAGGATCGATTTCTGTCTCAACATTTTCTCATTTTAACCTCAGAACCTGATTCTATAAATCAGAAATGCAGGCCTCAGAAAACAGCCAGAGCTGGTATGGAACGAATGCTTTGTACCTTAACTACCCGTACCTGCTTCCTTATCTCAAAAATGTTTTGTACTGTCTTCAAGTCTCCCTGCTCCTTACCATTGTGAAAGATCCATGAAGCAATGAGGAAAAGACAGGAAGGTTAATGATGGGACTTACCACTGACCCATAGCCAACAAAGCATGTGCACAAAGTGATGATGACTACTGACCTTAATCAGGAGACCCCAGGTCGACCACCACCACCAGAAGGAGTGCATGCACAAGGGGAGGAGACCTGCAGACACTCCTCTCTTGGCATGTGTGGCCTGCTAGGTGGAGATTGGCACATCTCCACAGGCAAATGTGGGTCACAGGTGTATCGACCAGCATAAAGGCAGCTCTGGAGCAGCTGAAGAGACAGGGGCAATTAAAGACCAAGACAGAAGACCCCCTCCACCATGGGATCACCTCCAGCTAAGACCGAAACAACAGAATGCTTTCTGGATGGGGACTCCCAGAGACGCTGGACATTTGTGGACTCGTGTTGGTAGCTATGAACCCCTTTTCCTTCCCTCTTCTCCCCATCTCTTTCCCTGTTCTCTGTCTCTTTCTATCGTATGTGGATTTATGGGCATAATTTATAAAGTGCCAGTTTAGATCGAAATTTGACTCCCTTGACTCTCTTTGAATTATTTGCACTCTGAAATCATAAATGAAACAAACCATCATGTGTCCACTTACGAATGGACCATGACAGCTGGTCATATACACTTGACAACCCTCTTACTGCCCAAGCATTAGTTAGGATATAGAATTACTACTGTGACAGACAAATCTCCTTTCTGCAGTCATAGACTCAGAAAAATAAGAAAGTAGTAGAGCTCACCGACTACCGTTGTTTCACTAATCTTGAAGTAACCAGTTGCTGTATAGATCTGAGCAGGAATCAATCAACACACTGGCAGTCCTGCTGTCTATCATCCCGTTGAAAATGTTGTAGTTCAAGTGAGAGGTCCCAGGAATTCTTGAGTTTAAATTTAGCAGGTGAGCAGGAAAATGTAAAATGTGCCATTAAAAGTAAACGTTTCTGCTAAATCTGAGTTTCTAGATCTAAAGTTATTCTCCTTTCATTTACAAATGAGAACCATAAGGGAATGTTGTTTGCTTGTATTTCAACAATTTTTCATCCATCAAGTGTTTCTTTTTTTATTATTCCCTTTTTTACAGAACTTAGAAATTTACAATATGCTTAATTGCATGTTAAATTGTATTTTAAAAAATTGAAACTAGTCAACACATCAGTCCCAAGCATGGCAGTGACTTCTTTCAAATCCAATCAGACACTGATAATACATCTAAATTCCAGGGCAGGTATGTCTGAATTTTCTACTACGTCTTCTTGCCTTTTTCTACTGAAGAGAGCTTATTTTTACTTATCTCAAATGAGAATGAACACTTAGCTTCATTATAATCACAAAGAAGAAACATTCATCTTTATACAATCTGAATTTTCTAGAAAACACAACAGATTTGCAAAAACAGATCTTCAAAATTGAGTTGCTTTTTCTTGACTAATTTTTCTCTCTTTATGATATAAGTACACTGCCTTGTCATTGAAAAAGACATATACTCACTTTGAAAGCCTAATCAACATTTTTGTTATCATTATTTAGTCTGCCTGAAATCTTTTGGAATATGCTTGTTCTTTGGATGCTTCAGGAGGAATAGGAGCTTGATTGTGCAAATCGGCAGCCAATGTTACAAGAGCAAGAGCACTCCAGAGTTCATACCATGGTTCTGCAACCCTAATGATCCAAAGTCAGGAAGCCACATAGGTTTGGCAAGGTGAAAGTGCCTACATACTTCTCAGCTGACACACATTCAGACCCAGTCATGTTTCAAGCCACAGGCAATGAGAATAAGAAAACACTGAAATATGAAACTATTCTAAACTAGCCATTATAAACAAACAATTTAGACTCATATCAATCTTGCGACAAACTTAAAGAAATTTGTAGTAAGTAAATATGGAATCTAATTCAGCTCTCAGCAGATTAAGGTGGAATATAATCTCTCAAGTCAAAGGATTTATAAAAATAATGGGATCAGAAGGAACATTCTTTTGGCTACACTAAATATACAAAAAATAAACACACACATACTGTCACATCATTCATTAAAACTCAAAGCTCTTACAGGTTGTAGCAAATCATGGAATTTGATTGAACTATTGTAGGTTTACCTTTTCCTCTTCCTCGAAAGACTCACCCAAAGATGATCTTTGGAAACTTCAGTTTGCATAGATATAAAAAAAAGTCATGACCTCAACAGCCCATCTCCTCTGAGCATCTTTCAGCTCCTCACAATTCCTAGATGGGAAGAAGCCTCAATACATATCATGCTTGCAGAGCAATTATTCACATTTCATTTCAGAATGTTGAAGCAGAGTTTAGGAGGCATGCATATCTGGAGAAAGTGAGAAAGGGAGCATCCGAAACTTGGCATGAGAACTCATCACAAGAGCAGGAAGAAACACTGGCTTGGGACTGTGGGCACAAAATTTTTTCGGTGGGTAAGGGCTCAGGGCTCAGGACAAGGTCAGGGTGCAAGCTAATATTTGTCAGTAGCCAGCACCAAGTCAAGCTGCTTATTGAAAGTGGTACTATTCTTTTTTTTTTTTTAACATCATTACCATTGTGGTTGAAAACACTCCTTTTTAAACCTCACTTGTAGGCAAAATATCCCTAGTCATATAATTCATTTTAACTGCAAAACATGTCAAAAGTAGGCTTATTACTTTTGCCTATATGACCTAGCTTTATAACGTGTTCAGATCTCAGGGACTAGTCTATGTTTTGCAACTCTACTCCTGAATTGAGTATATACAGAGCAGAACTATGGAGGATAATCATCTTTGCCACATAAAGAGATTCTGAACTTATCATGAAGGCATTATCCACTTTTCTAGCTTGCCATCTTAGATTTTTACTGCAATGGGACTTCTCCTCTAGAGTAATAACTCTTATTACCATGGGAACACAACAGCTTTAGAAAGCCTTTTGCTGGATCAGCTACAACAAGGAACTTACTGACTGCAAAATCAAGTCCTTTTCAGTGTGGAAGAATCTGAATAAAATGTAGGTGTGATTTTCTTTTCTTTCCACCAACTCTTTGAGATTTTGCTTTTTTTCTGCATCTGTCTATTACAAAAGATGCAATAGTTCTTGAATAACAACTAGAGTGTGAGAAGGATGATATCCCTCTGCTACTGACAGAAGTAGAGTCCTTGAGTAACTATCAGAATGCTCTATAATATCTGCAAAAGGAATGAGGTACATTTTATTACTATTATGTTCACCTATAACCAAACCAATAGTAAATATAACCAGCCCAAATCTAAGTAATGGATCCCATCTATAGATAATGGGAATAGTCAATACACTTCTGAGAACATACTGACTTGATAATTATGATATTTGCTTTCTTGTATTAGACAATATAAGGAAACAAAAAGGTTTGGAAACTATATCTTTCCACGTGTTCTGTTGGTGTGTATAAAGCTGAAGAAATAATTGACTAGGTCTCTGGTACTGCAAGTGTAATTCTTTATCTGTCTTTCCAGTACCATAACAATGTTGTAGTCCATCAAAGTATATGAGTAAACAAAGGAGCTCTTACAACAACGTTGGTTGGCTACATGTCAGAAATCATCTTTATTGATCAGAAACACTGGGCTTACAGAGCAAACCAGAGAAAGATGTCATTCCAAAGACATGTTTAAGTCTTGTTAACATCTCTGAAAAACACCAGTGTCTCATTCTAATACTCGTAACAAGTTCTTATTCCTATACGAAATTTCAGGTAATTCTCATAAGAATTTAACAAAAGAATATAAAAACTGGTTTACTAGGTCAAAACAGAAGCGCAAATTATATATGTTCTCCCATGGGAATGAGAAAGTGATGCCTTAACACAACAGAATAATGACTGCACAGTGATACTTTCCAAAAGCTTCCAACTTTTAACAATTTGCAACATGAACCTTCTGAACCAGAGGCAGTATTTTTGTACTTAACAACCATTTTTATTTTCATTCTCTTGTGCACTTTTTTTTTTCAGTCACTCACCTGTTCAATTCTTGAATTCTTATAAATATTGTAGCACTAATAGCAACCTCAGGTTGAAGTTCCTCAGACTGGATATATGTTCTGACAACAACATGGACATTTTCATCATTTCTTTTGAAGAGGTCCCAGGCCATTTTAAGCTCATAGCCACAGATTTATATTGGAAAAATAAGTGAATAACCAAACCTTATTCATCCTCTCCAGGGTTTCAAAGGCATTCATTACATCTTCTTTCAAAGTTCCTTGCTCTCCCTGAGCTGAAGAGTCCCACTCAATTAAGCTGTTCATTATGCAGAATTACTCCATGTATTTGATCTTTTCAGAAATGTGGTGACAGAAGGTATGTAACAGTTCACAGTGTTCAAAATGTAGAGTAGCTACATCTGTATTTACAGACCGGTCTACTGTTTTGCATTTTACCTTGTGTTCTCTCTCTAGTAAACCCTAAGGTTTGATTAGGACTCACTGCACTACTGATCACTCAATATACACTTCATAGAAACGTGTCTTAAATCCAAAATCTCCTTCTAGAGTGGTAATGGTCATCCCAGTAGTGACAATAGCAGTGTGTGTAACATTAGGACTTTTCATACCATAAGTTTTCCCTAAGAAATGAGCAAGAGTGATAACATTATCACAAGCTGTTCTTTCTGCATCACTTAGATGATTTGTATGGTTTCTGGAGGATTTCCACATTTTAAATTCATTTACATTATAAAGCATAACATGTCTTCAGGAATCTGTAGTTATTATCCTTAATGCATTTTGGGACTGGCTTTGGTTTCTACAAGTGGTGAGGTGGATAGAACACTAATTTATTATTCCAGTCAAGGGTGAAAAAAGTGAATATAGGATGATGAGATTTGGACCTCATTCAGAGGAGAGAAGAACATGGTAGTGTGCATCATGAGAAGATAGAGTGTCTTCTGAGTATTCACTCATCTGCTACCACCAGTTATGGAGCACTTATGAACAAGATTTGCCTTTCAAGTAAATAAACCTAGAGAAGAACACATGAGAAAAGAATTATGGACAAATACAGACTGTATGTTGAATCTTAGCTTAAGTTTATGTTGCCTAAAGATTGCTAAATTCAAGCAAATTCTACAACACTTGCGAAGAATTTCTCTGCATTAGTTTCTTTTAAGAAGAGTAATACTTGTAGGAGAGCATATAAATGATTAAAAAACCCCTACACTGCTTCTTTTTCAACATTTTTGTTTAAAAATTCTGAATTTGGGGAAAGTGGTTGGACAATTTCATAACCTTTATGTCTCTCATGTAAATGGGATGATGTACACATGTTGTCTTGTTAAGTCGAAGGGCAGAAAGTATTTGCCTGTGTTAAACGTATCATTTAACTTTACCAACCCAAATTCCACCCACTCAGGATATTTTCCTGCTATCCCAGCCCCTTGAACAGCTTCAGATATCTGAAAAACATCTCAAATGAAAAATGAAAAATGTCTTCAAAAGATCTCTGAAATAATTATAACAATGACTAAACAAGGCAAGGAAAAATTGTAATATTTATTCCTTGGTCAGCAATGGGTTAACATTCCATTCTGTGCAAGAGGAGGAGAACTTCTGAACAGTTAACTGCAGTCAGTAACATTTTCAATACAATATCTCTGCAATACATAGAGCAGAGTACACAACTGTGTTCAGGCTCATTCATTGCTCAAGAACCAGAGAGGAATGCACTAAAGATATGAGTGTATTTTTCTTGGTCCTAGAATAATTATTATTATAGCTGATAATAACTCTTTAATATAATAGCACCTGAGTAATTATTGAGGTCACAGACACATTGAGCGAGGCATTGTATGAACACAGAAAAGCTGTCCCTGCTTTAAATAGCTTACAATTAAATTAAACAAGTTATATGAAAAAGAGAGGAAGGAATAAAGTTAACAAACTGAGCAGTAGGATCACAACAAATGTCAGCCCATGACTGCTTTCCTTGGAGAGAATGGGAGGCTATTAAGCGCTGGCATGGCACATCAAAAGAAAAGGAGAATGGAAAGAGCAGAAGAAGGTAGAACTAGTAGTGACTGAAGCTGAGGTGAATGACATGATATAGTTAGAAATAAATTCAGCAAAAGGCTGGGACACCAAAATGAGAACTATAAAAGGTTTGCTGTAGCTATGTCCACACACATATGTTAGGACACTGTAAAGATACTCTCTGTGAAATTGTTCTGATCTGAACTACTCTCATGCCTACACACCATGGGCTGTTTGGACATGCCCAGCCTGGTACTGGTACATTGTCTTACAATTAAAGGGCTCTGCAGGTTCCTTGGGCTACCCCATATATGAGAGCCAGTCATGCCTTCATGAAGAAAGGAAGGAAAAATGTGAGCAAGGAATTGGTATTTGTGATAGTATGCATCCCTGTGTCTGTGGCATATTCTATGTTCAGTACATCACAGGCTGCCTGCATGTATTCCTATACTCATTTCCCTCCTCAAAGGGCAGGCCTGCCCCAAACATAGGGGCCAAAAATGTCTGGGAGCAAAGAAGAGGCTGGGGCAGATGTTCCGTGAGTACTTTTTCAGTTAGGTCCATGAAAGTTTAGAAAGACACCAAGCAACCTGAGACACATTTGTTTCAATAATGTTACTCTGTCAAGCCTGTTTTTGAGAAAGTCATCAATAAGGGCCCAGTTGGGTCCATGTCCATCATGCGGTGACACCTATGGCATGGGCAGAGACACTTTCAGTGTGATCCATGTGGCAAGTTTTCTTCGGCATCTTGGCGAGCTTTCTGAAAGACTTTCTGAATTTCTCAGACCAAACGTCTGACGTTGAGAAGCCAAGACTAAAACACATGTACCAGCTTGAACATCTAATCCTTCCAGGCCTGTGGGCTTTTCAACGTCTGAGAGACATGCAGGCTTTTGAGTCTTTCACATCACAAGGATAGTTGTAGAGCCTAAGAAGCCCCACTACTGACCATTTTTCATCTGGTTTGTAACTGACTGCTCAGGTACACAGATCCAGTCAGGCCAGCATCTATTGATAATAGGACAGAAGAGTTGTGTATCCAAGCAGACATCCAAAACCAGCAGTGTAGCTGGTATCAGGCATCACAGGTTCAGGCAAGCATCAAGCAGAAAGTGGATTTGGTCCCAAGGAAGTGGATATCATCTGCCTTCATTGACAAAGCAAATTTTAAATGCCTGGCCACTTTAGTCACAATGATCAGCTGTCAGTGTTGGAGCTTTGAGTATCAAACACAATGAGCTTAGGTTGAGAGGAGGGGAGTAGTGATGTAGAAGGACTGTTCCCTTCAACAGCTATTCTCCTAATGCGTGGTTGTAGTTTACTTCTGCTTCAACAAGATGCATACATTTTTCCAAGCAAGATTGTCCAGTGATCTCTTTCTTCTTGGTATATCCACTTTGCTGCAGTTGAGGCCATTGAGTGATAACCAAGAAGGCACATGTCCTTTTCTTGATCTGGAGAAATGCTGTGAAAATCATAGAAGTAGATGAATCCAATTTAACTCTGTTTCTATGTCTATCAGAAGGCCTCATCTTCAGAATGGGAAATTAAAGACTCAAATTCATTCTTACCATGTCTCTACTCTATGAAAAAACATGCATTCCCTGCATGAATTTAGGCAAGATGAGTTTTTCACACAATGGGTACAACTATGGCCTTCTGAAAATCACTGGTTGCTTTAACAAGTAATCATATATATTATCTTGTATCTCTGTAGTAATGGTTTACTGAGATGACAGCATAGTTGTCTACATTGCCAAAGGGAAACTTCTTCACCATACACACACTATCTCAGCCAACATTTGGATCTTCCTGAGAAAAAACAATAAGCTTAACTTTGACTGTGAATGAAATACTCTTGAAATCAGTCTGGTAGAAACTCGTACATATTTTAAATCAGACTTTCTCAAGCTGTACTCCACAGAGGAGAAGCATTCAGCAGGAAACATTCCACGGTTTGTGGAGAGGCAGTTCACCACCAACTACCGTCTCTGTTTTGTAACTGCTAAGAAGGATTTGAAAAACTTGAGAATTATAGGGACCTTTTTTTCTTAATATAAGAAAGAATTATGAAAGAAATCCTACAAAAGAAAAATCTATAAGACTAATTCTTGAGCAACTAAAATGCTCTATAAAAAAGCATGACAGTACTTCTAGGAAAAAGATTTTCTAAATTTAATACCTTTAAATGACTTATTTCATTACAACAATGTTCAGGAGTTTTTAAGATGCCTTGACCAGAGCCAAGTCACGTGCAAAATAAAACTATAGATTGTGCTATGATGTAGATTTTTTTCACTTAATTCATAAATCAAAACTAAATATTTTTGGGGTTTTGCCCCATTGCATAAAAAACTGTCTATTTTTTTTCCAGACAAAAAACATTCCTCTGAATTGTAAAAATTACTCTTTTCAATAATAGGTAGTGTTTGAAACATCATTATTTCACCATATCCTTTAATAGTATATAAACAGTATATAAATGGAATAAAAGCAATAACAATAATAACCCCGCCTTCAGGTGTTTAAAACTTTTCTTAGTATTAAAAAAATTCTGATACTTTTTTGAGCTGAGATGTAGAATATTGTTTCTTTGGGTCTTGGGGATCTTTCCTTACTTGAAGATGTTTAGTCTTAAATAACACTGAATTTAGCATGACATGTTCAACAAATATTTATTGGTTTTGTGAAAAACTGAAATTCTTCGCATACCAACTCTTACTCTGTGAATATTCCATCACTGTTTTTTCATGCAGGATGAAACAGGAAAAAGAAAGGACAATAATTAAATTTAAATCTTAAGAAAGTGTCTGAAATATACTTCTGAACTAATATTGGGGGTTTTGTGAAAATACATGGTATAGTACTTTTCTATTACTATAATCTATTTATTTTGCCATACAAATTTTGACTGCATTCATCTGTCTTTATTCCATATAGGTTTAAAACATCTAAATTCAGAGGGGTTTTTTTATTTGTTTTATCAAATACTATCAAGTTAGTATATTAATTTGTCATAGGACACAAAATACGAGCAGTCATGTGGGAAGAGACTGGAAAGAGGGTACAAGCAATTAATTTTTTAAGGAGAAAGGTTTAATTCCCTGGAGATGATATAGCAGGTATTTTGCAAGCAGAGGCTTACTATCACTTAAATCCTCAAATACTTTTGTCTATTGTCTTCAAAAGTATAACATGCATTAGCCCATATTAATTCAACCTCACTGTGACCCACAGCGACATATCACTGTCCTTAATCTTTATAAATGGCTTTTGCAGTCCGCACCATCAAAAACTTTCTTTTTGCTGATCAATACAAAGTGTATTTGAAAAGAGCATTATCTGCCTTTGAAAAGGCCTTCTGGACAATCAATGGTCTTCAGAAGTAGATGCTGATCAAGCAAGCATAGGCAACATTGTAGAAAGCTAGTAAATATCGATCTCAATTCAGAAAAGGAAATTGCCTTGTAGTTGCAGTGTCTGACTTCATTTAGCCTGTAAGTTTACTAAATGTCTGATTGGATGATCTAGTAAACACTATGGTGCATCATCACTGATTAGAGAGCTTGTACCAACAACATGCCTTAAGAGTTTTATGTTGTCACAGTGTGAAATTAGTTTCAAACTAGAGTTAAAAAAAAACTTGGAAAATGTTGATTTCTGTTGTAAAAAAAACCCATAAGTAATACTCATTGTATACACAGGATTTCACAGTAGACTGAAGCAAGCAAAAACAAAAGCTCTGACAATTGCATATTTTGTGGACCTGTACTCCTTAATTAATAAAAAATATGCAAAATAATTTGTTTAAACATTTTTATAGACCAGGCAACCTCTTGAGCTCAATTGTCAAAGTTATGAACTTGATTAATTTCTTTGTCTCCCAGGACTGTAGTGGTAGAACCTGGTGTTTCTGATAGCAGAAACAGTAATTTATGGTAGGCCTAGATCCACCCAATACAGCTTCACTTGTGTGGAGAAAAGGAAAGATGCAAAAGTACCTCAGCAGATGATCTATATTTCTAGGTAAGGCATTACAATAAAACTTGAATTATTCTAGATTTATGTTGTTGTTTATGATAGAAATCTTGTTTAGTACTTCCAAACTGCGAGAGTCACATAATTAGCTGTCAGAAAATTGCACTGATCGTCATTCTGTAAAAGATATTTTAGCTTACAGTACTTTATAAATCACAGAATGTGTATGGTCATATCCCATGTCACTAAAGTCAATAGGAGTTAATGGATATTCAGCGGCCCATCTCATCATTCCTTCAGATTATTGTAGGAAAGCTTACTCCTCACAAACATAGGGAAAAATACACTAATATCGGTCTAAGCCTCAGAAGTAACCACAGTGGTAGAAGTGCCACCGATACACGATCAGCCCTCCTCACTTATCCAGTAAGCCTACTTCCTATAGAATAAGAACTAATCCCATAATCTCAAATGTCACAGGATGGACTAATTATCTTTGTACCAGACATATATCTGGGCAATAAGAGGACAACATCATGACAACGTAAGCGCTTTTTGCCAAAGAGCTATTCTTCATCATGTTTCCTTCTTGGAAGGATGGTGTTGGACTGATGGAGTCTAGTAACAATACAGGTACACTTATTCAGAAACTTCCTCAGTAGAGTAGGAGTGGCCATTCCTCTTGCCCAGCCAGAGGCTAGGAGAATTCACAGACCTTCAACTCTGTGCAAATAACTTCATCAAAAAGACCCAAACAGGAAAAGAACATTTGAAATGTAAAGACTACCTCCTGCATCACAAAAGTTTATGAAAAATATTTTAACTCTTTTTATTATTTTTAATAAGTTTACAGAAATTAGTTTACAAATAACTGCAAAAGTTCTTCATTTGAACTACCAAATGAATAAAAACATATGCCAATACATAAATTAAACTAACTTTAAAACATAAAATATTTTTTTAGAATATGAGAATGTCTGAAAGAAAATTAATTGCATCAAGATTGTTTTTGACCCCATGCATCAGATTTGATCTGAGGGAAAAAAAAAGGAAAATCCATGTTCTTGGAAGCAAGTCCTTAAAACAACGTAGGACCAAATTTTCCAGACTGAGCTTCTAATTCTGCAAACAAAAATACAGTAATTAAACACAAAACTGCTCATGTGCCATAAAATTCTTGTAGTGTGCTGTTTGGTCTATATCAGGAGGTAAATCAGGAAGTTATTTTGTAGTTTAAAAGAAACTCTGTCCTTTGAGGGTAGGAAGAGTAGCATGATCTGTCCAGACTGTAGCTGAACAAAGGATCTGAAATAGGGTTGTTTCTAGAATGTACATGGAAAATAAAATATGACAGAACAATATTTCTCACTGTCGGTTCGTGGGCAGCTAAGAACAGTGCTTGATTTGGGTTGACAAGGCATATGTGATAAATGGTGCATAGTTTCGGAGGACTGTATTTTCTCAGCAAGAGGTGAAGGCTTTGTCTTATTTTGAAAATGGTGTGGAACGACTTTGGTTTTGCAGCATGATGATCTGATGCCAAGGACTATGGGAAGGCTTGTTTGTGAAACTTCACATAGACATTTCTACCATAATAATGTCAACCATTTTCTAATGTTATTTTGCAACAGTACTCAGAGCCCCCACTGGAATGTAGACCACACTGTGGTCTACGTTTGTTCATGTACTGAACAGGCACATAATGAAATTGTGTACTTTACCTAGTGGGTTGTTGTATTGTTGTATCTTTACTGCTGACTCAATATATTAAAAATATATTACCAGAGAAAGGGACATATAACTGCATTTGCCAACTACATGCTAACATACATGGCTTAATTTATATCTCCTCTGGTGCTGGCACTCATAACTTAACACAATGCATGTGAAGGAGGCCCATCAGAGGGCTCTCAAACTATTTTAGAATACTAATTAGTCTGTACACACTACAGCTTTTATGCTATTTACTGTAGGCTACAAAGGCAGAAGCAAGCTGCAAGCCCAAACCTCAGCCAGGGCAGCAGTCCTTAGTCCCATACTGTTACTGGCACCCAGCAAAGGCAATTCTAGGGGAATTACGTGCTTGATAATCATCAACTCTATGACTACACAAATCCTTAAAATAATGTCTTTTAACAAAAAAAGAAAAAAAAAAAGAAAAATTCCTATTGCCCGTCAACTACTGCTTCTCCCCAGGAGACCTCATCTTTCTAACTGAGCAGCACTCTTCAGGAAACACTCAGTGACCTCAGTGTCATGAGCAGGTCTTGCACTGCGCAGGTCAGAGCACACTTACTCTGCAACACAGTACCTAGTCACACTGGGTAGAGACTTAGGATCAGGATGGTAATTCCTGAGACCTCTGAAATGGAAAGTAACAAGTAACAGCAAAGCAAAATGGAGTATGAAAACAACTGAGAGGAAGACTGAATCAAATCCATACATTGGGGTGGTGTTGAAATGATCAGTCACAAAAATCACAACTCAATGAGTATGATAGCATGATGAAAAAACCCCGGATCACAGAAGCTATTTACAAAGGCCATTTTTTGTTTATGCAATGCAATATGCCCATTGTAAGGATAATATTATGTCTGCAAGATCCTATTTAAGAGTCCAGTTTCTTTGGTCCTGGACAAGGTGAAAAAGTGAAGTTTGACACAGTAACTTTTTGCTTTAAACTGAGCAATAAGAGTTTGATCCTCTGATATAACCAACAAAACCCTCTAGGCTTTTTCAGCTCGGTGGAAATAGCCAAATCTGCATTCAACTTGTTTTTTACATTTCCATCATTGTGCAGAATGAAGCCTTGCAGAGCCCAAGGGATGTGTGTTTAGCTGCCATTCTGCAGTGCTAGCAGCATTTTGACTTCAAGCCTCTGGGAAAAAGCCACATACCTATTACTATGGCTTTGGAGTTTAAATTGTTAGTTGATGTGTCCTGTTTATCAAATCCAAAAAGCAGTTTGTGCTTCAAAAACAGACCTGGCCCTGCAAGCAGAGACGAGTTTTGGCTGGTGGTTTGTTTTTTAAATAAAATCCTAAAGTAGCAGCAGTCAGAAATAAGTAATCAAGCGTTTGTCCCTCTTGTCTACCTCTGAGTTATTTTACACTTAAATTGACTGATTGCTAACATTGTAAGTTTTGTAAGGTGCAGTGCTCATCTATCCGACCTTCTGTATGAAATATGCTTATGAGAGTAAAAATAAGATGGACTGACCCATTCATTGCTCAGTGAGGGGATCTTTGCATGTTCGGTTAATCTAAAAGAAAAGACAGAACCCACAAAAACCCAATCCCAGAACTCCCTTCCATACTCTCATTGCAAAATACAGCATTTCCCAAGTAATAATTCGTTTCACTTTTCTCTTCAGCTGCTAACAGGGACTTACATTTTATGTATAAAAATATATTTTATTTCATATCTTTTTGCAGGCAAGCATGTTTCTGTAGGTTGGGACAAGTATGCTGTCGATTTTCATTAATATATATAATCTACTATCCATTTAATGCGTATAATGTAAAAGAAATAGTACCTGACTTGCTGCGCAAAGACAGTCAATATTACATTTTAAATCTAAAGACAGGACTTCATAATTGAAAGGATTAACTTTTTTTGGTTTGTTTAAAAAGCTCTCTTAAAAAGAAGTCTATTGTTATGGATGAGTTTATGTTGGGCAGCTAGACTGTTAGGCAGGGAACAAATATTTCCTTGTGAGCATGAGACAACTTGCTAGTTTTATTACAGTATTTCAAACAATGGAAAGTAATAGTACAATTGCTGCAATATACTCAAAGAAAATCTTGATAGGCAAGTCTGTTATGCAATACATATTCCCCTTGCTGTTCCTTCACTGATGCCAAAAGCATGTCACTCAGGTAATTTGCTTTAGACCCTTAACAAGACTTAGAAGCAATTATTATGAAACACTGACACAACAGATCTCACCAACAATTGAAGTTTGACAGCTTGTGAGAAAAGTTTCGTGTTTATGTCATTGGAGAAGTGATCCTTGTATGACCTTCTTTTTCACTGCTGTGAATGATAAACTATCGTTTTCCAGTGGTATTTCACTATAGCTGAAGGCCCAAATGTAGTGTATTTCTAAAGGAAATTTTCAGTTGGTTCTCCTAATCATATGAAGCTGGAAATGCCTTTGGTTCCTTTGGCTAACCTAGTATCGTCTTTATGATATGCTTGAACTGGATAGGGAGCTAAAAGTCTAACAGACGTGTGTAGGGAGCTAAAAATCTAACTCTGTACTTCTTAAAGGACCATAGAACAAACATGGAGATATCCATGACAGTAATGAACATATATGTTCTAATTGAAAATAGCTTCACATCCACTTTTCTGAGCAACATGAAGTAACCCATATGCGAGAGAGAAATTTAAATCTCTAGAAACCCATACAGACATGATCCCTGTACATTACTCCTTATGCTCCAAGGCAAATCTTTGATCAGTGCCCCTCCATATATCTGCTCCCATGCTCCCATTATTCTTTACTTTATTTATTGCCATTGAGACAGACTGGATATCTCAAGGATATAAAGTGTTTGATGTCTTGCTCATTACTGAAAAACAAATACAGGTTTCTTTGTGGGAATCATGGTCATTAACAGAAAAGATAGTACTCTTAATTGCAAACAATTTCTCAAGAAGTGTTACTCTTCCATAAGAGACTTATGAAGCACTCCCAGTTCAGAACTGAGCAACCCTCTGAGATTTCAGCTGCCTGTTCTAAAGGGAACTTTGCTATGGGATTTGGTGACTTTTTTTCCAGCTGGTTTATATAGGCAGGAACGTACTCATTCAGGTCCCTAGTAATAACACTCATAAATGGCACAACCTGTCAGAATTACCTGCATTCTTATCCAACTGACTGCAGGGTTCAATGGTTTTGTTTTGTTTTTCAAAAAAACCCAACAAAACCCCAAAGTGCCTTCTGGCTCCAAACATCTCTCTCCAAGGTTACATTTTCAATTTTCCTTTCCCCTGAGGATACAAGTCATAAATGCAGAGTTTCAATCTCAAGGTTAGAGCAAGAGATGTTTTCTTCTTGTGCAGTGTCTTAAAAAGGTGCTGGACACAGCAAAACTTCTGACATTTAGGAGTTAATATAGCTAGTCTGTGTGTATGTGTGTGTGCATGCACTAATTATGGATCACAGCATGCACTAGGATGCTAAGGAAGTTCAAAGAGAATATTAGATCCCTGACTTCAGCAGATGCACAGCTCTGGGGTATAAGAAAAAAATGTGTGAGCAAATCACACAAGCTTCCTGAGCAGCTAGAAACAAACCTGGAACCCTGCAGGCTATTGTTGGATTTGTAAAATTGACAATAGCCTCTGCAACTTGTAATTTAGTCTTGTTTTTATCCTTACTATTAAGATTATTGTTTCAGTTTACTGAGCTCATGAAAATGTAAGAAGAAAAGGAGAATGCTGGAATTCTCTTGTAGTATTTATGCTTTAAAATATTAACCTGTTGACACCTTCCATTAAAATAGATTCATTTTTAGACAGAGTTTAATAGCTCTATCATCTTTACGTAAGCATTCTATTTTAACAACAGTCCTTCAGTTCTGTGGATCTAAACTCAATTTATACAATATTGAGAATACATTTAACATTTAATACACAGTCCACATTGTTTGAGGACAATCAGATTGGGCCATAGAGCTGGTGGCTGTGATATTGCTTTACAGATGTTTGGGCAGATTAGGGCAGTATAGTTAAGGTTAGAAATACTTAGCCAAGAACTCTTTCACTCTTCTCATGCAAACCATAGATTTTAAAACCAAAAGCAATTATTTTGTTGCACCATCCAGTTCATTTTGGAAAAACTTCATGCAGTCAGTAACAGAGCAGGGAGCTTCATTCCCAGTTGCAGTTGCATAGAGCTCATCTGTAGGGCATCCATTATCAGTTGAGCAAACCTACTCTCCTGACACATAACAAATCTGTCTTTCATCTTATTTTCACCGCATGCAGCACAATGACTTAGAGTAACATGTCTTCCAGAAAGACATCCAGTCCTGAGCTGAAAAACACCATGAGAAGAAAAAGCCAATACTTTCTTTCAAGGGCTTCTCAGACCTACTGTAAAATTGTACACTTGATTTCTCAAATGCCTTGCCTCAGCCTTCAGCCACTGCTTCTAATTAAGCCTCTGTCTACTATATTAAAGAGCCTTTAGTATCCCACACTTTCTCTCTTGACATTACTTTTACATCGAGATCAAATCACCTCTGACATTCTTCATACGCTAAGCAGAATGATCTTTACATGTCTTGCAGTAAAATGCCTCCTCCCAGGCCTCAAATAATTGCTGTAGGTCTCTCTCCAATTTGGGGCACCCTTTAAAATGTGGATATTAAAACTGACAGCATGGATATACTTACATATTTGTTCATCACTTCCTGTTATCATATCCAAGTAGTATATTCTTATTTTTCTCCTCAACTTTGTCATTAAACACTCCACTGTGAGGATCAGTTGCTTCTCAGATGCAACTCTCCATACAGCAACTATGCACAAGTGCTTCTTGACTTGTAATTGTGTATGTTCTTTCCCCATCCCGCACTTCATGGATGCATCTTTTTCACCAATGCATCAGTACTTCACCATGTAGTCCCAACACTGTTAGTCTCTGTTAATCCCCCTAGATTTTTTTTCAGATTCAATTCTGTATGCACTTCCAGATCAAACACAAATCAGGGAGGAGCACTGCCAAAATATGACATGTCCATATATAGTTCTGTGCAGCACCAACTATAAACCTCATTACTGTGGGTGTCCAGTTGTGGCTTATCACTAATATGTACAATAATCTCCTGAGCAGCACACATACACCCTCAGTGTGTTCATGTAGCACTTCATTGAGCTACCTCTCAAGTGGGTGTTGTTGGTTATTCTGACAGAATCACAGAGCCATTAAAATCCAAAGGGACTTCTGGAGAACATCTAGTTTAATCCCACTTCTCAAAGCCAAATCATCCACAGGATATTGACCAGTTACATTTTTAATATGTCTAAGGATGGAGACTCCAGGGCCTCTCTGGGCAACATCTTCCAGTGAACAATCACTGTTCCTTCTTATATTTTTGAAAAAAATTCCCTCGTTTCTGTTTGTACTGGTCACCTCACAGCTTTTTAGGGGACACCACTGAGAAGTCTGGCCCTTTTTTTCTCACTCCCTTCTATTACACATAGGAAAGATTTGCCCCTGAGCTTTTTTAGTCTAGCCTAAATTATCTCAGATTCCTCAGTCTTTCATATGTCAGTCCCTTTAGCATCTTTGTGGCCCTTCACTGGCCTTGCTCTTGGATGTCCAAGTCTCTCCTGCACTTGGCAGCTGAAACACACAACTCCAGATGTGCTCTCAGTATGGCCAGGGAAAAGAACCAACACCCTCAACCTGCTACTGAAGCTCTCTCCAATGAAGCACTGCTGCTGCTGGCTGCCTTTGCTACAAGGGTATTTTGCTGGAATACATTCCATTTGGTGTTCAATAGAAACCCGAGGGCCTTTTCTGCAAAAGTGCTTTCCAGTCAGTCGACTCCCAGGTTGCATAGGTGGGTGCATGGGATTTCTTCCTTTCCAGGAACAAGGCTTTTTATTTCCCCTTGTTCAGATCTGGAGATTCCTGTTGGCCCATCTCAAAAACATTTCAAGATCTTACTTAATGGTAGTGTAGCCATCGGGTGTATCAATCACTTTTCATGTACAAATCCACTGAAGATATACTCTGTCCATCATCTTAGTCATCAATGAAGTTCTTAAACAAAACTGGCCCCAGTATTAACTTGTGGAGCACAAAGCTAGAGATGAGGCTCCAAATGGACTTCATGCCTGTGACCGTAACCCTTCAAGAACAACAATTCCAACTGTTTCACATTCACTTCACTGTTCTTATATGTAACTGTAATCCACCACTTTGTCAATGAGGAAGTTGCAGGCGAACATACTGAAAGCCTTACCAAAGTCAAGATAACAATCACTGTTTTCTTCCCACCCATCAGCTTAGCCATCACAACATAGAAGACTACTGAGTTGATCAAGCATGATTTCCCCTTCCTAAAGCCAACCCAATCATCACTAATCACCTCTTGTCCTTCATATATCTAGAAATACTTCCCAGAATTACTTCCACATTGTGTTGCATGCAGTCAGTGAGGCTGAATGCTCTTGTAGTTCTCTGGACCCTCTTTTTTGCCACTATTGAAGAAAGGGATGGCATTTGCTTTCTTCCAATCATCAGGAAACATCAGTCATTTTGACCTCTAAAGATAATCAAGAGTGGTTTCATGACAAGAACAGAGAGCTCTTTCAGCGTTTGTAGGTGCACCTTATTGCGTTTCATGGTGTTATTTATGTCCAGTTTATTTAAGCATATCCTAAGTTGATCCTCCACCAAGGGTAAGATTTTCTTTCTCCACACTTTCCCCAATGGTCTCAGAAGGACCTGGAGTTCCTGTAGACTAATTTTACCATTAAAGAACTGAGGCAAAGAAGGTATTATGTTCATGTACTTTATTACAAACCTGAGTTGATGGCTGAATATCATATACTCCAAACAGAAGGAAGTTTGTTGTCAACTTTTCCTTCTTGATTCATCAACTAACCAAATATAAGGGTTGACTTTAGTAAATGAGACAGTCTAACATACTAGAAATTACGGCATATTAAAGAAATAATAATTTAAAATAATAAGTACTGTTTGATTTCTGCTGATAGTCTGGAATGTTCTTGAAAAGTAAGGAAAAAGAAAATGGGGAATCATACTCAGCATGCAATGTTCTGCACTCTAGAAACAACTCACAAAGTTGAGATGTGATCAAAGGAGAAGTAGCAGGATGGTTACATGTGTATAAGCATTTTCAAAATTAAATACATAACATAAAGATAAAATACTGAAACACGTTTACTGTTAGCTCTTGTATTCCTCATCTTAAACTGTTAACACAAGTAGAGCCTCGCATGGTGGATTTGAGTCCTCGAAATGGAAATAATTTTGAGTAACCCAGACTGCTGAAATCATGATAGGAACATCAGAATCACCATACTGATCAACTAGTAGTACAGAATTTTGTTTCTGACAAGAAGCGGTAGTGGACATTCGGCAGAGAATTAAAAGAGAAAGGCATGGAAGGCTGGACAGTTTCTAGCATGACTGGACTAACGTTCCTTGAATGCATTCACTACTTTTAACATTCTTTGGTTAGAGTGTCTACAGCATCCTTTTTGTGTATGTGGTTTTAATCTGTTTCTTAGGGTGCTCTGTAAAACTTGTACTGAAATACTGAAAGTTGCTTCCTATTCAACCTTCTTCAAGTTACAATTTTTTCAACACCTGCCATAGTCGCTTTTAGCTACCTCTTTTCAAAGCTCAAGGGAATAGTGTCATTACTCACATGGAGACTGTTCTATTACTCTCACCATCCTTCTTCCCCTTCTCTGCTACAGGGACCAAAAATATGTCAATACTCAAGAGATAGGACGACATATGCATGGACAAGATGCACATTCTGATTTGTATTACGTAAACTAAAAATACTGAAACGAAACATAACATTTTTAGCATGGGTTCAGGTGTACTACACTTTTTTCAATTTTGCCTCCTGTCTGACTTTATTAATTCTGCAAATGTATTAATCCATTTGACCGTGTTCCCCAGCATTCTGGCATGCACATACAGCTGCTGGGAGAAGGACATTGCTGACTAGGTCCACCTAAAAGGTGTAGTGCCTGGCTCTAATTCACCACTCTCCCACGAAGGCCATGGGGAGGATTACATTTCTTTTTTTCCTATTCCCTCTTTCCTAGCTAATGTCTGCTGGTGTCACACACTACTGATAGCTGCAGAGCGAGATGGGTAAACCTGATCAAAGAGAAATGTCAGCTCCAATTTTTGTCAATTGCATTGTAAAGTAACAAGGAGTTAACCAGAGTCATGCCATTTTTCAGCATTTAGATTTCAGAGCGGGTACTTCTTTGCCATATATCTTGCTTTAAACAGCTTCATAATAAGGAAACCCCAAATTTCTTACTCTCCATAGCCTCATCAAATTTGAAAAGGTCTGAAAGGAGGTAACACAAGGCTGAATTTGGTTCTATGCTACAAAACTGACACCCTGGTGAAACAGCTTGCAGCAGCAGCACATAGGAAGAATTTCCTTTCCACTATGGATTGCTATTGCAATTCTTGACTCAGCCTTTGTGTAGATTTACTCTGGAAATCAAATGGGAATTTATTGTACAGAACAAATGCAGAATATGGAGCAGTGATTTCAGGTTAGATAAATGAATGCAATCAGAGAAGGGAGTTTTGCCTTTCCCTACAGCCGAATCTGCATTCAGTGGCTGAAAGGCTGTCCTAGTTGCAAAATACTCAGTAAAAGCAGAATCTATCATCATGGCATTAAAAATGTTACTCGACATTCACGCAGTGAATAACTTCAAAAGGAACAGTAAAGGAAAATGAAAACAACCTCAGCACCTACAGTATTTAATGGCAGTGGTACTCAACCTATGGAATTCATTCTTCAGAGACCTGTATAGAGCTTTTATCACAGGTCTGAGTAAGAAATCGTATGACATGCTGGCTCAGTTCTGTTTCTTTTCAGCTATTCTGCAAACTTGTTGGATGACATCTTTCACCATTTCCTTCCATTTATGTATGTAAAGTTTCTTTTTTCCTTCTTGTAAAAACATACAATCTACCCAATCAATTACTTTGCCCTAAGACATAAATTACAGAGGGTCTTTGGATTTTTAACAGTTTTGATGAATACATTCATTCATTTTTTTAAATAAAATTGTCACATGCATTTTTGTATTCTTGGCTTGTGTGCCTCTTAGTGACTTTAAATGGCTGTTCAGTTGTTAAAGATCGAGTGCCATTGCTCTAAGGGGTATATTTTCATTTCAGTGCATGAGGAGTTATGCATGTTGATCTTTAATCAAGATGAAAAGTCCTCCTAATACTTTCTGCTCACAAGCTCAATGCATAGAAAAAGGAAACTTAAAACAAAATAGAAGTTATGAGTCTCAAAAAATCTATTTTGATGCAGTTCCCTCTAGCAAAACATTAATAGTTTCATGATTTGTTCTAAATGATTCTATTCTCCGAAACCAATGTCTTTATTAACATGAGTAGTTCCTAGAGAAAAGCATGCGTTGCCTTATCAAAACAAAAGTTTATCATAAGAGACAACTACTTTCAATGAAGAAGATTAGAATGTACTTTATGGCAGTTGATGAAAAAATCACAAATGAAATTAAGCACATGGGGAACAATTCTGACTTTCAGGAAAAAACAACTACAGATTAAATTCTGTGCTGTAATAAAAACCATACATTTGAGAGCAGCATATCTCCCGTGCAAAAACAATAAGGAAATGGGATTTTGATCCAACAAAACTACAGCTATGTATACTAAAGAGGAGCATCCTATATAACAGTCACAGGTAACAACATGCATAAGCCTTAATTCATACAGCAGTAGTCTTGTTGATTTTAACAGATAGACCCTAGACTCCATTCATTTTTTCACATTTTGCCTTATGTTCATACCTATAAATGAATCCAATTTCTTACTTACCTAGGAATGGAAGATAATTTCTGATAGGAATTTCATAATCAAGGAAAAAGAACATTTGACATCCCAGTGGTGTTGCTTAGTTTTCGAAAGCCCAGAGAAGTGGAGTATGCAGCAATACTTTTTTTTCTTCCTTATTTGACCAATTTTATGTACATTCTTTACACAAACAACAACAGACAACACATTTAAAATTTTCCCTCTAGTTCATGTCATTATGCCAGATTAAAAAGCATGGGGCTTTCTGAAAGCGTTTGTAAAAGAGATCAGAGGTAGTTTCTGAAAAAGAAAAATAAGAGAAAAATTGAGTTGAAGTACAGAGGCAAATGTGTTTGGAGTATTCACCTAGATTTCGGTCAGATCAGTTTTGTGAAATTCCATTCTCAGTGGGAAAAATAACAGAAAAATTAATGCAAAAGTTTCTCAGCCGTCTTCTAGTGTTACAGCAAAATCCCCCTTGTTTTGATAGCAAAAACTGTTTTATTCTTTGGAATTCATACTTAAATAGGAACCATGGGAAAACTGAAAGCAGTACAGGTTTGCAGCAATTACTCTTCCAGCATTGTGTACCTACAGAAAACTAATTTCTGGCAGGTTTTCTGAATTTGCAGTTCTGTTCTGGTATAAAGTTACTAATAACTGTGAGTAGAAATTGGGGGTTTCCCACCCAGGTAAAGTGGATTGATACATATTATGATATTCACAGACTTCAGAAAAGACATTATACTTTATGGCATAGCAAATATTAAAGTTCCCACAGTGCAAACAATCATTTTTATACTGAAAATATTCAAGAAAATGACTATGATATTCCCTCATAAGAGTATCAGTTTTGTTACATATATTTAATTGGTAAAGTTTTCCTTGCATAATGTTTAACATTCTTCCTAAATATTTGTTATCATATAATCAAGTGCAACTATTGAATTAATTTTCTCCCCTGATGCTTCTGCAGTTCTGTGAGAACAAAATGATTTGTTTTCCAAGTGCCTCACACAGCTTCCGTTGGCTTTAGTTCCCTCTAAACACTGCCAACTCAGGCTGCACAGATTTGGATCCCTCCTTTTGTACCTGTTATTTTCAGGCTTAACCCTAATTTCAGTCTTACAAAATTCAGAGCTATAAATAATCAGTTCATACTTAAACTGCAGAGGGGTTCTGTTAATCCTTTGAGAGCCACATCTTTACGTGTCTGAACATTTCAATACCTTATTTCCTCTTGTCAAGCTGTGATATCCAGCACACAAAACACGCATGCAAAGACAAGCAATAAATACCACTTTGCTAAAACTCTCCCCCTTCTCTCTGGTGGGAAATGCATGTGTCCCAACTGGATGTACATGTGTTTTCCCATGTGAGACTCCCCTCTCTCACAACAAACAATGCATGTTTGTCCCTGCCATTGAACAGACTAATCCAGACAGTACAGAAGACAACTTATACATCACAAAACAATAGGACTAATTTGAGTGACAATCATTTAAAGCCGAGCCGTTTCCTAAGTGGCGTATGGAAACGCTGCCTTCAAAAGTGAAATGTACTGCTGCTCAAAAAGAAGTAAATAGTAATGATAATACATGCTGGGGGGGGGTGGGAGGGAAAAGGAAGAAAGGCATCATTCATAGAATCTCCCAGATAAGAGAAAATAGTAGACGGAATTATAATTACAAAGCAAATAGTCATCAACTGTGCTTTCTCATTTTTTGTTATATATATAATTTTATATATATACACATATACATGTGTATATATATATAATTTTATATATATCACAGAATCACAGAATAACCAGGTTGGAAGAGACCCACCGGATCATTGAGTCCGACCATTCCTATCAAACACTAAACCATGTCCCTCAGCACCTTGTCCACCCATCCCTTAAACACCTCCAGGGAAGGTGAATCACCCACCTCCCTGACTGCTGAGTATATTATATCAACACAGAATTCTTGATGCTTTTTGATCCAAACCATTATCATCGTAAGGGGTCGATGGGATCTTTCATCATATCATATTTTAAGAATTCTGATGGCTCTGCTTATACATGTATATACATATATATACATATATGTATATATGTATATAATTTTATATATACAGATATATATACGTGTGTATACATGTATATACATATACACACATATACACGTATATACATATATACACATATACACGTATACACATATATATGTGTGTATGTATATATAATATTATACATATATATACGTATATATATACATGTTTTATATATACATATATATATGTAATTCTTCCCCCCTCTACATGGCTAACACGTTGTATTTGTCCCTTGACTGCATGTTCTTGGGGAAGAAACTAGTTTGTCATTCCAGTGCAGGGCAGATACCCCTTTCCTACAGGCAACCAAAGCACCAAAGCATCCCAGAGGATGCGGCTCACGGTGCTCTTGGCCGGGGACGACTCACAGGGTGGGTACCAGGCTCGCCTCCTCCTCCTCCTCCTCGACCTCGCTTACGGCTCCGGGTTTAAGGCTGCAGCTTAAGCCGCTGGAGCTCGGGATGCTGCGGTTCCCCCTCACGGTGCCAGCTAAGGGGAGGCGATAAAAGCTGTTTCAGCGAAGGGCTCTGACCTGCAGAAAGAGCCTTCAGTGGAGCTCTTGCACCCCCTGCAGCCCACCCGCCCGCAATTCCCTGCGAGAGCCGAGGAGTGGGGAAAAGGGTTAAAAAAAAAAAAAAAAAAAATAGCCGACGACGTAGAAATGGGTTGTTTGGTTTGAAAAGACCTTTGAGATGGTCGAGTCCAACCGCACCTGGCCACTGCTTAACCATATCCCTAAACGCTTCAACCACCAGTCTGTTAAACACATCCAGGGATGGGGAGTCAAGCACCAACCTGGGCAGCCTGTTCCACTGCCTGATAACACATTCAGTGAAGAAATTTTTCCTAATGTCTCATCATTACCTGGTTTTTGTTCTTAGCCAAACATAGGAACCAAAAATTACTCTCTACAACTGTCTACAACCAAAAATTACTCTCTACAAATCATTACTCTCTACAACTACCTGAAAGGAGGTTGTGGAGAGGAGGGAGCTGGGCTCTTCTCCCAAGTGACAGAGGACAGGACAAGAGGGAATGGCCTCAAGCTCTACCAGGGGAGATTTAGGCTAGAGATTAGGAGGAAGTTTTTCACACAGAGGGTCATTGGGCATTGGAATAGGCTGCCCAGGGAGGTGGTTAATTCACCTTCCCTGGAGGTGTTTAAGGGAAGGGTAGATGAGGTCCTGAGGGACATGGTTTAATGTTTGATAGAAATGGTTGGGCTCGATGATCCGATGGGTCTCTTCCAACCTGGTGATTCTATGATTCTATGATTCTATATCTGAAAGCTGTAGAATGAAAAATGTTTAAAAAAGCTATTGCACAGGAACTGTTAAAGTATGGCATTGATAGGAGCTGTTCTTCCCAGCTTGGAGCAAGTGAATCTAATTCCATTTCTCCTTTTGCCAACGACCGTCTGTAGGTCCAGATTATCAGGTTTATTGTATTTTGGCTACCGTGCCCTCTCTGTTTGCCAAACAGGCAGCGCAACAAGGTGCCCAGTACTGCTTTAAGGGCGTAGCACCTACCCCTCCTTTAGGAAGCTGACACCAGCACTTATGAACTGCTTGTGGGTCTGATTTAGTAGTGGACAGGTATGGTTGGACTTGATGATCTCAAAGGTCTTTTCCAACCTAGTGATTCTATGATTCTATGATTACATAATATCTCGTTTTCTTACTATCTCATCCTAATATCTCCCCTGGCACAACTTGAGGCCATTTCATCTCGTCCTATCATTTATTACTTGGGAGAAGGTACCAACACCCACCTTGCTACAATCCCCTTTCGGGCAATTGTAGACAGTAATAAGGTTTCTCCTTCACCTCCTTTTCTCTAGGCTAAACAATCCCAGTTCCTCAGCTTCTCCTCAGTACAAAGAGGAAAAAAAAATACCATCCTTCAACTGGATTTCCTCTAACAATTACTGTAATCCAGATCAAGCGCTATAAGCTGATACTCTTGCTGTAAATTGATTGAGTGATAGAGGAATATTCTGGATAAACAGGGGTGGGAAACTTCTATGTTTTCCTGAGGGCTGCCTCCCTTTGCCATGAGGTTTCAGTGGGCAGCAGGGCTCCCAGTAGGGCAACAGCTAACCCAGTGCTGAAGGGATCCAGGCAATCAACAGGAGGAATCCCTCTGTGGAGTAATTAAATAAGTTTAAAAAAAAAAAAAAAAAAAGAAAAAATTAAAAAAAAAAAACAAAAAAAAAAAAAAACAAAAAACCCCCAGCTCCTTAACACAGCACTGGTCACACAAAGGATAGAGAGGTTGGGAAAAGCAACTCCCCTCCTCCAGGTAAATATAAAACAGAGTCATAAGACCTGTTGTCTACAAATGTGTTGAATCTGCAAGCAAATCATGGCACCAGCTCAGGCTAATCTTTCTGTAGAGGCATCTCTCACGCTCACAAATTGCTCTGGTTGCTGGCCTCTGGGTAACTGTGAAGTCTGTAATCAGCACTAATGCTAATGAGGGAGCAGGACAAGAAACTTGCCAGTTTTAACTCAACTCCAGTTTAAGCAGCCTCCTTGTGGACATCCTAAAGCCATTACATCCTTATAAAAACTATTTTTTCACTCCTTTGTAGTCTCTGTTGCACCACATAAATCTCATTTAACTCAGTTAGCTGCAGTCTAAGTTACTAGAGACAGACATAGATTAAAATGGAGAGAATTGCAGAGAGATAACATTAAACCGAAGGAAGGGAAGGCCTCTGAATGGAAAGTTCAGTGTAAAGGCCAGCTGCTGTTTCTTTAGACAAGTTAGATTACAGGTATTTAGCATGATCTTTCTGTTCTCTCTGGTAACCTCCTAATCCGCACGTGAACAGTGAACTCTTCTTACTATTTTTGTTAGATGTATATCCGTTTACACATGGGAATACAATTCAGACTAGAATCCTTATTTTATATAGCAAATTTATGAAGTTATTATCTCGTATACAAGCTTAGAACAAATCTTTATTCCTCTCTTTTCATATCTATGGGTTTCCTATCTGTTTAGAAGTCAGGTCTTACAGAACACGAAAGGAAACAGAAAAGTTTTCTCCCTCATATTCACTTGTCTCCGGCACTGGAATACTTTTTCTTCATGATGACATAGAGACTGCGAAACACCAGAACTCACCTCTTAGTGAAACAGCTGTAGCTTAGATCCACCACATTCCCAAAATTTGGTTTGAGTGCTATTGACCAATCCAAACCAACAATGAGCAGAAACTGTCAGAGTATTCCTTCTTCTTCTAATGGACACAAGGACTGGACTTCATATAACGACAAGTGGATATTTTCTGCAGTTAAATGGCTCTAATATACTGGGGGTTTAGTTAAAACAATAAACACCATCAGTTTCCTCATTAAAAATTCCAACAGTAAGAACACTACCATCTCTTGTGCTTGGCTTATTGATAAACAAAAACATATGAAGGATTCCCTCCCTCAAGCAGGCCTCCTCAAGATAACATTTCTTAATTAACACCTTAATTAGCACCGAGAGAGTATGGCCTGTAGTTTATTGTATCTATTTAGCTCTCCAAGCAGCTGCATTGCTTTTAATCAGCAGCAATGTTTCTCAGAAAGCAGAAACAACACTCCCGTCTTGAATATGCTCCAATATGTTTAATCATTTATCTCCCTGTCCAGCAACAGGAATCCTATGTGGATGCCTGCTTTATACCTGAGCTTTTCTCTTCTGTGAATACCTGGAGTTTATGTTTTTCATGATTGACAGTAAGAAATTAATCTCGATAATGAAGGCTTGGAAAAGTGATAAGACTTACCTCCGTTTCACTCCCTATCCAAATGTTATAGGGACTAAGAGTGATGTTTACACAGTGATAGGGCCTTTACATGCCCAGATGAAGACAAAGTCTGTTCTGTAACATGATTAAAAAAAAAAATGAGTGAAATGGCATGTAAATTTATAGTCCAATGCAGCTTGTACTTTAACTTTTGATTATCTCCAAATAAAATTGAAGATACAGCAATAATGTTTGGGGTTTTTTTGTTGTCCATATGAGCAAGTTTATATTACAATTGGGGCTTATCACCATAGGGAACAGGGGGCTGCTGCTCTCAGCTATGTAACTTGTACTCTACCATTGCAAGAGCAGGATTTGCCTCCTTGATGCTAGCTTTGACAGCCTATACTAGCTCTTAAATTACAAGTGAAGTAGGGAGCTGTTGGCGAAGTGGCCATTTTCAGCAGAACAAATTACAATCTAAGTCTGAAACGTAACTCTTCTGAAAACAACCAGTTTCAATGGGAACAGAACTAAACTGTATTCCTGCTGATAATTCAGTGTAATGACAGTCCCTAATTTTCCCAACCACTAGAGCAGTAAGCATGTGCCCTGGTAATTGTCTCCTTTTGCAGCCAAAAAATCCCACAGAGTCAGCACAAGATGTGGGTATACAGTATGCAAGAGAGTAGCATTCAGAGGATCCTGAGAAGTGATGAAAATAATAAGAGGCTAAAAGGACTAAACGAATTTTTTAAGAAACTCAACGTACTATCGTTTTCTGTGACTTTCCCAGGAGAAATGGCTAGTACCTTACTGGTGATAAAAGCTCTGACAACTGTTAAAATCTATCCAGTCATTTCTGTGAAAGGTTTAATTTATATTTTTATATTATATTTCAGTACATTCTTCTTTCACTTTGGCTTATGCCACTTCCATTCAGTTAGGAACTGCCTTGACCAAATCAGGGTAAATGACAGAAACCAGGTAACGATTTATAAGGTTGGGTTACTAATCCCATAGGAGTTTTACTTCAGCTGCCGTACTGAGAAATTACCTCTCAATAGACCCACATCAGAAATACTGAAAATGTGACAGAAAACACCAAGTAAGAGGGCAAAAAAGAACATTTGAAAGGAACGTGTACTGCTAGGATTTCTGGAACTTTAATAGCTTTCCACTTCAATTTTGGCCATCATGAACTCAAGCTAAGAGAAAAAAATATATCTTTTTAATGAGTTTTACAACATGCAAGTTGCTTTATAACATATTACATAATGATGTAAGTGCCATAAAGAAGGTTGTGTGCTGCTCTGTAAAATGTATTAGATCATCAATATTTCTGGTTTCGTACTGAGGAATTAAAAATAATTGAAGATTAGGGTTACAGGAATTAAAAAAATCCTTTGAATTGAACCATTCAGCCATCCCTAGGGAAATACTAAGGAATTTGTAGGCTGAGAAAATAGGTAAGTTTATAGGTTCTCCTTAGGTGAAAGAAGTCATGTTAACATCATAAGTTTTATACAAACTTTCCATATGCTGTAGTACCCTCACTGCTTACCCCCAGCTTTCTTTCCCTTATTTTGTAGCCCAGTTGGAAACAGATTTATTAAAAAATGATCCATCAGCTTTTACACCGAAGGAGGTCACACGTCCTTCAGTAGCATGATTCAAAACAGGAATGTCCATTTAATCCTCTTGCAAATGACAGTGCAGGAGACTTTGCATCAGTAAGCATAGAAGCAAAGGAGGTTTGTAGAATCATAGAATCATAAAATCACCAGGTTGGAAGAGACCCACCAGATCATCGAGTCCAACCATAAAGGGCAACCAGAAGGGCACTCCTTTCACTTAATGCCATAATTCTTTAGAGTCACCATGCTCTGTCCCACAGCCCACTACTGGAGAGAAATACAAACACCTTGAGACAGGTTGCTTCCAAAGGTTTTGTTCTGATTTTCCTTGTACGAACATATATTTTGAACTTTTGAAATACTTGTAGGAACTTTATGTGCATTAGGCAATCAATAAGGCAGAAGACTGAGTGATCCTAAGATGATCAGAAGTGAAAAGAAGGGTGAATTGGCTACTAACTGTAGTGATTTTCACATAAAACTCAGTGTGTAACCACCATTTACACTGTAGCTTCATAAAATAAATGCTGTCTGTATCGATAGTCCAAAGCCAAGAACCATGGCAAAACTGTATTGGACACTATGCTTACTTTTAAGGTTAGGAAGCAGTCTCTACCGCAAAGATATATGCCCATGGTATAATGAAGACCAGTTTATTAAAGTATGTGAAGTATAACATAGCCTGATGAAATGATGCTTCATTCTCCATTCTGTTCATTTTAAATAACTATGATTTCCAAGTGGCTAACCTTTATTTAGAGTGAGAAAGTAAATCAACATAAAATTTTTTAATTCCTCATTCATGTGGAAACAAGCGAAAAGAGGTCTAAAATTCTCCCTATCTATCAATGAACAAGCAACTTATTCAGCACTTACCAGGCCTGGTAAGTTTTCTTGTTTTGATGAAGGGCAAGAGTGGCTTTTTGCTGTATTTGAAGCACTCTGTGTTGTGAGTTTCTAATTTTTGTGATGAAAGATGCAAAGAAACTACAGTAGGTACAGAAGTCTGACTGATGCTGCAGAAGCTGAGGCACCTGAAACCGTCAAGTTAAAGAAGACCTAAAAGGTACAGAGAAGAAATAAACATTAAATTAAGAATCAGAGAAATAAATCTATCTGCTTTCAGCAGGGATTGCAGTCTCCAGGCTGGTTTTAAGCTCAGGAAGATAAGGCTGCTATGGATATATTCCTCATACATAAAAATTAAAGGAAGTAGGAGAGTATTGAAATGGCTCTTTAATGTGTAGTGTGATTATAAACTTTGTACTTGGCCTCACAGATTTTCCTTCCATAGGTATTTTGCTTAAAGTAAAGGCAATGTAATAGCCACACTCTATACAATCTTTAACTGTCTGATTTGGGAAGAGTGAAAAATAATATGATTTATAATTTATTAGAAGAGCAAAAACAAACTGGATCATTAGCCACTTTGAGTGATTCTCCAAAAAGGAGCTCTTCCATACCCGTCTTGCTCTTCCTCAACTCTCAACAAAGTCTATATATGAATAGACTGTTAGATCTGGAATAATGCTGACATTTAAGAACTAAACTTGGTGCTGACTTCATAAATATTATCTTAGACTTTTCCACTTTGTTTACTAATGAACATTAAAATCAAGATCCCCTAACACTAACACTTTGTCTTGCTACCAAGTAACTGATAAGCAATGTAGGTCAGGAACAATACATTATTAAAGTTGGCTGACAAGCTATTTCTCACCGCCTGGTTGTAACCACTTTTTATAGTCTCATCCACTAAAATCCCAAGGGTTTTTTATTGATGATGTTGTGTTTACCATACAACTACACTGAAACTTTTGTCAAATCAAACAACAGATTGAGCAAGTTTGTGAGTGATATAGGAAGTTCTTGTTCTTGCAAGCTTCTCCCTAAGATGGTATTAAAACCTTCCCAAGCTTGCCTGTTATTTTTCAGTGCAGTTCAGAAGTGCCTCATTATATCCAAGTATCACAGGATTTGTTGTTTTAATATAATCTACTAATTATTCAGTACTAGAAAAAGACAGTTCTTTAGGAAAAGCTGAATTGCTTCCTTGCATCCCTACTGCGATCAAAGCTTCACACAACTACAGCACACCTAGACACCTTCTTGTGGTTTTTCCTTCCTATATTTTGAAATCTTAACCCAGAGCTGGGCCTCATTAGAGGAAACCCAGAATAAATTCAACCTACCTAAGGTTATGCACTCATCTCAGTATGGATATGGCAGAAAAGCCTCTGCAATCTCAGTCTGACAAACAATATTCACATAGTTCAGACCTGATTCATGGAATGGTATTCATTAGGGATTCTTTCCTTAAAAGACTACAGCATGCATGGGACGTGTTGTGTTAAAATAGGCTTGATCCTGTCCTGCAAGATCAAGGAAATTAAATGTGAATCTGATATCATTGGATCCTTCAAGTTAACTGGTCACTGTTCTAGACAAGACACCTCACAGTTTGCCAGCTTCTAATTGTTCTGAGGGAGGTGCTGAAAGAGAACATATTTGTCAGAGAGTATGTCCTGCACCAAAAGAGAAAAAAGCAGAAACAACCAGTTTCTAGTAATAGCTTTAATATCTAATCAGTTAAATTGTATATGCAGAGGTCTTCATTTTCAAAAATTACTTCACCATCTGTGATGAGT
This sequence comes from Coccyzus lansbergi, assembly GCA_033558105.1. Classification (NCBI taxonomy): domain Eukaryota; kingdom Metazoa; phylum Chordata; class Aves; order Cuculiformes; family Coccyzidae; genus Coccyzus; species Coccyzus lansbergi. The sequence continues at coordinate 397,970 of JAUMJK010000166.1, forward strand.
TATCATCCTGCAGTGTTAGGATGGTTTCTGTCTCAGCAGAAGGGAAACCACTGTAATATGAGGTAATCTGAAATGCACTATACCTGCTTGATGCTTTTAAAAGGCCATTTCACAAGCTGAAAATAATTACAAGACATATTGGGCCAGAGAAAGAATCAAATAAAAAAATGCAAATGGCAGTTCCAAGCTGTTTAACAAAGTTTTACTGGACGTCCAAAAAGCCACAATTCCATATTTGACAGAAAAGGCTGTGTGGATTTAAAAAACATCCTGGTTTAGTGGGGAAGTGAAGGCAGCTATAAAGAACTGTAATAAAAACATAATATAGGAACAAGATGAAAGTGGAGGGGAGGAGAAGTAGAAAGCAATGAATATAAACTAGGAACTGTACAAAACTAAGAGAGTAGCAAAGAATAAAAAAATAAAAAATCAATGATCAAAAGACCTAAGGACAAGACAGAAGAGCTTGTCTGAAAGTAACTGAGGAATAAAGGGAATCCTAGTAATGGAATAGAGCCATTATGAGATGGTAGTCCGTGGTGTGTTAATATTATTACAGCAATACTTTTGTATTGAGAGGAGAAATAGGGTGAAGTATTAATCATTTCATGATTGTAACACATTTTTCATCCCCATATTAATGCAAAGGAATGCTAAAAAGATTTTAAAGTTGGGCATTTTGAGATCAGTATCTCTACATAATAAGCTTCCAATAATTTGAAAGCATTAGTTTTCTGAATTATCGTTGTTGCTTTTCAGTAATTCTTAAAATATTGAGGTTTACGTGAAGGTTAGAAGAAAGCCAGTGAAGTGCTGATATTTTAAAAGGAAAAATGAATTATGTCAGTAACTGTAGGCCTGGTGTCACGATAATAACACTGGAAAAAGATGATGGGATGGCTGATAGGAGACTTGATGTTTAAAGAATTAGGGGAGAGTAAAAAAACATTCTCTCAGTCAATATGGGTGTAGCAGAAATAGATCTTATCAAGGTAACTTAATATATTTTTAATATGACTACAAATTTTGTTGCTAAAGATAATCAGGTTGATCTAGAGTGCTGAGATTTCAGTGAGGCATTCTACTTATTACCACATAACACTTTGATTAAGAAATGAGAGCTATACAAAATCCACATGTAATATATTAAATGGATAAAAAATCGACTAGTCAGTAAGTCTCAAAAATACTTCTAAACAGAAATTATCATCAAATGGCTGTTCTTCTAAACATGGCCTGAAAATAGTAGTTTTACACTTTATTTATATTTTTATCAGTGATTAAGTAGACAACTTTACACAGTAACCAACAAAGTTTGCAGATGGCACAAAAGCAACAGGTACAAGAGATAATAAAGAAGACAAGCCACTGCTGTAGAACTAACTGGATTGCTTGGCAATACAGGGTCATTTTAACATGGTCAGTTGTAAAAGCCTACATGTGCTTACAAAAAGGAAAGGAGATATTTACAGGATGGGGGACTGTACTGTATAAAGTAGTGATGATGAAAAGTACTTCTGGGGTGAAGGCAAGGTCAGTAGGAGATAATCAGCTGAACAAGAGTTCTCAGTATGATTCTGTACGAAGAGAAACAGCAGTTTCGTAACAGGGCACTCTTTGATCTACCAGACAAAACTATAAGACTGAATGGCTAGAAGTTAAACCTTAGTAAACTCAGAATAAAAAATAAAACACATTTCTAGTAGTAAAAGTATATACCTCTATTGGAACGACTTGCTAAGGACTGATTCTCTAAGGTATAAAATTTTAAAATTTTGTCTGGTTATTTGAATTTTATTTATTAGATTTTTTCCACCCTCTGAAAAAGAGAAGAGGCAACTATAGGTGATTGCAGAGTAGCTTAGGTTGCACAAAGGACCATACAAAATCGTCTTACTCCATTCCTATTTTTTCTGAATTCTACATGCATTTGGCTAATGCCTTCATTCACACTTTTAGCAGTGGTGAAGCTACTGTCTTTGGAGTCTGATTTACCTGTATGCAGAGGATTTTGTTCATATCAGGTAACTGCAATTAATGCAGCTCTGAGTAACTACCACAGTTATTCAGAAACACAGTATTTTCAAATGCAGGTGTGAATTTGTAGTAGCGTCAGTAGTGCTTCAGGTGACATTGTTCCAGCAATTCCTTACAATATGAATTAAGAATAGACAAATATTAGAGACTAAAAAAATGTTACAGACTCTTCTTTTCTTTTCTCCATTATAAATGCTTAGCACTAGGACTGGGGGGCTCAGTTGGCTTCTTTGATCTGTTTCTTGGGTTCATGCCTCTCACCAAGTGCTTGAAAAAAATGTGTAGGTCCTAAGCACAAGCCTTACAGTAGACTTTGTCTCTTCAAAGTGCTTTGCTGTGCTTGCAATTCACAAACCTGTGCTATTTGACAGCAGGAAACACCTCCCTATCATATCCTCCGGCCAAGGAATCCTGGAGAACTTTTAATGTGAGCAGTTTTTCCCAGAAGAGGTAGAATCTTTCCACTCAGCCTCCAAGAGTCCCTGTTCCTCCTTAACTCTTAGGAAACCACAGTGCTAGCCCTATGCAAAAGGCAGACGGTCAAAATTTTTTAGCAGGGCTTCATTTAAAGATTTGAGTCAAGATCCAAATTAAGCTTTTCAAATAAGGAATAAAGTATTAATCAGCCACAAGTACTTTAAGTGTTATTAAAAATCATGACCTATTTCCCTTATTAAAACAAGAGGCTGAACACATTTCAAAGTCATATTTAAGCCTCCCGCTGACATTGCTATACTGAAATATGATGGAGGCTTTATTATGTTACTTGGCTGTGTTAAGGGACATTACTGACGTTCTCCATAGCATATAAAACTGAGGAAACAACTAAAAAATGTTTTGGTTACCTCTCAGGCTTGCAAAGAGGAAGTATTAAAAGTGAACAATTTAAAAAGTAAAGTATTTTCTTATTAGAAACAAAATTAAAATTGAGTTCAATCTGCTATTTCTGCCTGCTATCTCAATATAGGGTGAGGGGAAATTAATTATATTTCTGATATCTGGAATCAATTTAAATAGAAAAAAAAATCTAGAAGGAAAGAAGATAAACAATCCTGAAATGTCAGTTAGCAATCAGATGTGACGTAAATGCCAAACAAGATTCTGGGGTTCTAACCATACCATTCCTTCCTTTAATACAAATGAATGGTAATCCACAATTATGGACTGTAATTATTTAATAAAATGTTTATTTGTGTTTCTAACTCTCTGGGTGAAATTCAATCCCCTGCATTCACATGAAGCCAGGGTAATGAGGGGTCTATGCAATGGTTCTGTAAAGAGACTGGTGAGGTAAAATTCATCTTTCCCAATCTAAGGCTCATGACTACTTGCACCGCTCCAGTTCCCCAGCCAGCTGCTCTCATCTGTCCCTTTGCCATGCTTGGCTGGGAATGGTAGCTGCAATCCCTCCATACAGTTTATAAGGCTTGGAGCTTTTATTTTTTTTTTTTTTTTTTTGAGTCCTCTGAGTTCAATTTATGACTTCTCTTGCTTGTCCTTGACTGAATATCTGCCCAGAGAAAAAGGTGCTCCATACTGTGCAAGGGAGTTAAAAAGTAGTGAAAAAAGAAGAATATTTCCCAATTGCACCACAGTAGATGATGCTGATACGGTAATGGCTTGGAAAATCTCCAATTTCCAGATGTCAGACAGAAGAGCAGATACTTTTTACATTCACTCACAAACGGAAGAGAGACATCTAAATGGAAAGAAAGTGCTGGTGATATTTTTAGTGTAAATTACTTCCATATATGTGTGAAAGACAGTCTTTATTTTAGGATATGTATGTGTAAAGCAAAATTTTTAAAGATTATATTTGTGAAAGGGGAAATAAAGAGAACCAATTTATATGAGTCTCTGTTTTGGTGTGCATGTACATTAAAATTGCCAAACTAACCTTACCAAGACCTGTGGAGATGGTCTGGACAATGAAGATGACAGTTTCCATTCACACTCTCATAAGAGGAGATTTGAGTGGAAATCACTCTCTTTTTACAAGTAAAGTTTTGGTCTGCTTTACTGCAAAACGTGAAAGAGTTAAGACAACGTTTTGTGGGCTTTGGTGAAAATATTGATCTAAGAAGTCAATCACCTTATCAAGTTCACAAATTGTAGCACATTCTTGTTATCTTGCAAGAGTGAGACTCCCAGACTATATATTACTTCCAGAGTCATTGACCATTTACTCTTTGACTTCAAAAACCCACAGACAGCAGCACTTGAACAATAATATAGTGGAAACATTCCAATACTTGTGTGGAAGGGTACTAAATGCACACTAGCAATGCGGTTGCAAATCTTCAACAACGATCTATACATATATATCCTGCAATAAACAAAACATTTCTAACAGCCCATAAGAAGAAAACATTCAATTAGGCCATTTCTTTTAAAGGAGACTTGAATTTAAAGCCCTTAACACGGATTCTCAAATCTTAAGGAAATCCTTCTCCTTTCTTCATTAGAAAGAGTGAAGGGAAAATAAGTGAGTACTTTGAATGAGGACTTTGAGCAGGCCCTTCTTAGGGAAAGTTGTTTCTTACTGAAAGCCTTGGTGAGCATCTAATTACTTCCTTTAGAGCCACTTTGAATTGAACCATAAGATTCCGATGTGTATTGAATTTAAATTCTACTTATGGGCTCTGCTTCCTTTGATTCTGCATTTCTAGCAAGGGGAGCTCCTTACATCACATTAATCATAATATATGGAAGGGCTTCTGTGTTTGCCTCTGCAGTGCAGTAAGTTGTCCCTGAAGATAAAAAAAAAAATCCCCCTTCGAAGAAAAATCTCATTCTAAATGAAGATTTAAATTGAAATTATTGGAGAAGTGAAGAGGAAAAGATATGCCCAGTAAAATTAGAACAAGCGTTTAAATGGAAGAGGGTATCTTTAATTATTTTCTTCCTTGGCATAGCAGAAAATCCCATGATATGATAACTAAGGATACTTTGGGGGTTAAGAGCCCAACAGCAGAAAAGCTAATGGGATTTTTTTTTCAGATAGAGGTTAAAGTGATGGTACTGTAAGTAGGCTGTCAAACTATCTCAGCTCACCATCTGCTACATATTAATTCACAATAGAGAGATAGGTGAAGTGGGTGTTACTCTTCAGGAGCCATATAAATGTGTAACTTTCTCAATTAGTATTCTCTTCAAATGAAGAATAAAATCCCATGAATCTCAGACCACAAGCCAGGCAGTATTATGTTTAAATGGTAATAGTATATCTATAATATACAACTCGATCTGCAGTGTATTGCCAAGAACAGAGTCCAAAAGCCCAGGCTAAGCTGTTCATCATTAACCTCTTGAGATTTCTTTGTTTTGGACACGTATGAAAAGCAGAATAGAATAGATGTGTATTTCCAAAAGGTGCTTTTTTCCCTTTTTTTCTTTTCTTCTTTTTTTCCTTCTTTTTTTTTATTCATTTTTTTCATTGGAATAAATACTGTGGTTTTATTTTTGTAGGAACTATATTTTTTAAAAAAGCATTATCTCCCAGTTGCACTGAAATCAAATCAAGAAAACGAAACAGCTATTTAAGAAAAACAACATCTACTTTCTCCCATTCCTGTGTGAATCATAGTAGTTGAAGCAAAATAGAGAAGAATTCTTAGGTTTTTTTCGTACATAGAGACCCATCAGTTATTGATAAGAGTAGGAGTGCAGTTATCTTTCTCACAGTAATGGCAACATGGAGCTGTAACCCAACTCCTGGATATTTGCTGGACTTACTTTAGGCTAACTCCTTGCCTCTCTCAATAAGACTGAAAGCCCTTCTCTTGATCTCAAACAAAAAGATTCAAATGCTTCAGAAAACACAAGGAGTCTGGAAACATAGGCCATGTGCTATTTATAACTCTGTTGGACATGCCTGTTAAAATGCGGTGAGGTTCTTCTTTGGTAATTAAAAATATTGGCTATATTATGATGTAAAAAATAATGTCCCTTTAAATTAATAGGTATTTTTCCTAGTCTCTTCAGAATTTACTGTAGCATGACATATTGGTTAAAAATTAGCAGTGCTTTAGTGAAAATGCTGATAAGACACAGCCTAATCATAGCACACTTGCCCTTTTTTACCTAAAAGAAAATCTCTTAAATCTGAAAGAGCATCTCATTCCTAGGTACAAGCACATTTATTTTCCTCATTCATGTATTTATTGCCCAATGAATACTTTTCCCACCATACTCCAACCGGAAGTTTCCCCAAACCCTCTCATTCTCCTCCCGCTGCCACCTTGAAGGAAAAATAGTAAATTCAGGAAAGATTAGACCTATGCTCTAACTTTCAATATGCTGCTTCTCCTGTGCAAAGCCAAGGTTGGAGTAGCACGGGATGCAGTTGCAACACTATCCGAAGCAGGGAGCATAGGGGTACAGCTCTTCTGTAGGCAGCAGCTCTAATCGTGCTGTCCACCTTGGAGGCAAGTTTCTTTATAACACACAGCCACCTCCTGCTAAACATCCAGAGCAAAGGTGCTATGCTCAGCCATAATTTAAAGGACCATGACACGAAGAAAGGGTTATGATGTTTAACTTATAGGCCATCCAAATGTTATAGGCCCAAGCAAGTTCCTATTAGCAATAACTCAAGTCCACCGAGGAGATTTGACATTCAAAACTGATGAGCACTAATCCCTTGAGCCCGCTCCGACCCAGCCACGCTCAGGCCACTTGGTAACCTGAGTGACCCAGGAGTCAAACCATGATAGCCCTCTTCAATTTAAAGAGCGGCTTCTCCCCATCTGTCTGAGTTCTGACTCTGCACAATAAATTTCCCAAAGAGCATAAAGAGCCATCTAGTGTATATCAAATCAATATCATTGTGGCTTGCAGCGATATCTGAGGCTACAGTTCACAAAATAAACTAGGCCAGGGGCTGGATTTCTGCCCTTGGCAATCAATCAGACTCACTGGGTCATAGATTTTAGTGTAAATTAACACAGCAGAAACAATCACGCTCCCTAGATGATGATATAATACAGTATTTGCTTTTCTTTCCACCCCCCCCATTTCATTGCTCATGCTCAGCAGCTAAGCCGTACTGAACAAGAATAATAAAAAGCAATGATTAGAAAGGTGGTGGTAATCATAAAGCAGAACATTAATATTCTCCTGACAAATGTATATAAAATGCACATAAAATATATACACAATATTAAAGGGAAAAAGGAGAGGAGAAGTGGCATTAAGTCACTGATGTTTCCAATACATTATTTTTGATTAAGAATTTTAGAAGTGATCTTGCAAATTGTTAAAAGTGCTTTTCGTTTTCTTTCATTACCAGATTTGAATCCAAAGATGCTAAATGCTCTCTTACTGTCTTCATATAGCGCTTCCCATACACAATGTAAAGCACACCGATAACTCCTTTCTCCACTTGCGATTCAGAGATCCTGACATTTGCCTGAGCATTGCCATCACTTTTCCCCAGAGGAGTTTTAATTTTTTTCTGAGTTTCATTGTTATAGGAGAAGAGGCACCTAGCATTTCATGATACGCACCTTTACGCTTATCTCATCTTTTCATATTTTCTCAGAATGTGCCACATATGAAAGCCTTGCAGGAATTACTATAATCTCTAATTATTCAATTGATGTAAGACAGTGTATTGCATTTTCTGTCAGAACCTCAGGAAGAAATGTCAATATTTTTTGCATTAGCAGGACAATTTTTGAATTATAAACACTCATCTTGTAATTTTATTTTATCTCCTGCATCTTCTCAAAATAATTTACAGAAAAGAAATGTAATACACAAAAAGGAGGCTAAGTAGGGTTCTTTAATTTTTGCAAAACTGGCTGGATGTATAATTAATGCAATGGAAATTTCCAGTAAGCAATCATTTTATTCTTTAAGTATTCAAACCTTTACATTACAGTTCAGATATTGTAATTCTGTGCAGAATGTATTTATTTGCAAAATATCTCATTAGATTATACAAAAAATATTTAGTTTAGATATAATAAAATACTAATCTGTGTACAAAAGCTACATGGTATGGATTAGAACTCTGTGAGAATAATAACTACTGTGCAGAAGTGGTTTCTGTTGAATAGCCAGAATAATAAGATTTATCAAATAACAGTTATAAGCAGGAATTCATTTCTTAGATTAAGTTTATCCACTATTTTCTGCCAGGGGCATAAAGAAACAGAAGCTTCAAAGGTAGCTCTCTTCTGAGATGACTGAAGGCAAACTATACCTCCTTTGCAGACAAATCTACTCTTCTGTTCTCTGACTAACTCAGGAAAGCTCCTAAGTAGTTGTTACAAATCCAAGATACAGGGTAGGACTGAGGGGTCTGCCACCACACTGATGCAACAGATATTCTCCTTCCTGTGCAGCCAACTGGACTATAAAAATATAGTCATTGCAGGGCTGCACATCGTCCCTCTGTGATATTTGTAATGATGACCTTTTTCTCAGTCTCTCCATTCTCATTTATTCAGTGGGTATGTCTTATATATCTGAGAACTTGTCCATGGAGAAAATAAAATTTCTAGCACACAATTAGTGACTTTCACAGTATTAGTGACAGGATACTCAATAGTTTGTGGAAGATAAAGCAACCTTCTCCCACCAAAAAAACCCACTCAAGAACAAAAAAAAGCCCAACCCAGTCTATAAGCCAAAGAAGACTTATTTTCTTCATTATAGTCCACACATGAACAGCTGAGTTGCAAACTCTTGCAAGCGATTTTCTTGCATTTTAATTTTAAATTCTTTAGGAAAATTCTAGTTGTGTGCCACTTTATTGGTTTGCTCTGACAACTACTATATTACCCATTTTCCTAAAAGCTGGTGGAGGGCAAGATTGTTTTGAGATAGCAAAAAAACATACTGTATTTGTTCACAATAATTATACGTTTAGATTAAGCTGGTTTGGGTTCTTTAATGTCCAAAATATAGCAATTAACTCTGTTGGCCCTGAATGAAAGTTATCGTTAAATATAAACTGCCGATTTCTACTTGTTTTTAAAAAACTTCAGTATTTGTATGTAGAGAAATTTGGCTTAAAAGATTCATAGGGCTCCACACTGCATCACAGAAGGAAGAGCATAGGAAAGTCTCAGCAAATCTAATATTTGACCCTTTGGGAACATGCATTATTCTGCAGACTGTAATTATGTAGTGGCAGTGTATTTTTTCATCCGAGTGCTTCATTCAGAGCAGAGGCTAGATGCACACAAGAGCAGAATTAAGACCTCACAGGGTACCATAAATCTCACCTCACCCAACTCGGTCTTTCTGGAGTTTGCCACCTAAGCTTCTTTCCTCTGACGTATTTTCAAGCACTTCCAAATAATAATTTTCTTGCCCCAGTATCTTTCCCTGCATTTTGTCAACATAAAGTGGATCGCCATTTAATGACGTCTACATGAAGTAACTCTGCATCTTTGGAGTGCTATGATAGTAATCCCTAAATAGGAAGCAAATGCTATCTATCAATATGTTGTGCTGTGCAACACAGTAGGCCATGTGAGAGGTCTGCATTACATCAGTCATGGACTTTCCAGGCTTGTAGTGTCCTTTCAGTGAACCTGAACAGAGTACTAAGCTTCTAACAAAAACTGAAACCCAGGGAGTTACTTGTGGTTTAGGGTTTTTGCACAGCTTCAATATACACATACTGGGAGCCATTGCAATAGGCCAAAGATGTATTTCAGCCACTTGTGAGGTGGTAATGTTAGTAGGTAAAAATTTACTTCCTAATATAAAAATTCTTCATTTGTCCATTTTAGAGTTTTTGTCTTGCGGGGTTTGGGGCTTTTTTTCAATGAACACAGTACACTTGTGTCAGGCATCTCTAATGTTTTTTCACAATTCTCCAGTTTTAGAGAGTAAGCATGCATTACTGTGATTAAAATTGTAGAAATTATTCTATGGATATCTGAACATATGAGTCTGTGCGTGTTTGTCTGTATGCCTGTATATAAAAATAATGAAGTATTCACTGGACTGGAAGAAAGAAGGAAAAATTACAAACAAATCCTACAGTCCAATGGGCAGGGTACTCCCCTAAGATGTGGGAGAATCCAGTTGCAGTCCCTGTTGAGATGAATGTTAATTACATACTGGAAGTGGAACACTTCCAGTGGGAGAGATTAAGAGGTACTAGCCCATGTATTAAGTCACCTTTGTAGAAGATTTGTGTTCAGAGACAACTGGGATTTGATCCTAATTCACTCAAAAGGTGAGCACTCCTAGGCAGAAAAGAGCTCATTTCCATGGTCTGAAAGAGAAACTCTACTCCTGACCATTGCACAGGTTTTGATACTGCAAGTGAGATGGGAAGAAGCATACTGTACTTTATAAGCTTGTGAGGTTTTGAGTATAAGATTACTATTAGAGCTCAAGCCTAGTAAAACAGTGACAGCCCTTTCTGTGAAATTCTGGTGTCTTCAGAATTTCACTGGTACAAACAGACATGTTAGAAATGCAGATACCTCAAACATTTAGGAATGGTTGTAAGAATACAGGAAAATGAGAATCTGAACGTTATATTTCTGTAATAGGTGTGGTTTTTTTCTGTATTCCCCCATGAATCTTTGGCAACATGGTGTTATTTGGTCCCTTTCATTTCCAGTGTACACTTCCGGCCCTGTCTTCTCCTCTATCTTCCTTGCCACATTCTGTGCCTGACCTCAGAAGTCAATTGCTTTAAGGCATATTTTCAGGGAGCTCCCTTTGTGATAATGCTGCCTTAAAAGTTGTCCTAGTATAAGGCTATTCTTAGATTTCATTAGGCCTAAACCTATTGCCTCTACTTGCTCTGGGAACGTCAAATGTCCATGATGAAAGGTCCCAGCACCATGAGGCAAACTACAAGCTGGTGGAAAGAGGACGCCAGGAAGCATCTTTCTCCCACATGGATGAACAACAGCTACTGTGTGTCAAGGTCCTATCTTTTTACAGTTAGATCAGAAAACTTTCTCTCTTCTAAACAGCTTCTGTACTTGGTGCTCCATGAGCAATTGTTGAGATCTCTCTGCAAGCCTTTCCTACCTGACCTCCAAATTCATCTTGGAATGGTTGGACTCAATGATCCGATGGGTCCCTTCCAACCTGGTTGTTCTATGATTCTATGATCTGTAAAGAAACTGTGATTACATCTAATGAAACACTGATAAATGTGCACAAATGACAATGATTTGAAACAGAAAGGGTATTCATCTTTTCTCTTATGTTTGACATGAGGATGAAAATCTCATAAACTCAGACTGACAATCTCAACAGGAAGTACAATGTAAGTCCTCCTGTTTCTACTAAACAACCCAGATATTTTTTCTCCATGGATTTATTTCTAAATTCACTTTACTGTTTATAATCATAGAATCATAGAATAACCAGGTTGGAAGAGACCCACCGGATCATGGAGTCCAACCATGAGAATTTCTCAGACATTCTTCATCCTTGCCTCTTTTTTTCTGTGACTCCATATGGTAACTCAAGAGCTTCTTTAAGGCACAAGCAGTTTCAACTCCTGATTAGCAGTCTACATTCAAACAATTAATGGAAAAGAGTTTATCTGAATTACAACTTTTTTCTCTCCTACTAATCAGAAAAGAATTTCTTAAATGACAAGAGAAAACAGTTACCAGATTGGTTAAAGCCAGGTAGATCCTTAGATCTTGAGAGAAAACTTTTAATCCTATTTCCCAAAATTTAGTTATATTCAGATAACTTGAACTATCCTAGGAAGGGAAAAAAGTGCTACATTTCTTACAAGACCCAAAATTCCAATAAATCATTTGGGACTGAGGTAGTGAAAGCAATGCAAAATTCAGTTAATTTGGGGTTTGGCCTCCATAGCTAATTTGACAAATGGTACTGAAATTTAATTGGGGTGGTTTTTTCTCTATGCATGCCTTATTTGTTTGGTGACTGTAAGGGTTACTAGCATGGCTTGTTTCCTTCATGTTACTGCTTTTCATAAAGTTAACTAGTAGAAATGGTGCCAAGAAAGAAAAAGAAACACCCAGTTGGTTCATGATTTAAAGCAATAAAATGATACACTATTAAAATGGCAACAATCTTGCCCTTACAAAGTTGGCTGGCACAAAACTAGACTACTTAGTTAGAAACTGCATGCAAAATGTAAAGCAATTAAGAGAAAGGCATATTTACCCATCGTTTTACTGAATGCCATAAACAACAAGAGCTAAAATTCTGGAAAGTAATGCTCTGCTTATTTTTCTAAGTAATATTAAAAAGCAGCTTAACTTAAATGGTAAACCATGAGAAAATCATTTCTAATTATTTTAAGTAATATTTAGATCAATTCATAGTAATCTCATTATCTTTCATGTTTATGTCAGTATTAGATTACTTTCATGTTTGTTTAAGGTCTTTTGCTTTTTTGAATGTCGGTTTCAAAGGCAAATTGAGCATAGTTAAAATAATCAATGTCCTTTGTGGTTTCAGCATATGCAAATAACAACAACAGTTGAAAGGAATCCAGTGCTCTCTTATACAAACTATTAAGCTTTTACTGAAGAAAACCAGAATCATCTTGCTAATTATATTATTCATTATTTCTACCTGCATATAGTCAGTAACTTCCAGTCTATGAAAGAAAACCATAGTGAAAGAATCATAGAATCATAGAACAACCGGGTTGGAAGAGACCCATCGGATCATCAAGTCCAACCACTCCTATCAAACACCAAACCATGCCCCTCAGCACCTCATCTACCCGTGCCTTAAACACCTTCAGGGAAGGTGAATCAACCACCTCCCTGGGCAGCCTATTCCAATGCCCAATGACCCTCTGTGTGAAAAACTTCCTCCTAATCTCTAGCCTAAAACTCCCCTGGTGGAGCTTGAGGCCATTCTCTCTTGTCCTGTCCCCTGTCACTTGGGAGAAAAGGCCAGCTCCCTCCTCTCTACAACTCTCTACAAGAGATATGCTACAGATATCTCTACAAGAGATCTCTACAAGAGATACGCTGTGAGAAAGAATAGAATCATAGAATCACCAGGTTGGAAGAGACCCACTGGATCATCGAGTCCAACCATAGCAGCTGGACAGACTCAGTCACTCTAGAGCATTGGACAAAAACTATTCTTTATTTGCATACGTGAATAGCTAGGAATAAGCATCAGCTTGGTGCTGAAAAGACCGAATCTCACCTGGGAAGATCTGCATTCACCTTCTTGCTGTCTAGACTTTTTGTATGACCTTCGACTAATTATTTCACTCTTTCTGACCTCTGGCCTGGAGCTAAACAGAATGGAGGTCCTTCTTACCTCCTCTTCATTGCCTACAGACAAAGTACAAGAAACTTGCGGTGGGAGTTATACATGTGCTTTGTGATGTGCTGATGTAGTGTGTAGCCTGGTAGGTCTCCCATCTTGGCTGCAGACACTCTCCCAGGTTGTACAGAATGCTGACACTAATCCAACAGGCCGTCTGTACATGAAAACACTCATTACATTCACTAGTATTTCCACCAGAGCCATAATTGCATTGGTGAAACATTGACAATTTCTCAGCACAAGTCACCTTCCGAAATGTTTAATGGGAATGGAAAATACCTGAACTAGTTGCTAGTGTCATACTTTTCATTTTTCACGGAAAGGTTCATTGGGCATTGGAATAGGCTGCCCAGGGAGGTGGTTGATTCACCTTCCCTGGAGGTGTTTAAGGCACAGGTAGATGAGGTCCTGAGGGACATGGTTTAGTGTTTGATAGGAATGATTGGACTCAATGATCTGATGGGTCTCTTCCAACCTGTTTGTTCTATGATTCTATGATTCTATGATTGCTTTCTCTTCACTTCCTCCTCGTGTGCTTTGTGTCTGACTGTAACAAAAAGAAAGCAAACGTTTTACTTCAAGAGCTCCATTGCAACAGAAGGAGCAGTGGGCACAAAGAAATGGCAACTCTTACCTCTCTACTCCCAGCCTTCCTGTTATTCAGAGAGGAGAGAACTGCCTGAGGTGTGCTGTGGTTCCTGCCAGTTTATGCAACTAGGATTTTTGCTGGAAGAAGAAGCCAAAACGTGGCAGGAGAGCAGTGAAATGCATGTCCAAGGCACAGATGAGTGTTTCCCAGATTCAGGAATACAAAACCACTAACATGTAGGAATCAGTAGGTTCACCCAAATATGAAAAATGTGCAAACTAGCAGACCAAAAAAGGAGAGGCTTGTAGAAATTGTAAACTCATTTCTTTTGCTGTAATGAATTGTAGAAAAATTATAGATACCCCACATTTCTCTTGAAAGAGCACGAGATGAGACAGAAGAGAAAAAGTATGTGAAACAACTTAAAGAGCAGATTTTCAACAGCCAATCACGCTCAAAATAGGACGTTGTTTCTACCAAATTCAAATTATGCAACTCTAAAACTTTTTCATTAAATAGTTGTGTTACACAAATAAAGCATTCCAAAAAATAGAAAATATTAAATATTTTGTAAAATCCCACAAGTAATTTGAGCATTTTTTGGAAAAAACACAATCATACTTGAACTGATACAGATGATCTAATAAAAAAATGTAGAGGAGGAGATATATACATATAGGAACCAAATGGAAAACTATATTTATCCTAATAACAATTATTATTTAACTGCAAACTTCAAGGTATACCAAAAGGAAAAGAAAAATGAAAGTGGGTACAAAGAAAATAAATATTCTGCAGTCTGCAGGATGGTGAAAGAGCTGCTCTTACAAGAGACAGAGTGTTAGCAAGTCAAAAGACTTAGAAAGCTTGAATCTCTCTTTAAAACTACAAATTGCAACAGTATATTTGCTTATATTTGTGACTGAGCTTCAGTGGAACCAAGAATATATTTCATATCAAAAGGAACACCAAGCAGTGAGATTTGTTAAAGAAAATTTTAAATTTCATTCTTTTGTTGCAAATATTGAAGCACTGACTCTCCCTGTCAAAGTTTACATTCCTGGATTCAGACTTTTTCTAAGAATCTCATCCAGAAATTAAAAAAAACCCAATATTTAGATGATGAAAGTATTTTTTTATTCTTTAGTGTTATTTTTTATCCTTCAATCTCACGAATTCTGAATATAAGGGAAGCCCAAATTCTGTAAAAGGTTGTTTGAAAAACAGAAGACATTAGAAGCTATTCAATAATTAGCATATAATTTAATAAGCAGTCGTCATTCTAGGCAAGACTAACTAAACATTATAGAATACAAGCATAAGGGAACACTTGATTTCTTTGAAACCTACATTTAAAAAAATTGCGAGGAAATAATTTACTACTATTAAAATTAACTTGTGGGATTTGCTGTTGCAGTACATTTTTTCCTAAATAAATACTTTATTTATGCATGTAATTATTGTATATAAAAGTATAACTAGTCATAACATCATAATTTTATTATGAATACTTCCTCTTATTGCACTAACTAAGGTGAAACTTGCAGCGCTAGTCATACTTAATTTAGGAAATAAAATCAGTCTCAGATAGTGTGAATTATTCTATTGTGACAAAATTAAAGAATTACAGGTATTTTTGATGCACTAAATGCTAAACTTTTATCCCAACTAACCTGAAGTGCACAGATGTATCGAGTCCAACTTCATGGTTGGACTTGATGATCCAGTGGGTCTTTTCCAACCCGGTGATTCTATGATTCTATATATTATTCCTGCCTTCCTTAGGTAGTAAAAAATCATAGCATGTGTTGATTTGCACTGTGAAGGTGCAAATTCCTCTTCACTGAAGTACCTTCTAAGCTAACTTATGCTGTGAATTATTCTAGGCTACTTAGTTACCTTAACAAAGAACCCAGAGGGTTTCATCCACATTAGTGGTTTAGTTCAGTTCCTGAAATTTACCTCCCATTCTTCTCCCCATTCCTGTGCAATAGTTCACACTAGGACAGTTGAACTGGATGGAATTAAAAATTATAGAATCATAGAATCACCAGGTTGGAAGAGACCTAAAGGATCATTGAGTCCAACCATTCCCACCAATCTCTAAACCATGCCCCTCAGTACCTCATCCACCCACACCTTAAATACCTCCACAGAAGGCGAGTCAACCACCTCCCTGGGCAGCCTGTTCCAGTGCCTAATGACGCTATCTGTGAAGAATTTTTTCCTTATGTTGAGCCTGAACCTCCGCTGGCTGAGCTTGAGGCCATTCCCTCTCGTCCTGTCCCCTGACACTTGGGAGAAGAGGCCAGCACCCTCCTCTCCACAGCTTCCTGTTAGGTAGTTGTAGAGAGCAATGAGGTCTCCCCTCAGCCTCCTCTTCTCCAGGATAAACACCCCCAGCTCTCTCAGCCGTTCCTCATAGGATCTGTTCTCCAGCCCCTTCACCAGCCTTGTCGCTCTTCCCTGGACTTGCTCCAGAGCCTCAACATCCTTCTTGTGGTGAGGGGCCCAGAACTGAACACAGTAAGATGAGACCTGTGGGATCACACTGGAGCTAGTCCAAATCAAATTTGCTTAACCTTCTAAGATAGATATTATTCATGCAAAGCATAGCTACAATTATCATCAAAAAATAAAGTACTGATAGAGTTTGAAATAAGGAAGCCTCATATTACCATCAAGGCTGTTGTTCTTTCTTTCTGATTAATCCCCTGTTTTTAAAATGACTCACTGCACAGAAACAGATAACTAGAAATCATGCATAATGCTAGTAAATATTGAGATCACATGCATTCAAGTTAGATCTGAAAAACTCCATGCTTGGTGTTGCTTTTCAAAAGGAAGCAGTGCTGAAGATATTACTATTTCACCTCCAAAGTTACTGAACCCTGTCGCAGTAAGAGCAATCAATATTGGTTAATAGGCCAGATCTGTGTTATTAGTATTCTTTACAACCTTGACATACTTCATTTTATGTACAGATTGCCTATGAAAACTTGGGCTTATATCTTGTCTAGACAATGCCTTACATGGCCATTCAAATTAATAATGTGCCAGAATTATCCTATGCTTAATGCAGCTGTGCTCTGTATTGACTCTGAAAATTAAATTTACTTCATGGTGTCTATTGACAGCTGGGTCTCAAGCATATTTAATGGATTTGAATGGAATTTGGGCTATGGCTTATGCCTCCAAGCAAAATGTTGATAGCTAATAATTTTCATTAAAAGTGAGAGTGTTTATCTATAAACGTTGCATTTCTCTGTGTATTAAATCAGCATAAAACGAAGTTTAAGATCACCTTCCAGTTAACGCAATGCGCTAAGAAGAAATCAAGAGAAAAGAAAAATAACCTATCTACTGTCTTTAAATGCAATTTGTTACCTTATTAACAATGTGTTTGCAAACGTGTGGTAAGGGAATCCTATTCCAGTAGAGAAAAATAACTTTAGTTCCAAGAAGGCAGAGACAATACCTCAAGTTGCATCTGGACATAATGAAAAACCTCATACATAATATATTTATTGAAAGCCCTAGAAATTGAGCTTCTTTATTTATTGACAGACTACATACAGCATAGGCAGTGCAAGTTTCTTTCACTTCTCAGCTAACATACTTTTAACTTGGACAGAGGACACTACTTTTTCTGAAGGAAGTAGAATTTAGTCACCATATCCAATTGTTCTTTGGATTATACATGAAATATCCAAAAACTATGTAAGCCAATACCAATACCAATTTTTCTGGTCATTTTTTCTATTCCAGAACATGTTCTTAAGACATATCTAACAGAAACAAATTTTATGCACTACTAATGTGAGATTGACTTCTGCCACTAAACCTGCAGGTAGACAGTCACACAGCTAATTACAGGAAAGGCTAAAAGCATCTTAGGTAAATAACCAAACAATTTCCTTTTTATAATCAATATCAACATTGGTTCTTTTGGCTCTAGCAGCCATCAAGTAAGCAGATAAAATTGATGTTTTTGGCACCCTGCAAGTGATTATTGCCTGTCCAGTGTCCTTGGTAGAGTTACAGTGCAAAATACAGATACATTATTGGCTTGACAGAAGGCATAAAGACTGTATGTTGCTTTTTTTTATTATTCATGGTCTCCAATCCTTCTTAAGTTTGAAATTATCACTTTAAAAACATATTTTGACTATTCTGCCATTTTTAAACACAAGAAGAGT
The DNA here is from genome assembly GCA_033558105.1 of Coccyzus lansbergi. NCBI lineage: Eukaryota > Metazoa > Chordata > Aves > Cuculiformes > Coccyzidae > Coccyzus > Coccyzus lansbergi. Next base: position 416,060 of record JAUMJK010000166.1, read on the forward strand.
GAAAATCATTCTTTACAGTTTTCAAGTAGTAAACTCTCCTGGACAATACGATAGTCAAAAATATTCAAGCTAGAAAAGTGAAAATGAGGAGATAGATCTCCACAGTGTCAGATTCCAGGTCTGCAACACACTTTACAGAAGACTTTTTCCTACATTTAGCAAATGGTCAGTTCAGGAAGGACTGTACTGGGTCTTAGCAGAAATAAAGCAGGCCTGAAAAGCAGATGCAAGTCCCACATGCTCTACAAGCCTTTGTGAAGTCCATTAGCAGATACTCTGGCAATTTACATTACATGCAGCAAAATTGTTTCTGTTTAGGACCTTCCAAAATATATTGTGTGCAGTACAAACCACTGACAAAAATTATTTCTTTATTTTTGCTACACTCTAACAATTTCTATGCAAAAGTCTGTGGCAAGATTAAGAAGAAAGATGAAGGCGTAAATATTACAGGTGTAATATATTAGTGTTTGATAGGAGTGGTTGGACTCGATGATCCAATGGGTCTCTTCCAACCTGGTTGTTCTATGATTCTATATATACAGATATACAACAAAGATACGCTATTTGTGTATATACATACATATAGACATTTATAGAAATACACATACACTTAAACATACAGAATAATGCATAACCCAAAGAAATTTAACAGAAAAATGAATTACAAATAGAAAACAAATATGACACCTGGCTCAGCCTTCTGGGAACTGTCAGAAAAAAAAAACAGTCACTGACTCACATCACAGGCAGCAAAGACAAAAAAAAAAAAGGAGTAGTAGTTTCATGTGGAAGAATGTTCAAAAGGTCAATCAAAGTTGCAGGATGTAATGTATATAAAATATAAGGATGGGCAGTGGCATACAGGCCAGCACACTATAAAAAGAAAGCAAGAAAACATGATGGTACCAGCTGGCACATCCTCCATAGGAGGGAAACATTAGAGATTGGTAGAAATGACTGGATTCAATGATCCGGTGGGTCTCTTCTAAGCTGGTGATTCTATGATTCTGTGGTCTCAGATGAAATGTGCTGTGAAACAAATATTGAAAGTCTTCACAGATAAACCTAATTTCCACATTTTCTTCTTGTGGATGTTTCACCTTAGAGTTCAAGCATGTAAGGGTTTGATAATATTTTTTATTGGAAATGGCTTGTTTGAAGACAAATTCCTTGAAGATTCTTCGTCTTGGACTTTCCATTGAATTCCCTACTGAGGAGAAGAACTTTGCCTCTGTACAGAATAAAATCACTTTGTACACCATAAAACTTTCATGTACCCCAACATATGAGAGATCTGGTTAAATTTAAGAACCTTTTAAGCCAGAATCCCATGGCTGCATCCCCACTTTCTGAGGACACAAGCTGACTACAACTGTCTTTCCTTCTACAGCATTTTTTTTCTGAAAAAAAAATGCTAAAATAACATACTACTCTCTGACAACAGTGCCTGGTTATGTCTTTTATCCTCTCTGAGTTATTTTGATCGCTGGCAGTCCCGCTATGCATTTTACCTTTCCAAAAAACTACACACACCGCAGCCTTATGCAGAAGTCCAGAGAGCACAATGTCATCCCACTTTTGTATTGAAATGTATGTTTTTTCTTACATTAAAACAAATTAAGAAACCATTGAGGTCAATCTTATTGCAAAAGGACTAACTTCTAACCAATGATGACAAAACTGAATGTCTTTCAATACCCAAGATGAAACACCGGTTGGACAATACATTCTCAGTTCAATAAAATTTCGTTATTTCTAATGGTGGGTTTTGATGCCAAAAATTCTCTTCCTGTGACTCTAAGCAAACAAAAGAACAAAGGTTGTTTCAGTAAAACTATCAGAACTGTCCAAATTGTTTAGTTATGATTGTTCAGTCTTAAAACCCAAGAATCCCAGGAAACTCAGCTAGTCTTCCCAAACACAAAAGAAAGTCATCAATTTTCCTTTTTATGCACTTTAAAAACTTATCAAACCTTTCAAAATATTTTTCATCCTAAATTTTTGCATCTGGTAGTGATGGTTGAAGTACATTATATAAGCGTGAAGACATGTCCCTAAAGAATGCTTTAATAGCAAATTCCATCTCTGCAAATGTCAGCAGTATTTTTCCTCCTTTCCTTTCACTTTCTTTCTCTTCTATCTCCTGGCTTTTCTTTCTGTGGGGGAAAAGAAACTCTGTAGTTTTTCAGAGCTTATCTTGTGATAGAGTAATAAAGCAAGACTGTATTGCATCGAGTTCACACATTTTAAATGTCAGGAATTGGGAATCATATTTTTGTCTCATGGAAGTAAACCTGATTTCTAAATTTTACACAATAACCATAATGTGACACCCTGTTACCTGAAATTTCCTTGGCATATATACTTTTAAAGAGGAGACAACTAAGACATTCCATTTATGCTATTTGGCTCCTCTGTAGCTACAGAAAACAATAGCTACAAACTTTTAATTAATTTTTATAATACCGATCCTGATAACATCCACTCATGGGTCATTTTTAATTTTGAAATAAAAGAAAGGAAATAAAATAATTTCCCAATAGCAATAATAGATTCCAGTTTGCTAGAATGCATAGCCTAATGAACTAGTAACAGCACTGAAAATTTTACTGATTATGAGCAGGGTTTTTTTCCTACTCTCTACTCCCATCACATAAGCTTCCTAAACACACCAGGGTCCCAGCGTATACAAGAAGGTGAAACAACGGATGCAGGCTATAAGATGGGTCACAAAAAACATGCTTACCTCCTCTTTGGATGGTCCAGTAACCTCGTTATCACTAGATCCTCACTGTACAGCTCCACTTGCTGTTTGAATCTTGCCTGTAAAATACAAGTCAGTCACTATGAAAAATAGTAAATACATCAATTATATGTCTATTTGATGTGGGACAGATTTCAGTAGTTTGGGGAGGACCACAAAGGAAGGTAATGCTGAATGTAGCAGCACCCCTGTAAAAGAGTGACTAGAACATATGTTGGTAGCTTGGATTTTCTAATGAAAAGTGCTTTTATATTCCTTTAAATCCTCCTAAAATTTGAGTATATTGTTTATAATTTCACCTGCATAACTTCCAATCTCCAGATGGATTTTATTTGCATAAGAGTTCCCAGGAGGGCTTTGCTCGACAGAAACCTTGCTGAACCAATTACAGAACTAATCATTTCTTTAAACAGATATTTGTAAATAAAATAAAAGATCTATACAATATGTCAGATGTGAAAGGTTAGGCACTGTGCACAATAACAAAATAATTTAATTTTAAAATAAATTACTTTGCCTTAATTAATTGAGAGGTGAACTGAGCCTCAACTCCCAACATAGTAAAGAGAGAATACTCATGCTTATGCCAAAAAGCAGATTATAAAAAAACGTGGGGCTGAAAACCATTTTCCCTTTACCAACTTACACAAGCATAAAGTTTCTTCAAGCAGAGGAAGGTCTTAGGAGCCAAGCTGGAAGCTACTGTATCACTACATGACAGGAAAGTGGCTGTAAAAACTACAGAATGGACACTTATGTGCTTTATTTGACCTTTAGATATAGTTTCCCATCCAAAAGGAGACCCTTCAAAAGTAACAAGGTGACAAAATCAGCAGTATTAAATCTCTAACTACTGGCAAGTATCTGGAGTGGAGTCCAATAACACATTTGAGATCCACTTTTTTCAACAGTATCTGTAGTGGCCAGTACAAGTATCGCTTTTAAACTCTAATCTTTAAATTACTATGAACAAAAATTGACAAAAAAATCCCATAGGTTTTCTATCCTGATCATTTTCCACCCTGAAAGTTTTTTGGAAATCATGACTGTTATTTGGAACTGCAGCCACAGCCCTGGAAACAGGTTCACGTGTGACTGGTGATGCCTCTAGGAACTTTCCAGTAAATCCTATAAACTCTTCAGAGAGGCAGAATTACTCATATGCATAATTATCTGAAGGACAGATAATTATCTAATAGTCGTTTCTTTCACTCTGAAGTTTTAAAGTATTAATTTATAATAGCAACAGTGTATTTCTTTTAGTGGAATATTATTGCAATTGGCCTAATACGTGTATTTTATCTTTTATCTCCCAAAGCCTGAGGGATGGAAGGAGGGTGGAAGGAGAGGGCAGAAAAACAGTAAACCAGCGACTGCTCTTATCTTTGACATGCTGTGAATAGACAGGATATTAGACTAATACCCACAAAATCACAGATAAATGATTATCTTGTCTTGATTACTACTGCCCTTTAACAGGCTCCTCTTTTTAGCCAAAGACATTAGTTCTAATTTATTTGACACAAATTTCAAGGCCTTCTGCCAAGAGGAGAGCAAAAGCTTCATGAAAATGTTCTTAGCATAAATTTGGGACATCACTTGTAAAATGAGTCGATAAAAAGAAAGAAAAATCTTTCTACTGAAACCAGAGAATCTCCCAATTTAAAGCAGTTCTGGTTTCTATATTTTACCAAGTATTTATAATACAGACTTAATTCACCTTTGATGTGAACTTCCTAGCAAAAGCTGCGGCTTAGAGACTGTCTATATTATAAGCACTTAATCATAAAGTACAGGACAGCACACTTCATACCTTCATATGATTTATTTCCTTACAGAATAACCTTTAGAAACATGAAAGCTTTCATTTTTTTCTGTTGTGTTTCCGTGCTAATTAATTTTCAAGAAGAGTCAACACTTTATTTCAACTGCCAGGGAAATTATTTGCCTTGCCGTAGGAAAACACATCACTGTATTATGAACCTCACTCACAACTGGCGATGTTCCTAACGGCCTGGGATGTTGGTGAATAATGTCAATGTCAATTTGTTATGTGTGTTCCAACCAGCATTTTTTTAACATTTTGGATCCATTTCTGCTGAGTGAGTAATACATGCTATTGCTTTCACGGTTACACAGGTTTAATTAGGAACAGTTAATTTGGCCTGTGATTTTTTTGTTTGGTTTTACCTTTTCGGTATTTCTAATGTCACGTACATAAGAACTGAATGCATGAAGAAGCATATTTTGCCCTTCTTATTAGCAAGGATCCCTGGGCAATACAGAAGGTGCATGCAGAGGGCTTCTCCACCCCAGTAGTCAGTTTGCGGTTACTGCAGTTATCATTTTCATCCTTGGTTTTGCTGGTTTATGTTTTATGTAATTCCTAAGTGGTTTTGTGTGTAGTGAGGCTGTCGTTCAATAATAGGAAGATGTGTTTTCTCCGCTTCTGCTATAGCTTATTTTGGTTCTGGTACTTTTAGCATTTCTCATCTTAAACCCATACTAAATTTCATCATAGAATAATGGAAGAATTTGTGTGGGGAGAGACCTCGTCTAGTCCATCTTTCTGCTCCAAACAGAGCTAATTTCCAGGCTATATTGTGTTGATGGGGTCTTGTTCATCTGAATTTAACAATCGCCAGTCTCTAGTTTTAGAAAAACCAAAGTGGGAATTCTTCCAAAGACACAGCTTAAAGAGACATAGAGGCTATTCAAGAGAACTAATTCAGTACAACATAACTTCTACGTATATACAGTTCTGAGTAATGCCTAACACTTTAATTGATATTATCTGAGTATTAAAAAATTACTATGGGTCTAGAAGGAAAAGAGTGAACATTATTGGTTGAGTAAGAAGTTTCAAGTAGTATATTTGTCAATATTTCTTTAGACCTTCATTCAAAAGAAACACTCATGAATATTCCCATCAAAGCATTTTTTTCTCCAGAAACGATAGAATATATTTCTACTCTAGCCTTGCTGCGGAAAAGACTCAAATGTCTGATTAAATTCAGGGATTGGGAATAGTTGCACTGATATAATCCAGCTACTAAAAATCCTTGTGAAATTAAGTCAAGGAAATGATTTCGAAACCCTTAAATATAATTTCTACTTTATTCGTGGGAAATAAGAATGATCTGATTAGAAAATGGCAGTGAAGTAGAGTTATTAATTCTTATTTTCTAAAACATGTGCAATTTTCTTTATATTGATTATGACATTTTCATTAGGCTTCTGAAAAAAAGATCATATTCAGTTACCTATAAATTTGGTACATTTTTACATGGAGCCAGGTCCTCACTTGCTTACCCACTGAAATTTCTATTCACTTAATTGGAAGCTCTCTGTGCTTAAAGAGTAAAAACTAACTAACTGAAGAGAGAAAACAATCTGTCTAATTTTTAACTCAAGAATTTATGAGTAAGAAAGGCAATTTACTATAAATGCTAACAATAACATGTTAACATTGAGACTTGTCATAGTTAATGACTGTAGTTTTTGAAGACAATTGTTCAACAACTTTGTGCAACAGGAAGCCAAACGGTTTGGAATAATATTATTTATTTGGATTAAATACCACATAAGTTAAATTTGCCTGAAGCATAGTTACACTGAATAGAAAATAGAAGCTGAACTGATTGGCTTTAATAAATCTAAAGGTTGAACATTCAAACCTTAACTGAAGAATACAGAGGAAACATTCATCCGGTTCTTTGTTAGAGATTCTTTATAGAAATTTGCCAGAACAGTCATAATAAGACGTGTAATTAAGCCATCAGGCTTTTCAGAGATACATCTGTAATAACTGCCAACAATGAAGTGTCTTATTGTGGATTATACATCATGTAATTTAAGAAAAACAACTGTAATTGTAAGTAAAGCTTATGGCATCATACCTCACGTTTACACAGGTGTGATGTTATAACTCATCAGACTGAAAGCTTTCTTTATCACCAGACCATTATAAAAATATCTTACAACATTGCCAGAAGTAATTGGATGGTTAACAAACAAGTGTATTCACCTGTTTAGAAACAGCTCTGCATGCTTTGCATGCAATGTCTGTGCTCCATTACTTAAATCAAAATGCTTTAAATATGAAGGTAAAGTTAAACCATTCTGGGCTCTTCTGGCTGGTCAGTTTTGTATTACTGGCAAATCTGCTCCCACTGCATTCCAAATATGAATGTGGGCCAGCGTATCATGGGAACCTCCAGTCCACATTATCTCCTTTTGCATCAGTGTGTCTTGACACAGAGAACTGGTCCCATTGAAGGATCTAATGCCAATTCCGTGTAGGGACTCATCTAGCAGCTGTGAGTTGAAGTAGCCACTGGCATAATTGGATACACTGAGAGGCCACTGCCAATATCCATTGTCTGGGAACCGCCTGGCTAAGCCAGGCAGAAGAAGGTGTATCAGCTCAGGAGTGGTTTCCAAACAGTTATAGCTCTCCTCTGTGCTTGTCAGTGTGGATTGGAGCTGGTAAAAAGCTGGTTTATGGTGAAGAGTACTTGGCCATCATGCAGCCACTCAATCACACCCCATTTCCCACCAACAGACAGAGCCCATTTAGTCCATAGTATTCCCTCCTTCAACACTCAGCTTTTCTGGTTCGTGGTCACCTGATATAAAGAATACCTCACTGGCATCCTTCTGTCTTGCTTGTAATTGTGTATACCATCTCTTCTCCATTTGTCAGCATGGACATGCTCCCTGAACAGCAACCATTTGAGCTGGAAAGCATTTGTGTGCTTTTTACTACCTCTGGGTCATGCTCTAGACCTGTTTTGAGCTTCTATTCTCATCTAAAGTGAAAGAGCCTTGAGATGTAAAAGGACATCTAGAAATGTGATCTTTACCTATATATAACAGCAGCAAAGGAGCAGAGAACTATACTTTTGGAATCAGTATTTAAGAGAATTTCATTCACTGACCAGTGCTGAAGTAACATGACTTGGTTTTGAGTCTATTGACAGACCATCCTTTTTAAAGATAAGGACAGTAATAATGGCAATTACAGTAACTGTTCTTGCATTGTCAACTTTAAATTTTTACAAGATACTGATCTGGAGATTGTTGGCAGTCAGTCAGCTGTCCCCCAAAGGTAAAATAAGATATTCTAGGACAATATATGCTCCTTTTCTAATTTCCAGGAATAAAATGGGGAGATCAATAATTTTAACATTTCCATAAAGAAATATTCTAAAATACCATTAAGACCTCTGATATTATAAATTATTGTCTGCAGTGATTAAAAGGGTGGTTTTACCTGACATATAGCACTAAATCCAAATATGTAAACCCATGAAGTAAACAAAAAATTTCTACTATCTTCATTTTATGTACAAACTCCAGGCCAATTTCTCAGCTGTTGTACTTCAACTCCTTCTCCCTCTATACAGATTTACTCTTGATAGTACTCTAGGACTGTGTCCTTATTTAAAGATGTGTTTCCAGGAGGAATGTTGTTGTTGTTACTTTATTTTTTATTCCTAAATGCAGGAAAGGATGAAGAAATGTTATGGGGAGAAAGAATTTAAGACCATTCTGATATTTTTTAACTTATGTCTGAAGCTTTTTCCTTCCATCTTTAATTTTTTCTTTTCATTTTGTAAATTCCATGTCTTGAATATGATATTTTCATTAGACAAAGATTTAGCAAGGTAAATACCTCCTTTGTACTAATACATGCATGTGCACAAGCACACATGCACATAAGTATCTGCAGCCTTTTCGTATATTATCTCTTTGATCTCTGACCACAACTACACCCAGCTTAGATTAATTTTGAAAAAGGTGTTAAGAATAATGGGAAACAATCAGGTGACAGTAAAGTTGTACATTTAATGGACTCCTTTTGTTTGTGGTACTGCAGAACTGAACTACTCAGTGAAAACTGTGAAGGACTGGCTAGGTTGTTTAGCACATTTCATTTTAAATTAACTGGCTATTGGTATTTTATGTGGTAGTTCATACAATCAACAAACACAAAACAAAGCTACTATTTTTGCCTCAAAAGGTTTCCAAGGCAAATCTAGTTACATTGCCCTTTACAACGTTGAACTGCCAGTCAAAACCCCTGTGTTAAAGACCAATTCTGTTTTGATCTTCCCAGCATCACCTTTGCGAACAAACATGGTTAGAACTGACTCAAAAAAAAAAAAAAATGAAACAAGGGAGGGATTCAATATATGGACTTGCATCCCTTTTAATATGTTGATTGTTCACTTGCACCTAGTCATGCAATTAAATCTGATAACAATCTTTCATCCCCTCCTGAAAACTCCTGAGCACCAGCCTGTTGTCATGGATTATCTGAGTCTATCATTTTCATAGAATCATAGAATCATAGAACAACCAGGTTGGAAGAGACCCATCGGATCATCGAGTCCAACCACTCCTATCACACACTTTTGTTAGGGTCATGTCCTAATGTTAGAGTGAAACAAGGAAAGGGTCTAAGATTTCATTAATTCACCCTGGTTTTTCCATGTCCTCATCATAGCTTAAAGGTGTTCGGGGAAACTTAGTGGGGCTCTGAATCTAATATTCAGTCTGTATTCATAAACTTGGAGAGTCTTTCTTGGTGGGAAAAGGAGGTGAGAAACTGGAAACTACCTACAAAAATGTTAATAAAATTGTGGAAAGAAATAATTTGTTGTGCATATGTTGTTGTATGTTCTTTTAAAATATTTTAATAACAACTAATTGGCCAGTTAAATTGATATGGGTGTACAGAGCCAAAAAATTTCAGGCATGTGAAAATAAGCAGTTTAACTACATCGTGCTGAAGTGAAGAAAGAGCAGCTTGCTGCACACCACAGACTATGCAAATGCCAACAGTAACAGAGTGTGTATAAATGGAACATGAATAAAGGATCATAAACAGTAATTTTAAAACGTATAGTCTACAGTGTTTTGTTTCAAGATTAGGTTAATTGAATGTGAAATGTTAGTTTAAGGGAAAAAAGTGATACATTAAGATTCACAAATCCTGAGTATAAGTGAGTTAAGGAATACTGGCATAACTATAAAATAAATTTGACCCAAGAGCATGAAGATAATCATGAGCTCCTTTGTCTTCTGGACCTTTGGGTTTAGTGCTTTATTTTTTTATTTCACTGTTTGAAAATGTATTTTAAAGATTTACATAGTTGCCACAGAATAATATCTTAAATATGTCTGGATAGAATTATGACTTAGAGGAATTCAGCCATGATAGGTCTTCTATTGAAAAACCTGCCATAACAAATTTTAATTCATAATTGTTATTGAATAGCAAAGACAGATTTAATTATCTCCATTATTGACCTGTTCTAAGCAAGTACTTTATGTTATAAATCCACACATTATTACCAAAGAGCAGGCTGAATGCATAAATTCTCTGCCAGTTCTCTCAGCAGGTTCTTTATGCCACAGGAAAACTTCTAAAGGAATAAAATATGTCCAGCTTCCTCCAGCTCACCTAGCTATAATGCAGACACATATTTGTAAGGGTTGCAGGCTCACAAAAAAAAAAATTATTATCTGAGGATTCAAGAGAGTTAAATAAGTCAAAACCTGAAATATTTTATAAGCCCATTTAAAAATTCAGTAGTGAAAAAGTGGCTTTGATTGGTTGTGGCACCAGACATCAGTTACACAAAAATCCTTCAGCAGCTCTGCCATTCAAACCCATCTGTTCCACAGTCATCTAAAGGAATGATGACATTGTGTGAAAACAAGTAAAATGTGGGATTCTTTTTCTTAGCTGGAGAAAAGAAAAGGGGGATAAAATAGCAACGATGACCTTGGTACAGGACATTTCCCAGGGAATTGATGACCGCCGTGGACCATCAACTCTCCCAGCTAGTCATTAATCGCCACGAAGTGCCCCGTGTCTGGCTTGTTATTGCTTAATTCAATTATTTGTGGTTGTGGCATTTATTCTGTGAATATTTTATTGCTCAATCTGCTCTCTGTCTTACCTCTGCTCCTCTTAAAGTCCATCTCACTGGTGCAGGTTGGCTCAGCTCAAGAGCACCTCATATTTACCAGAACAGACCATGGTTCACACACTTCTGTATGCCTTCTATTTCATTCAGATATGATAACTAGAATGGAGTAATAAAAAGTGTACTTTTTTATCTATGTTAGCAATTTCATGAATTGCAATTACCAAACAATGCAGGTAGAATCAGGTTTTACTAGGCAAAAACATTGCATATATACAAGCTCCATAACAAAAATGATTGATCCTGCTGCTTGAAATGTCATCATTATGCTGAGAGAATAGCAGGATACTTCAGTAAAAGCAGGAAATAGGATGGTGTGATTACTTTTTGTTAGTTTGGGGTTTTTTTCTCCTACCTTGTATCACCCTTGTTCTTATTTCTTGTTCTGAGTACGCAGCATGACAAGTCTTTCAGCATCAACCTGGTTGTTTCTTCCTTAATACTGCACCTCAATGTTTATTCTCTCTTCTTTTTTTCTGGCAGTAGAAATGTTATGTGCAGAAATAGAGAGATAAGGTTGCTGGATTTTTAAAAAATGTGGAAATAAACAAAGCTAGTTTTAACTCCAGCAATCCGTTTCACCAAAGAGCCACACAAATATTTGCACCAGCACAATAGAGAGCCTTGTCTGGAACCGGAAGGGAATACTGAGAAGTAAGAATGGCTTAGACACCCTTCCGTGGAAATAAATGCTTCTCTAATTACAATGTGAAAGTTTGTATTCTCTTCTACAGGGAAGGCCTTCACAGTTCTTTGACTGTTTGAAGGAGCCATTAAACAAGTCTAAATGTAATCTATGTTTATGTTACTACTAATGTAAAAGAAAAAGGACATTTCTGAAGCAGTGGAAAAAAAATAGATATAGAAATGGAAATTACTAGATAATGTTTGATAGTTAAATCACAACTTACACACAGAGGTCCCTGGGGTCAGATAGGATGTATGCAGAAGTGTTGAAGGACTTGGCAAATGCCACCACAACATCATTGTGTCATCTTTTAAAGTTCATAGCAATTGAGCAAAATCATTAGCATTCAGAATCATAAGAATCAAAACATGGAATTTGGAAATGTGATGGGGATTGGTTTTGCTTTCTACTTGGTATCATTGTCACACACAAGAAAATGCAGAAGTTGTTTTACAGGAGGCAATACTGCTTTGTGTCACCTAATTTCCTTGAGCTCCTTTGAAATATTGCCTAACGTATTTTTTTCCATACTCTATTGTTTCCTTCCTATGAACAAAACAAGTGATGGTCTCTACCCCTCTCATGCAACCTCGCACATTCAGAGGAACCAATGAACTAGATGGAAGTCCCACCAGAATTTTTGTAAACTCTGTGCAAGCTTATACATACAACCTTTATTTCTCTCATGACTTGATGAATGATACACCCAAGAATGATTGTCTAGTCCATTCTATTTGATGCAACTAGACAGGCAGACATGACAGGGATGTGTGATTGAGCTCATTCACCAAAAATCTCATTTCTGCTCATTTAATGTTTATAATCTCTATCTGACTAATTTCATTTTAGTTTTCTATTAATGTCATCAAAGAGACGATGAATCTGAAGTGTAGGATTGCCAGTCAGAAGATTTAGACTCTGGTCCCATCTGTGTAACTTCTTTGTGTGTGAATTCTTGGTACTCACTATGCACTACTCAGTTCCCTAACTTGAAAAAAAAAATTTTTTTTAAAAACCCCATAGGTCATACACTTTTAAGTTATATGTATTCTACTGACGACTTTTTCCAGTTTTTGAAATATTTTTATTGTTTACACACAAAAATCAGGAAGGATGCACATATGAAGATGCTATTATCAGAATAAGCTTGTGACTTTGCTTCTCAAAGTGTTAAAAAATAAATGTAGAAAATGTGTGTAGGTCAAGATGAAGTTTTAGGTACAAACACACACATGACTGCCTATACACACACTAACAAAATAATTCCTAAATTTTTAAGTGCTGCAATCCTTTGATAGCATAACCATAGTTAATGTTGTGTCAGGGTTTCCACTATAAACCCTCTCTTTTATAACTAGGCAATAAAATTTTACCCCAGGCATGAAGTACCAGGTTTCAGCACAGCGGCTGACATTTTTATATATACATGTTTTCACACACATAAAAAATAAAAAGAAAAAAAAATAGAAGTGTTTAGCTACTTTAATACATACAAGTATAACTAATATTAAAAAGTTTAAGATACTTTTCAGTTGAACTTATATAATACACACACAGACACACACACACACATATATGCGTAACTCTTAAATACCTTCTCCTTGTTACTGAAAGGGTACTGGAGAAGGATTATACAGACGCTTCAACTAGAAAACGTGCATTCATTACTTACATCTAAAGGAATAATTGTATATGACCAGATATTTGATTGAAAGTTACTTTGTTCAAGGAAATATGAGCCCTCCCACATGGCTTTACCTCCCAGCCACCAGCAGTCCCCTCACCCGCGACATGATACACTTCATTAAACACAGAAGTACTTTGTTGCATTAGGGGGTTTAAAAGTGGAAAGGTAGGCTCCTTGCACTTCCTATGAGAAATGAACATTGACTTCCTCTGAAGAAAATCTAAAGGGATTTGCTTAATAGGACTTGGGGCACTGGAGCAATTAATAATAGATTGTGTCATAGCAAGGGCTTTGTTTTTATTTAAAGCAATAAATTACAAGTATTATATTTATATTTATTCCAACTTAAACTCATTTGTAATTGACATGTTACTTAGCCCAAGGCTTTTAAGATCTTTTAGTATAATTAAATTAATAGAGAGTTATAGATCACTGCATGATAAACAAACAGCATAGACTTTAATATGACAGATATCCAGAGAACAGGCCCTGTAAGTAGATCATTATTATCGGTTTTACCTTCAGCAAAAATACAACTGAAATAGCAGCAAAAGATTCGGTGCAAACAATGATAAGTCTAAGGGTGATTTGTATAAAGTTTCTTTTTTTTCCGAACTTGATAGTTAAAAAACATATTTACCAGTGTAAGGTAATAGTAGTCAGTAAAGTAAGCTTTCCTATCCCACCACTCGATCATAATTTTGTTTCTTCCACTCTCACATCAAATACTTTGGATTGTTTTTTCAAAGAAGTCACATCATGTAAGGAGTCACTGAAAGTTTGGACACTTTGATTTCCAAGGGACCCTTCTAGTCCTTTGGTCCCCCACATGATAAGGTTAGGTATACCATTCCCAACAGTCCCTTGATGAAACATTTAATAAAGTCTCTGATACCTGTCGTAGACACTAGTGATGAAGGTCTGACACTTGCCTTGACAACTTATTTTGACATCTAGTAATCCTGCTTTTTCATATCTAACAAAAAACAATTGGTATTTAGAGCCTGTTTCATCCTGTTTACTGCAGCCATGGAGAAAAGACAATTCTGTTTCCTCCGGCTGCCTTTTAAGGCCAGTATGAAAAAACACTCTCCTTGTTCTTCTTTCCTGTACATCGCACACATTAAAGAGCAAACTGCTCAGCCTGTCTGCACCGGAGTTGCTTTTCAGATCTCTGGCCATTTTCTTTTCAGTCCTGTGGAGTCTCCCACACCTCTGATGAAATGCCCCATGAGATACTCTTCCCGAGCACTTAGAAATGCTGAGCAGAGCAGAAAGATATACCATATGTTTATTCACTTTGCTCCTTTTAATCTTTCCAGGATAGTGTTTATCTTTTTCACAACAGTGTGACATTATTGACTTGTGTTCCACTTGTGATCTACTAATACCTTTAAATCCCTGTCTACTGGCCTGTTGCTCAGCCAGTTTTTCTAGATCCTGAATTTGTGTGCCTGATTAAGCCTGTCTATCTTCACTGTTTCACTCGTACCTCTTGAACTGCGTTTTAGTTTTCTTTGAACCATGCTTTCAATCTGTCAGGAGCCTTTTGAAATGAAATCCCATCCATCAGTATTATGCAGTGCTTTCCATCTCAGCGCCACCTACAGATTTAATTACCACTCCCTTTTCCTTCATTCAGATCATTAATTAAAGTACAGAAAAGGGCCAGATCCCTGACAGTCAAATGTAGAACAGACTCAGTGCTTCCTTTCATTTTAGAAGTAGTCCATGAATAAATACTACTTATCAATGATTTTCCAATTGGCCTTGTACTCTAGGGGGTTTCCTCAATTTTTAAAGGTGTGTACCATGTCTTTTTTTCCTGTTTTTCATACCGCATCTGCCCTCATGCGTCCTCAAAAGTAAATGCAGCAACAGCAAAAGTGATATTTTTAATTCTTTAAATATCCTGGGTTGAGACGTTTCAGGATCAGCATATAAAAGATAAAAGACCTATTCCTTCTGTATGGTTTGGCCTTCTGGATTAGCCAAATCACATCTTTGTATTATTGTATTATTCTCTCAATTTCCCTCTCGAACCCATTAGAAGACCAGAAAACAACAGCCTTCAAAACTTTTCTGCTGCAATGGAGCTTATGCTGATGATACCTAGTTTTAGAGCAACTCTGTTCTTTTGGGACGCTTTCCTTTTCAAACTATTTGTCGCCACCTTCTGTAAATCAAATGGAGACGAAGGAATAACTTGCTCACTTCTAAGGTCAGTATTTGCACTAAACATTCCCTCTGCTCTATAGTGAAATGAAGAATTCCTGAATTTTCCTGATGACGTCTTCCTTTCCAAGAGTTTAAAACGCATGCTCTTTTCTTCTCTTTTTCATCATGGTCCTTTCTCCTTTCCAACTTGTCTTACTGTTTGTAAATGAAAGTTATCTTATTCCCCACTGAGCTAAAATCTATTTCTTCTTTGCGAGTTCTATTCTTACATACAAATGTGTGTATGTGTCATGAAATAGATACGAGTATATATGTGTATGTGTGTTTGTAAAAACATAGTCTTACACACACACACATATATTTGCATCTATGTTTATATAAATTCCTATTTTGTCCTACTTTTCTTCCCTAAACTCTCCTTTGTACAGCTTGTCCCATTCTAATAATTTTTATTGGGGCTTTCTGCTCTGGGTGTCAGTTCAATTGTGCTGCAGTCTGTATTACTCACTCTGTGATGTCAGTACATCATAATTTTCTGAACTAATCCCAGACTTGACAAAAATCTTTTCTCTTTTCTGGTACTTGCTGTCCCAAGGAATGATTGTTTAAGGAACAGAAAGTGACCTTTCTGTGTTGTTGCTCTTTCTGAGCAGCTAATTGATTCCAAATAACAGAAATCACATAATATTCCTGTTTTATCGAATTCATCAGTATGGATCTGTGCACTATGCTTTTTGCACATTTGGATTTGGTTTTTTATTCAATAGGCAGCTACTGGTACAGTTGTACTCATATAAATCATTTCTATGGTCTTTTCCAGTCCTAATTTTTACTCAGGCTCACTGAGGATGTTTGTTTGAAAATCTATGATGAAAGGCTGTCAATATGGAGATTACTTTAAATACATGATCACATTTGGTTTGAACTTTGGGGGTGGTGTGTTGCAGTGGGAAGTTGACTATCAGAGTGACAGTCTTTGTTTGCTATGAGGAGGCTCTAAGGAAGCAAGTAAAATATTTGTACTCTCTGCTATAAATTAATAGAACAGACTTTTTTTTTTTAATCTAAATTGCAGTACTAATCATAAAATTATCCTACAAAATTAACAGCACTGAAACTGAACATGTATTAAATTTCTTTGGTTACGGAGTTTTACTAGCAAAAGTGAGGGGAAAAAAAAAAGACTTAAAAGTAAAGAGAGATTTTCTTGTACATTTATAAGCTCCACTTATCACATTGAACATCCATGTGCACTTTTAATTTTTTTATGCATGGTAGTTCTCCTGCACATGAAGGTCTCTAAATATTACCAGAGGATAAGCACTCCCCTCTGGGATACACTTATGATGTTCCCGCATAGATTGTTGTCACATGAAATAATTTCATATAATTACATTTACAATGAAATTACAGATGAAATTAATTCCTTCATATGCACCATAGACACTAGTGTAAATTAAATAACTTCTGAATTAAAAAAAAAATCTAGCTTTTAAAAAAGAAAACTCAGTAATAGTAAGAGGCCATTGTCACATACTTATACACAAAGACTGGTTTTTTCCCTTGCTCAGTCCCGAAGTTTTTAATTGTTTTACCTGTCATGCTTAATACACTTACATCACTGAAATATAGTCCAGGCAGTCCTTTGCTTTCAGTTCAGGAGAGCTGATAACTGATATGAAAGTCAGTCTAGAGGGTTTTTTCATGGCATCACCTCATGCTATTACTGCAAGTACTAATTTTCCAGTATTTAATTTTCCAGACATCTATACTGTACATTTGTTGTGTGGTTAAATAACTATTTCCATCTCTTTCAGTAGCTAAATTGTTAGCTTCAGCTGGTACCTCTAACTGATACAGGTTTAAAAACAACCTACGTCTAATTTGGTACATAAATATGCATTTGTTTCTTAATTTTGGTGTTTCAAGTTTTGAAATTGTAATCCAAATGACTTTGCCGACCTCATCTTGTGATAACTTATCTTTTGGACTTAGTAGAATTAGACTAGGAAGAAAAAAACTTGTCTCAGTTATTGCTTTGTGATAAATACTGACCTATCTTGACTCTCTAATTGTGAGTGGTATCTATGCGTAAATCAGTGTCATAACTGAAACTAGTTTCTGGGGAAAATCCTGATACTTTGAAAGATAATGAGAGTTTTGCCTTTTTTATTTCTTGGGGGAAAAAAAAACTCATTCTGACTCTGAATTGGAGAAATAGACATAGTTGCCTTCTTCAAAATGTGGCCAAGAGCATACTGTGTCCTCATTCTCATGGTGATCTTTTATGAAGCTGGGTTCTGACATCACCTGCTAACATGAAGAGCATGGACTTACTTTTTCAAATTGTTATTAACAGCTTCAGCAATGTAATCTCTTTACTGTTTTGAACTAGCCCAAGAAATACAAGATAATTTGTTTTAGGGACCTGTAACTTAAAGAGTTGATCATCATTCTCAGCTCAGCTTGATTCTCATCAAATTATCCATAAAATTTTGGTACAAGGAAACATGGGGAAAATGTTTCAGCTGTCATGTTATACAACCCTCTGTGTAAATGGAAAGACTTGCATTCACGAAAAATTGTATGTAAAACATTATAGGATTACAGTAGACCACAAAAATCAAGCCATAAGCCGTCATTCTTACACTGAAATGGCTATATGCAATTTTCTAATAGCTTTTTCTCACTAATGGTTTTAATGAAAAGATATTTTGAATAGCAAGCAGAGAACAAACAAGATAATTTTTAAAGTGTTGCCAGTATGCTTCTGACTGCATCTTGCAGTAATTTAGTTCTCTAAATAATTCCAGTTGATGTACTCTTTGGAGCAAATCCCCGCAGAGAACAATGGGGTTGATTGTTTTGTTAAGTGCAATTGTTTCTCAAAGTACAGTGTTGGGCAGGGAAAGGAGTGGTTCAAAGAAGCCCCTCGAATGAATGGGTAGCACATGGTTGTCAACCACAGGTATTAGACCTTTTCAGCATGGAGCTTCAGTAACTCAAAATGCTAAAAAAAAGAGGCAGAAGGAAAACTGTGAACACGTCCTAGAAGCACAATGAATTCATCGTCTCAAATTAGGTAATTTGTGGCCAACCTCAATTTGAATTTTTAACATTTTTGGAAATGTGGTTGATTTTGCAATGCACAACTATACAATCTAATATAAAGTGCACTTCGACATTTTGCAAAAGATGTAACATGCCATGGGACTTATCAATAGCACAGACTCTCAGGATATATGATGATTTGCAGGTTCTTAATCATCATTTCAAGTAGTAAAAATTACTTGATAAACCAAGAAAAAATAATCAAAATAAGGAGGAATACATTACAACAAAAAGTTGCCTTAAATACATTCAATCCAATTCATAGCTGTGCTCAAGCTATCTCCTCTGCATGACTTTCCTGCAGCATCTTCTGACCATTGTAGAAATTCCTCACATGCTAAAGAAGTTAATGAAATTCATTCAGTTCAGCATGATCACAGAGGAGCTAATTCAAATGTACTTCTAAGAAATATGGTATCTTCTCCAGCTAAGTCTTGCATGCACAAAACAAAATACAAAAATTTATAGTCACTGTTACTTGTTGACAATTTTAGTTGAAATAGAATTATATAGCAAAAACATCCCTGGGAAGCTGCCCACATTTTGTTACTTTGTTCACAACTTAAAATTAGCTGGTTGGTATTGTGAAAACTTATTTCTTTGGTAACCCTACATATTCCATTCTACTGGAGTCAAGAGAAATCTTAGATTAAAATATGTGGGATATTTTGTCCCATTCTGTGCCAGGGAGTGGAGGCAAGCTAAAAACTAGAAGATCCACGGAGTACGTTATGCTTTACCTGCCTTTCAGATCTTGAAAGCCTCATGAGACCAGCAATCCATAAAAATGCCATATCTTATTAGCACACCTGTATGCTCAAAATGGCTTATTTTCTTTTTTATGCATTAAATTCAGGCAATATTGAAATGAAGTGTCACTTCAGAAATCAAGGTAATTTATTTTGCAAATGTTGAAACAAAATCTGGGACTTTACATTCTTTTCTCTCCTCTAAAGCTGCAATTTTCATCAAATAAACAATGAGCCCAAAGAAACCTTTCTCAGTATCTAATATCTAACATCTGTGTCAATCACAGAAAGCCCTCTTATGGTTCTTTGCATGGAAGCAAGCAGACCCCATCCCCCTCTGAGCTTCAGTGATTAATGAAGTGACTAAAACGTTCAAACATCTTAAGGAATTTGGACACCTAATCTCAGTTATTTTAAGTCAACTGATATGTCCACAAGGGAGCTTTCAGTTCCCTACATGACCATAACTTACACATGATCCTTTCCATGTTTTTCTTGATTTCTTTTCCCTGTGAAAACAGAAAAGACTAAAACCTGGAGAAAACAGTAGGATTTACTGCACACTGTTTGAAAGGCGACAGCAGTACAAATGTTTCTTTTCTGCCTTTCTCTGTTACTGGCTAATAATTGATCACTGACAGTTTCTGTCTCAGCCTCTATTCACCCAGTTGCTATTCTCCCTCTCACTTACCCAGAACTTTGAAATGCACTGTAAAATGTCTGCATATAGGTTTTACAATTTATCCAAAGAGGTACCTTAATTTTTTTTATGGCAGATCACATAGTCATTTATTTTTACAGATCTGGGCTTTGATTTTCATGTTCTCCATTCTCCTGTTGTTCCCAGTACATCAGTGACGACTTCTGCACTTGGATTCATGGTGCTATTACTGCCATTTTCTCTAGTGGACCTGTTTCTCTCATTCCAGCTAATATCACTGATTAGCTCCATTGAGTGGAAGCCCAAATGGATTTATGAATTCAGGTCAGCAACACGGGCAGGTGTTCTCAGTTGCATTTTTTTGTCTGCATATAAAATATACTAATATGCAGTATATACTAAGGCATCTCTCTACCTCTGTTGATGTATAACTGGCAGGATGAACAAGCAACAGTGAGAGTTTACATGCAAGCATAGAGGACTTATATATCAGCAATGTTCATCTTGCTTTTGAGTGACTGCTAACAGTTTTTAATATTAGGACAGTAATCAATGTTAGAATTTTAATTTCAAAGCAAATTAAAATCACCATAGAATCATAGAATGGTTTGGATTGGAAGGGATCATGAAAGTCATGCAGTCCAACCCCTCTGCAGTAAGCAGAGACATCTTCAACTACACCAGGTTGCTCAGATCTCCATCCAACCTGACCTTGAATGTTTCCAGGGATGGGTCATGTAACACCTCTCTGGGCAACATTTTCAGTGTTTCACCACCCTCAGGGTAAAAAATTTCTTCCTAATATTTACTCTAAAGTCCTCCTCTTTTAGTCTAAAAACATTACCCCTTGTCCTATTGCTACAGGCCATGCTAGAATGTTTTCCCCCATCTTTCTTATAAGCCTCTTTTAAGTATTGAAAGGCTGAAATAAGGTCTCAGAGTTTTCTCGTCTCCAAGCTGAGCAACCCCAACTCTCTCAGACTTTCTTCATTCTGGAGGCGTTGCAGGCCCTCAATCATTTTTGTGGACCTCCTCTGGACCTGCTCCAACAGGTCTATGTTTTTCCTGTGTTGAGGGCTCCAGAGTTGGATGTAGTATTCCAGGTGTGGTATTCTCACCAGCGGAGAGTAGAGGGGCAGAATAATCTCCTTAGATGTGCTGGCAACACTTCTTTTGATGAGACATAGGATATGACAGCCCTTCTAGGCTTCAAGAGCACAGTGACGGCTTATATCCAGCTTTGCATCCACCAAGACTCCCAGGTCCTTCTCTGCAGGGTTGCTCTCCATCTCTCCATTACCCAGCCTGTATTGATACTGAGGGTTTCCCCGGGCCCAGGCACAGGATCTTGCACTTCACCTTGTTGAACCTCATGAAGTTTTCACAAGCCGACTTCTCTGTCTTGTCAAAGTCCCTCTGGACTATCACAGTATCTCTCTACAGGAGGGAGCTGAGCTGTTCTCCCAAGTGACAGGGGACAGGACAAGAGGGAATGGCCTCAAGTTCTGCCAGGGGAGGTTCAGGTTCTATCTTGTGGGATGTTGATGTGTCATTACTCACTAGGGTCTTACAGGGCTCACAGTTTTCAAAATAAGCTTGTCTTGTTCAACCTCAAGCCAAGTGATGTCATGCAAAATTCACAACTTACCATGTATAGCCTTATTTTCTTTACTGCTCTTGCAGCCATTCTCTTCTCTAGGTACCAACTAAATAGATAGTACAATGCCCATGCCACTGGGTGCATCCACACCAGCAGCGTGGGGAGCAGAGCAGCATGGGGAGCAATTCTGCAGGTCTCTAACTAGTAAGACGATACACAAGTTGCTCCTTATTTCAGCCACTGTATCACCCCTGTTCAACTGGCCTCCACAGGGGTAAGGCATTTGGACCATTGGTTCTTCTGAGTTGCCATACACACTTACATATATTGACAGCATCTTCATTCTTAGAATCATAGAATCACCAGGTTAGAAGAGATCCACCAGATCATCGAGTCCAACTGTTCGCACCAAACACCGAACCATGCTCCCCAGGACTCCATCCACCCGTGCCCCAAACCCCTCCAGGGAAGGTGAATCAACCACCTCCCTGGGCAGCCCACTCCAGTGCCCGAGCTGTTTAACCACTTGGACACCTTCCTTCTTCTTCCACTTTCCCCTTTCTTCTCTCCCCCCGTGCAGCCAAACAGAGTTTTGCTTTACATGAATATTATATCATTACCTAAAAATTATTTCCCTTTGGAATGATTATGCCATTAATTCTAACATCCTGTAATTTGCAATAAAATAATGCTCTGACTCCTGAATCTTTAAACAAAAGGGATATCAGTGCTCTGCAGAGAAAGGCTGTTGGAAGCAGAAATATAAACTCCCTAGCCTAAATCTTAATTACAAATTTTATTTCTGTAACAAAGAGTAAGATTTCAGTAGTCCTCTATTTATTCAGAATCTCTTTATACAGGTTTTCACAGCAAATTAATTTGTATAACACAGGAGAATTTTGCTACGGTTGTGACTAGACTAATGCCATTTTGGATAATAATAATATCTAAAACGTCAACATCACCCTGAACAGGAGAAGCAGCGGGAAATATAGAAACTTTTCTTTCCTGTGGCTTATGGAGTTATTTGCACTGTTCATATTAGCACTGATAATAATTTATTTGGTGAAATTAGCCCTTTCTGTTCAAGAAATCAGAAAACAAAATAAACGTTTACGGGCATGTGTTCTGGACTCTCTCAGAAGGGAAGAACGCCATTAAAAAGTGCAGAGATAAAAACTAGGACAGCACAGTTTGGCAAATCATTTGACAAAGAATATAAAGTAAACAGATTACAATCTGGATCAGTTACCTATCAAGTAGTTCATAGAGGGAGCATTCATACTAAGAACTCATTTGATGGCTTAAAGCACACATTCTGTTTAATAACTAGATAGTGTAACCATAATTAATAAAATCTACTTCCACCTGAATTAAATAATTGGAAACAAAAGGAACTTTACCAACATTTTAGAACTGGGTTCTGCAGGAAGATTTCAGCTGATTTTTATTTTATTAGTTGCAGACATCTAGTAGGAGGAGCTATCAATTTCATGGTTATACTGATCTGAGTATGAGGTTGGATTATCATCTTCCTAAGATTCCTTCCAGCCTGAATAATGCTATGATACTATGAGTCTGTGAAAGAATATTGTTCAACTGTAGTTATTATATAATATACATATGCTATATTTATATATAAAGATAAATATATAGCAACTGATATCCTATATACATGTTTTACTGAGTGTTATTCACAGATTCTGCAGGATTCATGACGAATAGGTAAGACACGTAAGCCTTTAATCAGCAGACTTGTTTGCCTATACAAAGATCCTTATCCATACCAGAGGCCTGCAACATGGTTTAAAAATAATGAATTATATCAATCCTGTTGCTTTCAACATTTATTTCTGGCAATTGCTTGAGGATTGAAATAGCTTGTTAGGATAGCAAGATCTTTAGAGACTGGAAATAACCTTCTGCACCCAAACACTGCAGTATCATTTATTTTTAAGTATATATAATTAAGGCCCTGATGAAAAGATCTCTGCCTACTGAGAAATTCAGTACCTCTGAGGCTGGTGGCTAAGCAAGACATTTACTGAAAATTAAGTCTAAATTATCAAGCTTTTTTTAGAAATTGTTTCAACATTGGCCTCTCATGCCCATCTATTACTGATTATAAGGTTTAAGCAATTTTTCTCTGATACTGTAATTTACACTAATACTGTAATTTTAGTCAGAGAGTTCCAAAGCTGTGCAGTTCTTTTCAAGCCCACAAAGATAGCGGTTTTTTTCCCCTACTCAATCTAAAAATGCTGTTCATCTTTTCTATTTCTCATTCTGGCCCATCTCTTCTGCAGTAGCTGCAGGGACTGGGCTGAGGTTAGCAGAATTTAGCTAAGAGAGTTCAACAAGTTTATGGTGTTAACAACAGGAAACCACCACACTAATCTGCAGATTGCCTACCTTCACATACAGGGCTATTCATGAACTTGTGCTGCTGTTTGCCTGCATTTCAGAACTTCCATTGTTTTATATGGGAGCTTGGAGGCTGGTTTAATTAAAGCGACCTGAATAGACATACAGTATGCCAGATGTGCATTATAAATATAGAGCAGGTTATGTAATGGTAAGCCATCAGGAAATATATGGGAATGGTTTGTGATAACTCATTGTTAGCTAAATATAAATCCTAATTTATTTCACTGTTTTAAACTTACTACTTTTTTTTTTTAACTAGCTCAAAGGAACTTTCTTTGTATTTTTACTTTTTCCTTTTTCTACTACAGCTTAGCTTTCCCATGGGGAAAGTCTGCTTCAAATTAGTTCATTCTTGTGACCAGGTACTGTGCAATGTGAATAAGGACTGTAGCATCTGGGCTAGATCCACTGCAGGACTAGGACAGGGTATGTTGCTATAGTTGCTTCTGTCCACAACAGAGATGTCTTCAAGTCATGGTTGCCTGCTGTCTAATTGCTAAAGCTGTTTGTGCAACCCTGGTTCAGGACATACGGAACCAGCTTTCACTGGGTTAAAAGGTAGAATAAAGTGCATATTCTTCAACGACCTGTATGCTACCATATAAAAAAAACTCAGCCCAGGGAGTTAGTTGCCACATAAGTTGTAAGCACAAATACATGTTTCACAAATGGTTTACTTTTTTATTTGAAAGCCCATGAGCAATTGATCTAATAGCCAACAATTTTCAGATTTTGGACTATGCTAATTCCTAAATATGGAATCATAGAATCACCAGGTTGGAAGAGACCCATTGGATCATCGAGTCCAACCATTCCTGTCAAACACTAATCCATGTCCCTCAGCACCCCATCTACCCATGCCTTAAACACCTCCAGGAAAGGTGAATCAACCACCTCCCTGGGCAGCCTGTTCAAATGCCCAATGACCCTTTCTGTGAAAAACTTCCTCCTGATGTCCAGCCTAAATCTCCCCTGCCGGAGCTTGAGGCCATTCCCTCTTGTCCTGTCCCCTGTCACTAGGGAGAAGAGGCCAGCTCCCTCCTCTATTGATACTATATTGATACTTTTTGCATTTCCTCTTAGTCTCTTTGCTCTTCTCCACTAGCAAAATGAGCTTTAACTGTTGAAATAGCTTTTTATAAGCTAATCTTCATATCAAAATTGAAATATTTGTGACAAGAAACATGTTCCTACACATTCATTCAGTGTTTTTCCTGTCTTTTGCCTAATTAACAGTTTCACCTAGTAGATGTTTTCAAAGTTGACTGGGCAGGAGGTGTAGAGCAGACAAATCCCCCTGTTTGCTAATTAATTTCCCTCTTCTTAAGATCACTAACAGAAAAATCAATGGTCACCCAGCACGTGAGTTCTTTATAACCTGCCAATGATTTAGCGTAATTTGTTGAAAGATTTCTCAAACATTATTCACGAAGAGGTAAATGTATCAAAAGGTCCTTACAAGCGAGATAGTAAAGAATGTTACAAATATCTAAGTGCAGAATTTTGTTTCTGTAGAATTTACACTTCACAGCAAATAGAAATCCTAGACTTCTGCAGAAAGCTCCCTAATTTTACCCTTCCTTTCAAGGAGTTTCTACATCAGAAAGATTATCTGACTAACTTGGGAGAGTAGAAATGAGACACAACCTCTCTAGCTTCATCACCACAACTTACCCTACGATTCAACTTGTTGTAGTGGGTGCAACTGATACAAACTGGAGTAAGAAATCAACTTTTCATATCTCAATTGTCTCCTTAAATCCACAACATGACTTGATGTGGCTCAGTTGTGAGCCAATGGGTATGTTTGGGCAGTCATTTTCAAGTCTCAGATGTTACCTCACACACATCTTCTGCAAAAGATTTTGATGAATGAATTTGAATAATTTTCATGAGCTTTGGGAAACAAATCAGGTCCTCTGTAATTAGGCATAAAAGCTTGCATTTATTTATGCATGATCTTCATCTATTACATACATTCAAATTGCTTAGAAACCTAAAAATATCTTTCTCTCCTTTTTCTTTTCTCTGAATCATTTAAATTGTAAGGAAAGGAATGTCTCCATTGAATTGATCTGTTCTAACAGACTCAATGTAAGTTATGTTAACAACTTCTATAATGCATTACTGTTCTTTTTGATTCCTCACAGGCACCAGGCAAAAAGGAAGGAAATCATGAATTTGGTATTCACAAAACTAAAACCATACTGGTTTGGATAAACAGAGTTCCAGTCATGACTCAATGCAAGTAGGAGGTAGATTGCAGCAGTTCTGACAAAACAGGCCACCATGCCTATCACAGACAAATTCTAGGGATCTTGACAAAAGGGGGATAATAGCCAAGCCCATCAGAGGATGGGCTATTTCAGCACATTTCCTCTGCAACCTGAAACCTCTGCTCATGCTGATATGAACCCCTCAGTGGTTATCTACACACCCTTACCAGATCTAACTCTCTTGGAAAATCTACAGGTGGCACTGCATGATGCCCATACTCCTGACTTGATTTAGATAGCTGGAACAGTTTTAGGTACAGCCACCTACAGAGGTTGCAAGGATGCACATGTTGCAGTCACCAGCTCTGGGCTTCCAGTGGTGTTTCAGAGCTTTCAGGGAATTCATTGATGCATGGAAACACTTTGGCAGTTACATGGTTTAGCCTTGCCTGCCCTTGTTGTATTATTTGCTGCCTGGCACTCAGTGCATATGCAGGAAGTTGCAGAGTAGAAACATGGTCATGTTTATGAGACAGTAAAAAATCACTTTTTAGCTCTGTATTTACTAGTATTCTGAATATGGTATTCATGTGCAGTGACATTGAATACAAATCAGAGACTATCAATGTTCGTTGCAACTGGACACATGGGTAGTTCTCAATATGTGGCCTTTAGGTTCTTTATGGACCAGCAGCTGCCCAGGCAGTAGATGAAGTCAGCAGCTGACTCACACCTGCTAGACTCATTCAAATCTTGGCTTCTGTCATTGAACACTAATCCTTTATTTCCTTCTGGCTGGCAAGAGTGTTTTAAAAAAAACAGGTTTGGAAACTCTGATTCACCTTCTAGATCCTGGAAGTAGAGTACAAGAGTGCTATGGTCAGGTATGACTGTGTAAGATTCTTGTACTGGAAACCAGAAAAAAGACAGCTACTTCCACAATGATTTGTTGGTTGCCGTTTTTCAAATGGGAATTGTACTAAGCCCTCCTTCTGCAAATAGCAAGAGAAAGTACAGTCCCAGAGCTGCTGAAATGTCATGGTACTAATGGTCAACAGAGGTAGCAGACACCCGTAGTCCAATGCACATTCTCTGTTTTATAGGGCAAATGTGAATCTCCATCCTGAGAGAGCATTGTAGACAGTCTTCTTGGCCTCACTGGGACTTCACCATGTTACATCAGTATTTCAGTGTTCATTGAGACCAACAGAAAAGCCGTTGACTCCACAGCCTTGTAAACTGGATCACTCAACCAGAATGAGAGAGTCAGGCATTGGAACCTTGCTTTCCAGGTACTCATCGAGGCAGTTCCTGGAGACAAATGTAAATCTTGCCTTCAGCACTCATCTGATAATGCACAGTCAAGTTTTTGCTCTTATCATCCCAGTATTCCAGTGGCACAGGGACCTAGTTTGATTTTTACATATAGTTAACTTAATAAATGAAAAAGGCAAATACATAGAAAAGAGTATTATATTTCTAGTATTGTGAGAGTACTAATCTATCTTCTATTTTGTGATTGTAAATCTGAGTGTTTGAGATGTCACAAGTTTTTGGAGTATTGTTATTCACTGGAGCAGAAGGAAGGGAAAGCAACATGGTTGTAATGCCAACACCATCTACTATATTCTGCTTTTTCTAGTATAGTTTCCACAGGGAAGGAAGGCAGCCTGTGAGAGGTACCTGATGAGGGATTATTAGTGTTAGGTGTATATATCTAACATACATGTGATTTAGATTCCAAAGAAAACTCAGTAATCACAGTCTTATCACACATGTCATCATTTGAAATTGACAGGCACAGCGCTCCTCTTATAATTAGAAGCTTTGAAGGTTAATTTCCTAAATTACCACATCATCAGGAGGATGAAATTTAATCTTTCTGTGTGTCACAGTGGACCAAGCCAGGGATTTGATATGTTTGGAGAATCCTGGACTTTGTGTATTTTTAGGTGGAAGGAAATGGCAACATTTCCATATAACAATGTACTGTGCTTGCCCCTCAGGAGAATGTTTATATAAAGAGTGTTTTGGTAACATAGGGTCATTTTTGAAACAGAGAGACCATTGCTTTCTTTGAGGTCACAGCCTCTAGCAAGAGCCTGTAGACAGGAGTGAGTCAGTTCCTAACACTCAAGAACAAAAGATCTCTAGAACAAGTCTAGTAGGTGATGGCTGGTGGATGCTGCAAAACCTGAGAGAGGCAAGCAAAGAAACAGTGAGGTGCCACACAGAGTAAAAATCTATTGCCTGAGACAAAATATTGAACTCCCAGTTGTCTGTGTGAAAGTGAGGACTTAAGTAGAAGTAAAAATGAGTGAATGCCTACAAACGAAGATATTTTCTGTGTCCATAATAGGGAAAGGCTGTCACGTTGAAAAGAAAAATTCCTGAAAAAATTTTGCTCTTATTAACAAATTTTAACATTCTAATAGGGTGAACCTTTTGTAATCTTTGGGGGGCAAAAAAGTAGTTATTTTCACAAACTTCCCAGGGGAAAGCCAATATGGGTATTTAACATACACCTTGTCAACTCTCCCTACAGAAATTATCTAGCTTCTTTGGGGAGTGAGCACTACACAGTGGTAAATGACCATGCTATCTTTTTCCGCAGTCCCATATGTGAAATAACTACATTTTTTGCCCATGATTAATGAGATAAGTTCAAATAAAGGTTATGCATTTAACTAAACCTCAGCGGCAGAGTTATGAGACACACATTTAGTATTTTTTTTCTTCAGAAACTACATGGTGTTCTCATTTGCTGATTGCCAAATTATGTCATTCAGCTAGAGTTTTTTGTTGATATTCAGGACTACAGAGATATCTTATTTAAATAGCAAGATAAACTCTTAGTATAAAGGAAAAAAATTGCCAATAAATCCCCCTGTTAATAAGTATCATCTGAGACTGCTCATATCACTCTTATACTAAAGACCACAATTACATTAATAAATCTCCTACTGATATAGACTTACTACATAAACAGGCTGTAGCCTAGAGAGGTTATACAATCTTCAACTTTTTGCTTTATTTGGGAGAAAAGTGCATGGGAATATACTGTTTCTACTTTTTCTTCTCATCTACACTCATGCACCAGTAGATATAACACAGCCACTTCAACCTTTTGAAAGGCTTGTCAATTCATGTCATTTGTTTGGACATCTTGCTACCAGCTGTAGAATGGATACAATTAAAATATGTGGGAAGTGATAAAACTTTCACTATAGAGACTGGAGTGCAGCACAAAGGAATCAGCTGAGGGGTTTATGATAATAATTTTGACTTATGTCTGCCCTGACATCTGCAAGGTTGTGCCGAGGTACTAGAATAAGATTTATATGAAGCTATTGAGCCATAGCAGTATCCAGCCTGGTGGGGGCAAGGAGATCACAGCTCTCCCAGATGGATCCTTTCTCTCTCCACTTTTTGTATCTTAACTACTGGGATATTTCTGGAAAGATTTCTGTAGGGTTTTCAAGGTTTGTCTTTGTACCAGAAGGATATATTTGAGCACTGATTGCCTCATGCAATTCAGAGTCAGAATTTAGGAATGGGAAAGGAGGGTGCCTGAAAGAGTATCCCAGTATCTTTCTGACAAAATGTAAAGTAAACTGAGCTGAGCAGAAAGAACAGAAAGACTTGAAGCTAATATGAAAATTTCAACCATGAGTCCTTTGGTTTTAACTGAGGAATACTTTCTTTTTTCAGGAGTGATAAAATAGCTATAATAGTACAAACATGGTAATAACAGATACATTTTTTTTCATAGTTTAGAAAATCACTGGATTTCTGTTGTGTCTGTAAAAATATTTATAAGACCACTGTTCCTTTGATTTTACTCAAAAAGAATAAGACAACCAGAGGTCATGTGGTCCAGAGGACAGCCACAAAAATGACCAGCGGGCTGGAACACCTCTCCTGTGAAGAAAGGCTGAGTGATTTGGGGTTGTTCAGCCTGGAGCAGAAAGCCTCCAGGGAGAATTTGTTCTTATCTTTCAATATGTAAAGGGGGCCAATAAGAAAGACAGAGAGAGAGGGGGAGGCCTGTAGTGATGTGATAAAGGGCAATAGTGTTCAACCAAAAGAAAGCAAACTGAGGTTGGACACAACAAAGAATTTTTTTATGATCGGGATGGTGAAACACTGGGACTGGTTGCCTAGAGAAGTAGTAAATGCCCCATCATTGGATGTATTCAAGATCAGGTTGAACAGTGCTTTGAGCAACCTGATCTTGTGAAAGATGTTCCTACTTGTGGCAGGGAGGTTAGCCTAGATGACTGATGGAGGAGCATTTGGCACTTAACAGTTCTGGTTATTCAGTATGAAACCCTAGCCACCAAAAATTCAAAATAGCCCAAATCAAAAATATCGTGATGCTTTGCACTCTTATAGCCTGCCCCTTACCTGCTAAGCAAGTCAATGGGTTGAATTGTTTCTAATTACTGCTTTTTCTAGGTGTGAAGTTGGGTTGCATCACATTTTCTTTGCAGGTCATTATATCTAAACCCAAATCTCAACTGGAACTGGGCAATTGAAACTATTTGCAATAAACTTTGGTCATAGTGCTACCTATTTCAAGTGCATTTACACAGGAAACATCACAAAGAACTAATCCTCTGTGGTTACTTCAGTAAACTGCATGAGCTGAAGCTCACTGCATGTGCAGATTTTTATTTTTATAAAACAAAATGGTGGAACACTAAGTTCTTCGTGTGATGAATTAAAAAAAGAAAAATAATTCAAGACTCATCTCAATTTGTTAACACATTCTAGCATTAAAAAATATACAACTGTTGCAAAGGGATTCTGTGCTTGCTGTTACACAGCAGAAAGATCTTGCTTTGACCTATACCCTTTGAAACATCTCCGTATTTTTAACTTAAAAAATTACAGATATCTCTTGTTATATGCAGGCACATTTAAGAGATAAAGTTCAAGCAATTTCACTTGAAAGTTGATTGAGATATATTAAAGGAAAGGAGAGAGGTTTAAACCACTAGGTTGGATTAACGCAAATTGATTTGTCCAAGGTTATTTGTTTAGATAATAGACATAATAAAAAGAAGGCCCTGGGTCTCACAGAGGTGAAGCTCTCAGACATCCCATCCTGTCATCATGCTCAAAGCTGGTTCACAAGGGGGCATATTCCATTTAGGCAGGAAAAATTCAATTAGGGTCATTCTGTGGACTTAGGGATCCCAGCAGGGATCAGGACAGGTAATATTCAGATATCATTGTCTCACAACAATATATGCCAATGAAAGACGTTTTTTGCCCTACCTTGTGCTCCCCATTGTGTTTTCCAAAACTATGTTAATACAACCATAGAATCACTGGGTTGGAAAAGACCTTCAAGATCACAAAGTCCAACCATACCTGTCCACTAAGTGCTCCATCTACCAGTCTTTTAAATACCTTCAGGGATGGTGACTTGATCACCTTCCTGGGCAGCCTCTGCAAGTGCCTGATAACCCCTTCAGTGAAGAAGGCTTTCCCAATGTATAATCTGAATCTCCCTTGGTGCAGCTTAAGGCCATTCCCTCTCGTCCTATCACTTCGGAGAAGAGAACAACACCCACCTCTCTTCAACCTCCTTTCAGGTAGTCATAGAGAGCAATGAGGTCTCCTCTCAGCCTCCTATTCTCAAGGATAAACAACCCCAGCTGTCTCAGTTGCTACTCGTAAAACTTGTTCTCCAGTCCCTTCACCAGCTTCATTGCTCTTCCCTGGACTCTTTCCAGAGCCTCAACATCCTTCTTGTGGTGATAGACACAGAACTGAACACAAGATTCAAAGAGCAGTCTCACCAGTGCCGAGTATGGAGGGAGAATAACCTCCCTGGACCTGCTGGTCACACTGTTTCTTATACAAGCCAGGATGCCATTGGCCTTCTTGCTCACCTGGGCACACTGCTGGCTCATGTTCAGTTACTGTTGACTCCTCCAGGCAGCTTTCCAGCCACTCTTCCCTAAGCCTGTAGCGCGGCACGGGGTTGTTGTGCCCCAAGTGCAGGACCTGGTATTTATCCTTGTTGAGCCATATGCCATCGATCTCAGCCCATCAATCCTGCCTATTCAGCTCCCTTTGTGGCATCTCCCCATCCTCAAGAGTATTGACACTTCCTCCCAGTTTAGTGCTGTCTGTGAACTTACTGAAGGTACATTCAATCTCTTCATCCAAGTCACTGTTAAAGATATGGAACAGAACTGAACCCAGCACTGAGTTCTGGTGACACCATTTATAAATGACCTCCAACTTGATTTAATTCCATTTAGCACGACTCCTTGGGTCAGATATCCAGATATTTTTTTAATCAACAGAGAGTATGTCTGTCCAGGCCAAGGGTGACCAGCTTCTCAATAGAATAGTGTGATAAATGGTGTCAAAGGCTTCACTGAAGTCCAGGTACACTACACTTCCAGCCTTTCCCTCATCCATTAAGCAAGTCACCTTGTCATGGGAGGATATCAGGTTAGTTTGGTCGGACCTGCCTTTCCTAAACCAATGCTGAGTGGGTCTGATCACCTGGTTGTCTTCATGTGCTGTATGATAGCACCCAAGATCACCTGCTCCATGATCTTCCCTGGCACTGAGGTCAGATTGACAGGCCTGTAGTTTCCCTGGATCCTCCTTACAACCCTTCTTTTAAATGGGTATGACATCTGCCAGCCTCCAATCAAATGGAACTTTGTAAGTCAGCCAAAACCACTGGTAGATGGTGGAAAGGGGTTTGGCAAGCACTTCTGGCAGCTACCTTAATACCCTCAGGGGGACCCAATCTAGCCCCATAACCTGCCTGCTGAGTCTGAGACAGGGAGCATAGGCTATTATTCCAGTGGTCAATCTCCATCTCATATTCTCTGATTGTCCCCAGACTTCTCACCTCTTCCTTGAGCTCTGTCCCCAACGAGGGGAGTTCCCCTACCTGAGCACAACTCCCTCAAGTGAATTCCCTAGGGGTGTCCGATACCAGTGCAAGATGGGGACATACCCTGCAGCCAAGCATCTGGGTGGCAACATGCACCCACTGGGGCTCTGTCTGGGAGGCTGTATCAGTCACAGTTATCAGAGAGCTTGGAATAGCCTTAATTTTCTGCTGAGTGACCACCATGACTCACTGGTTTTTGATATTAAAAAAACAGATAAACTAATTGCAGTATACTTTATTAAATATATCCAAAATAATAAAAATGGCAACAATTAACTACTATCAACTGTAAAGAAATAGTTACCAAACATACCCCAGCTTATTACTTTGGCACCACATAATACCTAAAATTAAAAAACATCTAGCATATACAGAAATAAAAAAAATAATTAAGAAAGAAATGTTTTAAAAATCTTCAACAATTAAATAGCTTCTGAGATCAGACATAATTTTTCCTGCAGTGCACCGTCAACTAAGTACAGGTGTCAGCACATGTCTGAAAGTCATAGCAAAAACTTAGGAAAGTTGGATTACATTTTAAAAAAAATTCATACTTTCAAACATGTAAATACCAGAGTTGCCAACCCTAACATTTCAAAATCATGGGAGACATCTAAAGTCACAAGGGTGACTAAAGCACTGATTAAATATGAGACAGTGTTTGATCTGTCCTTTTGATTTGTAATGTCTTCTTACCCTCCACAGTATGAATTTGTCACAGTTACAGAGGTGTCAGTTGTTCACAGCCTAAGTTGTTTCTGGTTCACACAGCAAGAGATGTTATAGCCCAAAGGTCAGCTTCATCTGTCTTTTCTCCACTATAAGAATGTTCATTAACCAGCTACTACTCCTCAACCACACAAATACCAGTTTCTTACTCATAATTCTTAACTACTACTGCAGTGTTACTGGGGGAGAGTCTACAATTTTCTTGCAGTAGTTTTTGTCCACTCCTTTTCCAAAGGAGAATAAAAGGCCTGTATTTAGAGAATTTGTCCTTAAGATAGAACTGAAACCCATGTGAATCCCTTCAACTGTCTGGTAGAGTTCCACGGAGACTTAAGACACCATACTGACCACAAGGTGAAAGTTAAAACCATAAAGGTAGAGAAGAAAGAGCTTGAAGGATGATGTCCATAAGGCTTAAAACTAACAAAATCTATTTTAAATACATCAGGAGCAGGAAAATTGCCAAAGCCCTTGTGGGTCCGGTAAGTAAACAAGACACAGAAAGAATGTTCATAGAAGATAAAGTTGTAGAAGGAGAACTCAGAAAGTTTTTTCCATCTGTTTTTCCTGTGCAGAAGCATAGGAATTATTTTCCAAAAGACCCCCTCTCCATACAGGACTAATCAGATGGTGTTGCTTATGCTGAACTGCTGGAAGAATGTGGAACAAAAAGACCAAATGAAAAATTTCTCATTGAGATGATCTGATACATGCTGCAGAGTTCAATGAACTCAGGTCTGAAGTCTAGCTTCACAAAGCTATTGGAGTCCTTTATAAGAACAAGGATTATCACATAATGATAAAGAAAGCTGGAAAATGTAATCTATCCAGCTTTTTAAATTATCTAAAAGATGCCAAAGAAATGAAAGTTATAGAGGGCATTGTGGAGATCCTAATCTGCATAAAAAATAGTTTAAACAAGAGGAATAAGATAGTAATAGGAAGTAGAGAGCATAAAAGAAATAACGCTGTACTTTCATCAGTTTTCCATGCATAGTTAGGAAATTTATCACTCAGTTATAAATAAGATGATTATTAAGATTAATCTCTAATACTCCTTTTCTGCCTAGCTGTTAGCACATCCCATTGTTTCTCAAGAAGTCATTGGTCTTACCTTAGACTTGCTTACCTTCATAGATTTACCTTTGGGGAAGATTTCCAAAAACACCAACATACATTGTACTTTGTAATTTAAATTCTATTAAGCTTCAGGAACCCACATGAGCTTGTCTGTTATGAGTCTGCGCTTTTGATAAAGGTAGGAGTCTCTACTACATGGGTTTCATTCCTGGATGTTGGGTCAATATCTGAACAGAACAGAGA
Organism: Coccyzus lansbergi; assembly: GCA_033558105.1. Lineage (NCBI taxonomy): Eukaryota > Metazoa > Chordata > Aves > Cuculiformes > Coccyzidae > Coccyzus > Coccyzus lansbergi. The sequence goes on from JAUMJK010000166.1 coordinate 451,127, forward strand.
TATAGCAGACAGGTAACATTTTGTTTCTGTCAGTCTATTGTACCAGCTGTCTCCATTGCTGACTTCAGCAGATAAGGAAAACATTTCTTTAATTATATGGTAACTGAGAACTGGTCAGTATCTTCAGTCTGCAGCTTTCCATCCATCCTTCCATCCTTGCTTAATTCATAAATTGCTACTTACCCATTTTCTTGTCCTCTGCTTTCATTTTGGAATTTTGTTCTATTGGGTTTTTTTATACATATCTCTTGGTCTAGCAGTGCCAGTATATACAATGATTGATAATTATATGGAAAGACCTTAATTTTGGTATTCAGTACACAGATAACTGCAGAATTTGTTTCCCTCTGAAATATATGCTGTTTGAATCTCAGGTCAGTCAGACTATCAGAGCTGGAAGGAAAGACTTTCCTGAAATCCAAGGCTTACTTTATACATTGAAGATATGCAAAAAACTCAAAACAAATACAATTGCTTCCATTTACAAGCAAAATTGTGTGCATATATAGATGCATGTACATGTACCAGTGGTCATATGTCCATAATCCATCCTTCCACAAGAAGGATGTCTAGGCTCTGGAGTGAGTCCAGAGAAGAGCAACGAGGCTGGTGAGGGGGCTGAAGAACAGCCCTTATGAGGAATGTCTGAGAGAGCTGGGGTTGTTTAGCCTGGAGAAGAGGAGGCTGAGAGGAGACCTCATTGCTCTCTACAACTACCTGAAGGGAGGTTGTAGAGAGGAGGGAGCTAGGCTCTACTCCCAAGGGACAGGACAAGAGGGAATGGCCTTAAGCTCTGCCAGGGTAGATTTAGGCTGGAGATTAGGAGGAAGTTCTTCACAGAAAGGGTCATTGGGCATTGGAATAGGCTGCCCAGGGAGGTGGTTGATTCACCTTCCCTGGAGGTGTTTAAGGCACGGGTGGATGAGGTGCTGAGGGACATGCTTTAGTGTTTGATAGGAATGGTTGGACTCGATGATCCGATGGGTCTCTTCCAACCTGGTGATTCTATGATTCTATGAATAAGAATTCCATGTCCTATACAGGCGCTTAGAGTAGGATTTTATTTGTCCCAGCAAAAAATGGTTGCTTTGAGAGTCCTGCAGATGTGAATCTTGTGTGCACAGCAGTGCATAACCCTGACTGCATGGGCAAATATTTGCATTTGCTGAAAGGGGGAAAAAACTTGTACGACAGCACAATATGGAGCTCCAAGAGGGTGGTTCATTGAAAATGAGCAGTTATACAGGGAATCAAAGTAGAATTATTAAAAATGTGGTCATTTCAGCAGGAAGTCAGTAGGAAGAATGAATGATATGACTGAAACTATTTAATTCACACTGGAAATTAATAAAATGGGACAAAATAATGAATAGTTTAAAAAAGACATACAGGGCACCTCTGTGCAGCCTATTTCATAATACAATAACAAGGAGATATTAAATTATCAGCTGAAGATAATTTTAAGTGTGACAAATTTGAAGATGAGAATTGGTATTATATTTGCATGCAGCATCATTAACTGATGAAATGCACCCATCTGTCAGAAGCTTCATAGGATACAAAAAAAATTATATGAATAAGAGAATAGTGATAAAATTATTTAAACTTCCATTCTCACAGGCATTAAATTCATGCTTTCTACATCAGTTTGCTTAGCGTGGACATTTCTCTTTTGAACATTTTAAATTGTTCATGCATTGAGAAACCAATCCTGTGGTTTTGCATATTATTCTGAGAAAATTCTGAATCTCAGCATGCTAGATGGCATAACAAATTAAGTAGGGTTATCTGTTTTCAGATCAGTTGTGTCAATTCCTGTGTTGCATTGTTTCAGAACTTGGGAAGGTGGTCTTGAGAGTTATCTGCAGCATTTTTCTTTTTGTCCCATGATATCTTGGAGGGACAGCACTTGTTCCTCCTTCTTTACCCTAAAAACACAACCTTATTTGTGAAATCCCAAATGTTTTATTCACACCTACTTATGGTTAAAGACTATTAAACGCATAAGAACTGCTCCCAGCCTTATTCCTGTCAGAGATGTAGGAGATAAATGTGCCAAAGGAAAGAGTGAGAACAACAAATAGGACGTGATTGTCATCTGGTCAAAAGGAGGAAACAGATTGCCTACTATGTGTGCAGGATCACTTTGCTCAATAAGCACAATATAATATCATGGAATCATAGAATCATAGAGTCATAGAATCATAGAATAGTTAGGGTTGGAAGGGACCTTAAATATCACCTGGTTCCAAGTCCCCTGATGTGGGGAGCTACAGTTACAGTAGTACAACAAACGCAAAAATCTCACAGTTGATAATATTACTCCTTGAATCCTGTGTTCAGTTCTGGGCCCCTCACCACAAGAAGGATGTTGAGGCTCTGGAGCAAGTCCAGAGAAGAGCAACAAAGCTGGGGAAGGGGCTGGAGAACAGGCCCTATGAGGAGTGGCTGAGAGAGCTGGGGTTGTTTAGCCTGGAGAAGAGGAGGCTGAGAGGAGACCTCATTGCTCTCTACAACTATCTGAAAGAAGGTTGTGGAGAGGAGGGTGCTGGCCTCTTTTCCCTAGTGACAGGGGACAGAACAAGAGGGAATGACCTCAAGCTGCACCAGAGGAGGTTCAGGTTGGACATTAGGAAAAAGTTTTTCACAGAAAGGGCCATTGGGCATTGGAACAGGCTGCCCAAGAAGATGGTTGATTCACCTTCCCTGGAGGTGTTTAAGGCACCGGTGGACAAGGTGCTGAGGGACATGGTTTAGTGTTTGATAGGAATGGTTGGACTGGATGATCCGATGGGTCTCTTCCAACCTGGTGATTCTATGATTACTACTATTTTTTTACCCTACATCAGACAAACTGAACATGCACATCCCTTTATTTGGGGTGGGGGGGGGGGGGGGGGGGGGGTAAGAAGGAGCCAGAAAGATTAGCCATGACACAAACCAACAACCTAACTCAACAACCAGTCAATTTTCTACATCTTGTCTTCGAAAATAAAGTTGTATGACTGTGTTGCCTGTTTGTACATCTGGCAAACAATTGCCCCTCCCCTTACAATGACTTCTGAACCAATTGGCCAATTTCAGTCAAATTCATTTCAGAGGTTAGGGTCTCAAAGGTTAAATTCTTTCAGATTTCATGAAAAGAGACAGCTAGACACAACAAAGACAAATACAGAAATTAGTGTCACCACTAAAGGGAAAATTGCACCGAGTTGAAGTGGTTTCTTTGACACCACAGAATCTATGTCAGATAGAAATGGAGTATAAAAGCATTATTGTTCACAAAAAAAGTTTATCTTGAAAGCTATATATTTTATATACGATTTTTAATACTGTCAGTGTTATGATATCCATGATGGTTTGCACTTGATGCAGATTTTCATTCTTGGTCACTTCTGCAGTGAATGTTATAATTTTGCCATATTTTTGCACTGTTACATTTTTTCATATCCTAGATGAAACAGTATTATTCATTTCCTTAATTACAAATACTGGGATATTAAATTAAGAATTAATAATGATGTAGGTAGCAGGAATTCAGGATTCATTTCCTTTGATGAATAAATAATTGGTTATTTGATTAATAAATAATAATATTTTGTTACAATTTTTCTCAAATACTCTAAAAAGACCCACTACCTCACATTGTTTTATTGGATGTTACCTAACATCACTTTTTTGGGTTTGGGAAATATTCTTGCTTAAATTTCTCAGCCAGACACAGTGGGCATATGGAGATTTAGAAATAAATATTTCCTCCCTGGTAAGTCAAAGCTTCTGTTCTGCAAGTTTCTGTGCTTTTTCAGACACTGTGAACAAAAGAGAGAGTGAAGGGAAGAATATCCCAAATATGAGCATTTGTTTTTTTCTAGAAGGCATACACAGGATCAGAATTTTGCTTGAGAAAGTTTGCATCAAAAATGTGTTTCCATGAAAGGAAAGATTTTACTGACAGATTGGTTTTGTTTTATGATGAAGTTTCACAAGCCATGTCAGAGGCATACCACATTCTCCACAGGGACAGGTGATAGTAGAACGAGCCCATCAGACACTAAAAAATATGTTAGGAAGAGAGGGACCTGGAGGTGTTGGTTGACAGCCACCTGAACATGAACCAGCAGTATGCCCAGGTGGCCGAGAAGGCCAATGGCATCCCGGCTTGTATCAGAAACAATGTGACCAACAGGCCCAGGGAGGTTATTCTTCCTCCATACTCGGCACTGGTGAGACCGCTCCTTGAATCCTGTGTTCAGTTCTGTGTCTCTCACCACAAGAAGGATGTTGAGGCTCTGGAGCGAGTCCAGAGAAGAGCAACAAAGCTGGGGAAGGGGCTGGAGAGAAAGTCTTACAAGGAGTGGCTAAGAGAGCTGGGGGTGTTTAGCCTGCAGAAGAGGAGGCTGAAGGGAGACCTCATTGCTCTCTATGACTACCTGAAAGGAGGTTGTAGAGAGGAGGGAGCTGACCTCTTCTCCCAGGTGACAGGGGACAGGACAAGAGGAAATGGCCTAAAGCTCCACCAGGGGAGGTTTAAGCTAGACATTAGGAAAAAAATTTTCACAGAAAGGGACATTTGGCACTGGAACAGGATGCCCAGGGAGGTGGTTGATTCACCTTCCCTGAAGGTGCTTAAGGGATGGGTGGATGAGGTGCTGAGGCTCATGGTTTAGTGTTTGATAGGAATGGTTGGACTCGATGATCGGGTGGGTCTCTTCCAACCTGCTGATTCTATGATTCTATGATTATTAAAACAAAAAGGGGGAAATGTGGGCATAAAGATTCCAATATTGAAGGTACACCAAGATACATCAGCTGTTTTCCCCGGCATACATGTAACACTGGAATCTTTATGCCCACATTTGCCAATCAAGGAAATGAAGAAGAAAACACTGAAGGCTGAAGAATGTGGCATCTGGGAAAATTCATGAGGGATTGAGAAAAACTAGACCTACCAAAATCAAGAAAAAACTTACCAGAAAAACTAGTTTGCTTAAACAGGTACTATTATGCTAAGTTCTTGTGATGGAGACCTATACGTTTTCCAATCCTAGTAGTTGGTGGTAGTTTATAATACTAATTAAATAGAACAAATAATTTATGCAGCTGCTCAAATTATTAATACAGTGACTATGTCAGCAGCATACTTTCCCCTCTTCAGCCCTTTCTTTTTCTTTCAAATGTATCTACTAAGATTTTAAAGAGTGGAGACTCAACCAGCCATGATTTTAGAAGCCAGAGGCCCCAACATGGAACTGAGACACGAGCAAGTAAAAATAGGTAAAGAAACTATTATCCTGTGATTATAAAGCAAAAGCTTGCATTACTGTCAGACAAATTACACCTATGTATTTGTCCTGGTTTTCTCCCTGGTTCATCAGACCAGCCGTAATACAAAGAAAAAGAGCATCTAATTATTATTAATAGTTCTTGTTCCTGATACTTTTTTTATCCTTCCACCTTTCATACGTATATATCCTATTGCATTTTTCTATTTAGATTAGATGTTATGACGAAGACAGTTTTTCTTTTAGGTTTGTGCAATAAGAAAGTTAAATTTTGATGGGATTCTTTAAAAAAAAAAGTTAACAATTTTGGTATCTCTGCTTATAAGGAGAGAAATATTCCAAGTGAGGAATCCCATTCTTACATTTATTATTACTAGCCAGACTAGTTTCCAAATATGAATCAAAGCCCATTTATGTTTTTGTGTTAACTCTCTACTTACTATTGCTTGAATTACTAGGGATGTAGTACTAGTACTATAATATTGGTTACTCTGCAACTGTAATATTGAGAAAGAAAATTGGAGAAAAGGTGTGGATGTTGCTTGAAAAAAAGAAAAAGAGAAGGAACGAACTCTTTTTTCTTTTACTACAGCCAACAAGAGGTCTACCAGCTCCAAAATTATTTTCTATGACAATAGCAGCACCTTCTTAGATTATGGAATTTATTTTTTTTCCTAAACATTTTAGTAAACTATAATGCCCTTTTCTGAAGATTTTTAAAAATTAGTGATTTCCTTAATTTTCTCATTTTCTCCTTCATTGCCTCTGACTCTAAGCAGAATACCTTTCCTTTTATATCGGTAATCTTCCATTTTGCTACAGAAAATAACTTTCTTCAAAACTGAGTTACAAGTTATGTAAATTTCAACCCAAAATAATGCTCCGTATACCAGTACAGGCATAAGCAGGGTCTATGCTAACTTAGATCATCTCAAGGTCATTTCTGGTCAGAGGTATTATTATGTAGTTATGACACCTGTCCATCTAGTTTTGCAGTTATCAACTATAGCCAAAGAATTGCTCACTACTACATGCTCATGCATAGCCTGTCAATTCTTTCTTCCATATCTAATTTTAATTATCAGTTTGCATTAAAAAAGATTATTTAAGTCACAATATTTTACTGAAGAATTTGATAAGTCAGAAGGGATGCAGCTCAATGCTCGACTTTTATATGTTTGCTTCAGCTTGTAAGGGCTTCAGCTTGTAAGCCTCACAGTTTGAAACACTGCCTTTTTCTTCCTGACAGATAAACTTGATATGACATTTATTGTAATGTGATTAACTCTACTGCCATATTCATAAAGTAATTTTTAGAGTAAATCCATACTTTTTTTTTAAAAAAAAGGAACTGCAAGGAGGAGGATTATTATCATATAATATCTTGAACAAATTAAAAATATAGAAAGGATAGTTAGAAATAGTCTGGGAATTTTTCGCAACCAAGAGAAACCTTGTTTTAGAGGTTCTAAGCTATGTCTTTGTGTAAAGACAGAAGTTATAGAGACAGAAAAAATGCTAAGCTTTTCCTACCTTTATTTTTTACAATTTTTAATTCTCTATTTAATAATTATATTGAATATTTTTTCTCCCTCTTCTCTACCTGCACTCCCTCCTCCTTTTCATCCCCTTCAACTATATTCAAGCTGCCTGATCAAAACAAATTACAGGACAGCCTTATAAATTAGTTACAGTAGACTAATGTCTAATGGTGACATGTCTGTTTTGCCATGGTGATGCTCATCCTCCAGAGGTAATGTCACCTAGGTTGTCAGACAAGCAACAGCATTTTCATAAATAATCCATGTGATGCTAATACAGGCTGATTTGTGATGCCTTATAAAAAGTTTGGTTGGGGTTTGATTGAGTTTCCCTCAAGATACTGTATAGTTAACATTATGACCTGATCTGACTTGGCTGACTCTGATTTCTGAAATGGCTACTCCAAAATACTGATGTGCAACATGAAGGCACTGTGTTACCCAGGTACAACGACGCTGGTGATACACAGAAGACTATAATATTCTGAATGTATCTCTGTTAGATCAAAAATTCATAAGTGCCTTACAATACCTATAGAACTAAAAAAATCTGTCTGACACTTTTCAAGAGCGTATTTATTGGCTGAGGAGAGAAAATAAAAGGAGTTGAATCTCTTCCCCCAATTACCATGGCCTAATACAGTTTGCATGCTTCAGTTCACCTGACACTGACCTGTCATTCAACTGCAGAGCCCTCTCTCACCCTCCTGCCCAACCCAATCACGGTCAATCTGTAGCCAGTATCACCATTCAAAAATGCAAACATCCATGCTGTTACTAAACAGCAGCTAAAACTACATAGGGAAAACATTTTGTGAGTAATCAAATGAGGTTATAGTCTTATTCATAGAATATCACCTCTTTTTCAGATAATAAAGGCAAAAGCGTGAACACAAAATTTTACTATAAATGAATCCCTAAGCCTGGTTTAAAAATATGAGTCAGGTGGTCATTGCAATAATTGAAAAATCTGAGGATATTCCCCAATCAGAAATGATGAGCTAGACCACTGCCAACATACACCTCTCTCAGAATCATAGAATCACCAGGTTGGAAGAGACTCATCGGATCATCGAGTCCAACCATTCCCACCAATCTTTAAACCATGCCCCTCAGCACCTCATCCACCCACACCTTAAACACCTCCAGGGAAGGCAAGTCAACTCCCTCCCTGGGCAGACCGTTCTCTTGATACAATTAGTTTTAGTTCTACTGGCTGATGGGCAGCTTCTAGTTCAGGACATCCTAGACTTTCCATATGTGCTGCTGTTACTTTGCCCCTTTGTTTAATAGGGTGTGCTTTGCCAATATCTTAATATACATCCCAGGGAATTACATTGACTTCATTGTTATCATGCTGAGCTGGCCAGTCCTGTGAAAACATAAAGTTGTTCTTATCTTCAAACATGTATTAACTATAAAAGCGGCGCTCGATATTTCTGCAGCACTTTCCAGGCTATGGTTAAATAACTATGGTTTAATACCTAATGCTGCTTTAATGGAAAGAAATTAACTAGATCTTAAATTAACTAGGTATTTAATTAAACAAATCTTAAAAACCTTGACGTATTTTCTTGAGGGTCAGACTGTGTATGTACATGGGCTTGAGAAGATTCAGATAGTAACTGAGAGGAGAGAAAGAAACTGTGCAGGATGATGGAGGACAGAATGCACTGTTTAGGAGGACAAATTTAGCGCTGACTGCCTTTACCAAAAGCTGAGAACCAGGAATACCTTCCCAGATTTCCTACATTCCCTGTGTTTTTTTATAATGTGAATTATGATGCAAACACCCTGATATTCGTATATAAAAATCAAAGTGATTATTGAAAAATATCTGCAGGAACTGCAACAAGTATGGCATCCCCCTCACACTCTGGTCAAAGGCAACGATATGTAGCAAAAATAAGATGAGAATACAGTACTGAGATCAAGCTATAGAATAACATCCAAGGATGCAAGGATCAGCACAACTCTATTTGATAAGAACAGAAAGGGAGTTTTAATCTTGCTGCAGACTGACGACTTGGACACAGAGTTCCATGAGTTGGTGGCATACCCAAGTCATAGAATCATAGAAGACCCACCAGATCATCAAGTCCAACCATTCCCACCTATCTCTAAACCATGCCCCTCAGTACCTCATCTACCCGCACCTTAAACATCTCCAGGGAAGGTAAGTCAACTCCCTCCCTGGGCAGCCCATTCCAGTGCCTAACGACCCTTTCTGTGAAGAATTTTTTCCTTATGTTGAGCCTAAATCTCCCCTGGTGGATCTTGAGGTCATTCCCTCTTGTCCTGTCACCTCTCACTAGGGAGAAGAGGCCAGCTCCCTCCTCTCCACAACCTCCCTTCAGGTAGTTATAGAGAGCAATGAGGTCTCCCCTCAGCCTCCTCTTCTCCAGGATAAACACCCCCAGCTCTCTCAGCCGTTCCTCATAAGGCCTGTTCTCCAGCCCCTTCACCAGCTTAGTTGCTCTTCTCTGGACTTGCTCCAGGGCCTCAACATCCTCCTTGTGGTGAGTGGCACAGAAGTCCCACCATTTCAGTCATATAATTGCATCCATTCCCCCTCATGCTCAACAGTAAGGTGGTAGTTGTAGCATCCAACTACCTTCCTGGACAATGGGGAATCTCTTTGTTGAAATGCTGGTGAAATTTTTTCTCTGAGAAAGCCAATGGTTTTTTAAGAGTCCACTATTTTTCTCCCAGATGTTTCCCCAAAGCTCTGTGGAAACTGATAAAGCCATTGTGGTAAATAAAAGGATTCCAGTTTTCAAAATCTGGAGTCTATCATGCCTCTCCTCTGATGTTATTAAGACACTCCAAAAGCACTTAGACCTCATAAAGCAATACACAGGTGAAACTAAACCAGTTCTTCCTTGAACCTGGAGTTTCACTTCAATTAGACAATATCCACCCTGAAATCAAGACTATTAGATTACTTTATTTCTGGTGAGTTATCTCTAAGCGATGAATGTAGCTGTGTTAAGTAGCCTGTGCCTCTAGTAATAAGTTTATATCTTCAAATTTCTGTTTACAGCTATTTTGAGAGAAGTCCAAGGTATAAAAGATAAAGCAACACGTTCTGTGGCTTAAGCAACATCTGATACTGCCCCTGCTTTTTCCTCTAAAGCTATTTACTCTTCTCAGGATGCAAACTGACACATCAGAAGAACAGTTGCTGATGTCTTCTGTTTGCCCTCAGTGGGCAACCAATCATGCAGGCTCTAGCTCTTTTCCTTACTGGGCTGTTTCACCACAGTAGACCCCTGCTTCTCCGAGGGGTTTTGAGATACCAGTTAGAAGGGGCTGTGATAATTTTTTCGTTAACTGCACTTTCACAATGACTGATTTCTTGAGCTCATGATTTGGTAGAGCCTGTAACAGTTTTTCCAAACATCACTTCCATCTGTGTATTGGTGGTTTAAGACATCTGAATGAACACACTGTTCTACATTCCTAAGAGTTCTATTAATACGAAGATCTTGTGAAAACAAAATTCTAGTTTTAATTGCTTGGAGAGAAACTGTATTCACTAATTAAAGGCATCTTTAAAACCAGATGTGCCCTCCCTGTTCCAATACAGGTATCATGATTATTATAAAGGGAGGCTGTGGTCCCATAAATTTCCCATCTTATGATGTTTTCATGTGATGTCCACTCTTAGTACTGCAGTCATTAAGATGCTGAGCAACCTAGAAAGATCTCAGTTCCTACATATGATGTCCGTGCTCTGAGGCACTGACAGTCCTCACTGTGCCCGTTTATCCTTTCCAGGTTATTCCCCTCTCTGCCTGTAGCCCAAGAACCCATTTCAGCCCCCCTCTTGCCACTTGCTCTGGTCCAGGTCTGTCAGTTCCTGCCTGTGCTGTGCTGTAGATCTCCCAAAACCAAAACATCAGTTAACTTCCAGAGAACTGTAAATCAAGTCAAAAGCTATAGTGGGGATAATAGTTGAAATCTCTTAGGGTAGGTTTAAGCACAAGATTTTCCTTGGAGTTATATATTGCTTGGAACAACAGACTGGAAGATGAAAGCAAGCAATCACTATTCATAAAGCAGAAAAAAATGAAATGTATACCAACATCTGTAATTGAGTGACATGGGAAACAGAGCTTCATAGTGTAGCTGTTAAGCTTAGGTTGAACTCGATGACCCGGTGGGTCTTTTCCAACCTCGTTGTTCTATAATTCTATCATTCTGTGTTTCCTAGTCAATGATAATAGGCAATGGATTTTCTTCCTTCTCCCATTTTTTTATTGTCTTTTAAAGAAAACTCAGATATTAATCATGTTCACAAATAAGGTGTTCTTCTGACACTAACTAGCACCCGTTAATACCTGTTAATAAGATGTATATTCGCATGTCCCAATATTAGCTTTACCTTGCCAATTGCATCAGGGTCTGTTCTTCCTTGACATAACTTGAATACATGTTAGATGAATACTAAAAACCTCCTAAATTATTTTTTAAAAATTCTTTTGTACCAATTAATGAAGTATGCTAGAAAGAATCAAAATAGCGTATTTCTGCATGACATTTATGTGATATATTCACTGACTGTCACACATCTCTCATACTTGGATATGTTTTGAATGGGGTACTGTTTTCCATGAGCTACTTCTTCCAGGTCTTCTCAGACTGAATTGAATACAAAGGTCTAAGGCACACAAATTATTCAAGCAGTTCATGCCTTTGGAGGAAACACAGGGTACCATTAAGGTACAGTTTGCTCAGAAAGAGGACACTGGCCGTGTTTCAGAGGAAATTCTGCTTCAGTAAATTTTATTTCAGTTGTGATGTTTCATTCTGTGTGTGAAATAGCAACTATCCATGGAAAGGAACAGAAAGTAGAGATGATCCAATGAAGAGAGATGCCTGTTACAAGATTACTTGGGTTTGGGAGATATATAAAGAGTGTCAGATCAGCTCTTCAGCAGATCAGTGCTTTGGGGATCACTGCAACTAATATTTCTAAACATTCCAATTTGAATTCTGTGATGAGAGACACTCATTCCTGAATTTTATTGATGTTTTAGGCATGAGGATGGATGACTGGGTGTCTTCCTAGTCTGGAAGTGCAACCCTTGCTTGCCAAAAGCAGAGATTATCATTAAACTTTTCTGAGAAATTGTCGTGTTTGGCTTTTTTTTTTTAATTCTCCTACTTGCTCCTCTTTTAATCTTCTACTTACATTTTTATTTCAAAGTCTGCAAGATTATTTAGTAAGACAATTTCAATGATCAAATATCTTCCAGTATGACTGTGGAATTGCCCGAATTGTATTCAGAGTGAAGGTAAGATTGATCCCATATTGTACTATCAAATTCCTCAAGAATCATTTGAATATAAAAAAATACTGATCTTTTCGATGATTAAGTGGCAATAAAAGCCAACATAAAAAATCCTGATATCTACTAAAACCTCTTTTCCCAAACATAAAAAATGTTTCCATATTAATATCCAGCAAGACAGTCTTCATGATTTTTTTTTTAAAAAATGCGAAGCTATAGTGCATCTTTTTGTAGGAAATCAAAACTGAAGATCTATTCTGTATTTATTACTTATTTCTTGAGAGGAATAGAGCTCATAGAGCTTTGATAAGCATAAGGAAATAAACACTAGTTTTTCCTAAATTATTTTTTAACCAATCAGAATGCATGCCCTGAATATGGGATATGACTGCATAAAATTGCTCCAGGCTTCACTATTATTGTCATTTGGGAAAGCAAATAATCAAAAACTATTTTCAGTCAGCTGCGAACCAGGAGTTGTTTCAACGATGCAACCATATCTTCTGTATTCATGAGTGAAGATAACTACAGAACATTCCCAATCCTTCGGTGAAAAATACAACATTGTGTTCTGCCTTTCTGTCTTCGTTCCTCCCTTCACAAACACAGACAGCTACCACCTCAACTAAAAGAAGCACAGTCAATTGTCTTGTTATGTTCCTTTTGCATTACAGATGCATTAGAGCTTGGCTTAGGCTTCATAATTGAGTTATAGCAGTCATCCAAATATTAGATTATAGGCTGAGCTTTGGCAAGACTAAATAATAGATTGAAAAATACAATTATTGCTTACCTACAAAATTCCTTTGCTTCGGAGGTAAAGCATATATATCAGAAAAGTTGGGGTTTTTTTTTTTTTCCTCAGGCCTATTCAATAAATGAATGTTACACCAGGATTCTTATACAGAGTATCTTTGAAATGGGTTTATATTGATTTTTGTAACTACTCTGTTAGATGACGTTATCCCTTAGTGTGTCATGTTTAGATGGGTCCGCCTGGAGCAGGTCACTGAGGTGATAACTGTCATTTGGAGGGACAGAAAAGCAATCATAGCTTTTTCATTACTTACTGTTTTCCCCCTGCAAGTGTGGGATCATTTGACATATTATGGCTTCTGTGATTTAAGCTGCATTCTGAAATTAAGTGCTAGAATATCAAGCTGTGGGTTTAGAAAAATAAACTTCATGTCAAAGAACCACATGCCCTGTAGGTCATAACTAAAATCCAGAAGTAACAGTCTTCAGCATTTAAAAAACAAAACAAAACCCAAACACGCACATCCCCCTAAAAAATCCACCAGAAAAGAAATATGTTTTTATAAGAGGCAAAGGATCCAAAATCGTTAAAGTAACTGCAGGTTGCACTTCTATGTAAGTGAAAAATTGAAAGGCAAATTTATGACCTGAATCTCTTAATTTTCCTTGCTAAAACAAAAACATCACCAATCTATTAAAATGTTCAGTAAACTAACGTGTAGAACATGAAGGTACAAAAAGAAGCCAACAAAAATTTTTTACCAGCCTTCAGAAAAACTGCTGCACTTTCTTGAGCTTTCTTGCAAGTTTTTTGTGGATGTGACCATGTTTCTAGGAAAATGCAAGGTGAGTTTTAAATCAATCTGAACTAATTTTAAAACAAATTTGCATTAATACGTAACCGCTGGCAAAATATACAGAATATGGTAGTTATTATGTCATTTTGACAAAGAGCGAGAAACTTGTTATACCTCGCTGAGCTTTTGCAATTTTAAAAACTTTATCAAATACCAAGTTAAAGAAATGATTAATTAGTTAAAAAACTAGTCTACTGTCCCAGATACACTTGCATATAAAACCTTTTTTTTGGCATATTTTGAAAACAAGGGACAAAGTGGAAGTGTGACCTCCCCAGTTAATCTTGAACACTTTTTAAGTAAGCATTGTTCACGTGTTTGAGGGACGAGCTCTTAAATTATCAGATTTTTCTTTTTCATTTATTCAAAATCTTTTTTTGATCAAAATCACATTTAATTCACAAGTTAGATCATACGTCCCTTACATTAAACTTGTTTTTATAATTCTCAGTCTATAAGCTTTGAATACTCCTAGTGCTATAAAATGTAATTATAGCAACGTTTATGTAGTATATGGTCATTGGATAGAATGTACAAACAACCCTGCAAACAAAGACAGAAAAGGAGTATTTCAAAATATCCTACATAAATGTAAAGTAACAGAACTTTCTCTCTTCTCCTTTCTCACTCTTCAAATCCTGTGAACATTGAACGTTTTAACATATAGAGTAACAGTTTCAGCCCAAGGCAATGGCTGTAGTCTGGTGGTACAGGTACCCTCTACAGAGCAGAACATCTTGGTCTGAACAGCTTTAGGCTGTAGAACCCAGGCAACCCATACACTATACAAAGGTTTTAACAACCATGTGAAGTCCTTCTTCTATATATTTAGGGAGCAAGTCTACTCTCTTTCTCCAGAAGAAAGCTTAAAATTCTCTTTTATCATTCCAGGAAAGAGACAGGTATTCACATATGCTCAAGCATGTCAGAATGGCCTAGTCCTCAGTAGCTCCCTTCTTTGCAGTCATTTTGGTTTTCATGCTGAAAAACTTAAATCATTGTACTATCTGTGGGGACCACATATCTGTAAGTAAAATATTAAATCCTCCCACACCAGGACGAAAAGTTCAACAGGTTAAAAGTAAGATTAGCAAAACAAACTACCATATTCCTTCCACTTTTCCTAAAGTAAGCTAAGTAACAAGAAGGATGTTGAGGCTCTGAAGCAAGACCAGAGAAGAACAATGAAGCTGGTGAAGGGGCTGGAGAACAGGCCCTGTGAGGAGCAGCTGAGAGAGCTGGGGGTGTTTAGCCTGGAGAAGAGGAGGCTGAGAGGAGACCTCATTACTCTCTACAAGTACCTGAAAGGAGGTTGTAGAGAGGAGGGAGCTGGGCTCTTCTCCCAAGTGACAGGGGACAGGACAAGAGGGAATGGCCTCAAGCTCTGCCAGGGGAGATTTAGGCTGGAGATTAGGAGGAGGTTTTTCACACAGAGGGTCATTGGGCATTGGAATAGGCTGCCCAGGGAGGTGGTTGATTCCCCTTCCCTGGAGGTGTTTAAGGCATGGGTGGATGAGGTCTTGAGGGACTTGGTTTAGCGTTCGACTGGAATGGTTGGACTAGAAGATCCGATGGGTCCCTTCCAACCTGGTTGCTCTATGATTCTATGATTCTATGATTTTTTTTGAATTAGAAAACTATTCTATTAATCAGTACTGAGGTGGTCATGGATATTTTCTTCCCTCAAATTTGATGTAAAATATATAATACTAGTAATCTTTAATTACCTCAAAATATCCCACAATAGATGTGTAGCCTTGCAAGTAAAATTAAAGACTTTAATAGATGTAATTTTACATTCTACACATCTGTCTACCAGGCAATGGTACTTTTAGATCACTATCACACATACTTAGAAAAAAAATGCAGTAAATAAAATCAATTAATTTTTACGTACTCAACCTACTTGATATTAATTAAATGTAATTGGACAGTTGAAAATGGCCATTAAAGTGTAAGGTGATCAAGTTATATACTATTATATACTATTATATACTATTATACTATTTAAACAGCCATAGAATAGAAAATGAAAAGAATAGATGTTATCTGAATTGATAACAATTTGGCAGGTCTCAAAACCAAATACACTAAGGAAGAAATTAATGGGATTGTTCCTACTAAATAATACTGGTCAGTATATTCAGTAATTCTGTCATTCATAAGATGTAACTGATCAAGTGTATTGATGACACAGAGGTTTTTTAACTAAAAATAATAATGAGAATAGGCTGCTTATTCAGAGATAGCCACATCACATGGCACTATGAGGGTATTCAAGTGACATGCATTTTAATATTCATTTAATACATTCAGTTTTCAGCCAGAGGCATGTTTTGAGAGAGCTCGAAACCAGGTTGCTGATGGAATGCTATTCACATTCTTATTAATGATGAAAACTTTTTCTTTTCATTCAGAGAACAGTTTGAAATTTAACTATTTAAGATTTAAAAGAAACTTTGCATTTTTCTTCTTCGTATTTGCAGGAAAATATATTTCACTAATATATACGAACCCATTGATTTTCATGTAGATTTTTTTCCATTGGATTTCATATGCAAAGTCTTCTGTTTTCTGGATGTCATAAAATTCAAATTGCAGACACACATTTTTCCTTTGGAAACAAATGAAATCATCTTAACATCAATTACTTCTGTGAGATTCTAGAGGAGTTCTGAGAATCTAAGCTTCTTCTAATGATTCAAACTTCCTCTGTTAATTATAATATGAATTAATAAAAGATATATACTATTCTTTTCAACTGTTAATATATTTACCCAGTGGGAAATTAAGAGAATAATGTAAAGGAAAATTTGTTGTCCCTGCTGAAAGCTATAACTGTGGGTTAACTGTCAAGGAAGTATGACAATACTATCCTTTTTTTGACTGACATTATATTTTGAAAACACAGAATATTAAATCAGGATACTAGCAGTTATTCTTCCTTACTTAAATCCAGGCCACAAAAGGTAGCAAACATTGAGTGAAATTGACATTTTTAACTTCTCAAATCTCTTTCATAGTAAAAAAAGGGTTGGGTTTTTTTTTTTTTTTATTAAGCATACATTCTTTTCTACCTTACTGGGTCATAGACTTGCCAAATGACTTTACATTGTATCATCTTAAATATGCATTATTGCCTATCACGTCAACTTTCAGAGATATGATTTCAAAACTGAATTCAAGTTGTTTAAAATCCATGCATATAATTCTGATAGAGAAACCCTATAAGAATCTATTGTAAAAAAAAACCATTCAACCTCAATGTATTTATAACTTGTCACAGACTATTAATGTGCATCATCCCAACAAAGACTCTCTTTGTTACAAACCGAAAGTGGAAGAACTGAGTGAAGCTGGGAGGATTCTTGATCCACAGGCTTCTGTTGTTCACTCTTAAGCCATCATAGCTTCTTTTTCATGGATATACTTATTTACTTTGTCTTCTTTCAAGAATGTAAAAGGAGTCTAAAGTAGCTTTAGCTGGGCTGCAAGATTGGGTTAATAAGATTATAACAAATCTTTCCAACTCTTTAAATCATCTTGCCTTGGGTTTGTCTACGTGGTCTGAGGAAGTCTTTATGCTTCAGCTGAAACAACTTTCACATATCTCAAGATGCAAACTTCTTTATTAACTCCCAGCTTCTTTAATGGTAGCCAGCTTCCAGAGAGCCATTATATAATCACCATAAAATTACTGCAGCTACTTTTAGATTCTAGTTTGTCTGTATAATATAACTAACTAGATGATCCCATTATGTCTAACTGAACCAAGAAAGAGGCCTGATAGATAGGAAGTATCAGCACAATGTATTCATAATTTTGTAGATGTTCGTAGAATCATAGAATCATCACCAGGTTGGAAGAGACCCATTGGATCATTTAGTCCAACCATTCCTATCAAACACTAAACCATGTCCCTCAGCACCTCGTCTACCTGTGCCTTAAACACCTCCAGGGAAGGTGAATCAACCACCTCCCTGGGCAGCCTGTTCCAATGCCCAATGACCCTTTCTGTGAAAAACTTCCTCCTGATGTCCAGCCTAAATCTCCCCTGGTGGAGCTTGAGGCCATTCCCTCTTGTCCTGTCCCCTGTCACTTGGGAGAAGAGCCCAGCTCCCTCCTCTCCACAACCTTCTTTCAGGTAGTTTTAGAGAGTAATGAGGTCTCCCCTCAGCCTCCTCTTCTCCAGGGAGAGAAGCAGGAAGAATGTATGTTCCATACATTAAGGCAGCACTACACTTGTGGGAATATTGGGCAAAGTTTAAGCCAGGCATTTCTTCTTCCTCACAAACACACAGTGTCCAGCTTTCTACCTAATTTAATCTAGTGTCAACTTCAGCCCATTCTTCTCCCGTTCCCTGTCAGAAAATTCTCTAATTTTTTAACAAAATCTGTTCCTTCTTAATATAAACATTTGATGTTGAAGAAATATTAAATATTTCAAGGAAATTAAGTAGCTTGACTTCATGTTCACTGGATATTGCCCAAGAGGCAAACCTAGCCCCAAAAAAATCTCAAAAGAAAAAAGAATATTATAGAATGTACTTTATTTTTCTAAATATTCTCTGGAATACAATGACACACCACTTCTTAAAGGTCTTCTGTTAAAACAGTGTTTATTTCTCTCTCTCTACCCTTTTACAGGCAAGACTCTCCCAGAGGAATTTGGTTGAATGCATGACTTTTCACAACTAAAATGTTACATTTTAGGAAAAGAAAAAATATTTTCTGTAAATATGAGATTCAATGCACTTAATAGAAAGGGAAGAAATAGAAATTGCCAGGAAGTCAGTATCAGTCATTCCAAAGATTGATTTACACATCTGTTCTTACTTTATATTTTGTCAACAGTTGTAATCCATAAAAGCAATTTCTGAAAAAGGTAACTGCTTGTAAAACCAGGATACCAAGTTTTTAAAATGTTCCCAGAGGAGAGAAGTATCTGGGGAACTCCAGATCACTAAGGATGGCCCTAAACCTGTAGAAACTATTTATAAATTATAGAAAGAATTGATTTAAGGTCACACGTTATTTGTTGGGGAAGAAATAACCTGGTATTTATAGAGTAGCACCATACTTACAGTTTACTACTGATGAGGGTGATCTGGTTGGCATTCTATATTTAGTTTTTTACAAAATTATCTGCCACATCTCTCATGATAGACTCTAAAAGAAATTAAACCTCCAAGGGGTGACAAAAATACCCATTTGTATATTATGGAGCGCAAAAGCAGGATAAATGGTGATCCTGTAGAGGTAGGTCAAATGGATTCTGATAGAAACCTGCACTATCATCTGCAGTGTTCAAAATAAGCTGATTCTACTAAGTGATTGGAGGTTCTCAAGTTAGAATAAATAAATGGAAATGCCTAGTACAAATATTAACCGCTATTAAGGGGAAAACCAAGAATCAAATCTGGTGCCATTCTGGTCTCACGGAAAATCACATTGGAAGAGGTAGAAAGAACAATGTGTGACACAGTTTCCACTTAAAGAAATTTAACTAGATAATAATTCTTCCATCTGGAAGAAAAATAACAAAGGTCTATAAACAGATTTATGAGAAAGTGATACAAAATCAAGAGTAGCCTGAGTGAATAAAACTATTGAAATAGCATGTTTAAAAGAGGTGATCACTTATCACATAATGAACACAAAAAGCAAAAGCAGAAAATCTTAGCTACGTTCATGGAAGAAAGATCTGAAAGATACTGCCACTGATTCACTGAGTCCACACGTTGCTGGCTGCCAGGAGGGCACACAGAGGGAATTATCACTATATGCTTCCTTAGGCATCTGCTGCTAGTTACCAATGAAGAAAGAAAACCAGGATAAGATGGGCTCTTTCATCTGATCCAGCATGGCAGCACTAATGTTTTTATTCAGGAGCCCCTGGAATTACAGAGGCGTAACAATGTCAATTGGTTGATTAGCAGTATCTTGCAACAGGGAAAAGCAGATGCTCTTAAACTAAATTGCTTTATTTGGAATGCATACAAGACTGCAGCAGAAGTTCCCACAGAGTTCCTGTAGACTGGCCAAATGCAGTCCTCACCACAACCCTATGACCATCTTGGTGAGGGCAAGGAGGGGGAGGGAGGATTATCAAATATCTTTTTCATATACTCATCCAAGCTCACTCTAGGAGTACCTATTTTAGAAACAAACCAACCATACAATCCTGGTATTACTTGCTTTTTCTCCTAAACTACTGACACCAAATCCACAAGCTTTTTGAGATCAAGGCTGTCTAAAACTTCATACACGTGAAACCGACGAATGTCAGTGTCCACCTCTATTACTTTATGGGGTTTAGTTATGTCCTTCATTTATGGTCCTTGTAATTGTAAAAGCACCGTGACCCTGCAAAAAGTGTCTATCTTAGAATCAGAGCTGATACAGATCTCCCCCAAGATACAAAGAAAATATTATCATCTGGGAGGAACTAAAAGGAGATAGAATTACTATACTGATTTTTAAATAATTTTTAAATGGAATTTGGATCTCCAGGGCTAGCACTCTGTAATCGTAATGTTTTGGCCACTGCATAACATAATCAGAGATCAAAAGTGAAGTTTTTATGGTGGTTTGTTCTTGAATACTTCTGGATATCTCTTCAGCATAAATTTAGCTCTGAATTTCTTTGATTTGAAGATAGCTACATTATCACAATAACTTTTTTTATCATTAAATGGCATATTCACTTTTAGCTGTAACTGAAGTTTTCTTTGTGTGATAATATAGAGTTTGGTTATAGGACTTTAGCTGAGACACAGTTTTTAATTCATAGACCACTTTGAGATCTGCAAAAAAAGCCTCATAAATCTGTTTAAAGAATAATAATGGAAGACAATGGAATTAAATTATTAGCATTACATATACATTCAGTTTAATTTCAACTAACTTTTTATCATGACTTCTTTTTCTTGACATATAAATATGAATCTTTATGAAAGATGGAGCTTTTTTGTTGTGAGAGAATGAGGGTATTAGAAGAAAATTAGTCACTTATGTAAGACAACTTCAGCAAGTAACCAAGTAGTACTATAGGCAAAAGAAGATATTACTCATAAGGACTGTGCAAATAGTGAAATCTTATCATCTGCTTCCCTTGTTGCATTTAGCCATAAAAAACTGGAAAGGGAAGTAAGAGCTGTTCAATAGGGTTTGTACAAATCACACTATTTTGTGAAGATTACCTCTCAAAGATGAACACAATGGCTCATGAAGCTCATTATTGTCTTGTCATATATGCCCAGTTTTGCAACAGTCTCCACAAGCCCATGCTATAATCAGGAATCACAAAACCACCACACAGAAAAACATCTCTGTCCCAGAGACATTACCATATGTGGAATACAGGTGGATTTAGCAGATCATTTCCAAAATTGCAGTCCTGTTTTTAAGTGCAACTAAATGCTGGCATGCCAGCTTTGATCCGCCATCCTATCACGAGCAACATGAAATGAAAAGAGATTAAAGCTGGCGAAGGGACTGGAGAACAAGTCGTACAAGGAGTGGCTGATGGATCTGGGGTTGTTTAGCCTTAAGAAGAGAAGGCTGAGGGTAGACTTTATTGCTCTCTACAATTACCTGAAAGGAGGTTGTAGAGAGGAGGGAGTTGGCCTCTTCTCCCAGGTGTCAGGGGACAGGACAAGAGGGAATGGCCTCAAGCTCCGCCAGGGGAGATTTAGGCTGGACATCAGGAGGAAGATTTTCACACAAAGGGTCATTGGGCATTGGAACAGGCTGTCCAGGGAGGTGGTTGATTCACCTTCCCTGGAGGTGTTCAAGGCATGGGTAGATGAGGTGCTCAGGGACATGGTTTGGTGTTTGATAGGAATGGTTGGACTCACTGATCCGGTGGGTCTCTTCCAACCTAGTGATTCTATCATTATATGACTCTATGATTCTATGATTCTAAGAGCTAAAAGCTCTTGCCTTCCCTCTTCCAGGGGAAGACAGAACAAGACGACTCACACAACTAGCACTGTAACCCAAGCCTGTTGTTTGAGTTAAAAGGGTAGAGGGTTTCAAACCTCTGGCTGTATGTCCTCAACAAGTCTTGCTTAAACGAAAAACAAGCCACAGAACCGATTGAAGGTTTTTATTAATGTGAAATGAATAAAACCTAAAAAAGAAACCTGGTTATGCCTGCAGTTGTCCATGCCTGTCCTGCTTGGCTCCCAGGGCGTCTCATAAGAGCGGCAGGGCCGGGAGGACCAGTGGCTGTAAGAGGCATCCATCGCAGGTGGTTCCGGAGGCAGCAGAGCCTGGGGGCGAGGGGCAGGACTGAGCCCCCTGCAGCTCCCAGGCAGCTGGGCTAGCCCCGAATGGGGTAGGCAGCAGACACCCAGACAAGGGATCCTGCCCCCACCCCAAAGGAGCTGTGCTGCTGTGCAGGAGCCCCAAGCCCCGTGGTCACCTTGTCACCCCACCGTCCCCTTCACACCCTCTGGTTCCCCCACAAGCCTGCCCTGGCCTTACCGTCCTTGCCACCAAGCACAGCCTCCTGCCTCCTCCGCTGGCCCCGGTACACGCGGCCATCTTGGCCCAACAGCAGTGTCTCCTCGTACTGGGAAGCAGAGAATGGACAGTTGATTCACAGGGACGAATCCTGCATCCCTAGCAACCCTCCCACCCCCAGCTCTCCCTGGGGAAACGGAGGCACGGACTCCTCCGCATGCTCAGCCTCACCCTCGGGGCCCCTCGCTTGTCCCCACCAAACCCCGACCTTTGCCATCCCTACCTGGTTTGGCGGCCGCGTGCTGGGTGGCTTGGGCTGGAAGGCCAGCGGGTAAGAGGCGGTGTGCTGGCCTCCGGAGCTCCGCTGCACTCTGGGGAACTTGTGCTCATCCATCCATTCCCTGGGGGACAGGGCACAAGGGAGATCAGTGCCTGGCCCCGCGGCACCCCGTGTGCCACCCTCTGCCAGGGAGGGAGCTGAGGCTGCTCCCCGCTGCGATACATCCCTCCTAACTCTCCGTCACCGGGGCTGCAGCTGGGACACCCTGCACCCCAGGGGCTGTGCAGCGCTCAGAACAGAATCACAGAACAACTAGGTTGGAAGGGACCCATCGGATCTTCTAGTCCAACCATTACTATCTAACACTAAACCAAGTCCCTCAAGACCTCATCGACCCGTGCCTTAAACACCTCCAGGGAAGGTGACTCAACCACCTCCCTGGGCAGACTATTCCAATGCCCAATGACCCTCTGTGTGAAAAACCTCCTCCTAATCTCCAGCCTAAATCTCCCCGGCAGAGCTTGAGGCCATTCCCTCCCGTCCTGTCCCCTGTCACTTAGGAGAAGAGGCCACCTCCCTCCTCCTCTCTACAAACTCCTTTCAGGTACTGGTAGAGAGTAATGAGGTCAAAAAAAGCGCGCCGCGTCCACCACGGCCCAGGCTGCCCACAGGCCACGGCGCCGGTAGCGGGGGGAGCTCCTCGTCTCCCCTACCTTTGGCCATGCTCCTGGGTTTCTCTTTGACGGTGGCTGGGCATCGGTGTCATCAAAGGGAGGGCTGCGACGTTCCTGGGGAAGGCAGGAGGCCGTGTGGGTGACGGGGGACAAATGAGCCACCCCGACTCAGGGCAGCAACTCAAAATCCATGGCAGACCCCTGCCCGCAGAGGTGTCCCCGTGCCCCTGCTGCCACACAGGGCTGCGCAGGGGGCTTGGCAGGCTCGGACCCCCCAGTTCACACCCAAGCCCTGGGTCCCACGCAGCCGGGCACCACCGACACCCGTCTCCTCCATCCCACCCACGGTGCCGGGTGATACTCACGGGCCAGGCATCTCCTCGCTGAGGACTTTGTCACAAGATAGACAGTGGCAATGGGTTTGGGGATACCTGGAGAGGAGAGAGAAAGGCCGGGTGAGCTCCTAACGGACTGCAGCTCGCAGGCAGCAGAGAAGGGCTGGTCACTTCCCTGTGGGCATTAGTCGGGATGGCCAGAGGCAAGGAAGGGGGCGAGCGCTGTCCCAAAAGCCACTGCTGCCCATTTCCACTCACTTTAGCCCAGCTGCACCAGCTCTCTGCAGCCCCTTCTCCTTCAGCTCTTCCAGCATGGTCTTCAAATTCTCCAGCTGCTGCTTGAGAGGCTCCAGCTGCTGCTTGAGAGGCTCCAGCTCCTGGCGGTCCAGCTGGGGGCAGATGTGCATCCTCAGCCAGCCGCCCCAGGGTGAGACGTGCTGGTCCCTAACACGGGCACCCAGCAGAGGGGACTCTCGCAGGGATGCTGGCTTAGGCTGCCAAGCCCCCGAGGTGCCACTTTTACACATCAGGGACAAGACAGCCCTCACCTTGGTGTCCACTGCTTCCTTGAGCTGTTGTTGCATCTCCTGCAAGCCCTGCTCCTGGCCCAAGCCCTGGCTCTCCATCTTCTCCAATTTCTCATTTAGCCGCTCCGCAATTGCTTCCAAGTGGTCCCGGCTGACTTTCCTGGCCAGGGAGGCCTTGTCTGCTTTCTGGCAACAGGGAAAGGTACGATGGCCGCTTCTGCCACTGACCACCCAAGGGGCAAGGGTCATTGTGTCACCCTGCCCGGGACCCGCTTGGCTGCCACTGGGGCCCCTCGAGGATGTACCTGAGCAATTCCATGCATCACTTCCTCCTTGTCAGCTTTCTCCTTCTCCACCTTCTGCAGGGTCTCGAAGAAAACCTTGCAACACAGGAAGCACCCCGTGATGTTGCAGCAGGCTCCAAGCTGTCTCCGTGCCATCCGAGCATCCCGTTCCTCCTCAGCCCCTTCAAAAACCTCCCAGAGAGGCATTTTGCTGCTTTGCAGAGGGACAGATCCCTAGTGATGCCCACCCTGGATCTGCCTGGAGCCTGCTCTGACCCTGCGGGGGCTTTCAACCACCTACCTCCATCTCTTTCTTTGTCTTCTGCCAGTTGTCCTGTACATTGCCCAGGTCAGAGCTGAGCTTCTCGTGTTCTTTCTGTAGATGCCTGACACTGGCCTGGAGCTCTTCAAGCACCTTCTGGTTCTTCCGCACGGCCTGCAAAACCACAAGGTGCTGCTGCACAGGGAGGGGAGGCTGTCCCGCGGGGACTGACACAGGTCACCTGGCCAGTGGCCATGGGCTCTTGGTGGCAGCAGGTCATTTGCCCCACAACTCTTCTCCTGCTGCTGCTTTGGTGCCTCGTTCCCTGCCAGCTGGGACCCAGAGGATCTCTCACCTGTTCTTGGAGATTCTTGAAGGAACGCCGGAGGTGTTCCAACTGCGCACTCATGTCCCTGGTGCTGTTGGAGTATTCTTCCCACACCTTCTCGTGTTCCCTTCTCAAGCTCGCTATTGAGGCCTTTGCCTCATCCCTGATAGTGTCCACGGCTGCCTTCAACTCTTCCAGCTGCAGGAACGGGAGAAGGAGTGGGCTCAGAGATGGATGCACTCAGATGGTCCAGAGGCCATGGAGGCTGAAGAGCCTCCTCCAGCGCAGGGATGTGGCTGGGAACCCCAGTAGGACCACCCCAGCGAGCCAGCCGGCAGTACGAGTGCTCGCCCCCAGACCTCACCTGTGCCTGCTGCTCGGCCATCTTGGCCTGCATCTCCTCACGTGTGGCCTCCGCCATCCGGGATTGGGCAGCCTTAAGCTCGTGGATTTCCTCAAGGAGAGCCTGGGAGAGAACCATGGCCTCAGAGAGGGGTGATGGGGATGAGGCCCAGGGGAGGGTCCCTGGGGACCAGCACCTTCCCCTCGCTGTGGCTGCCACACAGACCAGGACCAGCCCAGCCAGGCTGCCAGGGCAGCACAGGCAGCACTAAAACATTGGTCCCATTCTCAGGAGCCAAGAAGGGGCACCAGCTCCCCAGGGCCTCCAGCCCTGTCCCAGTGGGGCCGTTGGTCGGGGCACCGGAACAGCTGGGCTGCTGCCCTGGGGAGGAGCTCTGGGTTCCAGAGGAAGCCAGCTGCGTCCCCAGGGTGTGGATTCCCTAAAGGTCCCAGCCCTGGTGGGATCTGGCCCTGCAGCGCTGAAGGGGGCTCTATCTGGCAACCCAACTTCTTTCTTCCCTCTGGGCACAGTCAGGTGAAGCAAGTTGGTGAGCAGCTCAGCACCGTGCAGGATGAGGCCCCTCTCCAGGACCCCCAGCACTGGGTTCACCCAAGGGCATTTGTGGTGGTATGTGAGGCCCAGGAGGAGCCTCTTGGCTGCCAGAGCCACAAGTCAGCAGCAGGGACCAATCAGATGGAGAGGGGTGGCCAGTTGGTTCTTAAAGCTGACCTTGGTCGAAGGGCAGCGCAAAGGTGACGTGGACCCCAGGGGCATGGGCATCGCATGAGGGAGCACGCGGGAGCCGGCAAGAGCATCTACCTTGGTTGTATTCTCGTTAGCTTCAATCCTGTCCTTCATCTCCGCCACAGAGGTGGACACAGAGAGGACCTCGGGGGGCTGGCTCTGCCCAGCCTCCTGGAGACACATATTCTGCAGGCCCAGGTGCTGGAGAACGACCTGCAGAATGCTGTGCAGCTCATCATACTTGATGACGTGGGGAGTGAGGAGAGCACTATCCAGGAGCTGGGACAGGTTCTTCTCGGAGGCCAAGGGTGCCATGCCTGGAACCACGGATATTCCTTCCCTGGAAAAGACCCTTGTGCCTGGAGTGAATGCAAGAGGGTGGCCTCCTCCTCACCACAGAGAGTGAGTGACCCACGCTCTGAGCTCCTCACACACAGTGAGTGACCCACAACCACACAACAACCCACGCTCTGAGCAACGAAGACACGGAGTGTTGCATACACACAGGGTGCTGCACACACACCAAGTGCCCCGTGGACACTGAGTGTCCTACGGGCAGTGTCTCACCAAGACTGACACCTCTCATTGTGATGTCACCTGCTGACACCCAACAAACCCCCACAACCACAACCGGCACCAACGCGGGTCTCTGAGGGGCTTGGGAAGAAGTTCTCCCCAGGGCCGGCAGATGACTAGGTCCTGCCATCTAGATTTAGGCTGGACATCAGGAGGAAGTTTTTCACACAAAGGGTCATTGGGCATTGGAACAGGCTGTCCAGGGAGGTGGTTGATTCACCTTCCCTGGAGGTGTTTAAGGCACGGGTAGATGAGATGCTGAGGAACATGGTTTAGTGATTCATAGGAATGGTTCGACTCGATGATCCTGGAGGTCTTTTCCAACCTAGTGATTCTGTGATTCTGTGAAAAGAACAGTTACCAAATAGAACGGTGAAAACTAAGCTTAATGCCTTCTTGGCCTCAGTCTTTACTGGCAAGATCAGCCTTCAGCATCTTCAGTTCTCTGAGACCAGTGTGAAGATCTGCAGCAAGGAAGACTTACCTTTAGTGGATGAAGGTTAAGGTAAGAATTATTTTTAAAAACTGGACATGCACAACTGTAGGCACTGATGGGATGCACCTACAAGTCGTGAGGGAGCTAGCTGATGTCATTGAAAAGCCACCCTTAAATACCTTTTACAGGTCATAAAATATGGGAGAGGTTTCTGAAGACTGGAAACCTTTCCCAATCTCCGTGACCCGCCAAAGCAAGTGCCATTCCCTTTTTCAAGAAGGGAAGTGTAAAAACAGATCAGTTAGCTTCACCATGGCCCCTGGGAAGGGTGCTGCCAGCATGCTGAAGAGGTCATCCTTGTCCTCAGTTCAGCTGTCATGAGGCCAAATCTGGAACACTGTATCCACTTCTAGGCTTCTAGTACAAGTAGAAGAAACTAACTGGAGTGAGTCCAGTGAGGTGCTAAAAAGATGATTAAGGGACCGGAACAGCTTTTGTGAGGAGAGGCTGAAAACGCTGGGACTACTCAGCCTGGAGAAGAAAAGGTTCAGGGAGGGTCTCATGAAAATGTGCAAATGCCTGCAAAGACAGAGCCAGACTCTTTTAGTGGTGCCTAGTGACCAAAGGAAATGGGCTCAAGCTGATACACAGGAAGATATAAACGTAAGGAAAAACTTTCTAACTGTGAGGGCGACAAACTACTGGCACTGTTTTTTGTATTTGCATTTTCCAATATAAGGGCTTTATCATTTAAAGAAAAGGATCTATTTACAAAGCATCTCTTTTTTTTTGATAGAAAACTCTTTCCACGTGTTTTTTTCACAGCAATGAAGTACTGGATAAGACTGCCCAGAAGAATGCATTGAGTCATATACCTCACCCACTTAGAAATATGTAGAAAAAGTTCTGGAACATTATCTAAAAATGGTGCCAGCACAACAAGCTCCCTGTAACTGTTTTTCAGTTCTAGGAATTTTAAAACTCTAATGTCAAACTCCATTTTATCTGGCATATGGTGCCTGTTTCAAGTAATATACCAGTTTTTAAAAAAATAAATTGGATTACAACAACATTTAATGAAAAACTGAGTCTCTACTGGTGTTCCTAAAGCTGACCTACTTAATAAAGTATCAGCAGTAGCTCACATTGTTATCCATAGCAAAGTTTATGAACTATAAGAAACAATTAAGTCAATCATATCTCTGTTGCTCCAGTAATATGAATTAATCAGGTGTTGAATGAATTGTGGAAGTAAATTTATTCTACTGAAATCACATCATAGGTTTGTATGGAACAGATTGAAAGTCTACTTTTGAAGCCAAAAAGAAATTAAAGTTTTACTAATGAAATCCACTGTGGCCTCTATCCAACTTAGAATGTAAAATAAATAATCACAGCACACCTTTAAGTATTACACCATTGGTGTTGCAGTATAGTTCATTCCGGACTAGCTACTGATATTCTCTTCTTCTTGGGTGCTAGTTATCTAGTTCTACACACATGCGTACATAAATGTTTGAACTTGCACACTATACACACACACACACAGAGACACACACACTCAGATGTATATATAAGCTGAAGTCAAATGGTATAGACTGAACTGATTTTAAAAATCAGTAAAGAAAAAAAAAGACTATCAAGAATACTTTGGAAGCACAACTGTTAGTAGAATGCTCAGAGAAACAGAGAAGTTTGATGAGCCAGTAGATGCACAATGAACAGGTTACAGAGTTAAATACTGGAAGATTTTGTCAAATGATAAACTAGTCCAGACTCCTAAACACGTGAGTTATTTCTGGTATAATCACCTTTGTTAAAGTTGTATTGAGATACCTACGCAATGTAAATAGCAGCTTTATTAAACCGATATACCTGCTTCATAATACAGCAATGACATTACACAAGTTCTCGGCAGTTTTAACCTAATTATTCATTTATCCATAATATCTTGTGGTCACTTTTTAAACACTGTTATTGATCACCAATATTACCTTCAATATTTCACCAATGATGTTTGTAGCTACAAAACAAGTGCGTATATATATACACGGCAGTACAGGACTTACATTTATAATGGGTTTCATTTTGCTTGATAAAAAGAAATTGACCTACAGCATATATTTGTTAGATGTACAGAAATACATTGCTTTCACATTTTATAATTCACTTTTTAAAAGCACAGAAATAAACTTTAAATTATTTTGTTTAAAATCTTAGTATAAAATTACAATGCATGCGATCATTAGTTAAAGTGGAGTTTGCAGGAACTTCTGCAAAAGTCAAGATCTGACCCTAACTTGAGACTGACATAGATGCTGGCCTTCCCCTAAACTCTGTTTCCTTACTTAAAGACAGACATATCCAGGCATCTGTAATGTAGTACCAATTTTGCTTTCACTCACTTCAGAATATATTTATTAGAGAGAAATAAGTCTGTATTTCCAAATTAAATCATATCAACAGCATTCGTTCAAGTTCCTATATAGTAATTCAATGTGTTATTAAGAGTAAAATATCCAAGTATTCTTTTATTTAGCTACAGTCCTAGCCTTCTGCTTCTGCTGAAGCCAATATAAAAGACACCTGTGGCAACCATGGGACCTGTTAGATCAATAAAATTATTTAATTCCTTTGGGAATAAGAACTGTTATTTATTATAATTAACAGATAATTGTTACAACCAAAGTATCATTTCTGTAATATTCACCTCTCAAACCAGTCCTATTAGCTGTAATAAAATATAGATCCAATACAGAAAAAAATGTATATTTTAACTTATAAATGTATGCTGATCACTCATCCATATGCAGCAAAAAATTGATACAAACTATTTTGTATTCTGAGTGACCAAGAATCACATTTTTACTTTCTTTGAAAAGAAACCCAGGGATGTGAATGAGAAAAGGGCCCATCCATTAACCTCTCCAATCTAGATTGTCCAAAGACCAAAGTTGTGCAGTTCATGGAGTAGTTTCTAGCATCGAGTTGTCAACACAGGCACAGAGGCAAAACTCTCACAATTAATGTTGTCTACCAAATGGAAAAAAGGGAGAATGTGTCTACAGAACAGTTCCCCTCTCGCTCTGGATACATTATGAGGTGACTAGACATAAACTAAAATCCTAAAGATGTGTTCATTTACCTCTGTGCCCAGGTATATGCTCTCAGCAGAATATCATAGCTCAGATGTGGTATTGTAGGAACACAACTGGAGCTGAAGTCTGTTAACTGATACTGGTTTTTATGTATTTCATTTTTAGTAAATGGCTTTTATTAACGTTTATCTCAAGATGGCATGTAAATCATTCTCTTTCTTCAGAAAGAAAAGTCTCATACACAAGAAAGCAAGACCATGTGAGACATACAGCTTTAATTCAGATGAGAATCTAGACTGGAAAGAGTGTCCAAAACTTAAAGTACCTCTTCTGATGCACCATTTTCCATACCTGTCCATAATACTTTATTTTCTACACTGTTATATCACTATATATAGACACAAGCACAGATTCACACGCACAAGCAACTGTGTCAATAATTTTCTGATATGATATCCCATTCCTTTCCTTTTGGTTCAAAGCACTGCCAGAGAGTTGATTCCGAGATATGTGCTTTCAGAAAGTATATTGGAATAATCCAAAGAACATTTCTTCTGTTTCTGTTAATGAAGGAAAAGATTCAAGCCACATCTGTAATACTGTATTTCTGAACAAGGTGTGATTGTTCTACCAAGGATGTGCCAATAATTCAAGGTAATCAGCAGGGTACATTACAGAGAAAACTCTGAACCAACAAGCTGTACAAACAAAATAGCAATCAGAAGATTTAATGCATTTCTGATGTACATTTAAGGCATTGACACTGGGCCACAGATGTACATGTGTTGTGTTTTATCTTCTTGAGATATGGCCTGTGAGAACCTATTATAGTACATCATCACCCTCTACTACTGGGCCCAGCAAAGGAAAAATTCCATCACACATTACTCCCGCAGATATATTAGGGAAACAAATTGTACTTGGAATTGAAAAGTCACGGGCTTACTCTGTCTTAATAAATTCCTGCCAAAAGGCTAAGTGTAAAACTAGAAATACTTCCCAAATGTTGTTACAGTATTATCATCTCTGACATCTCCGGGGTTGCTCAGGTGATGAACTAGATATCATTTCAGAAATCACACAATAAATCTGCTTTTTTTTTTTTAACTCTGCTTGGTTTTGTGTAGCCATTTTGAGTTTACTGTACTTGGAATTTAACATCCCTTTACCAACAGACAAAGCTGTTTTATAACAAGAGCTTTGACACTTTGGTGATCTGATGATACTATACAGTTTTCAAAATCATAGATACACCTTCAAATGTAAGTTTAACTTTTCCAAAGACATGGTCAAAACCCTGTGATGCATCTGAAGGTTCTTAATAGATCTGATTCTGTCCCTGCACTATCATCTTTCTATTTTAGATTATACAATATATTTTTATCATCTTTATCTTTACTTGAGTGGGTTTTTTTGCACACCTATTGTAACTCTAAGAGTTCCTTCCAACAATAATGATTCTATGAATCTATTCCATGAACACGGTAGAGTTCTCAACTACATCCATTATTTCTGTTGTCATCTCTTATGTTTATGTTATGCTTCTGTTTACAAATACATGAGTTCTTAATATACTGGTATGAGGATGACAACATGCTAAATAAACTGTGAAGAGTACTTTTTTAAGTTATTCCAATAAAAGCAATCTTTCATGTCAAATGGCTAGAGCATTTTGTCCCATTTGATTTCTGCTTCAGTTAACAGAGAAAATAACAGAAAATGCAGAAGTTGTTCCTATGCCATCGGTTTAATTATTCCTTTTCCCTCTGAGGTCCCTCTTCTTTGATAGGCCATACTTCAGTACTGCCACATATTTCCTGGGATGGAATGATGAGGTCCTTACCCAGATAGAACCCAGGTCTGGTTAAAAACTTAGGTAGTCAGGTACAGGCTTGAGACAACTTAGTCCACTGAACACCTCGATCTGCCAACACCTTACATTCACCAAAATCATCCCACCCTACTCTGTACATGGTACCTACCTGCAGCATCATTCTGGGCCCCTCACCACAAGAAGGATGTTGAGGCTCTGGAGCGAGTCCAGAGAAGAGCAACAAAGCTGGTGAAGGGGCTGGAGAACAGGCCTTATGAGGAGCAGCTGGGGGTGTTTATCCTGGAGAAGAGGAGGGTGAGGGGAGACCTCACTGCTCTCTATAACTCCCTGAAAGGAGGTTGTGGAGAGGAGGGAACTGGCCTCTTCTTCCAAGTAACAAGGGACAGGATGAGAGGGAATGACATCAAGATCTGCCAGGCGAGGTTCTGGCTTGACATCAGAAAATTTTTTTCACGGAATGGGTCATTGGGCATTGGAACAGGCTGCCCAGGGAGGTGGTTGACTCGCCTTCCCTGGAGGCGTTTATGGTGTGACTGGAAGAGATACTGAAGGGTATGGTTTAGAGGTTGGTAGGAATGGTTGGACTCGATGAACCTGGTGATTCTATGATTCTATGATCATGCTATTAAAGCAGAAATAAGGAGTGATGGAAAGCAGCCCTGTAGCTGTCTTTGTTCCATTAAAAATTTATATTAATTCTGAAGGAAACTTAAGTAAGTTTTGTAAGTATCTCAGTCCTAATAAGAAGATAATCACTCTAGACCAGGAAGGAAAACCAACCTTAACAAGGGCTTCTAGCTCCCCCAGATATGGGACACAGGATGACATTGTGAGAAGAGTTGGGTGTGCTCTCCACACTTGTCTAGGGGAAACTATCACAGCTTTCTATATTGAGGGTTATGAACAGTACAACCTCAAATCAAAAATCGAGGAATCACTTCCATTAAGGTGGGTGCTGGTATGATCATGTAGCAAAACATGGTTGGGCTTGTTGATTCAGTGGGTCTTTTCCAACCTGGTAATTCTATGATTCTATGAAAACAGACACAATGAGGAGACCTCATTGCTCTCTATAACCACCTGAAAGGAGGTTATAGAGAGGAGGGTAATGGCCTCTTCTCCCAAGTGACAGGGTACAGAACAAGAGGGAATGGTCTCAAGCTCTGTCAGGGGAGATTTAGGCGGGACACTTGGAAATTTTTTTTCACAGAAAGGGTCTTTGGGCACTGGAACAGGCTGCCCAGGGAGGGGTTGGATTCACCATCCCTGGAGGTGTTTAAGGGCCGGGTGCACAAGGTGCTGTGGGGCATGGTTTAGTGTTTGATAGGAATGGTTGGACTTGATGATCCGATGGGTCTCTTCCAACCCGGTTGTTCTATGATTCTATGCTGCAAGTGGCATTTATGCAAAGGGTTATGAATCAAATATCAAACGAGATCACTGAGAAGTTGTTATGCAACACACATCAGTCAAAACATTGAGGAGCTGACCATGAGCAGCATGGATGTCACCCACCCTCACTCAATGTACCAGGGAAACGCAATGTCTCTCTGAAGCAAGTCACAAAGGTAAGAGAGGGTAACCAAACAGCAGAAGCAATGTCTCAGCTCCTTATGCTAAATTTGACAGGGATACTGATGGAAAAGCTGCAGCTGATGATCTGACAAGGTTATAAATTAAATAGATGTATATTAACTTTAATATAAGTATTTCTAAAGTGTACCAGTTCATAAGTGAACACTGTTCAGCCACTCCTACTATGTGGCAGCAATCAATAACAGAGAAAGGGGACAGTGAGCTAAGGGTGACGAGTCTTGTCATTGTTTCAGCAAGAAAACTGTCACTTTCTTCAATCAGAGCCTCTCATGTCTGTGGGTGACATCTACGAAGCACTGTTGAGAACAATTTGAGGTATCTATACAGATGAGTAGATGCACGAGTACTTTTAAGAATGGGGGGCTTTATGTCTCCAGTCTGTAAACATAAGCAAAAGCATTCCAGGTCATATCAGCATCACACTGAGTCATGCATCCCAGCAGTCGCCAGTACAGCATGATATTATGGAAAGGGAACTGACCTAGTATGAAAAAGTATTAAGTAAATTTAATGCTTAAATATAAAACAGGAGATGATATATCACTTTTAAGTAAAGCTCTCCCTTATGAAAAGTAAGACTAAAACTGTGTGTTTGCTTTTTTAAGTCTAATTGTTTAATAATTTTCCCTCAAAGAATTCTGGGTTCTCAATGGGATCTTAAAGTAATTAGTCATGTATTGTCTAAAAAATTTGTTGTCTTTTAGTCCAAGAAACACTATGACATCCTTATATTAGGAAAAAAGGTAAATAGCAATGGTGACCCTTACTTTTTCTCAGTCCTAGCATTCCTAGCATTTTTCATATGAAAATGTAGACTGTTCTGTGTTTTTACAGTGTCATTCCCTCACAAGTGATGCTATGTGACATAACTTTTCCACCAGTCAGTCATTTTCATCCCTGCTCATGTTCTCATGTGTCCCTTTGGAGGAGAGCAACTAGTAGGCTACTGTGAGTATTCTTGCTAGTCAGGATGCCTTATCCAGTATCTTGCTTCTTTGGGGGATGTCTTTCCTCCATTTTTTCTCAAAATTGTCCTTTTTTTAACTGTTAAAGTCGATATGGCAACTGCTGAGCTTTATATGAGTTCAAGAGAGCTTCAGACCTCCTCTACTACATGTGCTTAATGTGTCAGTATGCAGTGATCACAAAGTTCTGTCCTTGTTTCAGTGTTTTGCAAAATCAGAACAGCAGACTGCTGTTGGCTGTGTACAGGCTCCTCCACACAGTGTTTTCACATCAGCAATCAACAGGTAGGCTAACCAACGACAGCTCTTGAAATAATCAAGTAACAACTTGTCGTTTCAGCTGTGATGAAAGTTAACAACTGTGGTGTGAGATATGAAAATGCATTGCAAAGAGTTATGATCTCATTTTTCTGGCATCCAAATAAGACAAAGAAGACAAGTGTGTTTTCACAGTTGTGCATCAGTGCCTCATAGTTTAAAACTCGTTAATGTTACTAGACTCTGGTAAATGAATGAAAAGAAAATTGATCATTAAATGGTGTGATAAAGCATATGAACAAGACATCCAGATACCAGGAGCTTTCTACATACTGAATGTAGCAGCCTTATAAGCAACAAGCTTACAATGTACACCTGCAGACCCTACTAAATTGTTTATGTTGCACACTTTACTGTAGGTCAAGGCTGTTAATCACAGGAACCCCCCAGGGCAGCCACATACAGCCTTATTTATGGGCAAATCAAGAAACTGAAATACTGAACCGTGCCTGATTAGCTGCACTAATATGCTACTTGTGGCTAATTTCTGAGCTGCTTAATTCGCAGGTGTTTGCCCCAGCCAATAAATCATGCTTTCTACCTCCTCTTTGCACTCATGGACCTGCCATGCATATGTGGAGCCTGTTTAAGTGACAAGCAGGAAATAATTGATGGTGCATTAAATCACTCTAGTGTTTAGTGAACTGGCTCCTCTTTGAAATGAGCCTTGCTGCGTTCCCACTCCCAGGCTCATTTCAGTTGTTATTGTAACCCAAGTCTTCTGCGCCACTGCTTGCAACCTTTCAAAGGTACAATGTGTACATTTCCTCATTTTTATTTGTTTTACTTGTAGAGCACACTATTTGCATAAGACATCGCTATTAAATTTTCCACAACAGCTAGTTGCCAATGCGATGAAGCAGAACAAAATTCTCCTGACTAAGAAGTTGGAAGGGAACGTACCGGGAGTCTTAGCTGCTCCAACCCTAGAGTTTCCTCTTAAAAATTCCTAAATGAAGCTGTCAGCAAACAGGTGTTCTCAGTTGTGTTTTGTATTGATCATCACTAACTTGCTTAGTCTATTTTTCCTTCAAATAAAAGAAAGGGATCTGAAAGTTTAAATCACAGCAACAATCATCTCCAATTCCCTCCAAGTCAAAACCAGACAGATTCTTGTTCTTTACTGTATCTCAACACAAATCCACACTGAACTTTAGCAATTTACAAACTATTAACTGAAAATACTGTCAAGGGTACACTGTGCAGCCTGGAACTAGGGAAGATCCTGTATTTCATCTGTCTTTTGGTTCATCCCATATTAACACGTGGTTATCTGAAACAATTTTTATTTTGTGGGGAATCTCTGGTCTTCAATTTGCATTGTACCTGAGACTGTAGCTTCTCAGATTATTCTGGTTGAGTCACATCAGAAATCTTTTTTATATGTCTTGTGAAGAATGCCTTTTGGAGAAAAGGGTAGGAGGCAAGACCTAACCACTTCTTTTTACTTCAAGGAGTCTATCACTGTTGTCCATGATAAATTCCTTTGCCATTATTCTGGGATCTAAGTAAAATAATCTCAAAGGATTTCAGCAAATAAGTGAAACTAATGGGTTTTGAACATTTTTACTGACCACTTAGGTTTTATGCTGAAAGCAAACACAAATTTAAACTAATAGGTAATGAGGTGATCTGCTTATGTGTGTATCACACAAAAAAGATAATTGGTGGCCTGTGAAACACAGTGTTGTCAACAATTTTGTGGAGACAGCTAAAAGTGGGGATTTCTGGAGATACATTTTCTGGTGGCAGTTAAAACTGATGATATTATCTCAGCAGTATGTTACATTGTTTGAGGTACATTACCTTCTTCTGCTGCAGCAGAAAAAAATCTGCTTTCCAAACAGAAAGCACCTAGATAATATTAAAGAAAACTAACAGCAAAAAGGGTAAAATGTCTACATTTAAAAACAAACAAACCAACAAACAAACAAAACAAAATAAAACTTAATAACAACAGAAGAAGCTGTCAGTGTCTAGGATTTTTTCCACAAGTTTGATACCTAGAGTATGAAATGAATGGAAGGTCCAAGTCTAGAAAGAGAACTTAAGAGCCCTGTAGCAGCCACCAGTGAAGATGCAGGACTGAGTTTACACAGACATTTAGCCTGATCTAATATGGTAATTTTATGTTCTTGTCTCCTGAGATCATAAAGGGAAAATTCTGCTGTCAGGGTGTTTTCCCTTGCTTTTACCTGCTTACTTTGAATGCCAACAGAGGATCTGTTAGCTTCTGGGGAAGCTGTAAAGTCATATTTTACCTTAGATTTGCAAGAGAATTGGGTTATGATCAGGATTATGAGACATTATCCCAAGTAATTTCCTTTGCTATCTGGTTGTAACACTTTTTTCTGAGTAGTTTCTGAACTGGAAGGAATTATCCCTTTCCATTAAAAAGGTGTTTGTTTAGATTTAGAAACTAGTGTCATAATCTGGAATATATTTTTATAATTTGGTATACTTTGCCTTTTTTTAGTGGAAATTCAATTATAAAATAAGAACTATTGAGATGTTGTGTTTCAGTTTATCTCAAGCACCATGATTTAAAAGATGTTATTAACACAAATATCTAATGAATGTAGGTAAACAGCAATGTCTGACAGGAAATCATAGGGTGTGGTTCTCAAAGCTCTCCTACATTAAATTATCATAAACCATCTAGTTCACCCCAGTATAAAGAAACAAATTTCAGTGAAAGGACATGACATTTTTCCACTATTTATTAACTGAATATTTTGTTTTGGTTTTGATGCTTAGTTTGCTAAGATGCATGCTAGAGAAGATATAGTACACACACATCAATTGGTATCGTTTCAACACAACAGACTACAGTGTTTTGACTGAAATGAGAGGTTTTCCCCTAAATAGCTTTTCTTGAAAGTGGATGTTTGAGATCAGGGTTTTTTTAGTCAAAATAAACTTATCATTTTCTTTCTGCATTACCTAAAAATTTTACAACATTCTTCTGAGATATCTTTAATGTGTTTTCTCAAGGAGTAGAAAATGGTTGTTGAAAGTAATTATTTGATCAATATCACAGTTTTATGAAGAAAGTAACATTTTCTGTGATATGTTCAGTAGATATTTAAGATAAATAATTACATTTGAATAAAGAAGTACAAGAAATTTAACTTCATTGATATGTCACAAATAAATAATATGACTGAAGTGGAGAAGCAGGGAGTGATCAAATTTGTATAGAGCTTCTATTCTTAATTTTTAATCTATTGGAGGAGTTTGCAGGATTAAATTAGGTTTCTTTCAGCTCATGTCCATGGGAAAACTCCAGCTGAATTAAATAGGGACAGGGGAAAATATACATGTACACATTGCCAGCATTTATAATCTGACTTAATGTTTTGCATATCTTAAGGGATTTTCTACTAGCCTAGAGAAATCATTGAGAAGTTTGATGTTCTTTGGCTCTGTTCTGTGTCCTTTTTAAAGTTCAGGATTTTACAGACATGCTGAATTGGATACAAAAAGTGTTTTCTAAAAACTGACCTTTAAAATTATTTTGTTGTGTGGTCTCATAATTTTTATCATATTTTAACAAAATTTACTGAGATGTTCATTACTATGTCACTCGAGGCTCAGATCAGAATAACAATGTAATTTCAATTATTTTTGTTCATATTTTTCTTTTACTTCCTCACTCATCCCATTTGATAAAATAGATGAATCTATGCCTTATTCATATTAACTTCGCACTTAGCAGACACATGACAAATTCTAACACAGGAATCATCACTGAGGACTTTCAGACCAATTTGTCACACCTCTAGAACAGGCTGGAAATCCAGCCTCAAGTTTCTGCTCTTTAAGAAATATATCATAAAATAAAGTGAAATGTACTTCGAGATTGCTTTAGACTGTCTTGTTTTCTATGTTTGTTTTCAATTCATCAACATTTTTCCCCTAATTTAAGTGCTAGTGAATACAATAAAAAGATCCCTCTGAACTTTCAAGGGGTGCAAAACAGTACCAGGCTGTCACAGAAAAACTTACAAGTATAAGTTAAAACTACAGGAAGCTCCTATTTTATGCAGTTTTGGAGATGTTAAGATAATGAGCAACATCAGCTTGTGATCACTATTGGAGTGTAAACTTGTAGCATTCCTATGGACTTCTCGGAAGTTTCACTCCTTTTCTCAAAGTGATGTGGTCAGGAGAGAGTTAAGATTACTTGGGTTGCCTTAATTGCTCCTCTCCATACTCATGATGCTCTGAGTGCTTTACAAAGTGAAACTACCCAATATCATTTTCATGCTTTAAAGTCTTTCTGATTTTTGAGAATAACTCTGAGAATACACACTGAAGAGATCTGTACTAGAAATAACCAACAGTTATTTGCAATTTAACAACATATTAACAAAGATGATGATGATGATGATTGTTGTTATTGAGCTTGGGTTTTGTTTGCTTTATTTGCCTTGAATTATTTTCTCAGTTGAAAATCCATTCTATATTTCATCACATTCTGAATCAACACCAAAGGAATAATGTATGACAGTTCAAAAAAGAAAAAAAGGAAATGTATAATGCAACTTAATAACACTATGTAATTGTCATATTGCTGAAATGTAAGCATTAGAGAGGGATATGGGAATGTCAAGAAGTGTGGTTTCTGTATTTAAGAATTGAAAGTATGCCAGCCTTTACTGTCAGAATACACTTTCAGGAGGCAATGATGAAATTTTATATTGCAAAGGTCACTCAGAGAAGAAGAATGTCACAAAGTTAAGAACATCCAGGGAAGATCAGATAATAGGGAATATCTTTTTCAAAGCTGAAATGATAGATTGCGAGAATGGTAAAATAGAGCACATGGCAGACAGAAAGGGAAATCAAGACAAGAAAAAAATAAAACAGAAGGGTAATACAATATAAGTGAAACTGTAGAAATCATAAAAGAAATGCTTGGAAACAAGAGTGAAACTTATTGAATAAAATAAAATTTATTCAGAGCATTCAGATGGCAAGATCCAGAAAAATAACCAGCAGAGTGGCATCTTAGCTGATTGCAAGATGCTTGACGAATACATTTTAAAAAATTGTCATGTGTTTTCATATAACACCATATGAATAATTTAACAGCAATGCCAAGATTTATGAAAACAGTATTATCAGTGAAATGTTAATGCTTGAGACAAGAAATTGTGGGGGTTTAGAGTGAATGTACAGTTCTAATTTATAAAAACTTACAGCATTTAACATGGACTTGTAAAGCTGGGACAAGATGTTTCTGGATTTCTACAGTACTAACAAAGATGAAAGCTTGATGATATTTGGGAATTCTGTGTTAGTTATCATTTAATACAATCTTTGGCAAACAGAATATGTATAACACTCTCCAAGCAATATTTATACAGAATAGAAGACATTATTTCTCATTTAATATCTTGCTCCCTTTGATGCGTTCATCATAAAGTGATCCTTTGTACTGAAAAGAAACTTTATGATGTCATTAGAATGTTACAGACACAATCATTATACAGTGTTAGTAATTTTGCATTTGGAAAACCTGTAAGGAAGAGAATGTGCAGGCAGATTGGGTTGGTTGCTTGTGCATCTGGACACAACATCAGACAAGGACAGTGCTTTGGTTTCCCATGGATGGCATCTGTTGCACCTTGACAAAGAAATCTACTTGTATTGACCATCTCTGGCTTTCCTATGACATGTAAAATAAGTTAATGAACATGTAAAATGACATGTAAAATAAGTTAATGAATGGCAGAAAGTCAAGAGGATTTCATCACTGTACCTGTGTAGCTCTTATCTAGAGGATTACAACAGTTCCTTGCAGTAATGGGAAACTGTTCAGGAAATATTCTAAGAGGACACAAGAAGGTGAGGCACAAAAATACAATATCTGTTTATAGTGCATGATAGCATAACCATTTTCCAATTTTTCAGCCTCTGTATCTCCTATAGGAAGAAGACATCAGGCTGAAGATGGATCCAATATGCATACAACCAAGACAATCAGATCCTCCAGCACCAACCTAGTGATGTTGAAATCGGGATTGGTGAGCATAATTGTTCTCAAAAAAATACTTTCATATGGAACAACATAATTTTAAGTAAAAGTATTTAGACACTGCAAGTATAACTTTTGACTACAAGAGCATAAGTTATGGCTTCAAGCCTTTAGGGTAGATGAAGTTAAGGGCAACCTTCCTGCTAAAGAGTCTGTTTAGCTACCTGTTCTTCGCAAATATGCAGAAGACAGATGATGTACTACTCTGATAATGTGTATTTTTCTTCATTTTCCCTACAAATATTAAAAGTTTGCTCAGACCTAAAATCCTGCTACAGCACAAATAAGATCTGGGTCAACAATTATTAATGAAAGTCCCCATTTCCTCTTCCTCCATTGGTGAACTAAAGAAATAGTGTAAACTCATTTTCGAACTACCTGATAAGGTGTGTTTCACAGAGTGACTTAGAGGGCGCATATCCTTCCCTACACATCATACAATGTGCTGCTACAGTCATTTCCAAATCTTCCAGTGCTCTATTTCAATTAAATGCTACAATATCTTTCACTTTGGCTTATGGTCAGTTCTTAGCTATAGAAAGCACATGCATAATGAACATACCCCTCTCTCAGAAAATATTTTAATCTCTCAGTTTGTATCAGCAACATAAAACTCACATGCACACTGAGACTGGTCATAAAGTCCAGCCATGGTCTGGACATGGGATACCTCCAGTTACAGAAATACAAGCCTTGTATCAACCGAAAAAATAAATCTTGCTTTGGACATGCTGACTCCCAAATGTTTGAGAGCAAGAAAATGTGTGGCCTCCAGAAGCCTTCAGCTGGAAGCAGCGTATACCTAAAATTCTGTCCTAACTGCTGTAAAAACAACAGCAAAACTCTGCAAAAACAACAGTGTAGCAACAGTTATTGGATACAAGTAGGTCTCTAAGAGGTCTGTCAGCTCTGAATAAGATGAAATCTCAGGCTGTTTGTCTTGTTTGCCCACTTAAGACAATTGGATTGAGTTTTAACTGAAGATATGTCTTAAGCAAACTCACTTAACCAAGAAAAGAAGAGCTGGGTTTTAGTGCTTACATTTTGACTCTATTTGCAACACATTTTTGTAAAGCATTTTTAAATAAGGCTTTGCATATGCCTGTGGACTATTACACAGGTATATTATAATATAAAACAAAATAGATTCCATACTTATTTTAATCTCTACATTAAAGAACACTAGAACTTTCTTACTTTCATGCTTTTCAGACTGCTATATATCAGGTATGACTACCCATAACTGTTGTACCTATTTTTCTCTTTTCAGTTTTTTTGCAGTTCTGCTTCCATCATTCATGATAGACACTTGTTGAATCTCTTCTTGGAAACTCCTTTGATGGAGAACCCACAACATCCCTGGCAGAACCATGCTCTTGTAACTTTAAGAGAAGAGTTTTTTTGTTTGTCGAAATGCAGGATCCATATCTGTCCTGCTGAAAAGGAAAAGAGGTTCATCACCATCATATAAAAAGAAACCCTGTAGCTGTGTCTCTCTTTCTCTACACTAAACAATAGTGTTTAAGTGAACCTTTTCTCATGCGTCACATGGTTTTGATCATTGTCATTCCTCTACTAATTTGCTCTTCCTCTTTATAAAAACATGGTGTGAAAAACCTGAATATGGGACATCAGCTGGAGCTATTCCAGCACTGAGAAGGGTAGAACTGTTAGGTCACATTTTTTCAGGGTGTATTCTTGACAGTCCAAGGTGTCAGTTGTCTTTTTGCAACACCATTGGCATTGTTGGCTCAGCCTAGGACACATTTACAACCTTCTAGATCCCCTTCTTCACTCTTCTCATCTAGTCAGCTTGAATTTGTTCTTGCAACTAGTTATTTTTCTCTAAGCACAATGCTTTGCTGGTTCAATATCTTTATCTTTCAGTTTGTGAGGAACTGTTTATAATTGTAATCAAACTCAATGATATACGTCCTGCTTCAGATGATCTACAGGTTCCTAAAGCATCCTCTCACATCCTCTGCCCAATTCTCTAGCAAGAAAATCAAACTAGGACTGTTATCTATTGAGTTTCATTCACTGCAGTCTTCCATTTTGAGAATATAATGCTAATAGTGATAAGCTGGGTAGGATTTCCCATCAGTTTTTATGCAAGTAATAATTTTACCTAAACCACATTTGCCAAGTTTTCTTTTGAGACAGCAGTGTAAAATGTCTAACTAAAAGACCTATATTGTCAATTTCTCTTTTCATCTATATGCAACTGGTTTTGGTATGATTTGCCCCTCACAACTCCTCGTTGGGTGTTTATTCCTTTCTGTTATCACTCAGGTGTCTGCAAATTCTGCCATTATTAGGTATTTTTACAGGAACAGAAGTTTCTGCAACTACCTTATATTTCCTTCTTCCTCCTTTTCTTGTTCATAGCTTAAGACTTGCTTTGATATTTTCTCATTTGTGTAACTTCCACAAGGGTTCAGTGAGCGTGTCTTCTGGTCTGTAACTGCCTCAGCTGGATCTGCGAGCATCACAGGGTGGATTTCACTTGGTTCGCGTGGTTCACAGTGCCTGCAGAGCAGCTCTCTCAGGCGCACTTTCCCTACTGCCGACTGATTGTTTTTTCACCGTGACACTGGTGACTGGTAACTCATGATCATGCTCAATCCTTTCAGCAAACATTGCAGCATACGACCTTGTGGCATGTTGCCATACTTTCCAGTAACCTTCATGCTACAACACATCCATAAACACTGAAAATATAGAAGAAGATTGGCAGAGTGAGCTCTTACTAAATTGTGTTCATCTTCTCTAATTGAAAAACATATTGGTTTATATTGTTGTTTCATAGCTTTGACTTGATGTAGTTCTTACAGATAAAGTAAAGAGCTTTCCTTCTCTTTCTCTTTCCATATGTTTGCCTTCTTACTTCACTTCTGGTTCTCTCTCTGTTATTGGGAGTTATAGATCTTGCATAAGCTAACGAGACGAATGTTATAAAGTGAGAATGGGAAACTCTGTGCTTTCACTGAGCTAATCTCCACCCTGGTCTAAGGGGCTTATTTGCAGCTGAAAGTCCTGGCAGTCTAGAAATAAATGCTTCATAAAGAATTACTTAATTTCATTAATAATGCTTGAATCAAGTCATTCTTCATTTTCCATAAAACTAGAATAGGCTAGAAGTAATTCAATTATTTTTTTTACAAGTACTAATGAATAAAGTAAATGTGTAATTTCCAGTAAATTAC
Source organism: Coccyzus lansbergi (assembly GCA_033558105.1). NCBI lineage: Eukaryota > Metazoa > Chordata > Aves > Cuculiformes > Coccyzidae > Coccyzus > Coccyzus lansbergi. The sequence continues at coordinate 495,178 of JAUMJK010000166.1, forward strand.
ATAGTTACCTGTGGTGTGAAAAATTGTGCACTCAAAACAAGTAAAATATGTGTCACTTTTATTTTTATAGTATGTCCTTTAGAAGAGATATTAAAGCACTGTTTACTTTATCCCATGGTACTCTATAGAAAACTGTAGATTAATTTTCCTCTCAGAGAAGCCATATAGTATTTCAACTCTGAAAGAAAAAAAAAAAAGCCTTATAAAGAATCATTCAGGTACCTTGTATAAATTCTTCAGTAATAAGAAATAGGTATTTATACACTTCACACATAGCCAGTATCTGTTAAGGAAACATTTTCTTGCTCTGTTAAAGGAATGATTTGGGGATTTTCTGTCTGGCTTTTTCTGTCCTTTATTTAATTAGAATGCAAACTTGGGCGTAATCCTGCCCTCTCAAACAGTGTTTTTCTGTTCTGAAGCATGTCATTAGACTTTCTTTTCTCTGGGCAGTGGGTAGAACAGAGGAGTCATGAATGGAAAATGGAATTAAATACCCTTCATGACATGCACTTCCTTTCCCTCATGTTTTTCTTCCAAAGCTCAAGAAAATCTCTGTGGGTTCATGGAAATAACAAAGGAATTTAGAGGCAACTTAGAAGAGTACACTGTTTATAAAAATGTATTTATTGCAAGCAGGGACCCCTCTTGGCAGGGACCCCTCTTGGCATGCCTTGTCGCAAGCACTGTCCATGAGTAATGCATCCACTGATTGTGCTGGTGTACTGCAGAGGAAGGGGAGAATGCAGGGGAAGGGGAGAGTACAGAGATTCACAAAATACGTAACTCAGTAACTGTAAATGAAGCAAATCCACTTTAGCTTTGCTGTAACCTCCAGGAAGCAGAGCATGAACTGCTTTGATTTATCACAAAATTGGAGCTTGCATCTAGAAATGTAAGTGTGAGAACATTTACTTAAAAGCTGTAGTCATCACCATAATCTTTAAGGAGCCAGATCCTGAGACAAATTGGTGATGTGCTGATGTGTTAAGGCCTAGAAAGCAAGTCAGACTTCCAGGATACTTTACAAATATGGCAATATTGACAGGCTGCAAATTGGTTTCTTTGTGCATGCGGCCAAGACAAATAACACTTAAGGAAAGCGTGATAATAGCATAAGTCACCAAATACAGTTCACCAGGCCTCTGTGCAGATGTAACTCTTCAGACTGAAATAAACCAGCTATGCTAGTTTTGAAGACAAGGTGCTCTCACTTAGTTGTGAAATAAATCACCACCTAGCACAATACAATCTCCTCCTCTGCATTGTCTACAACATGTTAAACCAGTGCCTTCACAGATGGTACTGGCTCCAGAGCAGCACATGCATGAATTTAGTGAAGAAACATACTGGCCACTAAGACAATCCAAGTAAAGTGGTGTCATACATTCAGATATGCATAGAGGAACAGTGATTTGTAATACCTCCAAGCTCTGTGTGTTTCTGGGTTGTGGAGGTGAATGCAATCTTTTCCAGCATTTCTTTAGATACGATGTTCCTTCAGTCAGAGCATTTGCATTGCTGGTAGACAAAAGTTACAGGGTGATCCTTGTTCCAACTCTGCTGATGAATGGCTGGTTTCCTTTAGCCAAATACATCCTAGTGCTACATTCTGTTTTTTTACAGCAATTTACCTAAATAGAGAACTGTTAGTAAATGATTAAATAAGTGTTGAATAAATGTCAGCTTCTTATAGTATCATCCTTTCTGTAATCTGAAGACCAACAAACACAAAGCACACAGTGAACCAGCTTTTGCAAAGGAAACCAGATAACAGAAATATAAAATACATTTTTAAAAACAATTTACGTCATTTGTTTCCCAGTAAGCTGATTCAGAATAGATTTTTTTGAAAACTAAACAACATATGATGAGTAGTGCACAGTTATGTACTAAGAATCCATATAATAAATGTTTCTTATTGGCAGAAATACCTGGAGTACCTTATCTTCTGTAATATGCTAATAACACATGCTGAATTCTCAAATAGTATCCAATGCAGACTAACTACTGCCAGAAATAAAAATATTTACATAGATGAACAAAACTGTGTTGTGTAATATACTTGCAAATTTATCTTACAGATGTCATTTCCAGACATGAAGACAATTGTTTTCTAGATAGCTTTAATTAATTAGGACCCTAAAAAAAAGCTATAATAAATTAGCATCAACATATTTGAAAGCATATGAACTGAAAGATATTCAAGAATTTTTCAATCGATTTAGAAATGTGGTAAAAAAAATCTACTATTCATATTCTCTGAGTTTCCACTGCACCTAGAATAAACTAAGAAATTATTTTTTCTTCTTGAAAATACCAGTGCTTTCCAAGTTTCCAGTACATATTTTCTTTTCAATGTATTTTCCTATGGAGAGAGAAAGGGAGCTTCACAATGATTTTAAATTTATTTTTGCAAAAGCGTACACTAAAGTAAATCAAACTTGAACCTTCCCACTCCACGAAATTAAAGAAGTGGCTTATATATCCTCTGTATATGTCAAAATGTTATAACAAACACTCAAAAAAGGAATTCATTTATTCCAGAAACTGAACAAGAAATAATCTGAACTAGTCAGTAAGAAATGGTGAGAACCATGAAGCACCCAACCCTGGGCAGAACACAGATGAGCCCTAGGTACCCAGCTCAAGGATGCCACCAATTTCTCTCTGATAATACAGCTCCCTGGTCCCTTCCTACCAAGTCATATACCTCATCTTCTCTGAACCCAAGGATTCTGGATTCATGACTCCTCTGTTGCCTAACTACAACAAGAAAACAGAGAATGAGTTCTTTCAAGCCAGCCTTATAAAGACTAGAAGGACACTGAGTTGCTGGAGTGTGTCCAGAGAAGGTCAACAAAGCTGGTGAAAGGACTGGTTTAGATTTTATGCTTGGAAAAAATTCTCTGCTGAAAGAGTGGTGAAGCATTGGAACAGGCTCCCTGGGGAAGTGGTGGAGTTACCATCTCTGGAGGTGACTTGTAGACATGACACTTCGGGACAGAGTTTAGTAGGCATGAGGGTGTTGGTCTGGTGGCTGGACTTGGTGATCCCAGAGGTCTTTTCAAACCCTAATGATAGTATGATACTATGATACTATGAAAGCTGTCAGCTTGAACTCATTCAGGTTGGACCAATTTTTTGTTAAAACTCAATCAAGACAATTAAAACAGCCCCAGTCAGTGTAGGAAAAACTCAGGAACCTAGATCAACAAACTGAAATCTGTTCCTTAAAGACATTACGTTATTGCTATGTAATCTTAAGTAAATTTTTGATATTTTTTTCCCTAATAACTATATCCATTTAAGACATCCACTTCCCAAGAACTATACTTTCAAAGATGTCCCATAACTGTTGTTTTCTAGGTTTCTGAGTTACACTCATTGACTGTAATATTTTTAGTATTTTATTATTTTTGTTAACTTAAAGTTACAAACACATAAACTACATTTATATTAATTTTTGTGCAGATACAAATCTTGGTAGGAGAAATATGACAAATATAAATGGAACAGTTTTAAAACTCGTCTGACTTTTTAACACACAGTTAAGTTTGACTTATGAGGACTTATGAATTCTGACAGATCTGAAGTGGGAAACTGAGTAAAATTTCTTTTAGAATAAGAATATTTTCTGGTGGAAATTGGTTTTTATATTCCTGAGCTATCACTTTTTAAAGTGGCTTTTTTTTAATAAGAATTTCCTCCTTGATGATGGTGATCAAGGAGTAGTATCAGCAGTTTGAGGAGCTGGTCCTTCCAGGGAACCCACAACTGAAACGGCATGTCCAGGTTTGTGTCCAATACAAGAAAGATGAAGCTTCTGGATAAAGTCCAGCAAAATGCCATGAACATGATAAGGGGAGTAGAATATCTCTCCTGCAAGGAAAGGCTGAAAGAGCTGGGAATGTTCAGCTTGGAGAAGAGAAACTTGGAGGGATTTCATCAATGTGTATAAATACCTGAGGGGAGGGTGCAAAGAAGAGGGATCCAAGCTCTTTTCATCAAAACCCTGTGAAAGGATTAGAGTCAATGGATACAAACTGAAACATGTGATGTTCTGTCTGTGACTGTGACGAAGCACTGGCACAGGTTGTGCAGGGGGAGTTAACAGACTCTCCATCTTTGGAGATATTAAAAAGCTGGCTAGACATGGTCCTGAGATATCTGATCTAGGTGGCCCCACATGAGCCAGGAGGGATTGGACTGGATGTGCTAAAAAGGTCCCATCCAACTTCAACTATTCAGTCATACTGTGAAATATGTTCCAACTCAGAAGTACGGATACATAACAGAATCATAGAATCATAGAACAACCAGGTTGGAAGGGACCCATCGGATCTTCTAGTCCAACCATTCCTGTCAAACACTAAACCAAGTCCCTCAAGACCTCATCCACCCGTCCCTTAAACACCTCCAGGGAAGGTGAATCAACCACCTCCCTGGGCAGCCTGTTCCAATGCTCAATGAGTCTCTGTGTGAAAAACTTCCTCCTAATCTCCAGCCTAAATCTCCCTTGGCAGAGCTTGAGGCCATTGCCTCTTGTCCTGTCCCCTGTCACTTGGGAGAAGAGCCCAGCTCCCTCCTCTCTACAACCTCCTTTCAGGGAGCTGTACAGAGTAATGAGGTCTCCTCTCAGCCTCCTCTTCTCCAGGCTAAACAACCCTAGCTCTCTCAGCCGCTCCTCATAGGTTCTGTTCTCCAGCCCCTTCACCAGCCTCGTTACTCTTCTCTGGACTTGCTCCAGACATGGAGACATGGAGACAGAAGATATTGCATGCACCTCCCCTCACCCAGGAGGTCATCAAGGAGGTAGAGGCAGCATTTCCCTGCGTACTCCTCCCCTTAAGACTTTTCCTCGCAAGGCTGTATACTCACATCATGTTCCAAAGAATTCATCTTTTTTTATGTCCTAAACAATCTCTGAAGTTTTTCTTCCGTTTCAGAGGGAGGTCCCTTCTGAGTTCTCCAACTTACGAATGTCCCTTAGGAATAACTTCTTTTCCTGAAGCCAGCATTCCCCCTGCAGGTTGATGCATGGCAAGACAGTCTTCCTCAAGTTCTGCTCTTCAGCAACTGAGGTCCCATGATTATGGAAAGAAAAAATTCTTTTGAGAGTCTCAGGGCATTGATATCTTGCATCTCAGCAAATTGCTATGGGGTAGAGCATTCTGGTGTTATCTGTTAATACCAGAAGGTGCAGTCTTATAGATTTTTATGTTAAGATGCAAAACAGTGGCACCTGGTGACTCTAGCTCCTTGAAGAGAAACAGTATGTTTGTATTGAGCCTGTTCCATTCCTGTATTCATCAAGTCACTTTGCTGAGCAAGAACAGATCAGTTAATTTTTTGGCCCAGCTTGCTGCATAGCCATATTAATTGGAATTTTCCATGAAGGATTTATAGGGCACAGTTAAAGTGAAATGCACTTGCTAACACCTCTGCAGAGGAGTTTATATTAGAAAATAGATGAAGACTAACGGGGTTCCCTTTAGAAACAAATGTACACGTATACACTGCACATTGCAAACCAGACAACATACATTGTGCAGGGTATACATTTGACCCAGGAAAATAGAAAAAGAGAAAATCAAGAATTTAAATGTGAGAAGCTGCCAATTGCCTTTTCCAAAAAAATAATAATGTAAAATATTTTCCTACTTGTTTTTCCCCCCAACAAACCAGCTACCTCTCAGCCACCGGGTGGTAAAGTTTCAGTCTAAATAAAGCATCAATGGTATGAAAAAACATCTGCAAAAAAACAAATGACAGTCAGTTCTGACTGTCAATCTACACATTTAATGAGAAACTCTTCTCAATTTAATGAATCCTGGTGCTTCTGTCTACCATCACTTTAAGTAGAACCTGCATACACAACTATGTAGTGTCAATTTGGGGCATATATTATGGCAGTACAATACACCTCTGAAGGGACAACTTCATTTTCTGAACTATTAACCATATACGCAATTGTTGCTAATTTTCTGTGAGAAACATGTGTGAAAATGTGTGTGCACATGATTGGCTTGGTGAGACAGCTTGAAAATATTTAATCAAGGCTGAATAATTCTGTGTCTACAGTAGCAGTTAGATTAAAAAGAATAAAAAAAAATACTATCACTTCACTAGCGTGTCAGGGGTGAAAGTCTAATTGGTTCGTAGTTGAAGATAAACTAACCTTACTGTGAACTGACTAGGTGAAATTTTGGAGGAGGGGAGGTGTCATTATCTTGTGCTTGACCTTTGGTTCCTGAGTCTGATAAAACCTAAAAAGAAGTACCTTTTTCCGAAAGTGTGTTATATATGTGGAAGGAAAAAAAGGAGAAAGAACAAACTCCTTGAAAGCTCTCATTTGACATCAGAACTAGGTGGTTGATTACAATGCCTAAGTCAGAACTGTTCCCTCATGGTATGTGGATGTGATGTTACCTCTAACAAAGATTTATATTTGTGCATGTGTTTACCAGCCAGAAGTGCTAGCACAAACAAAACACTCAGGTTGTTTTAGGAATCCCTGTAAAATATTGTCCTTTAAATTATGCACAGGGTTACTGATTTTACCAGCGGCACTTAAATGCTGGCTCTGAACATCAAACTCATGCTCATCACAGACAGACGTGAACAAGCCCAAACCTCTTCCCATCCACCCCACACTCTCTCGCATAAACCCATCCTCTCACAGCTAGAATGGGCTACAGCCCCTTTCCTCTCTGCATGAGGCTGAGAACCAGCTCATGTATATACAAGCTGGAGAATTTAGGTCGTGTCACGTAGCAAAAACAATGAGTGGAACAAATGAGTTGAGCAGCTCGGAGAGTTGGAAATCTCTAATTACCAGATCCAGTCACAGGCAAACACTAGGGCTGGACTATTTGCACCTAGTGCCACTCAACCAGGGTGACAATAAATTTATGAAAGGTCAAAGAACTTTCCATATGTAAATCTTGCAGTGGGAACAATGGGGGCTGTCACCCGACCAGAGCTGCCAGGTCTGTGACGATGCTGCCACCTGCCGATGTCTCACCATCCTCTGAGATCCACTTCCAAGCTTCTCTCCAGCTTTTCCAGCTCCGCTGTTAGCAGAAAACTTACACTGGCTTATTTTCATCACCTGGCAGAATTTCCAGTTGCTCACTGGGATTATAATACTTACTTAGGGCATAGTAGGGTCAATTTTGCATCTTCTTCTCTACTCAGAATCCTCTATCCTTTGTGCAACTACAATGTCAAATTGCCCGAAACAAACAAAAATATTAGACAGCTACTACTTCCCTTTGTTAAATACAGCCACCTTTTCTAAACAGAGCTTTCACTCCTGGCATTTATATCACTGTAGCCTGTGGTGTCCTTCTTGCCAACATGACCCTTACTGCTTAGCTATCAAACTTTTTTGTTTTCTCATAAAAATGCCTTTTGTATAAATATATAAAAGCTTCCACATCAAGCTGTCTTATTGAAAACTCCTGTAATAGCAATAAGTTTTGTTTATAAAATTTACACAACAACATGTGTGTAAGTGCATACAAATTCATACATAACATACCTACAGAGGGAAATAGTATTAATAAAAGGACTTTTTGGAAAGAGAAGTAGAACCTAACCGCACTGAAGAAATATTCTCTCTGTGAATTCCTCCAAAGGCCTTAGTTTGAACTATTCACCTACCTTAAGCAGAAAAGTGGAGGGGGAAAACATTCCAACAGCATTCCCATTGCAGGCTATGGATTGCTCTCTATATTTGGGTATTAGATAGGAATAAAGCATTAATTAGAGGAGAGTTGAATTAAGGGATGAGCTACTTTGGCAGCTATTCCTGCAGTGCAAAAAGCAGCCTGGCTTCTGCTACAGCACCATCCAGCTCTCAGATTCATGTAAGAGCCATGCCTGGATGGTGAGAAGGGCTGCAAGAACCATTTAGCCAGCAAGAATCGTAAGTACACCTCAAGGACAGTCCTCTATGGCCCAGACACAGGTGGACACTTCCCTGTGTCCCTCTGAGAATTTTGGGATGGGCTCCAGGTGGGTTTGTGCCCTGTCAAGCACAAAATCCCCCTCCCCAAGGACTGTTTTGCAGGGGATTTCACGGTGCCTTGCTTACACTATTCTTCTGCTTTTACTGTCCCATTGCAGGGTTTTATCCACGTTACCTGGGGATTCATTTGGTTAAGAAGGATCTGATGTAAAGCTGCTTCCAGAGAATTCTTTAAGCAGGGCTATCTCCTGTCGAACTCTCAAAATTAACTCACCATCTAACCGTGTCTTGTGTACTGCCCCTCTCCAACACACACATGCACAGATATGTACGTTTGTTTTCAAGTAGATGTTGAAAAAATGTCATAAGGTGTTTTGGAAGGACTACCTTGACCCCTCTTCCTCAAAATCTTGATTTTGTGTAATTATGCAGCAAGACTGCTTAGGACAATGACATCCCAAGTTTTCATTTAACTCCGTTCTCTACATTTTTCTGCAGATATATCTTAATTCTCATATTCATACGCTGCACATACCATCATCACATTTGCTTGTGTTGGCCAGCACTAAGCTACAGCATGCTTTCAGTTTGCAACAGCGAAAGGAGTCAATCTGTCTTCACAAGACAAAACCAGGAAGCAAAGTCTCTTTTTAATTCTGTAAATGCTTGTATAAATCTACAGTGACCACCCCCAACCAGACCCTAGAGGAAGCATGTGGTAGTGGCAACGGTACCTGTCCTCGGCGCAAAACCACCAGCTCTCCCACGCAGTCAGTCCTGCACAAGCATAATTCTTGTTTCTTTGTGCCTGATTAAGCCTCTGCACCTGAATTTTAATCATGAGAAAGTTGTGCCCGATACAGAGCAAGAGACAGAGAGGGTGCCCTTGGAGGACCTTCTGTAGCAAATCTTTGGCCTAAATCACTAAATTTCTTACATTATGTTTAATCATTATAAGACAGATAGACTAAAGGTAACAGTTCCAACAGTGGACAAGCCCTGATCGTTAGTTAAGGTACCTAAGGGTGTGCATTTAAAAAAAAAAAAACCAAAACATTTGCATAATGATGTGGCTGTTTAAAAGTTACATAACAATACAATTAAAATGTCAAAGAATGGCACAGTTGAGCTGTTGCTTAGATTAGTTGATGTGATCCTAAGTCTCTCTGCCAGCTGCTTTCCTCTCTGAACTACCTGCCCAATTGAAATGTAAAGACACGATTTTCCAAACTCCAGTGGTTCTTACAGTTTTCACTTACATATAAAGACTCAGGTGGGAAGCAAGCTGTTTTCTCAAAGAATCCTACAACATATACGAGCATCTAAAGTTACAGCCAAAACCATATCAGCATTTAAAGGTCACCTTTATCTGCTGTTACAAAGTTGTAGACTAAATAATGTTTACAATTTTATATGGTAATAATAAATATATGTATAGTCATCTCTGTTTAAAAAAAGAAAAATGTCAATACTCTCAACCATCTGCTAAATTTCCAGTATATCGTAATAGTTTAATTGAATTATTGGCCTGTCTGTTAAAAAAACATGTTACCACTAATGTAGGCTTTTGCACTTCGGCTGCAGTACCACTATATCTGATTTAAAATCTGCATTTAAATATCGTTCAACTTTCACATCCACAAATGCTAAAGTGAGTGATCATGTTTTTTTCTTACTGAGAAAATTGTTTCTTGTAAGATGCTTCAATCAAGCCACTAACAGCTGGCACAGGTCTTATCTGCTTTGGCAATCATGATGCCAGATGGAAAGACAAGACTTCTCTTGGCTCTGGTTTTCAAAATTACGAAGGGCTTAGGCCAGAAGTCCAGATCTGAATATTTTCTTATCCAGATAAGACTGATATGTGAGATCAACTCTGAATTTAAATTTTGTATCTTCATCTCATCCTAGTTCAAGACATGAAGTGGCACTGGGAGAAACACCACAGGCAGTGGAATCCCACTCTATGCTGAATTGCAATGGCATGTTTCATTTCTGAAAATGAAAATGTAGAATGAAACTTGCAATTCTTGACCTCAAATGACTGCAAGGTACTTATTTTTGATCACTGATATTTGCTGGGAAATAAATTAAAAATTAGAGGAAATTCAAATGTAATCTTCTGTCTGTGCTTCAGGGAATTTAAGGTACTGGCCACTGAAAAGGCTGCCTGACTTTAAACACTGGGCTATCTGCTCTCTATTAAAAGTTATGCAAGACTAAGAGCAAATGATAATGCACAATAATCATTCAAGATGTTGCCAGCCAATGGAATTCCTTAACAAAAAACATGATTTTTTTCTATACAAACAGTTGTTTTCTGAATGAAAAGTGCTTAATTTCATCTGAATTTCATTTTGCCACCATACTACCATAAATTGCTACCATAAGTTGCTACCAGAAATTTTGAGCTGCTGCCAGAATTATTGTTATGTGAAAGTCCTCATTTAGTATTGAAATTAATGTTTACACTAGAGAAGTTGCAAATTGAATAAGAAACATCCTTTTACTTTTCCTACCAAATGAATGCAGTGTCTATGATATGCAAGAACTGGCTTACAATGAACACAACAAAATGTCTTCATCAAGAGGACTTTCTTCAAACTAAAAAGATGAAGTGGTTTTCACTTGCCAAAACATCATTGTTATTTTAAAGATACAAACAAATAACACCCCCCCCCCCATATCTTATATTTATGAACAATTTAGGAAAGAATTTTTCCTCAGCTGTAAGGAAATAAAATAATATTTCAAAAGCAACCCTCCCACTCAAAAAAAACCCCGCAGTATGTGTTTACTGATATGCCTGTAGTTTATTACTGGTGTTACAATATTTACCCTTTTTGAAACTTGCAAAGAAAACAAAGGAAAGAATGTATGTGGAAGTAACCCTTTTTTCCCAGTATAACATTTCAAATTAAATTTTATATTTGCTTGGGCTGAAAGCCAAGAGAATGGTCTCTTTTTCTAAAAACAAAACAAAATCCTTTTAATTTTATCCCAAAACATTAATAGTTAAGTCTGAAAGTCCAAGTCATACAGTCACAGGAAACAGTAAAATGGTGTTGTGCTATAGCTCTAATGAGGACAAACACTATAAGAAAAGTGTTTTATTTTCTGGAAAAGAGTCATAGATGCCATGGACATAGAATGAACAAGATACAGTCCTCTAACACACAAATATACTACACATACACAAGAAAAAGTCTGTATGTACATTTATCCCTCTGAACAAGATGAAATATTTTATAAAAGGTCCTTGAATGCTATTCATTCAAACACATTTAAATCAGTTGAAAGTGCAGCATTTAATTGCTTACAAGACGGTAGCATGGGATTGATATATTTATTACTGGAAACCAGATACAAATAAGTCAAGAAACTGAATTAATTATGCTGTTCTGCAGGAGCAAAATAAGGGGAGAAAATACTATGATCAAAAATGTTCTTGTTCTGCAAAATACACTGTGATTCTATTCAGTGTTTTAAAGTTTGTTCAATACTATGTAATGTAATGAAATGTTATGCAGCAATACACATCTTGCTTCTACTTGAGGTATTGTAAATCACTATTGATTTCAGTGGAGGCAGGATCAGGTTCATAGTTAGAAAAGATAAACCAGCTCTCTTATACTTTCCAAAGACAGTCGTCATCTTTGACAGAGATGCAGAAATTGCAAGAAAATCTATTCATGTGCTTTAGACACTGACTTTTAGCAGAAGAAAAAAAGATATCAAAGAGCACAGCTTTACAAGCATATGCAGGAGTGGCATTATAGATAACTTTCCTGAACAAAGGCTTGCATGATCAGGCCAAATTGCTTTTAAGGCTTTCTCCAAGCTTTCAAATTGTGCAGAAATACGGGGCACAAACGATGTTTAAAAAGTATTTTTAAACCTGTTGCAGTGTGCTGACTGGGTTTGGAATAAATTGCAAATGTTCAATGTCTCTAAATTAGTACTTTTTATTAACAGATAAAGAACACTCCATTAAACTTCTGGGTTTGGATCATACTACGTATCATTAAACAATTGGAGCATGTTTTCTCTTTCTTTTGACCTTGACAATTAACATATAAACTTTCAAAGCATTACACTCAGACCTCTGAAAAGAAATATGATACAGAACACAATTAGTGACACAAAGATGAAGGAGACAAATAAAGGGTATCTAAATATAAAGAAAATTCCTAAAGATTTTTCCTGAAAATGAGACACTGTTATTAGAGATTAGACAGTTTAAAGTGAAAAGACATCTGACATTTGCATTGATGCTGTAGTAGTGTAGCTCTGACTTACAGTAGGTGTAATTAGAGCACTCAGTCTATGGAGGAAGAAAGACCTGTCACTCTGCAGCAAAGCCCCAAGCAAGGCAGGATAGCTAACAATGTCTTATCCTTAAATTACACTTCTGATTTGAAAAAAATATTTTAAAAAAACAAGGTTTGAAGTGGATTGTGTAGTGTCAGTAACTGAGCCTTTCCCATTTCTCTGTTAATATTGGTACAGCAAGTTATTACATATTTTCTGAAGCCCAGAGGACAGCTCAGGATTCATCTGCTCAAGTAAATGCACTGACACAATTATTTTGGAAAAGCATGATGTAAGCAGACTCTTTCTAATAGAATGAACCCCCTCAAACACTCATAACTAAATTGATTAATTTGGCTCATGAAAGTGGATAATGTCATCTGAGTTTGGAGGTAGATAAATATCTGAGAGACGGAGTATCAGTGTCTTCTTTTCCCTTCTTCATTTAGGGTTAATATACTATCAGCTGAAATGGGAAACGCCTCAGACAAAAGTGTCTTCTCAGCTGAGCTGATTGAATGAAGTTGGAAATATCAGTTTTTTCCAATCCTGAACAAAAAATTTCTGTGTTTTGGAAATAGCTTTGAATTTTCTCAAATGCATGAAATGCAAACAGTTCAACCCCTGTTCAGCCTTGAAGACATAGTTTTAAACTCCGTTGTTCTTAAAAATCCCTGCTTCTACAAACAGTTTAGACAAAACAGATGAGTTCCTCACTCCTACATGACGAGGGATAGAGAGGATGATACCTGCAATGGTGTCTTCTTCTTTTCTTTCAACATTATTGGTCTTTTTGTCACCTGCCCCAGAGATTCATTGGCACTATTTTGTCACTACACTGCTTGCTGCGAGACACAGAAGAGCCAACTTAATGCTGTTTTCTAAAAAAGCAGTCATTTTACAGATTTCAAAATGGAGATGGAGATCAAACGCCAGACAGTTTTGTGAAGAGTACCCAACTTCCAGGTAATGGCCTCACACCTTCTTCTAGAGGTTTCATGCAAGTTTTCTCTTGTAGGGATCCCTAAATCTCCTCTGTTTAGAAGGAGCAACATCTCCAAGGAACTGGAAAGCAATACTAAAAATTATTGACAGCTTCAATTTATAAGCATACCCTTGGCCATCCCCAGCAGAGGGTATGTCAGTCCAGGCCAGCGGCAACCAGATTCTCAAGGAGAATACTGTGAGAAATGGTGTCAGAGGCTTTACTAAAGTGCAGGTACACCATACCCACAGTCTTTCCCTCATCCCTGAAGTGACTAACCTTGTCATGAACGATCAGTTTGGCTGGACCTGCCTTTCATAAACCTGTATAAGGCGCATAAGTAAAAATAATGAATTATAATAAAAAATCAGGCAAATCAGTCAGTAATTGATTTAGACCTACCATGAAACAAGGCAAGTTGGCTCTTCAAAGAACATTTTCTCAATGGCTCTCCTATTCCTGTTGAGTAGACATTGCATTAAACTTGATCATCATTTGAGCTACTTATGAATAATTGATTTAGGAATAATTTCACTGACAAAAATCTCCAAGTTCAATTTGCCTTGGAACCCTTAAAAAAATTAATTGAACATCACTAACTCAAATGCTGTCAATCAACATAATTTGATAAAGTGTCTTCCATAGATTACCTAACAAAGATCAATCCTAATCACAGGACCCTCAACCATTTCTATTGTCCTGTGATTATTAAAATAGATGGGATTTTCCACTGTGTCTAGAAGATTAATGAATTGGTTTTCTGGTAGATCAGAGTGGGGTACTAAATTAGGAATAAGTAGTTCTCTAGAAGAACCCTCTCCAGTGGTCTGTCCCCATGTGCAGTTTTTGCTAGTGGAGTTCCATTTGTAATATCTTTATTGATGAATACAACAGAAGCACGTCCCTAAGTTGCAGAATACTCAGCACTTCCTAAATTCCTAGAGAAGAACTGGACCTACAGTACCACTGTGAGATGAAAAAAGTAGCCAATGGCAACCTTGAGATATTAAATGTTGTCTTCACGAAATGTATAATTTTTAATTATAATTATTAATTTCCTTCTTAGAATTGATGACTGCAACATAGGTAGACATTTAATGTAGTATCAGTTCCAGACATGCAGACAACATGCATGTAGTCCTAGACCGAGTATACACAGGGAAAGATTAATTACATTTGACTGCAATAGCAAGAGAATGATGAGCAATTACGATATCTCTGCGTTTCACGCATCTCTACATAAAATCACACTAAAAGTAGGTTATCTTTACTGCTAAAACTGTTTCACTTTTTGTTGGCTTAATGTGAGTGTCAATATCCCAAAAGAAATTACATTGCTTTCATAATAAGTGCATTTTATGTAAGAATGCATATGCATTGCTCTGTTGGACAGTAGCACACAGAAATAACAGCTTATTTGCAAATCCAGAATAAAAATACAGGTAAGAGAATCACTACAAAAACTTGTGACAACACAGTACTGCAAGAGACGTAGGTACTACTCTCCTCAGTATAGGGATCCAAGTCTTCTTTTACCTCATACATGAAAGAGATATGATCACAGAACCATAGAATCACCAGGTTGGAAGAGACCCTCTGGATCATCAAGTCCAACCATTCCTATCAAACACTAATCAGTTGCTGTCAACCATCGCACCCAGGTCCCTCTCCTCCAGGCAGGTTTCTAGATAGACTTCTCCCAGTCTGTAGCTCTGCATAGGCTTGTTGTGCCCCAAGTGCAGGACTCGGCATTTGGCCGTGTTAAACCTCATGCTGTTGGACTCAGCCTAGCATCCAGCCTGTTCAGATCCCTTTGCAGAGCCTCCCTACCCTCCAGCAGATCGACACTTCCACACAGCTTTGTGTCATCTGCAAACTTGCTAAGGGTGCACTCGATGCCTTCATCCAGGTCATTGATAAAGGCATTGAACAGGGCTGGACCCAGCACTGAGCCCTGGGGAACACCACTTGTTACTGGCCTCCAGCTGGATTTAACACCATTTACTACCACTCTCTGGGCCCGACCATCCAACCAGTTTTCCACCCAGGAGAGTATGCGTCTGTCCAGGCCAGAGGCTGACAGTTTCCGTAGCAGAATGCTGTGAGAAACTGTGTCAAAGGCTTTACTGAAGTCCAGGAAGACCACATCCACAGCCTTTCCTTCGTCTAGGAGCCGAGTCACCTTTTCATTCCAGACAGAGGAGAATGCCTTCACAGAATCATAGAATAACCAGGTTGGAAGAGACCCACTGGATCACAGAGTCCAACCATTCCTATCAAACACTAAACCAGGCCCCTCAGCGCCTCGTCCACCCATACACCTTAAACACCTCCAGGGAAGGTGGCTCAACCCCCTGCTGGGGCAGCCTGTTCCAATGCCCAATGACCCTTTCTGAGAAATTTTTTTCCTTATGTCCAGCCTAAATCTCCCCTGGCGGAGCTTGAGGCCATTCCATCTCATCCTGTGCCCTGTCACTTGGGAGAAGAGGCCAGCTCCCTCCTCTCTACAATCCCCTTTCAGGTAGTTGTAGAGAACAATGAGGTCTCCCCTCAGCCTCCTCTTCTCCAGACTAAGAGAGGTGCAGCAGTTAGTGGGAGAGATCCTGATGGATCAGCTTCACCAAAGCCTCACTGCCTTGGATCCAGAGTGCCAAGGACAGGTAGAAGGTAAGGATCAAACCTCTGCACAGGGTGTTACTGCATCCAGTGGCTCTTCCTAGAAACCGATTTTCCTATTTGATAGATACTTACCAGAAAAGAGGGAAATTCCAACTGGTTTATATGGTGAGAATGTTGCTGCATTTCCTGGCTTCACTTTCTCTTAAAATAACCTGAAGAAAGGTGTCCTTTTATCTAAGAAAATTAAAGCAAGCATTTGAAGATTATGTAGAAGTCAGAGCTTCCAAAAGGCTGGACTAGCACCTTGTAAACTCACTGAACAAAGGTGCATAACTTTCTGTCACCAATGCAAAGAGGGGAGTCAAATGTGACTCACATGACAGTACATCACCACAGGACAGTAACAACCATAAAGAGATCTGGCCACTCTGCTCCTAACTAGTGAAGAAAGTTAAATGCTGCTGTAGTAGCAGCTCCTCCCTGCAATACTAAATGCAGCAGAGAAGCGTTTTGCATCCTGCTTCCTTGTATGATCATGCAGCAGTTGTCATCCACTGGGAGAAGACAAGTAATGTCATAGACTCCAAGTGGCACAAAGCTATGTAAGTATTTGTAGAATATTGTAGTCATGTTTCCTGTGTGCACAAAGAATGTTTACCTTAGCACTTACGTAATCCCTTTTCTGCTGCATCCTATCTCCATTGTCATGGTCTGACACAAGGGTCCAATTTGGTAGTACATCGAGGGATGTTGTCCTACAAGACCTCTCAGCTGTGCATAGGCAGACAAAGGGACAGCACAGCAGTGGGTTTTCCCCTCCAAAGAAGGGTTCTGTTGCAAGAATGAAAATCACAGCAGCTGCTTGAGAGTGGCCCAAGGAGAAGACCAACTCGCAGGAAGACAATCATCTCTCAAGGAGGCCTGCAGATGCCATACACGGGGGGTCAAGTTGGAATTTTGCAGCCCATTTCAACAAGCCTGTTCTTTACAAATCAGACTGAAGAAGCAAAACTGAGTTGATAGATGCTGTGGATGATAAGCAAATAAATTTTCTTTATCCTCTTGCAGCTGTTCTTCAAAATACATGGAAGCATATTTTTATTCGTTGTCCCTCAGAGCTTTAATATCACTACACGATATGCAAGCTGGTAGGAGTTTCATATTCTCTTTTGATAGAGGGAAGAAGTGGAAAGGAACAATTCAAGAAGTTACAAGACTTTTATTTGGGCAGTAATATGTTCTGGCATGGAATATCAGGAGAAGACTTGGATTATATATTTATCTGTCTCTTTTTGTGGGTGACCTTGAGAATGCTTAGAGAAAGCTAGAGAGAAAAGCAATTACATTTTTGAAATTACACACCACTGTTCTCGTTTATCTTGATAAGCACTTTTAAGGAGTCCAAAAAAAAAAGACTAGAATATTGCTTTTATGAAAGTTATAGAGACCTTCGTTCTGCAGAGTCAGTTTTAAAATACAGATGTACTAAGATGAATTTTTATTTCCTTTGTGTTGCTAAATTGGCCACTTCTTAAAAAAAAAACCTGAAAATCTATAATGGGGTCCTTGGCAAAAAAAGCGTACAGAATTTTTTTTTTTTGGTGCTTGTTCTGAAAAGATGTACAGCAGGTCATCTTATGCTGTGCAGTCATCCCTACTGTGCCACAAGCATCTGCACTCATCCTTTTCCATGTGTTCATAAGTGTGATTGGAGTGTTGATAGGAAGCAGCACTTATAAAAAACAGGATGTTATACAAACAATTGGCACAAGGTCTCAGTTATCCTTATTCCTGCTGGTTAAGCTCCCCTATGTTCACTTAAGCATTATCTGTCTTCATGTCTCTTTTACTCTCATTATTATCTTGCCCTACCAATTAGGTAAGGCCTGTTATGGCAGCCTGGGAGGGCTGAGGGCAGAAGAAGTCATGCTTAATGTTAACTAACTGTGAAACGTTAAAGCCTGTAAATTCATCAGGACAGTTGGCCTAGCCCACTGCAGGGCAAGGAGTGTAAGTACTTTTCTCCTTGAATTGCGCGTGGAGCAGTACTGGCTTTGAAATGCCAGGATCCACGCTGAGACCAGCAAATGCTCCCTGAGTGCATAGCTCCAACCTCAGCTCTAAAAGCAGGAGCAGTCAGGGTTATATTTGGAAGCTCTTGGCAGTCAGATAGAAAAAGAAACTTCAAAAATCATTCTGCCTCTTCACTGAGGACCCCCTTAGGAGTACTACTGGGAAGAAGTCTGTCGACCTGCCACTGCTAATAGTCACTCAGCAACCCTGCGTAACCACTGCTCCAGAATCAATGCGCTGCAGCTATTGAGTAGTACCACATCTGATGCTTGAAAGGATGGAAAACACGATATGTGACAGCTGCTTATGACTGATAGCGACAGTGAACAAAAAGGCTAATGGGTACTGGAATCTCCCCACCCTGTGTACAGAAAAGACGTGGAAGGAAATGATGACTTTTCCTAGCACGGCTGAACTCTTCAGCAGGCACCATCCTGTGTGCCAGATTGGCATCTCCAGCAGCTCAACAGCAATTATTCACATGCCACCTTTGAAGCTGTGGTTTGCTACTCACATAATCTCTGCTATATCACATGCCAGACTGCTGACTGCACGTCAAGAGGTTTTTCCCTTGTTGGGCATGAGAATAAAAGACCAACAGACAGAAAGCAGAAAAGGGTCAAATCTGTTCAACTAACATTTGTACAAGGAAAGCAAGAGTTTTTGTGACCAACATGGACAAGGTTAAAATCTAAGCAAGGCTAGTTTAGCTTTGGAAAGAAGGGGTTCCTGACACTCAATAAATAAAAAAATTGCTAGGCTTTGTAGTATGGTGTTTTCACCACTGGTTTCGCTGGGAATTTGGTGGTATATTCTCTTGTCCTGCTTGAAACTTAGCATCCCAACAATATCAAAATAATTTCTAGAATTTTGGACTATTTCCTGGAATCCCTTAGTCTCCCATTTTCTACTGCAGCTTTGCTTTTGTCTTATACAAATCTTAGCATCTCAATTGTTTTACTCCGTGTCTGAACATATAGTTATCGTTACAACTTACCTCCATGACTTTCACTCTTCAATGTGTAGGCATAACTTTGACTAATATTTAAAGAAAAACGTTCACTTCTGAGACGGAAGCACATTTATTAAGGTGAGTGAAACTTCTTAAAATGTGCTTTAAAATGAATGTCAAAAGCTGTTCATTCTGACAAGCTCCCATAGAAAAAGTTTTCAGTATAAAACAATACATATTCCTAGAACACCAAATGGCAGAAAGACCTCCTGAGAGGGAAAAAAAGAAAATAAGAAGAAACTTCATCAGGAGAGAATCTAATTATTAAAGATACTGTAAAATTAGAAGTGACTCAAATTGAGGTAAAAAGTTTGATCGAAAGGTTAGTTCAATCATTTGTCTATAGAAGAAAGAGCTACCCTGTTTGCCAGCAGCATCTCTTGACCTATTAGAAGTCCTGAGTATTTATTTGTAGATCTTAGTTGGAAAATCTCTGTTCAGATCCACATCTATGATAAAAATTAATTAAGATCTATTTTCACAAATTATTTTTTACTCAGACACATGTTTTCTGTCATTATGTTTGAATTTTTATACTCTAAGAACTTTTTTCATCTTGGTTTAGGATACATAAATATGCTTTCAAATATTTATATGCCAACAAGAAATAGGATACCTTTGTTTGTGATTTTATCATCTTGCTGCAGGACTCTTAAGGTTAAGATTTCAATCCACTGCAAGGGATTTGCTGAATAACTAACTTGTTAGTAAGAGTTGGATTAAGGCAACATACTAAACCTACTCCACCTAACTGCTACACAGTGAATCCTGTCAAGAAAATAAACTTTTCTGTTTATCCTTACTTATGCATAGGTCTATGAATAACTCTTATAACCAGCTAGTGATCCTGCCTACATTATCTTGTCTGTAAACATGCTCTGCATGCTGAAGCAGCTGAAAGGAACAGGATTAGGAAAAATCACAGCAGCTGAAAACATGTTTTAACTCAGCTGTAGGAGAAAAAAATCCTCTGCTCCAGGTGAAAAGCTTTATAGTCTCTCTCATCTCCCCTTATCCTCTCATATTGCCCAGAATTGCCCTACTTTGTCAGAGGGAAGCTATGATGAAAAGCTCCTCAGGATGACCAAACCTGAAGTAGTACCTCACACTTTAATTATTAAGAACAGACAAAACAGTATACAGGCAGCTACTTTTATATTATTGTTTCTCAAAAAGTACACTACCAGGGGTTAGAAGAAAATGTTATCTCTAAGAAAATAAAACACAGACCCTAAATGGTCTGTGAATTTGCAAACCACTGCTTAAACTTCGAGTTTCATCATTTGGTTTTTTAAGCCATGGAGGTCCCAAGCTTGTTAAAAACTTCAGCAGCCACCCTGTTCCCATTAATGCCACTGGGAATTTGGTTGGCAACACCACTTGAAGAAGTAGAGGGCTACTTGTTCAAGGACAGCACCTAGCACTAGCCTGCAGAGGAACAGCTGTTTAAAAATATAAAGAAATATTGCACTGCAATTTAAGAGAGCAAATACATGGCCCTATTATTCTGCCTTCCTAAAATACTCTCTCAATGGCCAAAATAGACTTAATCCAGAATACTATATTTGTTGAAACCTGCAACATCTCAAGACTGCAATCAGCCAATGCTTCTCATCAAAACAATCCTGTCCTGGACCTCAAAGAAGATTTTACAATTCTTTGTCAGAATTTTTCATTGTCTGGTCAGGCACATCAGCTACTTCTCTAATAAATTATGAGTAAAGATATAAAGAAGTGAATATGGCTGAGTATTCACTGATGCTCCTAGAAATAAAATTATATCATGTAATTTTTAATAAATCAAAGAACATATTCACTCAGGATATGTATTGATTTCATATGCTCAAACAGTTTCACAGGATCATCTGTGTCTTCTCCTTAAAAGCCTCCCACTTAATAAAAGGGAGAAAAAATAACTGTAGAACCATAGAATCATAGAATCTCTAGGCTGTGAAAGACCTTTGAGATCACCAAGTCCAACCCATACCTGCCTACTACTAAATTATATCCCTAAGCACTTCATATTCCACCTTTTAAATATCTGAATGACTTCCTCGGGTAACCTGTTCCAGTGTTTCGTAATGCTTTCAGTGAAGTTTATCCTAATGTCCAATCTGAACCTTCCCTGGCACAGAACTGAGGCCATTCCCTCTTGTCCTATACTGTTGTTGAAACACACAGATAGTTTATAAGGATTAACCATTACATATGGCAGAATCATAGAACAGTTTGGGCTGGAAGGGACATTTAAGCGTTATCTAGTACAACCCCCATGCAGTGAGCACTAATCTTCAACTAGATAAGGCTATTTGCAGCCCTGTCCAGCCTGGCCTTCAATGTTTCCAGGGATGGGTCATCTACTACCTCTCTGTGAAACCTGCTCCAATGTCTCACCAGTCCGACTTCATCATAAAAGATTTCTTCCATATGTCTAGTCTAAATCTACTCTCTTCTAGTTTAAAATCACTGCTCCCTCTCCAATCGCAACAAACCTCACTAAAAAGTTTTTCTCCATCTTTCTTATAAGCCCTTTTGAAGTACTGAAAGATTGCAATAAGGTCTCCTCAGAGCTTTCTTTTCTCCCCGTAAGTAGGCTGGTTAATAATGTCTCAATTTAAAACAATGTAATTCTTCAAAGTTATGTATCACAAATCATCTGTTTCATTTGAGCAGTATTTGCATGGATTTTTCAATATTAATAGACAAAACCAAACATATGCATTATAAAAGTACCTGGAAGGAGGTTGTGGAGAGGAGGGAGCTGGGCTCTTCTCCCAAGGGACAGGGGACAGGACAAGAGGGAATGGCCTCAAGCTCCACCAGGGGAGATTTAGGCTAGAGATTAGGAGGAAGTTTTTCACAGAAAGGGTCATTGGGCATTGGAAAAGGCTGCCCAGGGAGGGGATTGAGTCACCTTCCCTGGAGGCGTTTAAGGGATGGGTGGACGAGGTGCTGAGGAACAAGGTTTAGTGTTTGATAGGAGTGGTTGGACTCGGTGATCCGATGGGTCTCTTCCAACCTGGTTGTTCTATGATTCTATGATTCTATGAAAATTAACATTTGTTGCCTAAAGATCTATTGAACAGATTGCTGAATGATTTATGCTCTTCTATAGGTACAAAAACATGCTTTAAACAGTATACATAATGACTATATTCAATTATCAAATGTAAATTGTGTCAATATTTCTAACCCCCCCCACCAAAAGAAAAGTTTTTTACTCCCAGAAAGTTTTCTCTGGTGTCTCCTATTAAATGTACTACACAAAGATTATGTGGCATTGTTCTGATATAAGGGAGGCCACAGTAAAATGTTTCACGTTATCACTTAGAGAAAATGGGATAAGAAACTTAGAGGAACATCCGGATGACTGACACAGTTCTTTTGGATCACTTCACCTCATCTGTCTTTGATGTCCCCCAAGAGATGAAATGCATGTATCTGAACAGCCTCATAATTCTTGCACCACTTAGCCACACTTGTTTCTAGCCTGTGTTATCTGAAAAATTATTTGAGCATTCTTCCACAAGGCCTGAGGATGCAATCCTGCTCCAGGGAAGTCTGAAGACCTTCCAGCAAAGATCATTCTTTTAATGAGGAAAGCAAGCCTTCTCCCAAAGGAAAGATGTGGGCTGGAAAAAGAAGTCATGTAGGAAAACAAGTCTTAAATATAATTTTATGATGAGTTCTGTTACGTGCACAGGACTGCATGTTACCTGTGATCTTCACTCAGAACATCTCTGCAGTGGACCTTCCATCCACAGCAGCACTTCAGTGGAGTTTCATGTCCTGACCCAGTAGCCTTCACCTTCCACAGCCAGTAGTGGTGAATGAAGTTTAATATCTGTGTTCCATTTGTGTGCAAATACTTCAAAGACACAAATAAATTCCACTGTTTGGGGGTTTTTTTATGAAACACTTCGGAGACAGATATTAATGTGCAAGGAGGGACTTATTACTTTGAACATTTGGGCATTGGAATAGGCTGCCCAGGGAAGGTGGTTGATTCACCTTCCCTGGAGGTGTTTAAGGCACGGGTAGATGAGGTGCTGAGGGACATGGTTTAGTGTTTGATAGGAATGGTTGGACTCAGTGATCCGATGGATCTCTTCCAGCCTGGTTGTTCTATGATTCTATGATTCTATGAACTGAAGTGCCAGTGCTTACAGTAAGCTGGTATTTGTAGCAAGACTGTGATGCTCATTGAAGGCAGTGACTTGAGAGAGGGCATCTCACTCTGAACTTTAAAATACGCCATAATTCAATTGTTTCTGACAATCTAAAATGTACCTCTTATGGTCTTTTTCCTAGGCTCACTGTCTGCTCACTGTTCACGCTGTTCTATTACAGATTTTGAAAGTATAACTTGATCCAATAATCTGGGATAATTTCCTGCCTCAAGTCCAACTAGTTGTTTCAAAATGTGAATGCCATTTCTAAATTTCCCCACAAATTTCTCCCTTTCCTAAAACCATTCTCTAACCCTCAATAACATTCTGTTTTCTTTCAAGAAAGCAGTTTTCAACTACTGCTGAAAGACAACTTGAGCCACCTTATGCCAGAGGATGAAGATATATGAGTACTTCTAGCCTAAATCATTCAATTAATTGGTAATAACTGCTAGAATTAATCATCCTTGCCTACCTGGATTCATTGCTCAGAAACAAAGTACCAACATCTCTTTCCTACTGTTACTTCTGTTTATTTTTCCTATATATTTTTCTCAGTCTTAGATGGAATTACATCTGAATTTATTTGAAAGTCAGGTGTCATATTATTTTTCAGTATTTGTGCTTTGCCCTGTACCAGTACAGCATAAGGAAATAAAGTGCTCTGCTTGCTGGGCTGTGTTTTTGTGAATGGAAAGTGAAAGTGTGTATAGTAGGAACAGTGGAAATTTGGGTTGATCTGTTGAAGCTATGGCTTCTACTTTTGTGTCTGTCAGTACACTGAACGTGTTACAATGGACTCTTAGAAGGTATTTGAAGTAGGATTAAAATAAGAAGGCAAAAGTCACTGTTCTTTGCCAGAAACACCATTTTCATCATCCCAAATGCAAGGACTTCTTTTGCACAGCCCCTGAACAGCCACAGTCACAGGCTTGCTAACATTCACATTAATGCTGAGGTGAAGACTGTGAAGGTTTAGGAAATAAAATTTCTCTGCCTCAAGAACAGAAACATCTGTCAGACAGTTGGAGAAGATACTAGATCTTTACAGCTGCAGCTCTCCTGTTGTTATCTACTACTGGTTGTTTACCCAATTTGTGTGCTACAAGATGTACAGCAGAATGAAGTGCGAGTACACTGTACCCACAATTAATATCTAGCAAATATTCTCATCCAAAAAGGTTACTGTTCTCTTATGTGAGTAAACCCTAGACATCTATATTAAACAAAACTTGACCATTATAACCCTGACCTCTTCTTTCACAAGTTTTGGTTATTCTCCTAGATATTACTGTTTAAAGCCTTTCCATGATTTATAGCATGTTATTCCACACTTTCTTTAGTTTCCAAAGTCATGTCCTAAATACAGACCAAAAAACACTTCAAACAATGTAATCCTACCTAGAAAAGACTGTTAGCATTCAAAGATGACATTACATCAAAAGAAAAGGTTAAACTCCAGAATGCATTCTTTCAATGAAGTAACAAGAGCACTATTATATCCTTTGATCACTTGAGCTCACCTGTAGGAAATGTCACACCTTTTTATTAATCTGTTGAATTGTCTTTTCTGCACAAGCTGGAGACATTCTTGACAGGCTTAAAGTCATTAACACCTGCTCAGTAGAGGCTTTAATACTCTCTCTTGTCTATGCATGTTAGTATAGCATCTCCGTAGTTTCCTAACATCTCAGGCACTCTTTCCTCTTGGTATTTGTGTAACAAATTATAGAAATGAGTGAAATAATAGCATATTGGCAAAAGCTTCCATGGCACAAATGTGCACAGTAAAATACTTTATTTGATTTACTACTACCCATTACGCACTATTGTATACACAGTCAGCACATCTTCTATTCATGTAACACTTATTCATATTCTCACACAAACACTATGAATTTTCTCTGTCTCTAGAAATATCTAACTATATATATGTGTATGCATGTAAGTATGGCAAATTAAAATAAGATTTAAGATCCATGCTAGATCTTTGGTTTCTCTCTTTCTAAAGATTTTGTTATGTATTTATTTTGGTTTAGATGTATAGCCAGCTACAAACATGGCTTCTTTTCTAAATAAATAAATAAGTTTATAAGGAGTTTCTGGAAACCCAGGCTGCTATTTAGCCCTAATATGGCCAGAAATGAACAGCTGAAAGCTATTTCCTCCCAGCCTCTCTGGATCCTTTGTTTCTTTTTATTCCTTCAGTTCTTTTGCAGAATTTATCTCTTCATACTTAAACAATATTTTTATGAAAGACTAACACTTCTACATGGGTATGATCTCTCAGGCACAAAGAGAACTGGGAGTGGATTCTTTTTTTCTTCTCAGGTTTTGCTCTGTGTAACTGATTTCCTACACGTCATAAAGCTTTTGAATATTTCTAATACACTTTACACTTCAGATTCTGAGACATCTTCTGCTGAATAAGCACTCATATACATGAAAGCTTACACACCAAAAAAATTTCTTACATTGCAATGAATTCTATGAGACAGCTAACACAGCACAAACAACTACCAAATATAAATGATGGTGCTTTTTGTAAAGAAAATGTATCCTTTAGAAACTGAAAGCTAATGTGATCACCAAAAACTACATTTACATCCTTCTGTCATACTTGACCTACGATTTTCTTAGAGAACTTTTGAATTACTCATGCTTCCATCCTTGGCCTATTTAGAGATAACTATTCAGTGGAGGCTTACAGTGAGTGAGCTTCTGGATCTTAATCCTGTTGTCTCGATTAGCCTCTCTAATGATTACACAGTTTGATTGCCTCAGAGGGAGGTGGAGAAGAATGGAGTAGAGGGAAGGGAGCAGTTTGTATAGTCCCCATTAGCTTCTGATTATAAGAAAAACAAGATAGTGTCATGTTGGCTGAGTTCAGTGGGGAGAAAGGCAACGTGCCTTGGAATAATTCTGTACAATCAAGAGATTAGAAGGATTAAATGTAACCAAACCTTTCCTAAAACAGAAAGATGAACAATGTATTTTAAATGGTAAACAGTGGCTAATTTGTTGACTCATTTGCCAGATAGCCTACTAACACAGCGAAAACAGTAGTAAGAATAAAATAATTGCCTATACCTATCTCCCCGCTGAATCATGTGGAATGGATTTAAGATTACTATGCCTATCTGTTCACTGAAGATCTCTCTCTCTCTCTCCCACCTCTGACTCAGCTGGGCAATAAAGAATGAGTTTTTTCTGAAACTAAGGTTTTTTCGTATTTATGAGTAACAAAAATGAAAAGTAAAAGCGACCTCACTTGAAAGAAATTTTCCATCACCAGTTTCTCCTTAGGTTTTGAAAAATTCAGATTTCCTTCGAAAAGTTATGCAACGTAAAAATGAGCCTATTAGACTTTTATCTTTTTCATACCTTTTTACACTAACAATTTTTTCTTTATGTCATGTGCGGTGCAGTCATATATCACATACATTACAATGTCATGTGGAAACTCTCTTACTTCAAATGTCTTCAGTTTCTGGAGAATAATTTCATCTTTTCTATAATCAATCTGCTGTTTGATGCAGAAAGCAAGATCTTCTCTGCCCAGTGAAACCTTTCCATTCCCCACAAGATCTCTGTTACTGGACGTAGTACAACACCAGTGGAAAAAAAAAAAAAAATAATAATAAAACCCCCAAACAGAAATATATCCACTACTGTCCTCCTCAAAAAGCTGGTAGAAGTTGATGGCTTTCACTCAGAGCAGCAGCTCCACCGACTGGACAAAACACATTCCTTCGGTATTAAGCACTTCAGTCTGTGCTGCTTACTTACTTTTAGAAGTCATTTATCCCTACTAATGTCAACCTGCACTTCCCTTACAGTCACAGCACTCAGCAGAGAGGGCTAACTGTGGTGAAATATGCAAGGGGCTGGAGAACAGACCCTATGAGAAGCAGCTGAGAGAGCTGGGGTTGTTTAGCCTGGAGAAGAGGAGGCTGAGAGGAGACCTCATTACTCTCTACAAGTACCTGAAAGGTGGTTGTGGAGAGGAGGGAGCTGGGCTCTTCTCCCAAGTGACAGGGGGCAGGACGAGAGGGAATGGCCTCAAGCTCCGCCAGGGGAGATTTAGGCTGGAGATTAGGAGGAGGTTTTTCACGCAGAGGGTCATTGGGCATTGGAACAGGCTGCCCAGGGAGGTGTTTGAGTCACCTTCCCTGGAGGTGTTTAAGACACGGGTGGATGAGGTCTTGAGGGACTTGGTTTAGTGTTAGATAGGAATGGTTGGACTAGAAGATCCGATGGGTCCCTTCCAACCTGGTTGTTCTGTGATTCTGTGATTCTGTGAAGTTGCATGATCAGAAAGAACATGGAAAGCAGTAGTAATTCCATCCTATAAGTGCAGTAACACCAGAAGAATGGAGGAGTTGCAGTGTGTCAGTTGTTGGTCTTACAATATTAAAATAAAGATGTTAAATGAAACTTTATAAGGAGTTTGTGTATTTGATTTAAGACTACTCATCATGGCAACAGAAATCAGTAAGGCAATGTATGTAAGGAGACAGAACATCTTCTATGAGGTCAGCAAGTATAGCTAGAAAATTCCTGCAGTCCTTCATGAGATAAATTACTCTTGGTTTCCAAACATGTTTTATCCCATGAAAATCCATTTGTAACCAACTCAAGATTCTAAAATTGAAGGGAACAGCATAAAAAAACCTGAAATTTATCAGAACAAACTCAGACACAACCTGGAAAAACTTTCAAATTGTTCTTGGCTAGCCTTCAGTCATCATGATGAGTCTCAGATTAGCTTTCTTAGATTAGTTTACTTCATAAGCATCATGCTTATCATCGATTCATACAGTAGTTTGGGTAAGAAGGGACTTTTAAAGGTTATCTAGTACAATCACCTGCAATGAGCACAGAAATCTTCAAATAGATCAGGTTGCCCACTCCAACTTGACCTTGGATGTTTCCAGGGAAGGGGCATCTAACCTCTCTGGGCAACCTGTTCCAGTGTTTCTCCACCTTCATCGTCATTAACTTCTTCCTCACTTTCAATCTAAATGTGTCCTCTTTTAGTTTAAAAACACTACTCTGTTCGCCCTAACATTTCCTAAAAAGTCTGTTCTTATTGTTCCT
Organism: Coccyzus lansbergi; assembly: GCA_033558105.1. Classification (NCBI taxonomy): domain Eukaryota; kingdom Metazoa; phylum Chordata; class Aves; order Cuculiformes; family Coccyzidae; genus Coccyzus; species Coccyzus lansbergi. Next base: position 523,422 of record JAUMJK010000166.1, read on the forward strand.
ATAAACCCCCTTTAAATATTGAAAGACCACAATACAGTCTCCCTGGAGTCTTTTCTTCTCCAGGCTTAACAAGCCTCTCTCAGCGTTTTCTTATGAAGTAAGCACATCTCTTTACACAGGCCTTCCACCAACACCTAAAGTGGAGAGCAGTCAACGATATTCTTTTCCCATTACGAGTAGGAATATGAAGTTTAGTCAACTAATGATAGAACATAGGGGCACAACAATCCTATGCAGAGCTACAGACTGGGAGAAGTCTGTCTAGAAAACTGCTTGGAGGAGAAGGACCTGGGAGTGTTGGTCGACAGCGACTGAACATGAGCCAGCAGTGTGCCCAGGTGGCCAAGAAGGCCAATGACATCTTGGCTTGTATCAGAAATGGTGTGACCAGCAGGCTCAGGGAGGCCTCTGTAGTTGGCACTGGTGAGACCGCTCCTTGAATCCTGTGTTCAGTTCTGGGCCCCTCACCACAAGAAGGATGTTGAGGCTCTGGAGCGAGTCCAGAGAAGAGCAACAAGGTTGGTGAGGGAGCTGGAGAACAGACCTTATGAGGAGTGGCTGAGAGAGCTGGGGGTGTTTAGCCTGGAGAAGAGGAGGCTGAGAGGAGACCTCATTTCTCTCTATAACTACCTGAAAGGAGGTTGTGGAGAGGAGGGATCTGGCCTCTTCTCCCGAGTGACATGGGACAGGACAAGAGGGAATGGCCTCAAGCTCCACCAGGGGAGATTTAGGCTGGAGATTAGGAGGAAGTTTTTCATGGAAAGGGTCATTGGGCATTGGAATAGGCTGCCCAGGGAGGTGGTTGATTCACCTTCCCTGCAGGTGTTTAAGGCACAGGTAGATGAGGTCCTGAGGGACATGGTTTAGTGTTTGATAGGAATGGTTAGACTCGATGATCTAGTGGGTCTCTTCCAACCTGGTGATCCTATGGTTCTATGATAACATAAAATGAAGGGGAGACAGGGTGAAGGGTTTGTGGATATTCTCAGGACTGAGGTCACAAAATATAACCACCTTCTTTGTTGACTGGTCAGTCTTTAGAAAAGCAAATGGATAGCCCATATGTGAGTTAAGGATCTGAAAGATCAGGTGAAGATGGATCTTTCAGCAGGAAGAAAAAAGTGATTTCCAAAATAGTCATCCCAAAGTTGGATTGTTTGCAGATCATTTGTTCAGCAACATTAGCAGTCAGTAAAGGAGTTTAGGGATTCCATTGACACATTATTCATTACAAGCAGAAACTAGAAAGTCACAACACTAAAAAAAAGTTTATTACCCCAGGCATTTTTTAGCTTACTATCAGCTCAGTCTGTTCTAGCGTTTCACTTGTAATAGCTCCCTTGCTGTACTTATGACTAATAACAATAAAATATTAACAAAATAGTTTTGCTTGGTGGCAACACCAGAGAAAGGAATGAAAGCTCTCGTTATGTCCTTTGTTTTGTTACTTTCCTGACTACTTTCCTGACAACTTCTGCTCCATTACCACTGTATCATTTCCATGCTGAAAGCATCAGTGACAGCAATAGCACCATATTCCTCAGTGCAATAAAAAGAAACAGACCAGTATGCTCTCAACGCCTTAGAGGGTATTTTCCCCTTTAGCATGTCTTCCTTCTCAACTTGAACACCCTCTAACTTGCTGCTGCTTTTCCAGCTTCCTCCATAATGTTGCTAGAAGACACAGTGATACTTTTCCTCCTTGAGCTGCCTAGTTGCCTATGTTGGGCATTGGAATAGGCTGCCCAGGGAGATGGTTGATTCACCTTCCCTGGAGGTGTTTAAGGCACAGGTGGATGAGGTCCTGAGGAACATGGTTTAGTGTTTGATAGGAATGGTTGGACTCGATGATCCAATGGGTCTCTTCCAACCTGGCTGTTCTATGATTCTATGATTCTATGTTGAGCAACCTTTCATCTCTTCCAGCTCCTTCCACAACCCTTCATCCTCCAGTCACAGCTATTATATCTGGTAAGATTCACAGAGCCTCCAGAATGATGCTTTCTTCGAAACCTAACATGCTCTTATTCTGTACTGCAAAGGCACTCCCATAGAATCACCCCAAAACAACCTGACAGATTATGTCTGGAAGTTTTACATTTTTTATTTATTTGATTGTAATTACTGCTTGCTTATAATTATGCCTACAGACCCAGGTGAGATTGGGCACTGTCTACCCATAGTAGTAAACAGTCCTCTAAAACAGAGTTTGCAGTATGAGCTTAATCAGACCAGACATTAGGGAAGAAGATACTGTCATTCTCATATCACTTCACTCCACAGTACAGCTAAGTGTGTTTAAAATCTTCGGCAACTGCAGTAAAAGCATTCAGCTAGAACTATGAGCTTGTTGCTGATTGTATGGTGAAACAAGTTAGTGTCTTTTTATTTTTTTTTTTTCTTTTTCCAAAGCTTCGTGGGCTACACTATCTCTTTAATTTATAGCTTGTCAAACTAAATGATGCCTTTAAAATCTGTTTTGAAAACTATGTGACAAGATTAGACAAGATTTGTCATCATGCAGAGATCCCCGCTTCTCCTAATGTTGTGGTCATCACCTCTTCAAGGTATTTCAATTTCCACAGTTTGTCCTCTCAGATTTTTTTGTTCTGGTGCTTTTTTAATACTAACACCAGTCGACTCCAAATTGCAAGGTCCCTTGGCATTACAGTAGTGTTATGATTCACTTTACTACTGGCAGTTTCTCTCCTGGTGATTTTATAATTAATTCACTGTGTAATTACCATTGTTTCCGGGAACTTGCTATATGATTCACACCTTGTTACCACAAAGTAGCACGTGTTGATTTTGATACAGTTAAATAATGCGGTATTTGAAGGCTTGTGAACTTCATGATGTCTGGAAGGCTTGCAAGCTATTTTGTCATAGCTGGGAGAATGAAGTGGGAGCTGAGTCAACTTGAAGGGTGCCATCACAATGAAATAGATCACGGTAATTTCTCTAACCACCAAAAAGAATATTCCTGTGAATCATAGAATCATAGAACGACCAGGTTGGAAGAGACCCATTGGATCATCGAGTCCAACCATTCCTATCAAACACTAAACCATGTCCCTCAGCACCTCATCTACCCGTGCCTTAAACACCTCCAGGGAAGGTGAATCAATCACCTTCCCTGGGCAGCCTGTTCCAATGCTCAATGACCCTCTGTGTGAAAAACTTCCTCCTAATGTTCAGCCTAAATCTCTCCTGGCAGAGCTTGAGGCCATTCCCTCTTGTCCTGTCCCCTCTCACTTGGGAGAAGAGGCCAGCTCCCTCCTCTCTACAACCTCCTTTCAGGTAGTTGTAGAGAGTAATGAGGTCTCCTCTCAGCCTCCTCTTCTCCAGGATAAATTATAGAATAAATTATACATTCTCAGAAATAAACAAATTCTATATACATGGAAGCTTTTATCAGTCAGGAAGATTTCTTCATGTCTAGATACGTTAAGCACTGCATATGGCATAGTATGCTAGTTTTTAACTTTTTTTAGGTGTCTAATTTTTTTCCACAGTCTGTTCTTTGCTCTTATTTTCAACTTGCTTATTTTTTCTTAAGATTTCTACTCCATTTCTCTAGCCACTTTGTTTCATTTATTCATTGAGAGAATTTTCAAACAGGGGATTTTCAAGCCAATTCAAGATGAGGCAGACAGGTGTTCTCAACCCACACTCTTCTACAGAAAGCCGGAAAAAAAATGTCCCCGATCCTTCATTAAAAACACAGAACCTTTTAAACATCAATTGTTATCAGGGAGATGAGTGTTTTCTTCATTTTTCTTACACACAGATCAATTGTTCAATTTTTTTCCAGCCCTGTTCAGTTTTGCTAAATACTGAAAGAAAACACAAACTCCTTTCAGTTCAAATTGACAAATTTTCCAAACATTATTGGAGTGTAAAAGCATTTAATTGCCTATAAGCAGACCAGACATTGACATAAATGGGGGTTATATCTGCAGATCAGCAGCAGAAGCAGAGTTTGGACAGATCTGCTGGGTGATCTGGGAATTAACCAGTTTGGGGTCTTATGCCTCTATGTGATACATCCTTTGCTTCACTTTCTTAGGCTGAAGACTAGGGATACCTGTTCTGAAGCAATCTTTTCAAATTCCCTGAGAATGCTGAACAAATTGCACTGGATATGACCAAATTATTGTTATATATATATATAGCAAGAATTGAATTGGGATTCAGATGACACTTAAAACACTTTTTCTATTGAAGACTCCTCTAGTGAGACATGCCAGAAGGGTGATGTTCACTATTGTTTAAATATCTGCCAAACTGCAGCTTTAATATTAATGACTTATTCAGGTCATGCCATTTCTTAATTTTTTTTTTTTTTGTATCATCTTCTATGATGTTTATGCTAATTGTCAGATGCTTTCAGTGAACCTAATTTCCAGTTTCAGTGAAATAATTTCTACGCATCAAATTTAAAAAGAACACTTAATTTAAACAGAATATACATAAAGGTTTGGGATTTTTTATCTTTTGCCTTATATTGCTATTGTTAAGCCTGGATCAGATATGAAATCTAAGCTTGTTACTGGAAAAAAAAAAATCCATTCACATTCAAAGTTTAATGTTACTCAGCTTTCCATACAATCACTGCAATAACACTTTATCTGTCTATGCTGAATGTCCTTGACAGAATGCTCGTAGAGCAAATAATTTGCAAAAAAAAACCCAGAAATTACTGTGAGAAGACACATATATATACTTTTTTATATATCATGTATATATGCATGTGTGTATTTGTACATACAAGCATACATACACTTGGAGTTTATTTTTTTCCTGCTTTCAATGTTTGCAGCTTCTCACTGAAGCCATAAAAAGACACTATAACCTGAGCCGGGAAATCAAGGCTTCTGGAATCACTTATGTTTTAAAATTTCCACAATTACAGAAAAGGTTTTTAAATTCTTAAAATAACAACCATTGTTGCATCCTGATTCACTACCTGTATTAAAGAAAATAATGCTGTCAAATATAATCCTACTCAGTGTTTACAGGGCAATCATACACTCAAATGAAAACTTTCAGAAAGTTATGACTCCATTCAACAGTTTACAGCTCCTGGCCTAATATACATTATGATACAACTTCAGTTTTAACCTCTTAATGAAATCTAATACTTCAGATCGGAGTCTAACTCCTTAAAACTGCCGCTTACAGGATACCTTTGTGGTGCATTAATCTTTTAACCCCTTGAGGCATACTGAACATCTATTATACAGTGCTGCTGCCCAGAGGTGAGATATGTGAGCTGGAGCTGAAGACAGACTACAGCAGTGGCATCTCACACGCAGATCATGAACAATCCATCTTCTTCAGGGTGTGGGAGCAGAACAACTTCAGAAAGCCATCAGTGCATAATACTGTATTTGAGTGCGTTTGCGGCTAAAATTAACTTGTCGCACAAGGGAGAGCTCGCAAATCATCCTGACCTTCTTGACCCCACACAATATGCTGCTGAGGAGCACAGGCTACTAGAGAACCTCACAAGGTCCACACAAAAGGAGCAAAAAAGGGTCTCTTACAACTGCCCTGAATTTCTCAGAGCATCCAGTTTAGCAGGTTATCATAATATTGCTTAAAGACAAGACAGGTGCACTCTTAGGAAAAAAAAGGGGGAAAAAAGGCTTAAAAAACTTGATATGAACTCCCTGCTATTGAGATTTCCCAGCAGCTGCAAATACTAACAAGTGAGCTTTCCCTATATAACAAGGCTTCTGTGAAAATTGTGATAACTGTGTGCATCCTCTATACGTTCTGTCAGAGGCTAAGTTTATTCTTAGAGGGTTTACAGATTAAGACAGTGAGAGTCTTATTGCTGTAGGAAGTAGAAATCTAAAACGTACAGAGTGGTTCTTATAAACCTCAGTTTGCTTAAGGATAGAGAGATCTGGTACCATCACTTTTAAAGTCATCCAGTACTTCGTGTCGTAAGACTTGCTGCTTATGTAATGAATATATGTACACTTTCCATGAGCTCCATGTCTTCAAAAACTCACCGAAGTAGCTGGTTCAAGAAACCACTAAGTACTGAATAAAGGATGCATTGACCGAATAAGGATAACACTGAATAAAGATAGCAATAAACTGGATAAGGAATATGTTAGGATATGATAGATGCATTCCACAAAGATTTTACTTGGAGCATCCTTGGGCTAAAGAAAGGGAATGAGTAGCCAAGAACCAACACTGGTGTCAGGCTCCAGAAATAGGAGTTGTTATCTGCTTTTTATCGCTCTGTTTCTACTAGACAGAATAACTTGGAAGTAAAGGAAGTCTGCACTCATACGTGTTCAATATTTTATATATTTTGGTAGCTATTGCACAGCTAATAAACTATCAAAACCAGTGCACATGACTGGATTATTTTTTTCTACATAAAATACTGGATACACCTCCTCTTGTTGCAGTTGTTTGTTGGGGTTGGTATTTACTACCTGCGCAATTCCTTCTCTGAAGGCGTTTACTCTAAATTCCTTCTTAGCAATTCTTGTTTCATCTGACATTACAGTCTTCTGTGTTTCAAGAATCTTTCCCATTTTAGAGATACCTTTGATGTAAGTAGTGCTCAATGCTGGCTGAATGTGTAAAGGCATAGTTTTTAGTAATCAGACAGAAAAGACACTACTGTAAAAGTCCGTTATCTCCTCCTCTTTGTTTACCACAAGCCTGACTATTGCCTCCAATAGTCTAAGTCAGAGAAAGTATCTGCTCCCACTCACAGTTACTCAGCACCTTTCACAGGAGGCAGAAGTTTTTAGAAACCAAAAAGGAGTCCGTTGTTAGTTTATGGGCCTAACCAAAGTTTCTCAGCAAAGTGAGCGAAAGTCACTCACTTGCTTTTCACGCACGAGAGGGCAAAACTCTTTTTTTTGTTGTTACAAAGCTGATGCCATCTAATCATGCTCAACCTCTGCCATCTCCTTCTGTCTTCATTTACAGACTATCCATATTTTAGGTACCTGAAAAAAAGGCATGAAGTATTTAGACATTTGCTTGAACTGTATAACCAAAGAATTAAATGCAGTAAATAAACAATCACTTTAGTAAAGCTCAAACATTACGCAGATTATAGCTCTTCCTAGATTCAGTATATTGCAGCTGCAGAGGTTTGCTGTGCTTATAAAATAGCTTTCCACAATCACAACCTTTATACACGGAGGAGAAAGACTAGGTTGAAGTTAGAAATTTTGTGCACATGTAAATAGAAGCTTAGAAGCATAGAATCACCAGGTTAGAAGAGACCCATCGGATCATCAAGTCCAACCATTCCTATCAAACACTAAACCATGTCCCTCAATACCTCATCCACCCGTGCCTTAAACACCCCCAGGGAAGGTGAATCAACCACCTCCCTGGGTAGCCTGTTCCAATGCCCAATGACCCTTTCTGTGAAAAACTTCCTCCTAATGTCTAGCCTAAATCTCCCCTGGCAGAGCTTGAGGCCATTCCCCCTTGTCCTGTCCCCTGTCACTTGGGAGAAGAGGCCAGCTCCCTCCTCTCTACAATCTCCTTTCAGGTAGTTGTAGAGAGCCATGAGGTCTCCTCTCAGCCTCCTCTTCTCCAGGATAAACACCCCCAGCTCTCTCAGCTGCTACTCATAGGACCTGTTCTCCGGCTCCTTCACCAGCCTTATTGCTCTTCTCTGGACTCGCTCCAGAGCCTCAATAGACTTGAATCTGGAGGCAGAAGTAGTTACCTTGCTGAAGTTTGTAGAGTCTCTGATTTTAGTAGGGCCAGGGTTTCATTCTTATTTGTTTGGAGTTTTTTTTCAGAAATTAAATGGAGAGGTTGTCAACGTCTTTCACTAAGGGGGAGCCTTGGCTTCATTAGATCTTTACATTCAAGATAGAAAAAGCTAATCTAAAATAGGATCCCTCTAGAGTTAATGGATGGATAGGCATCTTCAGAGGGTATTTCATCCCACCTAATTTTGATATATACCAAGGAAGAACTGCCCTCTGAAAATGTGTGGGTTTCTGTGTTGATTAATGAGAGAATACAAATGACTCGTGCATTTAGATGTCTAGCTTTCAGATGGCTAACTTTACATCAAACAAATACCACTCTGAATAGATATTGAGGTTGATATTTTATAAAGTGTTGTGATCTCACGTCCAAAATGAAAATAAAAAATGCAGAATAAACAAGTTATGTACTAAAACAACCATGTAGATGCACACAAAAAGGTAATGGGCCTGAATGGGCTCCCTCACCTTGATCTACCCAAAATACCACTCCGAGATTCTTCAAGGTGGAGTTTCTGCCCCGCAAGAAGGAGACAGTTCACAGGAGGTTTCTCTTTCTTGCCTTCCAGTTTATGAGAGGAAAGTAGGTAACAAGGAAGATTCAGGACAAAGAACACTCACTGTCTGAAGCAGGTAAGGAGTTACAACACGGGGCATTTCTCCCTCTCAAGTTAGTAGTTTGTTACAGCCACAGGGCTTTTCTCATCGCATGAGCTTACCTGCCTCAGCACAGCTTTTGGATTTCAGTGCCAAAAATACCTAGAAAAGTATCTGCTAATTATCTGATAAATGTGTTTGTTCATGTCTGAAGAACAGCTTATCTAACTGCCAGTGCCCTTCCTATTTTCCTCTAAGGGGTAGGTTTAGTTGAGAATTCTCCCAAAGAGCTTGCTTTTCATGTAAGTAATTATGTGCTTTGCTTGGTTGGAAGGGATATTAACTCATCTGCCAACGGAGCAAACAAGTAAAAATATTCTCAAGGAGATTCAGATCTAAAATAAAGCAGAAGAAAATAAATTTGGATTTGCGGCTTTCAAATCTATTAAAAATAAAATAAAGTTAACACTGAGTTTTGCTAAAAGTACTGGCAGATCTGTGTTACTGGAAATACTGTTTTAAGGGCATAAACTTGTAAGGCAAAGGCACTAATCAGTTTTGTACCTGGGAGTCAGGGGATTGAAAAGTTAATAAAAGCAATTGTACAAACAAGAAAAAGAATAGGTGTTATTAAGAGGGCAAACTTTTGAAAACTCTTGCAAACTTTGAAAATTCCTTGGCAACTGCTTCTGCATCTGAAATTTCCATGACTTGCTAGGTTCTGCCAACCCAACTTCCACATGTCCCTTCCTTTATTTTTTGCAAATCTTCAGGAGCTATTATGAACCTGCAGAAAACAGAATATGATTCAGCTTCTTACTGGACTAGACTTCCAAGTCTACTAGCCTTGGAAAAAGAGGACAACTCTCTTTTTCATGGGATATATAACTACTAACTGAGGCTGAATATGGTTCAGCTTTATTCAATAAAGTAGAAAGTGTTAATCTTTATAACATTGAAATGCATGAGCTAAATTGTAACATATATATGTTGCATATAAAATAAAATAATGTTTACATTTATCATTAGAGTAGGCATGTGGATGAAGGAGAATGTTAACATGGTTGGACAGTTATATACGTTCATTTGATGATGTGCTTCTCTAAAGGCTTTTAAAGAAACTTAAATTCAGTGTGACAGTATGTATCAGCACATACACCAAGAAACTGATTAAAAGGTAGAAAATGATGAGCAGTTTTGACCATCTCAAGTGGTTGGAACTGAAGTTTGACAAAAGGCTGTGCCACAGACAGTGTTATGTAATGTAAACATTCTTGAAAGGGGATGAGGTGATAAAATTTATCATTATTCATCAGGGTGACTACTGAAAGCTATAGACCAAACTCATTATTTGAACCTGTTTCTTCCCATGACAACAGGGTGGAACTAAATGATCTTTAGGTTCCCTTCTGACCTAAATCAGTCTATAATTCTATGATTCTATACTTAATGATGGAATGACAGATCAGCTTCAAGATAGATTATCTTTTTTGAAAAAAAAACCTGGGGAAAGCACTTTCTTTAGTCTCCCCCAGACATGGGGATGGTGTCTTGACTTACAGTTACCCCAAGAAAAAAATTCTGTAGAATATATTAGGGACTTTATAAAAATGTCTACTCAGTGGTAAAAAAAAATATTATGAAGAAAATACGCAGACTAGGACTCTTTAGCTTAATAAAGTGATGACTGAAAGGGATATAACAGAGCTCTATGAATTCTAAAGTGGAAGAAGACAATGAACTAAGAACAGTTGTTCATCATTTCTCATCAATACAGGAGTTAGGGACAAGAACGAAGATTAATTGATTCTATATTCAATTTAGCAACTACAACAACAAAATAGATTTCTTCATATAACTCATGTCAAGATGTGTGCCAGAAGATACTGTGGCTGCTAAAATTCACACTGATACAGGAAATTACCAGGCCAATTAATGGAAGATAATGCTACCACACACCATTACAAAGTCCATCATTAATTACTATTGCATCATAATAAGTAAGCATGAGGTCCAACACATAAAAAAAACCCAAAAAATCCCACCAAGACTAAGCCTATAACAAGGGAACCAAGGGTGGAGGGAAAAGACAAAGACAAGGTTATAGAACACATTCTAACCTTTCACAGTAAGACAAGGCTCAACTCCGTCATTTATCACTTCACTCCATATAGAGGACACTTGTTTGAATATAGATATTTTCTTACACTTTTCAGTGTGTGAGGGTGAACAGAGGGTTAACATCAAGTTTCCTGTGAAACTGAAGAAACTCACAATAGAAACTTTTCAGTTATTGACTGAGGCTTACAGTGAAGAGATCCCAAAGATCAAGTTGGCTCTCAAAGAATCCTATTTTTTTTTTGTTGGTAGAAGATATGAAAGCAAAAATTATAGAGATCCTCAACAGCCTTTCAGAAAATGATCTGCAGAACTGCATCATGTGCTTGGAAGGGAGCTATTTTGAAGGTGATCATAGTACATTTTCTTAATTTGCTATGTAAAGAGATTTACACTCACAGTCTCAGGTTTTCTTTTGTCAGACCTCATACATACATACCTAATAAATAATATGGCATGTGCTGTTCTTAGACTGTTCCTTATGCTCTGTCCATTGTGATCTTATCATCTCAAGTTAGACTAAAATTAGTAAAGCCATAGAGTTAAAGCAACATACAGGACTTGAAGGAACCGGGTTTGGATATGAAAGCTTATCAAATCTACCTGAGTGACTTCATACAACTACTTGTAAAAGAATAACAAGTTCTACTTTGAAACACGTCTGATGGTTAGCCTCTATTACCTTTAAAAATATCACTCATTCAAAGGTTATAAACCTCGTTTTCAATCTTGAGTTGTTCCAAATAAATTTATAAGCACTAGTTCTTTAGTTCCCATTGTATCCTAAAAGATCCTTGTCCTCTCAATATCAACTGTTGCTGCCTTGTCTTCCCTTAATAAGCAATAAAGGCAGATCAATTATACCCCCTTCTTGTCTTCATTTTGCTAGTTTAAAAAAAAATTAAACTGTTCATTAAATTAAGCCTTCAGACTTTCCAAAATTATGATTATCTTTAAACTTTGTTAAAGCAAGAAATATTTCATTACGATGACAATATGTTTTTGAAAAATGAGGTGCTTCAGCCCTTTGAACTGTGCAATATGCGAGTGTGTAGTCTGGCTGATCTAAAGCTGAGTGGGAATTACCCACACAGGATTATTAGTAAAACTAATTTCACCAGGGAAAAACAGGAGATCATATTTGTTTCATTCTGTTGCTGTGTTTGCTTATCTGTCTTGGGAGTTAATTTCTGGCACCCTGAACACAAACAAAAAAGAATAAAAGAGAAAATGTGTGACAGTGAGAGGAATAAAATAATAAAAATAGCATCACAAAAACATTCCCTGAAGTAAAAACAGATTAGTAGCCTGTTAAATAACACAGTGATGAAAAGGAGTTATAAAGATCTATAAAAAATGGAATGTACATGTAGTAAAAAAGGTTTATTGAAGACTAACATGTTCCTGGAGTTCAAAGATTATAGTGAGAGTGCATATGCACAATACAATAGGTATAAATATATGTTTCTGCATGCAGTACTGGAGGTAACTTAGCTTTTAATTTCCTTTTTTTTCCACTGTCTTTATGTTCTGTTCAGCATGTGTGCAATAAATTTTTCAGTGCATGTAAAAATATTTGAGTATTGGTAAGATTTAAAGTTAGGTTCTGTGTACATCTATACGCTTATGATTCAATATTATTTAGCAATAATAGTCAAGACTTTCCTCTTGAATATCCTTCTGATCCAGACAGATACTACCTCTTCTGTCAGTACATGATTCAACCCCATCTTAACAAAATACATTATAATTCAGTATCATTTCACTAAAGATATAATCACAAGATTGGTAAAATTCACAAGAGAGAAGCAAAGATAGGACATGAATGTATCGTAATTTTTTATTATCATTTCACCAAATATATCTCCACACGGTGAGAAACAGAAATGGGTGAAATAGAAGTGAAACAAAAGTATGGTAATGTCCAAAATATCTAAGTAACAAAGAAGTATATCTTTTTTTCTCAGTGGACTAGACTCTCTCAACTCTCAAATACTCTAATCTGACTATAAATTTACCCTTCCTACAACTTATCACCCTCTATAGTTTTTTTTCTCTGCATAGACTACAAACATTGTTGGCTGCAAACCTGCCTGAAGTATGAAATTCAATTAAATGTCTGCTGCTGAGAGTACTGAAAAGAGCTGCTATTCCTACAGCAATATATTTTCAGCAAGATAGTGCAATTTGATGTGGCTGTCTTATTTAGAAGATGTGCAATTTAACCATGGAAGTAAAGTATTCCTGGCTGATTGGAAATATCTACATCTCTGTTATTTTGATATGTTATCTGTATCACAGCAGCTGTCTCACAGCAGCTTACCATGCAACAGCTGTCTTGCGGGAGGGGAGGCCAATATTGAAATACAGAGAGGTGCCAGCTCACAGAGGTACAGATCTTCAGTGATAAAACTTCCCACTGTATTTATAGGAGTCTGGTCCCTTCAGGAACTTAGCAGAGTCTTTCAGCTTTGGGGGGAAAAAGGGGCACAAAAGTTACCCTAAGCAAAAACTGCATTGTTACTGCTAATAACCTTCATCCCAATAGCACACTCCTTTCCAAAGCGGGATCAGGAGAAAACCAGATGACTTCTGTCTAAAGCACTGTGGAGAAAAGTTTAAGCAATACTTTATCTGCTTTGATGCTTAGGCAAACAACTACAGGGAAGTATGAGGAGCCAATGGCAGTCCAAGGGAAGAGAAGTTCAAAATTCTGTAACCCTGTTATGAAACAAGCACATTTCCTCAAAGCTCTTTTCGCTTCAATGCCAGGCCTGCAAAAAAACAGACTGCCAAGTCACCTGAAGGGAGCTGTGGTGAAACCTCCCTTCCCTTATCTGCCCTCCCTGCCTCCTTTCTCACCCTCCTTCAGGTAACCATCCCTCAAAACAAAAGAAAATAAGGTTTTTTTTCTTGTTGTGGAGCTGGAATGATCCTCAAAAACTACCAAGGGGGTTCCATAACCTTTTTGCCACTATCTATCTTATCTTCTGCACTAAGAACATGCCTTCTTTAGGTAGGGAATGATAATCATTCCATGGTGTCTAGAACAACCTCAGGTTTGGCTGGTTCCTCTTACCACATCTAATAACAAACTAACAACTAGAGACAACACCTAACTGCATGTTAAATAAAATTAATTAATTGCAAATGCACATAACTTTTTTTCAGCTGAAAAGTTTGTCTACACCCTGTACAGTCTGGGATGAACAATGGAGAGAAAGTGAAATATCTGGCAACATTACCTCCTCATTCCCATGTTATTTACTGTGCACTTAGATTATCTACGTGAAGCAAAGCAAGACTTATTGCACTTGGCTTAGAACTTTTACTCTCTACCCAGATCTTCTTATTAAGAAAAATTTTTATTTAAAAAAAAAAATGGGACTTGAGAAATAGATAAATCCCCAAATTAATCTTACACCAAAACCTGTAAGAATTAACTATTGTGTAACATCCTGCTTTGCTCTCAAAATGTGAGCAATTAAAGTAAGTAAAGAATTACCCAAAGGGTTCACTTTCTTATTTGTATAAAGTAGCTCAAGATTTTTGTTAATCTTATTTTGTGAGTTGTGAAGCAATACAGAATTTGAATCAGCAGTACCTGAGCCTCAGTTCACCAGGAGTGACATATTTGACCTGTCAACCAAGACTTGGTTTAATTTCATAGAATCATAGAACAACCGGGTTGGAAGGGACCCATCGGATCATCGAGTCCAACCGTTTCTATCAAACACTACACCATGTCCCTCAGCACCTCATCCACCCGTGCCTTAAACACCTCCAGGGAAGGTGAATCAACCACCTTCCCTGGGCAGCCTATTCCAATGCCCAATGACCCTTTCTGTGAAGAACTTCCACCTAATGTCCAGCCTAAATCTCCCCTGGCAGAGCTTGAGGCCATTCCCTCTTGTCCTGACCCTTGGGAGAAGAGCCCAGCTCCCTCCTCTCTACAACCTCCCTTCAGGTAGTTGTAGAGAGTAATGAGGTCTCCTCTCAGCCTCCTCTTCTTCCAGGCTAAACAACCCCAGCTCTCTCAGACGTTCCTCATAAGGTCTGTTCTCCAGCCCCTTCACCAGCTTCGTGGCTCTTCTCTGGACTCACTCCAGAGCCTCAACATCCTTCTTGTGGTGAAGGGCCCAGAACTGAACACAGGATTCAAGGAGCGGCCTCACCAGTGCTGAGTCCAGAGGGAGAATCACCTCCCTGGACCTGCTGGTCACACCATTTCTCATACATGTCAGGATGCCATTGGCCTTCTTGGCCACCTGGGCACACTGCTGGCTCATGTTCAGTTGGCTGTCGACCAACACCCCCAGGTCCCTCTCCTCCTGGCAGTTTTCCAGCCAGGCTTCTCCCAGTCTGTAGTTCTGCATAGGGTTGTTGTGTCCCAAGTGCAGGACCCGGCATTTGGTCGTGTTAAACCTCATGCCGTTGGACACTGCCTAGCAGTCCAGCCTGTCCAGGTCCCTTTGCAGAGCCTCCCTACCCTCCAGCAGATCGACACTTGCACACAGCTTTGTGTCATCTGCAAACTTGCTAAGGGTACCCTCAATGCCCTCATCCAGGTCATTGATGAAGACATTGAACAGGACTGGACCTAGCACTGAGCCCTGGGGAACACCACTTGTCACTGGCCTCCAGCTGGACTTAACACCATTTACCACCACTCTCTGGGCCCGGCCATCCAGCCAGTTTTCTACCCAGGAGAGTGTGCGTCTGTCCAGGCCAGAGGCTGACAGTTTCCGTAGCAGAATGCTGTGAGAAACTGTGTCAAAGGCTTTACTGAGTCCAGAAAGACCACATCCACAGCCTTTCCCTCATCCAGCAGCCGAGTGACTTTGTCATAGAAGGCGATCAGGTTGGTTTGGCAGGACCTGCCTTTGGTAAACCCATGTTGACTGGGTCTGATCACCCGGTTCTCTTGTAAGTGCTTCATGATAGCACTCAAGATCACCTGTTCCATGACTTTCCCTGGCACTGAGGTCAGACTGACTGGCCTGGAGTTCCCCGGATCCTCCCTGCTACCCTTCTTGTAAATGGGCACTACATCAGCCAGCCTCCAGTCCAGAGGTACCTCCCCAGTCTTCCAGGACTGCTGGAAGATGATGGAAAGGGGTTTGGCCAATACATCCACCAGCTCCTTCTGTACCCTAGGATGTATCCCATCTGGCCCCATAGACTTGTGGGTGTCCAGTTGGCCAAGCAGGACTCTGACCACCTCCTCTTGGAGACTATTTTGTGACAAATAGTGACTTGGTGGGTGCAAAATACAGGATCCCAGTAAGGAATGATCTCTCATTCTCTTAAATTGCTGAAAATTTGAGATGAAAGCAGGACAGCATATGAGATTCAATTATTACAGGATTTGGAGTAACTCCTATTGGAATGTTATGCAGGCATAAAAAGGATGAAAAGTTTTCCTGCTTCTTTATGAGAAGCTGGAACATAAATTGCTTCATATATTGAGAGTTCTGCCCATTCACTTCACATGAAGCTAATTTGATGTTCTGACTGACTCGTATGATCCAGATTTTCAAACTACCACAACCAACCATCATAGTGGAAAAGAGACTGATACTTTGAATGACCAATAATGGCTACTTAAGATGCAACCAGATGCCTTAGTTGCAGTTATTTAAAAAATACTACGAAAAAAAGCCTTGTGCAGGTAAGTATTTAAACTCCACTGGCTTCTAATAACATTTGAGTGTCTAAATAACTTAAGCCACTTTAAAAATCCGTGTATGAGTGTATCTCTCCTGCAGTTGCACTGACCTTCAAAGAGACATGTAAGTAAATATTCCTCTAGCAACAACCAACACCAGAAGCAGCCTAGACACAGCATCCTGAGGTTGTTTGCTACTGATTTCCTGCATTTCTGTGGCAAGTTTTGTGCTTGCAGTTCTCAAGGCAACTGAGATTATAGTACCTAAACTTATTTACTGAGTTGATAGCACAGTTATTGAAACTCATGTACAATGTGTTTTTAAAATCAATAAAAAGTTTCAAGTCATAAACTTTAACATTTTTACATCAGTAAGTGCTAAAGTTGCAAGTACAGAGTCAGTTAAAGTGTTTCACCATAGCAGTGCAAAATAAACAGATAACCTAGAGTATCCATGTTTAAATGTTGTTTGAAGCCAGAAGCTTTTCCCCTCATGGTGATTTACAATGTCGCATGAATCTGTCAGCCTCTCAAGGTATAAGTTTACAGTTGTGAGTTTTAACTTAAAGAGTTCTCTGATTTATCATACAGTTAGACTTGATAACAGCTTGTATTTTTACATATATCCAAAAAAATGAGGCTTATTTCTTTTGTGTTGATTTTCAACTGCTTACTTTCTGGAAGTTCCAAACTGATTTGAACATTAGAAGTGTGTAAATTTCACATTGCTAAATGCAACAAAATCTTGCTTATTGACAAAAGGAAAATCATAATCACATTCTCAGTGAATACCTAATGGATGACACTAGTAGGATCAGCTGAGAATAAACACGGCTTGGGAAAACATTTTGGCATTAAATTGAATAAGTTTCAATTTAATGGATATTCACTTAAGTGGTAGTTTTGGACTTCTGAATTATTTTCCTTACTTTCATTCAGCCACTGGCAGAGACGAAGTTTCTCTTAGACCTTCCAGTTTGACTGGTAAACTAATAAAAAGCTCAGTAAAGTAGCTCTGGTTCATTTTGACATGTGATTTGAGCATGTATGCCTTTTTCAAATAATTTTAACTGTTACTTTGTTTTATTATTTCTTGTTACATCCTGTCTTGAAATCATTCATTTCACATTTGAAAACAGGAGTGTGTAAACACTGTATTAGAATTTCTGTTTTGATTAATAATCATCAAGGACATATTTCATTGCAAGCAATCTGTATTTCTGAGAATCATGCTAAAGTATAAGCAATCGTTAACTGCAGTTGTTTTACCAGCACATGTTTTAGCATAATGACTTTGTCATTTTCAATGCTAGGAAGAAAATTAGTTTACCGCTTCATAATTATAATCTCTGTTTTCAGAGCAGAACTTGAAGTCTAATCTCAATCTGCTGTACTATGCATGAACTGATTTTCAAAGACTTTAATAAATTTACCAAGTATATCTGTGTGCTTAAATACAAATTCTGCTCTTTTAAGAGGCTAGACCTAAAGGATTGATCCCATACAATGCTGGACTATATGCAAAATATTTCCATGATCATCTTCTTTTCTACTGCCTTCTAAGCAAATCTTTCCTACCACTGTAAAATACACTTCCATATTCACACTTACAGACAAAACCACACATACATAGTTCCTCTCTTTTCTGTTGTCTCTTTTTCCTTGAACCCCTCTACACATGCCTCTTCCTATCCCTTTAACTTTCTTCTGGTGCTCCCTTCTAAGGAAAAGTTCAAAGACTGAAAGGTTTAGCACCGTTTGGATAAGCATGAAATTCTAGTTGCTTATCCCAATTACACAAAACCTCTAAGTCTTTTGAACTTCCTCTTAGAAAGGAGCATGCAAAATTTTATGCTTATCCAGGACACCTGGATTTTTAAACCTGAGCTGGAATTTTATGAGGACAGTCTCTCTCACATGGGGTAGTGCACATGCAGAAATAAGAATAGAAAAACATTGATTTATAATTCTAGATTTACTACCGTGTTTTTAAAAAGTTTTCTGACCATCCTCCTGGCTCATCTTCTCTTTTGTAAGATAAAACAAATAAAATCACCTACCCGTTACAAGAAAGCAGTTGGGACTTTTAACTCATATCCCATTGCATGTGCTTTTACTGTACAGAACAAACACAATAACACTATTGCCTCTTCATGCATTTCCGTGCCTGAAGTTCCAGGCTGACCACTGCAGAAAAAAAAGAAAAACAATGCAAGGACTCAAATAAATCTTTTGTTTGTTTGTTTTAGTTTATAACGACTGTATTTATGAGTATGTATGTTTCCATATATTTCATTTGTCTCATCATTTAAGTTCTGGCATCAAATTTCTCTTATGACTTTGCAGGATGAATATAATCTTTGAGATTATGAATATGCCTTTTAATCTGAAGCTGTTCTCATAGAATCACAGAACAACCAGGTTGGAAGAGACCCGTCAGATCATCGAGTCCAACCATTCCTATCTAACACTAAACCATATTCCTCAGCACCTCATCCACCCGTGCCTTAAACACCTCCAGGGAAGGTGAATCAACCACCTCCCTGGGCAGCTTGTTCCAATGCCCAATGACCCTTTCTGTGAAAAACCTCCTCCTAATGTTCAGCCTAAATCTACCCTGGTGGAGCTTGAGGCCATTCCCTCTTGTCCTGTCCCCTGACACTTGGGAGAAGAGGCCAGCTCCCTCCTCTCTACAACCTCCCTTCAGGTAGTTGTAGAGAGCAATGAGGTCTCCTCTCAGCCTCCTCTTCTTCCAGGCTAAACAACCCCAGCTCTCTCAGACGTTCCTCATAAGGTCTGTTCTCCAGCCCCTTCACCAGCTTCGTGGCTCTTCTCTGGACTCACTCCAGAGCCTCAACATCCTTCTTGTGGTGAAGGGCCCAGAACTGAACACAGGATTCAAGGAGCGGCCTCACCAGTGCTGAGTCCAGAGGGAGAATCACCTCCCTGGACCTGCTGGTCACACCATTTCTGATCCAAGCCAGGATGCCATTGGCCTTCTTGGCCACCTGGGCACACTGCTGACTCATGTTCAGTCGACTGTCAACCAACACCCCCAGGTCCCTGGACCAACATCCTGGTCCTGGGATGGACCAACATCCCCAGTTCTCGAACTCTTCAGCAACAATATCGACTGTTTGAGCACACTAATTTAAGCTTCTTTTCTATAGTTCTCTCTGTTAGAAAAAAAGTCTGATTCTGAGAAGAGCATTAGAAAACATTATTACAATGCTAGAAGAAATGGTCTGAGCATTGGCCCACAAGAATGCAGTGACAGAGATAGCAAGTCATCTGTCCTTCTTGTGGTACCTGTAACATGCATCTTAGCAGAGTTTCTTTCAGTGTCCCTGATTCTGGCAGTACCATCAGAAACATTTCTATTTCATACCTGCAGTTCTTATAACAGTGCAGCAGACAGAGTAAAATAATGTAAGTGGCATTATTAACATTAAGTGTCATAACACTTGACAGCTTCATGTAAATGAGGACATTACTAGGCAAAAAAAAAAAAAAAAAAAGAATGCAGCTTTTTCTCTAAAGTGAATTCAGAACTAAAATAACTACTTAACTATGCTGGAACTGAGGAATGTTGTGCCTGTGACACACAAAAGCACAAATTAGCTTCTCTTACTGTCTCTGCTTTTTCAGTCAGGAAAGGGTAATTTGTCTGTTTTTGTGAAAGTTGCATAATTCTCAGCCAAGCCGCCTGCTATTTACCCTTTCTTCAGCTGTTATGAAAGGAGTAGGAAGAGATAGAAGAGAGAGGAGAGAGGGACAGTGATGCAACTGGACTGAGTGGCAGCACAGAACAGGACCAGAACCAGGTCCTCACCCTCTCTCCCTCTGTCAGAAACATCACAGATGTCCTTTCAGTCACAACAGACTTAGCAGGTCTTCCTGATGTAGCTTCCAGGTTTCTAATCTTCTTTCCTTGTCAGAAGGTTACCATCATTTAGAAAGGTACACAGCAGTTTGAAAGGATTAGGGGATAAAACAACTCAGTCCTTTATAAAAAAAAAGAGACAGAGAAGGGAAAAAACAAGTGTCAGGTGCTACAGAGAGGCTGGACAAGAGCACCCTGTACACATAAAGATAGCAAATTGATTGAACTCCTGCTCCTGTGAAGCCGGCGGGAAGTGATATGTGACAAATACTTACTGCCAGAGCAATGCCCAAGGAGCAAAATGTAGATTATGACAATGGATGAAGGCAAAGGATTAGCTGACACCAGCAAGGGAGAGGTCAGGCCCCCGAAAAGCACTACTTCTACAATTATTTAGTAGTGACACAAGAAGCAGCTGGTTTACTATTTACAGCATATTAACTACAGTGATGGCAACAAGTGCTGTATATTATTGCACTAGCAAAGCTTCATAGGTTTCTTTTCACCTTTCTTGCACTTTTGCATTAAACTCCATGTCAGGAAATCCTCTTAAATATTCAGGTTGTCCACATCTCTTCCCCCAGAAAAAAAGCCCAAGTGTGAGAGGCTTGAAATTTTTCTTCTATTCTATTTTAAAAACTCAGCCTGCTCCTGAACTTGAAATAGTTTAATTGTTTGTGCTGAGGCATGAATGAATATTCACTCCTTTATTATTAAATCTCATGAATAAGTCAAACAAGTGTTATTTCATTGGTTATTTTGAATATGCTAGTGGCACAATATACAATACATGGTTTCTTATGCAAGTCAGATGTTGGGTATGATTTGGCAATTGTGGTTTCTAACATAAAAAAATTAAACATACTATTCATTTAGAGAAAGTGGGATTAAATAAATGACATTTTTAATCACCTTAGTATATTTTAATTATTTGCCTCTCGATGTTTCAAATAAAAAATGAAAGACAAGGGTTTGCAATAGTCTTTACCAAAGAAAACATTTTACTTGTTTCGCCTTAAATGACTATAAGTACTACTCACAGCAGTGATTACAGTTAAAAAAAGCCCCATAATTAGTCACAGCTAACGAATTCACAGGAGCTTTCAATCGCAAGTTGATATAAACCAGATTTTGTTAATATCTTCTGCCAATATGTAGCTAATTTTCCTCTCATTTATGTTCTTCACTTTCTTCTTTTCTTTCTCTGTTACAGTATTTTTGTTTAGAAGTCAGTGGTTATTTAAGTAAGCCAATACCCCAGTAGCTACTTGTAC
Organism: Coccyzus lansbergi; assembly: GCA_033558105.1. NCBI lineage: Eukaryota > Metazoa > Chordata > Aves > Cuculiformes > Coccyzidae > Coccyzus > Coccyzus lansbergi. The sequence goes on from JAUMJK010000166.1 coordinate 544,734, forward strand.
ACACAGATTGAGGAGTGTGATACAAAACAAGCTCTTTCCTACCGTAATACTGCTCAAAAACCTTTGCTAACATGTGCATTCTGACCAGACATCCTATTGACTGATTGTTCATGGGAACATGAGGCCCCCCAGTTGTGAGTTCTTTGTGCCACAAGGAAGAAGTCCAAATCATTTGAACTGCAAAGTCACATGAAGCACTTCAGAGATCTGAGATACGTGGTCCATTACTTTACCTTAGTTCAGAAAAAAAAAAAAAGAAAAAGACATTTTCCATGAAACTAATAAAATTGCCTGTATACCAAGACAAGTAACTGTCAAACAGGTCTTATCTTTCATATGTATTATTTTTTATGGGTGTTTTTTTCTTTGTTTTTTAAACCTTTTTGATTTTTGTTTAATCATTCATCTTATTCACAAAACAAAGAAAAAACATTTTTTGTTAACATTTTCTAAATTTTGCACTTTTATTCATAGCTGATGAATCCTGGCTGATAGCAAACACCATGGTAATTCCAAGAAACGGGACTGTAAAGCTAAAGCTGAGCTCTACTGAAACCAGTAAATTTGTTAATTGTTGAGAGGACTTAATGTGGCAGTGGTTGCTCTCAATAAAGAGTTTCAAAAGACTTTGTGCTCCTAAACAGCTGTTTTGGAAAGGGTTTTACCTGAATCAGAAATTACAGCAAGATGTTGGCAAGGTTTTAATTTGTCTGGGCAGGACTTCAACAGTCCAGCTAGTCTTTTCAACATTCTCAGCATCCACTTGGCCACAACACAATCTCATTAGTCCTAGAACATTAGAACCAACCTAAGCCTGCACCAGCCCAGACAAAAGGGGGAAAATAGTGAACTAACTATCCTAAGTGGACGGAGCTCCTTAAATTACTCTAGGCTGAATTGAACATAATTTGAATAAAACATGTGATGCAGATAGAAAGTTCACAGGAATTTGAAACTGTAAGTCACACTGCAGATCTGAGAATTAAAGGGGATAGTCCCGGTATATGGATCCAAAATATATTTATAGCTATTTAACAGTTTATTTTCTTTTCAACCTACTTAAAGCTGTTTTGAAATAACTATATATTTAAAATACGCTATCAGATCACTCTATTAAATAAGAAAATACAGCAGTGTTAAACAGTTTAAAACAAAAAAAAAGACATATTATGGCAAAAAAAAAATCTAGTGAGAACAGGAATGTAATCCAGAATATGGGAATATCTAAACCTGAAAAAAAAAGCAGATAAACAAAATAATGAAAAAAAGCAGATAAATGAAACTGATTTTGTAATATTCATAGTAATGTTACAGGTATCTTATCGTTCTTAGCTATTTTGCACAACTCATGAGAATACATAAAGCTAGTACTCATTATAATGGAAATATAGAATCTTAGAATCATAGAATCAAATTTAATTAAAGGCTGGGAAGTAACAAATACAGAAAACCACATCATTTTGGTCTTCCCTAATGTTTAAGTTGGTTATCACACTTCCTTACCATCTTCAGAACATACATTTTTCTTGTGAAATTAATAAGACTAGCTGACTTTTAAAAGAGAAGTTTTAATAACAAAAAAAAATCAAATAATACTAAATGTGTAAAATCCATATTGGTAATTTTGTTACCCAGGATAAGCATGCCACACGCTTGGTTTTAGCAGCTTCAGAGTAGAGTTTTGCACACCAACAGAGTTGAGGAGATTGTTTGCTCTGACTTTCTGACGGCTTTTAATCTTCATCTATGACAGAAAGGCCAATGATACACAAACAGGCACTACAGAGGTGGAATGCTGTCTGTTCAGTAGATGCAGAAACTTTTAGAATTTTTTTTTTTTTTGCTATAAACCATTTACACAGAAACTCTGAGCTACTGGAAAACTTAACCCTTACACTTTCAATTATTTTAAATCACATTTTCCATCATTAATGATGTGCCTTTTTTTACCATTCCCTACCAAAACCATTACAGTGTGCTTTAAACAATTCAGCTCCTTCAAGCTGGGCATGACAGCCAGTCAATGCACAATACATTCCACAATAAGATCAGAAAACTTGGCCAAAGACATCTACTTTCTACTTTTTACAAAATTAGGTTTATAATGAGGTTGTAATCTTCAAGTAGAGCTGTGCAGGATCTAAGTCCATGAGGCTTTATCCTAAAACTCGTTCTGAGAATTTCAAAACAAATTTGAAAAGTCTGCAGAATTAAGGGTCTATAAACTGACACGTAATGGATAGTGCTTAGCATACATCAAATGTATGTCAGCAAAAAGGACTGCCACTCAAGAAAGAAATTTTGCTGGACCTTGCAGGTTGTCATCTTTAAGGCTGCAGTTCTGATGCAGACAGCTCATCTATTATGCTCTGCAAGTCTCCAGTTTGGGGATATCTTAGTACAGAACTATCCAATTAATTGCTTAAAGCTGTAGTAATGTTATGCATGACAACCAGGAAAATTGCTCTGATTAGGCAAAAGTGCAGAGTCAGACCTCAGAACAATGCAGTTGTATTTCCTTGTGAATACACAGGACAGGAAAATCAAGACAGGTCTTCTCTTTGAGTAGATTTGAAATAAGTGCTTCATGCTTTCATTAAAAATCAAGTAAATGGCATTTTTATATCAGCACTGTCACAGAGGACCACCAGATCCCTCTCACTGAAAGGGAAACATCTGTCTTTAAATGGAACGCTTGGAACAACATCTCTTACTCTTTTCATTGGAACATAAACAAAAATTCTTTCTGCGAGAGGCACATGAACAGAAGCAAGGATTTCAGCTAGGATCGCTGCAAATATGTTTCCATTTCTTCTACTATTGAGAATGTTTCCCCTTTTCCTAGGAATCCCTCTATATGTGTTGGGAGTAGTGACACAGAACTGTGCACTCTGACCTCTTCAGGAGAGCACAAATTCCAGCTCAGCTGCTAAAAGGGCATTAAACTCAAAACAAGTGAATAATTAAACATGATAGAGAAAAAGTAAAATTAAATCAGCAAGGTGTCCCTTATTAAGACTAAACTCAGAGGAAGATTGGACATTCCATAAGCCCAAAAGGGCATGCAAAAGTAAGATGCCTTGTGCACTAGTTTCACAAGAGACAGGCATGTGTTCCAGCAGCAAGGCAGAGGTCAATCTAGAACTGAAAGAAAAGTTGAAGTAGGTCATTTATAGCAATATAAAAGAATATCATTCATGACTGTTATGCTTTGGAAAACATAAGGAAAAGCTGAAATGTAAGTAATGAAAAACAGCTCCCTGCATTTTGGAAGTCCTTTCAGGTAAAGGACATTGACTTCAGCCATTAAGGACATGAAATTTTTTAAAGGAAATTGCCTAAATATACTGAAAAGCCTAGAGTTGAGCCCTGTATGTGGGACAAAACAACCCCACACAGAACTACAGTCTTGGGGATGGGTGACTAGAAAGTTACCTGGCAGAAGAGGGCCTGGGAATGCTGGTTGACAGCGACTGAACATGAGCCAGCAGTGTGCTCAGGTGGCCAAGAAGGCCAATGGCATCTTGGCTTGTATCAGAAACAGCGTGACCAGCAGGTCCAGGGAAGTGATTCTCCCCTTGTACCTCACACTTGTGAGGCCCTACCCCAAATACTGTGTTCAGTTTTGGGAGTCTCACTGCAGGAAATACTTCGAGGTGCTGGACCATATCCAGAGAAGGGCAACAAATCTGGTGAAAGATCTGGAGAGCAAGCCTTATGAGAGATGGTTGAAAAAACTATGGGCTTTTTTTACCTGGAGAAAAGGAGATTGAGAGGTGACCTTATCACTGCCTACAACTATCTGAAAGGAGGTTGTAGTGAGGTGGGCGTTGGGTCTCTTCTCCCAAGTAACAAGTGATAGAATGAGAGGAATTGAACTCAAGGTGCACTAGAGGAGGTTGAGATTAGACCTTAGGATAATTTTTTTCGCTGAAAGGTTTATCAGGCACTGAAGCAGGCTGCCCAGGGAAGTGATTGAGTCACCATCCCTGGAGGTATTTAAAAGATGGGTAGATGAGGTGCTCGGGCATATAGTTTAGTAAGGGACAGGCATATTTTGACTCAATGGTCTCAAAGGTCTTTTCCAACCAAATGATTCTATGATTCTGTGAATTAAAGGCATAATATCCAGGACTATTGTAACCATTTTTCACAGTCCTAGTAAACCAATCTTTTTTAAATAATATTTTAAAGTTTTATTTGGATACAGTACAGTTTAAAAGATGTCTCAATGTATGAATGTGCACTAAAAATGTACAGTGATATTGTTACATTTTTTCTGGACCAATGACCTATGTAGTAAACTTTCCATATGTATATACCACTACAGTGTATACAAACAAGAAATATTAAGAACAAGAGAGACGTGATATGATCTAACTTTTAAGTTAGATCTACTCTGAACAGGAAGTTAGAGGAGACAATTTCCAAAGTTCCTTTCCAACTTCAACTTATCTCTGATTCTGCAGTGGATTTTTTTTCTACAAACTACAACACCTTGCCTTGTGAAGCTCCTTGTGGTTCACCATTGGAAAGCAACTTCGGGAATCAGTAGATGAAGGAATTTGGTGCAACAAAGTCCAACATGATCTTACAGTTTTGCGACTGATGGTAGTAAAGATATTCCCAATACCCAGCAACCAAAGCTTAAATATGCACTGCCTTCTGCCCTACCACAAATTTCTTAGATACAGTGTTTTGCATATTTGTTACCTTTTGCAATTACTATAGAACCAAATGAGTTAGAAAAGATAAAAAATGGAACTATAAATATTATGAATTGCAGACAAGATGAAGCTCTTGAGAAATATAATATAAATGAGACAGACCCTTACAAGTTTGTGTACACAATATTGAGGCTATAAGTTTACAGAAACTCTGAAGCAAATCTTTGTGAATAAAGGTTGATTCTGGCAAGTGTTGAAAAAGCAGGAGAAATCAGGGTACAAATAGAAACTATAAAGGCCGTCGAATTTGGACAGAGTTACAAAAATTAAGGATGATAAAGAGAAAGAAATGAAAACAGATTTTTTTTAAAAAAAGCTCTTCAGTGTATTTATGTTTGGATTTCAAATCATGTTCCTTCAGTTACACAATTATTATAGAGAGAAAGTGCTCAAAATTACGAAGCCTGTACTCAGGAGTTATCAAAGTGATAAAGAAAGCTAAATATCATGTTAATTCTCATCTGTGCCATACACATAGCAACACAATCCTATTCATCCTAAGATAAACTCCAAGTGAAGTGCTAGGTTCACATATATTATATATTTGGCCCCTAACTATATCTGAACCCTGTACTGATCACTTTCCTCTTTTCCTGCGCTAAGCAACCCATTCACACTCCAGGTGGACACAGAAAAACTGGCAGAAATTACATGTAGATATTAGAGAGAATTAGGTGCATCTCTTGCTGGAGCCCTGTGTCAGGACAAAAAGCTGCACAGAAACTCAGAAGAGAGTCGACAATGGACACAGAATAATCCTGACCCTCTGCTAAAGTCACAGTAACTACGTTTGGGTTTGCAAGACAAAGGATGAGATAACACCAAGACAGCTAGCCTGGGGACAGGCTTCAGGATATTAAGACAGCTACGGGGTTAGCCAGGAGGGATACAAACTTCGGTGAATTTTCCTGAGGGGAAGTGGGGAAAACAGGAGTTAAGACCAACCAAGTAGCCTACCTGGTAGCAACAGTTATGCGATGGCAGCCTTCAGCTAGCCAGAGGCGTCCATGAAAACTGCACAGAATCTGTTCTAAAATCCAACTGTAATGTCCATTTGTTGTAGAAATTAATTCCCCAAAGAAGACAGCAAGAGAAAAAATCAAAACATAGCAAATTTTTCTGACATTACAAATTGAAGTGCAAGTCTATACCCTTCTCAATATACTATATCTGATGAAATAAGCACTTCCTTTGCAGTTCATTTCTGATGACAGCCAAATCCCCAAATATTAGTACCACGAAGAACTCTTCAATACTGAAGAAATATAGAGGCAAAAGAAATAGTGCTGCTGTTCTATCTATTTGAAGTAGATTTTTGAAACAAAGAGTGAGTCTTTCTGTTAGCTACACTGGTGTGAGTGAGAAGAATTATGACTGACCAGTCGAATAAAATGTTTACGTATAAAACACATTAAACCAGTTAATGCAGAAGAATAGGTACTGTTCACTTGCTTTCCAGTAGCATTGGCTTGCAAGTTATTTGCAAGAGGATGCTAAATTCTCCCTTTGGCATGGATCCAGCAAAACTACTGCCAGATTACTCCTCCTGGGAAATGCAGGACTTGGCATGGGATTTGGCACAAGAGTGTACAAATGTCAGCTTTCCTGTAAAAACATCAATTCTGTTGTCATGAAAACATCAATTCTGTTGTCATGAAAACATCAGTTATGAGTAATTTCTTTTCTTAATATTACTAGCCAATACAAATAGAGAGGGGATGAGATGTCAGTCATGTGCAGCCGTGCGCTCAGAACTGGATTTTTGTAACACAATTGCCCGGAATAGAAATATGAACTTCAGGTTTTTAATTGGATGTCCACACTTTGGATCAGTACATGTTGTGTTCAAAAGTATATCTGCCCTGTACTTCAAAATACCTGTCATTATGAAACAACTGACAATTAGGAGGGAAACAGCAAACAATCTGAGCTAGGTACTCATGTTCAATCCAGAGTTGCAGGGTGTCATTCTATTCCATTTTCTTTACAAATATTTGTCACTGAAAAGTATGGATTTATATATATATGCATATGATTATTCCCTAAGAATATAAAACACTAGGAAAAAGTTAGGATTTGGACAAGATAGTCATAGCAATAAGTTCATCAGTGGTATTATTTTTACCAGACTGTCAAGCAATGAGCTGTATGAACCCTTTACTGAGTAAGTACACATAAATTAATCTCCTGGCATGTCCAAGCTTTTGAGTGGTTAATTAGTACCTCATTCCTAATGCAGTGTCTAATCTGTGGGAAAGTAGGGAATATCTGCTCCAAATAAACACAAGTCATCTTCTGCAAGGTGGTTATTAAGTTTAAGCCAGAAAAGCTTTTTGGTCAGAACGGACATCTTATTCCACACAGTCATTCAACAGATCCTGGTCATAGAATCATAGAATCATAGAATAACCAGGTTGGAAGAGACCCATTGGATCGAGTCCAACCATTCCTATCAAACACTAAACCATGTCCCTCAGCACCTCGTCCACTCGTGCCTTAAACACCTCCAGGGAAGGTGAATCAACCACCTCCCTGGGCAGCCTATTCCAATGCCCAATGACCCTCTGTGTGAAAAACTTCCTCCTAATCTCGAGCCACTAGGTGACCACTCTAGGTCACTTCTATATATATATCAACCAGCTAACACATAAACATTCAGCCTTCTATGTCATAGATATTTGCAGTGGGATCTCCTTAGAAATCTCATATTGATAGCAACAGGAGTTACATCTGAACCTTAAGAAGAAACTTGGCTGAAGATCCCTAAATTAAACTTTGCCCATAACACCATATTTTCTCAACAAAACCTTTTAATACAAAATGAATTTGAATGTATATTTAGATATGTAGCCCTTGTGTAGAAGAGTTACCCGGGAAGAAGTACACAGAACAAACCTCGAAGGTAAAATCTTCAGCATGGACCCAGAGTCAAAATAGGTCAATTTTTAGCCTTGACACTGCCCCTTTAATATGTTGATCTCTTTCTGCAAAGCACATTAAGAAAAGTTTAGCGTGAAAGAGGCTACAATGTGTTTGATATGATATGGCAATAAGTGTACATTTTGAGCATACTAAAGCTGCCAAAGTACATTTTAAACTGCTTTTCTTTACTAGCTAAGGGCCCAGTTCAATGGGGGAAAAATGCAGACTTCTGTACACCAGAAGCTGCAGAAAATCTGTTTTTCTGTGACATCCGTAACCCACTGTATATATTTTCAAGGTGAAATATACATCTTTCTTTAGAGATAATGAATGTTATTTGTCTGTTTGGACCCGTGAGAGGTCACAAGCTGAGACCAGGGTTGGATGTTGTCCGTATGGATTTAGGTAAAATAACTTGCCTAGAGAATTTAAAAATTCTGAATATATTGTTTTCAAAAATACTGCTGAATCACCTTGCCTGCTGCATTTTATTACTACTGATACACTTCTGATGTCCATTATACACATGGGAATCTATTTGATAAGAGTTTGATGCTGCAAGAGATATGCAGTCTAATTCTTGCTTACAGGTATTGCTAAGGCAAGAACACTTGCCAAAGAATGTTTTTTTCTCAGTGGGATCTTATATTCAAAGAGATCTTACTTTTTTTTCTTGTTTTCTGCTTTAAAAAAAACCAGATTTTAATTCAATAGTCAATGCAAACAGAAAGCATCTGAATAGTATAGATTGTTCCGGATGTGGTTCTTTCTAAAAAGGATAAAGTTTAAAAGGCAGACTCAGATTTTATAAAAAATCTTTCCTAAATAAACTCCAGTGAGGAAACTCCAAGCTGTCTTTATTTTTACAATGTCTTACAGTCTTGCTCTAAAGTAATGTCTATTATCAGTTACTACTCTTGTGAAGCACTTAATGAAGCTTTAGGATTGCATCATGCTGGCCTCTTCATTCTTTCCTCCATTGCACATTATTAAAATAAACTAGAAGTACATTCAGTAGTTTTGTTTTATTTCTTTCCTATTAGCCAAGTTATCCTGTAGTTTTCACCCCTCTCATTTCATCTGCATTGAAAAATATGGTAATCATATGCCCTATTTTAATCTCTTTTATTACTCTAACTAATGTAATTGGAAAAGCAGACAGATTTTCAAGCACTCAAGTCTTTCTTCAGGGCTGAAATTGTAACAGTCATACTTAAAGCACATAAGTAATACACACATACAAGCCTATTCAGTAAACACAATGAAGTAAATGTATTTGGACAGCAATGCATTCAAACCATTTCCTAGAAATATTTGTAGAGTTGCTCTCAAAAATTATTTTTAGAATTATAAACATTTAATGAAAAGCAGTTGAAAATATGGCAAAGTTATTAGGAGATAGTTTAAAAAAATACTATTTATTTATTTAACTATGCCATCTAAGTACTACTAGCAGATGCTTTAAGACCTAAAATCCAGTCACAAAGCTACTCAGGCTTTATAAAATGAAGACTGACATTCTATAAAGTATCAAAGAATGAGAAGAAATATATTTTTCAGTAATATATGCACAGCTCTTAATTAGTGGCAAACAAGGATCAAATAATTTACTAATACGGAACCACACGTAATGAAGTGTATAACATGACTCATTGTGCACCATAAACATAAAAACAATCAGATCAACTGGAGATAATTCATATCTTTAAGCAAACAAGACTGGAGACCTCATCTTCGACCAAAATATCTTTAGAACAGCTTTGATTTCTGGCAATATAGTGTTTTGTTTGAAATAGGGGGAAGGAGGAAGATATTTCACAGTTTCTTAGGTTTATAATAGAGTGTCACCTCCTCGAATTCACTCTCAGCACAGCTGGATAGAAGGCAAACAACAATACTTTTAACTGTCAACATTTAGTGTTTAAATGAATTTTTTACTCCTCAAATTATAATGATTAGAAATGTATTCTTTAGTCTTCCCACCACCGTACCTCCTACATTTGTCACAACCTTTACTTTGTTGTCATGACAGAATCTGAAAAAATCATTTTTTGCTAGAAAACATAGAAAAGAGCTGAATCATATACAAGCTTCCAAATCTAACCACACACATTAAACAATGCGCTCGTTTCTGTTGAAATTCTTGTTATCTGCTGAAACAATGAAGGAAAGGCTACTTGTCATATCTTCTCATTTTGCAATGTCTCTCTTCTTCTCTTTAGAATTTTATTATCCTGGAAAAGTAAGTATCACCTAGACTTTTTTTTCTTTATATAGTTTTATAATTTCTCCTACATTTATTTGTTTTAGGCAGTGCTCCCTGTATGTCCTTGATCCTTTCTGCAGATAATGCAAAGAATTTTTTTTTCAGAATGATCAAATTAGGAATCTAATTTATTACAAAGAGTAATTTCTCGAGAAATTTCTCAGCAACATCTTAATTAGCATCAAGGCCAAAGAACCGGTAAAACAAGATTCATGTGCTGCAGGGCATCTCAAAACAGCTGCCCGATTGCTTTTTTGTCTCTAGGAACCATATAGAATCATAGAATCACCAGCTTGGAAGGGACCCATCGGATCTTATAGTCCAACCATTCCTATCTAACACTAAACCAAGTCCCTCAAGACCTCATCCACCCGTGCCTTAAACACCTCCAGGGAAGGTGAGTCAACCACCTCCCTGGGCAGCCTATTCCAATGCCCAATGACCCTCTGTGTGAAGAACTTCCTCCTAATCTCCAACCTAAATCTCCCCTGGTGGAGCTTGAGGCCATTCCCTCTTGTTCTGTCCCCTGGCACTTGGGAGAAGAGGCCAGCTCCCTCCTCTCTACAACCTCCCCTCAGGTAGCTGTAGAGAGCCATGAGGTCTCCTCTCAGCCTCCTCTTCTCTAGGCTAAACAACCCCAGCTCTCTCAGCCTCTCCTCATAGGCCCTGTTCTCCAGCCATCTTAAGTACTGTATTAATTTCACCATTCATTTAGTACAAAGTGTATATAATTTAGAGTAAACAGGGAAGAAGCTTCTTACAAAGCAGATGGGAGAGATGACAATACCTATTTTCCATATGCTACACCAATCCCTCACAACATATGAGAAATAAATGTGTTTCTCATTCAATATCGTATCTTCTCAGAAAAAAAAAAAACATATCACCAAGCCTGAAGAGACAAGAAAACAATCCCTCCTTCAGAGTGTTGCATTGCAGAGTTTCAAGCACAGAAGAAATAATAAAAAAAAAAAGAACAGAGTGGTCATTAAATAACTTTCAATGAAATGAAAGAAATCACAGTGAATGACAGTGGCAGCAGCAAAGGAGTAAGATATTCAAGATTAAGACACTGAAAGACATCCTTCCCATTTATAGTCAAATTTATACAAAGTATTTAAGATTGGAGAAAATAAAGATCAAAAGGTTGAAATTATGTTTGTTTAACTGGGTTTGTGAAAGGGTTTATGAAAAGGTGAGCTGCAAAAAACAAAATTTGTATAGTTTTGACCTATCCAACAAAGGGTAATGAAAACCACAACTACCACTGGGAAATAACAGCAAATAAACAGCTCCTGCAGCAGGGTGATAAAGATCACTTGATAAAAAGATATTGTGAAGAGAAAAGGCCTAATGTGTTAGATCTTTTGATGCTTCACATTTCAATCTTGTCATGGTTTACTATGATCAAAATGCAAGTAACTGCATGACAGAAAGAGAAAGCGAGCCTGAGGTTATTTTCACTTGAGACACAGGAGCTGCCATGTAAATTGCTGAGAACTATTTGGCCTCCAGAACTTATCTGGCCTTTTTTCACTCCAGGAGCTCGCAGGAGAAATATAATATCTGGGGCTCCTACCAGGTGGCTGGAGTCAATGCTGCAAAAACTTGGTAACTTCATGATTCTGCATCACTGTAAGTACATGAACTCATCTCCCATCCCACCCCATCCCAACATTATAGAGACACAGACAGAAACACAGACACACACACACACTTTCCAGTTGATACTTTTCTGAAAAAAATAATGTTTTCTAAAATAAAACTCCTTCAGGTCACCTGCCCTTTTCTGATCAGAAGAATTGCTGAGGAGATCCCAGAATGTGTTAGATTCTACACTTAATCCCACAGTTTTATATATTATATGTTTAAGAATACCATTGCATTATCCAGTAACAGTACAAAACATAAAAGCTCACACCCATTTCCAAGTGCAGATTTATTCAGTTCTGTCAGCAATTCCTAGCATTTTCAGTGATCTCAGAATAGTTCAGTCTACCTGTTAAGTGGTCTTTTTGCGTGGCTTTACAGAAAATTCTTCCTATTTATTTTTGCTTGTGTATTTAGGCACACATATTTTTGTGTTATTTTAGCTTTTCTGCTATCCAAAACGCTAATTTTGCATTTTGTTTTTGTTTTTTTTTTTTAATTTTGTCATTTCTAAACTTATAACCATTTAGGTTCCAGACAAAAACATATTCAAAATTATTTTTAGTGTGTATAATATTATAAATAACACTCAGTTCAAATAAAACAATTTCATGAACAGAAAGAGGACTGAATATATTGAGAAATGAATAAATAATACTTATATAAATAAACATATACTTAACAAATAAACTTATACAGCTGATTGCACTGCAATATTATTCCATTTCAAATATTCTGTAGCTACAATCAAGGCTTACAAAAGTTAGCACTGAACAAAAAATTATTAATATCTATACAACATTTTTATACACTGGCAGAAATTTAAGGACTTGCAATTAGCTACGTTTATAGTCTTGATTTATTTTATGCATTTTAATGAGATCAATACAACATTGGTCTGAGATGTAAGACCTGAACCAAGTCTTTGGTAAGCTACAGATGGCAAGTACAGAAAAGAAAAGGATTAAAGGAAATATCTCCCTTATTCCCAAAGCCTAATTTTAGAAATATTTTGGGATTTTACCTGGTCTATATACATTTGGTAGAAGTGAATTCCTCTGTTTCAAAAGATGCTTTATGACTGTTATAACTAAATAAAAGTAGTTGAGCTTTGACCTTTCTGGTGGTTGTGGCATTTTCACTTCAAGAAAATGCTGCAGGTGGTTTCTAGTGGTTTCAGGTGGTTTCAGGTGGTCTCAGGTGGTTTCATTTCCTTCACAGAAAGGGTCATTAGGCAATGGAACAGTCTGCCCAGGGAGATGGTTGACTCACCTTCCCTGGAGGTGTTTAAGGTGCAGGTGGATGAGGTACAGAGGGGCATGGTTTAGAGATTGGTGGGAATGGTTGGACTCAGTGATCCGGTGGGTCTCTTCCAATCTGGTGATTCTATGATTCTACAATTCTATGTGGCACCTCTACCTAAATCAATATTTTCCTTCCCCTAAAACTCTAGATATTCTGTGTGAATTTTGCTAACAGGAGACACAAAAAGCCCAACTTTGTGCAATAAAAATTAGCAGCATAAAGCACATATTAAAACTAATAAAAACCCAACCAAAACTATGGCTACAACACTATCATAATATACTTGGGATAGCACTTGTAACCTACTAATATTTATGATAGTTAGGTTAGTTTTAACAATGTACCATCTCTCTGCTTTTTCTGCTGTTGAACTCAACGACTGCCAGGAATTATGACTGGCCCATACTTATGCTTCCTTTAAATTTTTCATTAATCTTTCTGTTTCTGCAGGTGGGATGTAATAAAAATTTTTACAATCATTTTGAGAGTTCAACATAGCAATGCTTCAGTATTGCTACAGAAAACAGTTTTATAAGCAAAGATGATGGAGATGTCTGCAATACTACAGTCTGCGCTATCACACAGCCATTAATTATTAAAAATACCCTGAACACTGTAGCCCTACTTAGAGTTTCTGGATATTTCTTTAATATTTTCAGTGGAAATAAGAGTAATTATCTTTATTACTTTAATATCAGCATTTGTAACTGATATTTTCCAATAAAAGACTTATCCTTTGGGATTGGAGAAAGAAGGCTTGACAAAGTAGGGGGAAAGGGAGATACAATGACATCTATTTACCACATTCATTCCATAAGAAAAAATGGGAAATTTCTGATAGGAAAAGCAGCACTTGATATCAAAATAAAAGTGAAATAAAAACCTGAAACCCAAGGCTCAGGAAAAGTGGGGGGGAGGGGTGGGGGGTGGTCTGCTTCAAATATGTTACAGGAGTTGCCTGCTAGCAGTATGAAATATCTCTGTTTACTATTTACTTTGCACAAGATTATGAGATTTTAACTTTCCCCTTGGAAATCACTTATTATTTTAAAATCAAAATACAACTAAAAATGCTTTTGTATGACAATAGTTTCCAAGGGTTAAAACAAATTCTGGAGTTGCAGTACAAGATGGAAACGGGTATGGAAGAACTACTAATTGATAGTGATATACTTTTACTGCTTAGGAAAACTGCAATGAATAGATCTAAAAGCTCTAGAGAAAATTTTCAAGATTTTTTTCTCTGTTTTGTTTGACTCTTTCTTCTTTATCAGATTTCCTGTTATTAAACAGGGTATATGAGGAGAATCACTAAATACTAAATAATTTTTCCGTCAGTCATATGGTCATTCCAGTGATTTAGGAATCTTGTTTAGACCCATCTGAACCAGTAACAGTTTACTGGCAATGTCAAAAATTCCATGCTGTACACAAGTGGACATGTAGCAGATGAAACCTAAATCTGAGGTGACATAGTGCCACAGGCAGTTTGTGTACAGATCCAATCTCAGGTGCTCAAATTCTGCCCTAGGTCATACACACAAAGTCTGACATATTATGGAAAAAAGGAAATTCATAATTTCGTTGATGCAGGATATGGAGGGAATTTCTAATTCCCATTAAAATTTACATCAATGCAAAATGATGAGCGGGGAAAAAAATGGCTTTTGGATAGCTATGGTTCCATGTCTTTGTATAAAGAATTTAATTATATAGCACTGTCTGTTGAAAAGGAAAACTGATTCTCTAATAGTGGCAAAGTTGAAATCAGCACTTATGGATTTTCAGCACCTTAAGAACCTAATCATGAAAATCGGCATCTTCAGACTCTAATCATGAAAATTCTCTTCTAAAATCAGAGCTCAGTTATGACAAAGAGTATCGCAGGTAAATTTCTAAACAAAGCTGGATGATAACCTGAAATAACTATGCTAGAAATTAACACTGGAAGTTTAACCTGGCTTTGAAGGAAGTGGTTAGGAATTCTTTAGAATTAAATCCTTAGAATTAAAGCTCAGCAGCACCTTTTCCCTACTTACTAGGTTTGCAAATAAGGATGCAGATTTTATATAAGACTGTTCCTTTTTGAAAATTCTCCTCTTATTTATATTCTTCATTACCAAATTAGAAGAGAGACAGCTTTTATGATGACCATGGTTGTTGTCATTGATTATATGCTGGGCTGAAAATGCAGAGTAAGAACATAAGAACAAAGCTTTTGCCCTATTGAAGTCAATAGGAAGATGGGCTTTGGTTATTCAAAGCATTTCATAAATATACAAAAATATCTCTCAAAAAAAGTAAGACAGATAAAGGTAGAGAGGAAAAACAATAGCTCAATTTCTCCTTTTGTTTTACTCCCCTGAAACTCTGGGAAATGTGTACCTTCTTTGCTTTGTTTCAAATTTTATAAATTCAAGGAAGAATTGATTAAATTTCAGATAAAGAGTTGTGTTTAAAAACCAGCTTCTCTTTTTAGATAGCATTCTAATGGGTAAAGGAAAGACCCATTACACACATTGAGTAATATTCCATAATAGGGTGTCTGGCAAGATACGAAAGGCAAGACTTTTTCAAAAGTGGTTCTAATTTCCCAATGTATATTTTAAAGCACCAAATATGAGAAAATGAACTTTTTTAATTCTTTTCCTAAGACAGTATATGATCTCAATTTCCATGTAAAGTTTTTCAAGTGGGGTCTAAATTTAGGGTGTGCAGAATCACCATATTCATCTCAGTAGTAGTCACCAGCAGTATAGCATAGAATCATAGAATCATTAGATTGGAAAAGATCTTTGAGATCATCAATTCCAACTGTGGCTGCCTATTTATAAAACAGATCCTAAGCACTTCTCCTACCTGCCTTTTAAACATCTCCAGGGATGGTGCCTCAACCACCTCCCTGTGCAGCCTGTTCCAGTGCTCGATAACCCTTTCCGTAAAGAAATTTTTCCCAATGTCCAATCTAAACTTCTCCTGATACATCTTAAGGCCTTTCATCCTTGTCCTATGATTTATCACTTGATAGAAAAGATTAACACCCAACTCTCTACAACCTCTTTTCAGGTAGTTGTAGAGAGCAATAAAGCCTCCCCTCAGCCTCCTCTTCTCCAGGTTAAATAACCCCAGTTTCCTCAGCCATTTCTCATAAGGTCTATTCTCCAGCCCCTTCACCAGCTTTGTTGCTCTTTTCTGGACACACTTCAGGACATCAAGGTCTTTCTTATAGTGAGAGGCCGAGAACTGAACACAATACTTGAGGTGTGGCCTCTCCAGTGCCAAGTACAGAGGGAGAACCTGGTCCTTCTGCCCACACCGTTTCTGACACAAGCCATGATGCTATTGGCTTTCTTGGCCACCTGGGCCACTGCTGGCTCATGTTCAGCTGGCTGTTGACCAATATCCCTAGGTCCTTCTCTGTCAGGCAGCTTCCAAGCCACTCTTCCCTAAGCCTGTAATGCTGCATGGGCTTTTTGCATCCCATGTGCAGGATTCTACATTTGGCCTTGTGAAACCTCATCCCATTGGCCTCATACCATTGGTCCGGCCTGTTCAGATCCCTCTGTAGAGCCTCTCTACCCTCCAGCAGATCGATGCTTCCTCCCAGCTTAGTGTCACTCACTAACTTAATAAGGGTTCATGCAATCCCTTCATCCAGGTCATTAACAAAAATATTGAATGACTGGAATATTGACTGGACCCAGCACTGAGCCCTGGGGACACCATTTGTTTTGGCCTCCAATTGGATTTAACTGCATTTACCACCTACCCCTGGCCATCCAGCCAGTTTTTAACCCAGCAGAGGATTTGCCTGCCCAGACCAGTGGTAGCCAGTTTTTCAAGCAGAATACCGTGAGAAGCAATGTCAAAGGCTGTCCAGCCCCACTACACTCACATCCTTTCCCTCATCCATCAAGCAGGTCACCTTGTCATAGAAGGAAATCAGGTTAGTTAGGCAGGACCTGACTTTCACAAACCCATGCTGAGTGAGCACCTCTTCCGTGAGCTCTGTCACCAATCAAGGGAGTTCCTCTGTCTAAGTACAACTCCCACAAGTGAATTCCCCACTGGTGTCTGATACTGGTGCAAGAGTGGGGCGCACACTGCAGCCCAGCATCTAGGTGGCAGTGTGCATGCTGTGTCTGGGAGGCTATATCAGTCACAGCTGGTACAGAGCTTAAAACTGCCCTAATTCTCTGCTGAGTGGCCACCCATGATATTCTGGTCCTACTGGCCAAGTTCCAGTGCCCTCCCGGCTCACCCTGCCTACACGAACCGCCACACAAGCTGCCACAGCACGCTTTTCTGACATGCCGTATGCCATGACACTTCACTTACAGAAAGTTATTAAGGGGCAAAGGAAATAAAAGAAAGTGTCATGCTGTCTTTTCGATCATAAAGTCTCAGTTACAGCCTATGATCCTAGCCAGAGCAAAGAGAATGGTGCTCTAGGTGAAACCTCCTTCTCTAATTCCCTCAAGAGACTTCATACAGCAATGGAGCACAACTAGTATCACCACTGTCTCTAAAGCACAAGGGATGTCTGTGTCTTGCAAAAGGATCAGGAGTGGGTAGTTCCAGCGCATATGTTTATAGACAGCGGTTTTTTTACTATGACTACATGCAAATAGAAAATATACTGCAATGCTATAC
Source organism: Coccyzus lansbergi (assembly GCA_033558105.1). NCBI lineage: Eukaryota > Metazoa > Chordata > Aves > Cuculiformes > Coccyzidae > Coccyzus > Coccyzus lansbergi. Next base: position 562,257 of record JAUMJK010000166.1, read on the forward strand.
TCACAGAAGAGAAGTCCTGTGAGTTTATACATAAATTATGTATTTAAAGATTATTTCAGGACTATCACGTTCTGCTGCAATGTGAAGCCATAAGGTTTTGAATTTTAGATGTAGCTGACCATAGACTGACTTTTACATTATTTACTTGTCACCACATATCACACTTAAGAACAACAACAAAAGAATAGTCAGCAATAGGCTTTTATCTCCATTTCAGATTTCTAAATCAAAAACATATTCGTGCTATGTGCAGGCTGACAGCTGAAAAATCAGCAGCTGAGAAACACTAAACAATGAAAAAGCAAAGCATTTGCAAATAAATTTAGACCAGCTCTAGGACTGCTGCAATTTAAATGTACTGTCAAAATGGGTAGGGGAGCCCTGCTTCAAAAAGCAAGCAAAGAAAAAAAAAACCCAACAAATTGTCAAGTCCATCAGTGAAACTCATGATGCTTTTTAGGTGAAGGTTCCGAAGCAGTCCACAGAACTGGGCTGATCTAGTTGCTACTTTTATTGCTCACGTATATGAACCATTGCCCTGCTGAAAGGCTCTAATAGTTACTTATTGTTAATTCAATTACCTAGACACAGCGCTTCAGGATAAAGAGTGTCAAAGCTATACCTCAAGTTGGAAAGAGTAACCTGTAAAACTCGTATCTTTTTCCATTCATGAAAGAAGGAGTATACCCAGAGAGGGAGAAGTCCTTTGCCTCCTTCTCCTTTCAGAATTACAAAAAGGACATCGTTAGACTTTATGAAAACATACCAACCCTAGAAGATGCATTGAAGCAACAGTCTGTTGTTTTCCCTGTCTCAACATTTTTGTAATTGCATCTCCACCATCCCACAGGAGGAAAACAACTTCTTGTGATTCAATGATCATAAACTGTTTCCCATATTCTGTTCGGGACTTTATTCTTACAGAGTAGTATCAACTATTTACCTTGAAAATAAATATGCATAAGATAATTTCAATGACTTAACATGCATTGGAATGTCTCTAATCTAGTATGGCCTATACTCCCTCACTAAGCAATGTGTTTCAGGTATATTTGATCCTCTCTTGAAAAAAATCACACTCTGTCTCCTGATTACAAAAGGAGCTTAATGACTTACATTTGATACAGGACTTTAAACTGTGTTAGATAAATCCCACCCATGCACAGCACAATTTTCCTACTCAAATTCTGGATCTTGTTCCAGATTCAACCTCCCTGTTGCACAGTAGATTTGATGTCCTGAGCAGGATGTTCCAAAGCTTCTACAGAAGATTGGGAAGAGAATAAAGAGGAAAAGTACCTCCTTCATTTACACCATATGTACAAACAAAGACAAGTGGAGGTGATCTTGTAATTTTAACAAATGAAAACAGACCTGAACTATGCTAGAGCAACTTAAGACACCGGTCTTTCCTTTTAACTCAAAAATAGGTCAGTTTTTGAGGGCAAGTTTAAACTCTTTGGTCTCTTCTCACTGATGAAAATTTTCTCAAGATCTTGGGTTCCATTGAGCTAGGTCTTGAACAGACACCATATCTATTCCATATCTCAAAAAATGGAACATTTTCTAACCTGAAATGAGATGCAGATGTGTTACAGAATAAAACACAAAACTTTTTTGCGTCCTTTATTGGATGCTGTAGTTGTTATCTTTCTGGTTTTAGTCTTCTCTCATTTTGATGAGTATATGCACTGCAAATTTATCTAATATGTAAGTAAATTACACCGTAAATTTGCTGTTTACCAATTTAGATTTTCTTTTCAGTAACAATTAAAAAGAAATCAAACGGGAAGATGTTAACTTTAGGGCATAAGACATTTTAATGAGCATTGAGCAAATAATCATGAATTGGTATACGTCCTTGAATTGAAAGGAGGGAGGTGGGTGTCACCCTTGATTCCAACAGCAATTGTCACACTGGTTTCCTTTACTCTTTATTTACCCAGAAAATTTACATTAAAAAAAATACCTCGGATCATAACATTTACACTTTTTTAGTGAGCATCAAAATAGCACAATGAGAAGCAATCACATTACAAATATATATAGGAGGAATGGAGTGCTACTAAACGCTATATTTCAGTGTACTAGACAGTGTAAATACTGTGTAGCATTTATGGTGGTTTTTTTAAACAGAAAATTTACCAAGAACTTTTAAGCCTTCCATCCACAATCCTAAGATCCAAGGAGAAAATAAACTAATCTTGATTCCTATATCTTTAATACATCACCTTCTACCAACTAAATTAACAACAGTAAATTTATCTTCTTAGTTTTGTTTCTATTTAAAGTGATAAGCCCTAGGACCTCCACAGCTTTGAAAATTTCATCACTTTAGAGCCTAAGACATCCAGAAAGCCTAGCATAACTCACCACTATTCCAGCACTAAGAAGTTTTAGAAACCAAAGCTTTCATGAGTGACAAGTTCTCAACCAAGGTTGAGAAATGACAAGTCTAGAAATTATATGTAAAGGCAGATCTTCAAGAATGGTCACCCAAGTAAGGGTTGGACAGATGAGTGTTGGGTCTACATCCCTGTTTATTTGCAAAAGCCAAGGAAGAAATACAATTTCATAAACAAAGAACCTGGTTATCACATCATTTTAGAAGGGATTTCTGGAAAAGAAATGTGCCTCTTATTCAGGATTTCACTCAGGCTTTGACATTTCATTATGAATTCTTCCTGAATATAAATGTGAATTTCTACTGGTAAAGCAGACCACTCATCCAGACCATAATACAACTGACGCAGCGCAGGCTCTCTGCATATCTCTGTAGGTTTTATTTCATCACTGATGCTCCATCTACTTCACCTTTGGCTGGGTTACAGGTGAGGGGAAGGAGGTGAGAAAAAGAAGCTATCTGTCATGGTTACAGGGCTGCATCCTTCTTCCCTTCCTTATTTCTCTGAATATACCTTGACCTCTCCAAGGACATAAGTCTCTAATTTATCCATTTTGCATGGGTCACTGCACAACATGTGCTTGCCTCCCTCCTCAGCTTGTGTGCTCAGCTATCTGGACATGAGCAAGTTGGATCCAGAAGCTGGATCCCCATTAGCAGAGCACCAAGCCTCAGTTGGTGAGCCCCACATAGAAACTAACAGTTGCTGGTTCATGTCAACAGAGACAGACACTTCAGCTCTGTCTCAGCCTATTCAGTGCATCAGCTGTTCTTGTGCAGCCTGTTAAGTTGATATCAGTACCTATGAAAATCAGAAATCTGTGTTCAGCAGTAAATAAAACAGATAAACCACGTAATTATTTACAATGCTTTGACATAAGAAGAATAAAATTTACATCAAATATTTGAAAGTGAAAGCTTACATTCAAGTCTTTCTAGCCTTAGAGTGAGAAGCAGAGCAAACTACTCCTGGTGCCTTGGACCTCATTCCTCAAAAAAACTTCTGCCATGTTAAACGACTATAGCTTCACTGGTCATCTAGTCTCAAAGATCTACCCTCAGGGATAAATATCTGTCTGGACTAGAGCAAAGCAAGCAGTTCAGAGAGCCCATTAAGGTCGTTGAAGAGTCACCCAGTTTGATCAACCGTTCCCCTCAAAGCAAAACAGTTGCTTCCTCAGTCAGTGCCTTTGTTAATGCCAGTGGACAGAGGCAAGGGAAAGGTTAAAATGCCTTCCTGAACAGTCAGCAGACAATCTGAATGACAGGAGATAGGGTCATCCTACCTTCTCATTCATTTTGCTCTTCCTGACAAAATTTCTTATTGACAACCAGCATTTGTACACGATGACTAAACAATGCTGACCAGCAGTTTTCTTGCAGCTCTGTCCCAGCACCAGACATAAAAGCCAGGACTGCCTCATTCCTCAGCAGCAGTTCCTTCTTTCCTCATCCCTTAAACAATTAGGATTTAGGGAAGTTGATACCTAAGAGAGTCCACCTGTAAACAGCATGATTGACACTAGCAATAGGAATGGATCTTGGTAAGAAAATTGTCCTGCTGCATATAGTGCATTTAGTGTTTGATAGGAGTGGTTGGATTTGATGATCCGATGGGTCTCTTCCAACCTGGTTGTTCTATGATTCTATGATTCTATATCATAATGAACCGCATATCTAAATTGCACGTATAAGTCTGAACTCTTACTGGATTAATCGTGTTCAAATATTTCTTGCTCCTGAGGAGCCAGATCTGGTCAGCTAGCTTCGACCACCATTCAAACCAACAACGAGTTGTTGTAGAACAAGAAGAAAGTCAGAAAAGCCTCACCAAGGTATTTCTGTAAAGACTTCAGCTAAATATTAAAGAGATCACCTCATATTTTAAATTAACACTGAAGTTATTTTTCTGTCAAATTTCACCAGGTGCTGCTTCATGGAGGAGACTTTACTTTAGGGGAGGGGGAAAAAAATGCCTAAAACTTTCCAAGTCTTCAAATGGTCTAAACAAACTAAAAAAAAATGTGAGATGTATTTTTAAAAAAACAACAACAAAAAAGCTATTGCAATATTGTCTATGATCAGTCATTCTGTATTGTTGATCCAGCTCAATGTTTCAAGCTAACAGTGATGTGTTTTGCCCATTACCGAGGTCCTGGACAGGACAACTCAGTAGGCGGGAGGTTATCAAAGAATAATCACACGCCTGGGTACTGGGTATGCAACCACATCTCAAATCTTGTAACACCCTAGAGGTACGATTATCTACTGTCATGCCTTTAATTCTTAATTAAAACAAGAGATACAGCTCAGATAAGATCTGCAAAAGGGTTATGGTCATTCTTGGTTAGACAAGAGGGAACATGTATCTTTGGTATTAAAATTCAGGTGTTTGGGTGATCAGTGAATCGCTGAGCTGAGCTTGAATCCTGCCCTTAGTTTTCCCTTTGATATGATTTAACCAGGAAGCAGCATACATTGTAATTCCAAGGAACCAAATACTGAATAACCCAATAAACCATACAGAGCTGTCATCATTCAAGCGATTTTGCACTTTAATTACTTCTCAGCATTTTGACTTAAAGAAAACTGTAAACTTCCAACGTGCTTCTAACGATGCTAAAAGATTGACTTTTGTTACTAAACATTAGTACAAGTCACAGCAGCCATAAAACCACTGAAGGAATGTCTCGATGAAATGAGTACTAAACTGCTCAATTTGCAAATATAAAGATGGATATACGGCCTGAGGAAAAATGAGCAGAAAGCACTTTTGTGATTTTCTTAAAACTTAATTTTATTTTTAACAAATATTAACCCAACGTAAGGTCTCTTTTAAAGGTTACATTTGCATTTACAAAGAACTTTCAAGCAATCTAACTACAATGAATTTTAACAAGGCAGTTTCCTGTCCTCATTGCTTACCTATTTTTAAATTTTACGAGACTCCTCTGGCAGAGTTTTGTAGCCATTAAGAAGAAAGCCTGGATGAATACATACTTTAAAAGTAGAGGAGGAGGAAAAAGAAGAAGAAAAAGAAGAAAGGAAAATAATCAATTTGGTATCAAATTTATTCCAAAGCTGAAAAGTGTATTTTTTTTTTTTCTGATTGTGAAAGAAGACATGCGGGGAGGTCAAAGGTCAAGCAAAGAGGAGACAGTATTGTGTAGGAACTGTCACGCATCACCACCTATTTTGACATGCACAGGGCCGTTTGTTGTCTGTCGAACATGCAAATTAAGTGCCTGCTGTCATAGCTAGCCGATATCTGAAAGTGGAAAATGAGACCACCTGTAACCAGTGAATGGAGTGATGGACAAGCATTCAGAGCTCGTCATTTCCAACGCCATTCACACCACCTCCGAATTGCATATGACATGTAAAAATCTTTTCTTAATATTCACAACCGGGAAGTTTGGGGAATTATGGAGGCTTCAACTGCTGCATCTAATGGGTTCTCCAAGCAGACAGCTGTGACTGTGAGCTGGCTTGATAATTAGGTGTCCAGGAAGATTTTATGCTATGAATCAGTTAAAAGGGAGAAAAGAAAAAGAAAATAATGGCAAGCAAAACTCGCTGGAATGGAAATCATATTAACCCTTGCGTGTCTTTCTCAGCACTTGGCTTTTACAATTCCTGTGAAGCAAGATTTGCAAAAATCAGACACATAATAATTTGTCCTCTGTCTCTGAGCAGCACTGTCTTCCTACTCAGAAAATTACACTTCAACCTTGTTTGATGCTTTGTTTTCCTGAAGAGAACTTAGAAGCATTAAATCTAAAAACGCCAATCTCTCTTCTGTTTGAAAGCAAAGCCAAAGCTATATTTGAATTTCTAGTTAATATAGCGCATAGGGTTTTAAGGAACAGATCCATTGTACTAAAGTCATATCCTGTCATGTGCTTGTACATATGAAAATCAAACAGTTTATCTAGCTCCTCTGTAATCCTTTCCATGTTATCCCTACTTCTTTATGCTTATCTGCCTTTGTGCATGGGATACCATAAACACTGCAGGCAGTATAATGCCAAGAAAAAATGTGATCGTCCTGAATTTTACTTCTGCTTGATAAATAAATCTCCACTAAAACACTTAGGATAGGAGAGTTCAGATGTGCCCAGCTACATAATAAGCTCACAAAATCTGTTATTTTATTCAGGGCCTAACTAATTAATGTCAGTGTTCATTCCCAAATAAAAAATTAAGCTCTTCAGTTTGCAACTTCTGTGCTGCGTTCTTAAAGCCATTTTGTCTTGGTTTCCTTTCAAACATAGACAAGACATGCATATGTATGAAAGACAGTCAGCATTCAGGAAGGTTATTCAACCCACTGAGGATAAATCAGAATTCAATTGTGGAATATTGCCTACTAATACTTCCAAGCACAGCTAGAGAGTTTGAGGAGTCCGTCTGAATTCCTGCTACTTGGTGATTGCAGCCCAGCTCCAGACTTCCAAGGAGAGAAATAAGACACTCAGACCAGAAGTACATGAGTTATCAATATGACAAACAAGCTTCGCTAAGTCATGCAATAGAAAAACTGCGTTTAAATTGGTTTAATTTTTTTTTAAAAGCATTATGCTTTTTTATTTGCATTGTGCCAAGCTGTAAAATGTTGTAGCTGTTCTACCATTGCCCACAACCTGCATTCACTACTGGTCTGATTTAGGTCTCCAGTGATTCTTTCTTCCCTCCTATAGCAGGGAAAGTTCAGAGAGGCTGAAACAGGACTTACTCACTCTTCTGACAGCATCTGAGAGAGAAAAGCAGAAATGGAAGGAATGAAAAGAGCTATTGAATAGTTACCCAAGGGGAAAAGAGCAGAAGGGGCACTGGAGAAAGATCCTACCTGCACACATTTGAAAGCCATCCATATCCAATCTTCTCTTGAATATAACACAGCTACCCTGTCTTTTCTTCTGTGTTCTTGTCCCATTTATTTTAGACATGCATGTTTTCTTGCAAGCACACTTCTCAGTTCCCATATGTTCTATGGAGAAAAAAAAAAAAAAAAAAGAGAGAGATGAGGATCTCAAGGAGTCCTATTCCTCATCCAGAAAACCCCATTTGATTGTTTAATTTCTAAGACTGTTGGAAAACAAAGTAGGAGAGCCTGAAATACTCAGCCAGTACTACACTGCCAGACACAGCAGAAAAGTCTACAAAGGCATACCTCAATGCAGCCCTGAAATATTATAAATTTGTTTCCTTGTTTTTCCTTGTTTCTCCCAAATGCTTAGTTCACTGCTAGGAATATGAAAGTGGAAGAGGTGAAAAATCAGACAAGTTGTCTATTTCATCCCCTTACACCCAGTCCAGAGACAAAGCTTCTTCTCTGTGCCTGAAATCAAGACCCACAGTGGACTTGAAGACAGGGAGCACGAGGGTGGTATTCTTGCTAATCATATTCTAATCTACACACAAAAGAAAATCTAGAACACCAACAGTTAAAACCACTCAACACGTATACTTCCACAGAGCAATTTCTTGGTAACAGAATCGGATTAAATATTTCTGCTTCACACCACCTTCCAGTTATTACCCAAGTGCAACAGTCTCACTCACCCTAGCAGTACCTTTGCAAATGCCAGACTGTCAGTGTGACTAGGGTTAAAACTATCCCTGCCACTCTGAAACAAAAAAACTGCAGCTTCAAGTAGGACTTAGAATTGTTTCTGAAGGACTATGTGGTGTGCATCTACAACCATGCCATGCTGTTCATCTTCCATTAGGAAGCTAGATGGTAGTACAAAAAGCTAAGCTTGACTTCCCAGCATGACCCTAGGCTTTCAGTTCACCTCCAGCAGCAAGGGGTGTACCAGGGCCCTTATGTCATGGCCACGTTAAGGGATACCATAGAGAGTCAGACAAAACAACAAGTCTCTTTATATGTATTTTAATTTGCTGCTATTTTACAAATTATATTTTTGGTGTATGAGCTATTAAAATATGACTCTACAACTTTCAACAGGCTGCCCAGGGAGGTGGTTGATTCACTTTCCCTGGAGGTGTTTAAGGCATGGGTGGATGAGGTGCTAAGAGACATGGTTTAGTGTTTGATAGGAATGGTTGGACTCGATGATCTGGTGGGTCTCTTCCAACCTGGTTATTCTATGAGTCTATGATTCTAATACATCTTGCTTCAAGTTTCAAATGAACAAATACGTTTTACATATGAAAACCAGGCTGCTAGATTGTTATGTCCATTAAAAAAGAAGATCAAAATAATAAAGAAAGATCAAAGTCTGTCAGAAAGCTCTTATAAGGATGAAAGGGGAAAAGTGGCCATCATGTGCCTTTATGTCAAACCAAGGAGGGATTTGCACTGTGCAGGTGGGCAATATCACTGCTCAAGACTCATTCTGGCCCAAATTTTTAACCAAGAAACACATTTCCTAAATCCTAATTTCACTGGAAATATTTAAAATGGGTCACAAGATGGCACTTTTCCAGCACAGGCTGAGTACCAGGGACAGGGAGGAGTTTTTTAAAGAGAATTCTAAGTGTATGTTAAAGCATTGCAATATCAGGAACCCCAAACAGTCATGTTTGAAATATCTGCCTACAGAATTTCAGGCCACATGTTGCCACTCTTTCCTTGAGGTTAGAAACATGCCAGGCAAGACACCTGATTTGTGGAAGAAAGATCTTATGAAAACAATTATTGAAGTCCTCCAACTCACTGCTGCAAGTCACACTCCTTGAAGCAGATCCAGGAAAGCAGACCATGGGGTACAGTGTTATATTGCCAGCTTTGTCTCACTTAGACTTGCCTAGGTCAACAAAAACCACCAAATACTCATCACTCCTGAAAATTCATGTCACTTGTATTCCTTCAATAAGTATTTTGTCATCTAATTTGAGACTTATGTTTCTGCAGAAAACTTATTTTCGAGGATTTATTTGGTCTTCTCAATTTATTTCATGTTGCCTAATGTGAACATTCATCCTGTTGACAGGAACACTGTCCAAGGACCCAGAAGTTCTTTTCATTCTGGAGAGACTTACAATATAATTAGGGCAGACAAATAAGGCCCTTCATTTTTGTAGGAAATATTTACATAAATCTGCTTATTCTGCCGAAGGAATCTGTCACTGAGAAGCAGTGTAACTGGAAAAGACGCAGTAGGTAACAAACTGATCTTTGTTGAACTAGGTTCAGCCTTAAATAAAGCAAACCAATGGTTCTTTCTATGTGAATAGAATTTGCCCAAATACAAGACCTGTTTACTATTCACAAATATACATTTATCCCTAATAGTAAAAGATAGGTTTGACTTAAAAGTTTTGTAGACACACTGAATTTCCCCTCTTCATAAGGTAAATTTACAACGTAATTAAGCAAATAAAATAATAAAAAAATAACTAAGATACTTCTAGTAAAATTTTTATGTTACATTATCTGTATCTTCTATTTTCATTAATATGTACTTAACCAGTAGCTTTATTATGAAAAGTTACCTGTACAAGAAAAATACTTCACTTACTTTGGCACAATATACAATTGAAATATTCACTCAGGCTTAATATTTAAAAGCAACACCAGAAAAGTTTTATCCCTATATTAATATGCACATGGTACTTCTTTTTCTGATTATATTCTTCAGTTTCCAAGTTAATATGCTGAAGCTTTCTATCGAAAAACATTCCAACTGTAGACTGAGCTAGTAAGAAGGAAAAAGAAAAGCACGGACACATTATCCACTCACATTCTAGATAAATTTGCATTCCTATATAATTTTTTAAGTAATGGATTTATAAGTATTTTTCTATGTCACTTTATCTGGATATTTTAGAAATACTCTCATGGATTTCTGAGGTTTATACAAGAACAAGAGAGAAGGAAACACAGTGTGACTATAAAAGGTGCTGTCAGAGGAAGCAAAGAGCAACAAACTAAACGGTATCAACATTAAAAGTGAGCACCACACATTGTGATGAAGTCCTCAAACTGGAGTTTTATGATGGCAGTCTAAAGTTTCTTACATGTCCTTGTGTTGCGGCGCTGAACGAGCCAGGGACAGCTGCACCAATTCTACACAATTAGTCAAGGTCAGACAGTGGAAAGGGAGGACACTCACTATTTGTCAAGAGAACAATGGCAGGAGGCTCAGCCTTTCTCTGCCAGGAATGAATCTTCCCTACACGCATTCAATCAGTGGTGAAATTATGCCTGGCCCTTTTTTTGTATAGTAGAGCAGGGCAACCTTTCCAAACAATTGAAGTGTAAGAAAGAGCTAACAAGGCAGAGCAAGAGCACAAAACCAGGCTTGTTTTAAGTACTGAAAGCATATGTTCTTGACACAAATTAATGTTTTGACACTTGCAGAGACGAAGGCAATAATTTCTGCAAGCTTCAAGTACAAACATTAAACCCACTTAAAACTCGTCCTTTATTACTGTTTATAGGGGTCGCAAATTTGAAAAAAATAAAACAGATCTCAACAATTTACTGGCAATTCTTTTTCTTACTGTGAGGGGCTTTGGTGCTGGTGTTTGGGGTTTTTTTTAACGTGTATTTTTCATAAACCTAGAAACACATTCAGAAAGAAAAGAGTTAAATTTTGGGCAAATGCACTTCACTCAACCTAGCTAAGCAACTAGAGATGGAAAATAAGGGAAAAAAAACCCAAAGCTTCTGTCATTTGCAGGAGGAGGGGAAAAGAAAAGCAAAACATTCTTGACAATGTGATTTTATTTCAATGTTTAATTATATACACTTATACACTGGGAACTGTATTTATGACACAGCACAAACACAGAAAAGGCAAAAAGGTAGTTGTAAATAATGCAAGTGAATTAGCAGTTTTAATACAGAACACTCAAGGCACTGCCCTGGAATAAATGGATTTAATTGTGTAAATTCTGTCATTTGTACAAACAAGTGTAGGGATGCACAATGTTCTTAAGCTATTATGTAGAGACTGTACTGAGACTACCCTTTTTAAAAATGCACTATAAATTTAGAAGTATTAAAATTATTCACATTTACTACAAACACTATTTAAGCAAGTTTACAGCAGCTCTGAATGCTAACATACTTTTAAGTGTTTTATCGTGTTTGCCTTCATCAAAGGCAAACAATTTTTAGATACTTACGGTGGGAATTCTTAAAATTAAGGAGTTTAAAAGCATTACTCTAAGTACATGTAATTAGAAACATCAAAGGGCTAATATTCTTTTTCTGGACATCACTTGAAAACTAGATCACATTAACTTTGGGAGAAAGGAATTTCTCCTTCAGGTAGTTTTTGCAGCTACTAAGGCTGCTCAAGCCACACCTGCAGTCACACACCACCATAAGAGAGGGAAGGATGGAAACTCATGATCCATCATATCCATTTCTTCTTCCCCAGTAATACAAGTAAGACCATCCCCAATCATACCTACCTCTTTCTCTGTTGCTGACCTGTAGACATATCAGAATATTTGAAAACATTTTTTTTAAATGTTCACCATCTGTTTTTTAGTTTTTTTCCTCCAAAAAACCTTTTCCCTCCTGTGACCTAAAGCTGCATCAGCCCTACAGTTAATGTACCATGTGTCCCAGCAGAAAAACTGAGTCTGAAAAGATTCAATAAGGGAAGGAAATGGGAGATATTTTACCTTGATTTAACTTCACACCCAAAATAACCTGCATTCATGATAAATCTCTACTGAATTACATCTGAAAAGCAGGTTTTAATATATTAGCTTTAGAACATCCCTTTTCCTGGAGCAATTCAGAGAAATCCTTTAAACCAACACTAATTTACTTCTTCATATCTTTAATAAGGACTGAGATTTGACTGTGTGAACTGTGCCTGTTAACCGACACAAGGAAATAGTGCACAACCTTCTAATTCTAAATCCTTAATGGCACTTCGTTATTGCACTGTTTACAAAGCAAGGCATCCTTGACTGGTTTCTTTATTGTGTTTCCAGCATCAACTGAATAAATCAGAACGGGAATACGTCAAAGTACAACGTAGCTTTTCAAGGCCTTTGGCTTAGTGAAGCAGCATAGATTCAGGCAAAATTACCTTTTTTTCCAGTCTGGTGGCTTTGCAGGAAGTTAGTGCCTTTTTCTTCATGTTTAACAGTCCCTTCCTGTCCTCTCTTTCTCTAGAAAGGAACCCTGCAAGGTAAATAATATTTGCAAATAGAAGTAACCACTGGGGTCACTTTCAAGTTGCTTGCCACATATCTTCTATATTAAAAGGTACAGTTACTGCTTCTCATGATGAGAATTTAAACTTAAGTTTTGTTCATTCTAAACTTTCTCTCCTCCAGCCCAAAGTAGAATCTTTGCACCATCCTCCCCTCACTGGCCCTTCCCTGTTTGCTAGAAGGTATAGACAGGTCTTGTGTTTGAAAACAGTACTGATCAACAGAAAATAGTCAATCTTGTCTAGAACTGAGAAAGGGAGTTTATTAGAAAAAGAAAGACAGAATTGCCTAAACTATTCCAGTATTTTCACTAAATCTATCATAAATCAAACAGACCAAAAGCCCCGCTTGGGAATTATTGGATCTGAGAAAAAACTTATTCAAATGAATTCATCTAGCTAAAGGCAACTGTTATTTAACGGAATATTTTGAATTTTTCAGTATGAAAAACTAGATATTTCTATTCCATACTGACTTTTCACATATTTGGAAGGCTAAATTGTTAAACCTCAGAGCATATTAGGAAATAACACTTTGTGGCATTACTGAGAGGGATTTTTTTTTTTTCCCCAAATGTGTCTAGTGCCATATCTAGTATCACTACCTGACTGGTTTGCAAATTCTTGCACATAGCCCAAAAATGGAAAACCATTGCTTGAAACTTTTATCAAGTATAAACCATGCAAGTCATAGCATTTTACATTAAAAGTTTACCCACAGGGAAAAAAAAAAAAAAAAAAGGAATAATAAAATCTGTATTAAAGCTGAATACATAGTAACTTACAGGTTACTTTTGCAACATTGATTTAAAGGCAATGTGTCACCTTTTCTCTAAACATCATTAAAATCCAACTAGAATGTTTCAAATTGGAGCTAGATCTTTTCATATTATTCTTGCAGAATGCTGTGGGCTGCAGAATGTTCCAAATACATTTATTCATATGTAAGTTATAATCATAAAGTGTAGTTAAATTTTTTTACATGCTAACAAAACATGCCTTAAATGTTTTCTTTCATTAGCATAGTTCTGTCATAGATATTATTCTGCTTAAAACTAGGTTTAAGATAAATGTATGTACAGTTTACTTATATAGTAACTAAGAATATACAGGAGAACAGGTAGTTTATAAAACAGAAGTCACCAACTGGGAATAAAATGCTCTAAACAATATTCAGTAGAGTATCCAACCTGTTCTTCTTATGGTACATTTATATGTTTGACAGGGAGTGTCTTCTTTTACAGAGGCTGATAGAATCACAGCTTACATATAAACAAAGTTGAACTGATCTGTACAGACTGTCAAGGGAAGGGCAGATGGATAGATAAATTAAAAAATAACATAATCAGTTTCTCCCTGCTCTTACAGGGAAGGGGGGGAAAGGAAGAACTATGACTCTGAGTATCATAAATTCTTTTCTGGTATCTCTTAGTGTACTAACTTAAACCCTTATCAATCCAGAGATGCTCAAACACAACAAAGTCAATTATAACTACAGGAGTATAGGGCAAATTATCAACTGGTGAAGTTATACTTCACACTGTTAAATCTTAATACACATTTTTATGAATCATAAATATCAGAGATTGCTGAATTCATTCATTGTACTCTTCTTTAAATAGGAATCATAGAATCATTGGGAGAACAGACCAACACCCACCTCACAACAACATCCTTTCAGGCAGTTGTAGACAGTGTCCCCTTATCCTCCTCTTCTCCAGCCTAAACAATCTCATTTCCCTCAGCCGTTCCTCATAAGACTTGTCCTCCAGTCTCTTGAGCAGCTGTGCTGTCATCTGAACACACTCTAGCACCTCAATGCCTTCTTGTAGTGAGGGGCCCAAAACTGAACACAGTATGCAAAGTATGGCCTCACCAGTGCTGAGTACAGGGACACAAGTATATCCCTGGTCTTGCTGGCCACATTTTCTGATATGGACCAAGATGCCATTGGCTTTCTTGGCTACTTGAACACACTGCTGACTCATATTTAGATGGTTGTCAACCAACATTCCCAGGTCCTTTTCTGCAAGGCAGTTTTCTAGCCACTCTCCCCAAGCAGTGGTTGGCCTTGTTGAACCTCAACCCATTGATCACAGCCCAATAATACAGCCTATTCAGATCTCTTTGTAAAGTCTCCCAGCCACTAAGCAGATGAACGCTTCTACCCAGCTTAGAGTCTTCTGCAAACTTGCTAAGAGTATATTCAATCTCTTCATCTAGATCACTGATAAAGATATTGAACAGAATTGAACCCAACACTGACCTTGGGGAGCACCACTTGTGACCAGCCTTCAACTGGATTTAATTCTATTCATCATCACAGTCCTGGACATGGCCATCCAGCCAATTTTTTATCCAGGAGACGATATGCCTATCCAAGCTAGTGGTTTCCAGTTTCTCAAGCAGATTACTGTGAGAACTGATGTCAAAACTTTCCTAAAGTCCAGGTGCACTACATCTACAGCCTTCCCCTCACCCATTAAGCAGATAACCTTGTCATGGAAAGACATCAGGTTAGTTCGGTAGGACCTGCCTTTCATAAACCCGTGTTGACTGGGCCTGGTCACCTGATTGTCCTGTGTGTGCTGTGTGATAGCACTAAAGATAATCTGCTCCATGACCTTCTCTGGCCAGAATAGATTAACAGAACTGGTTATTCTGTGAATAATTCTTGTCTTGGCCTGTAGCTCTTTCTCAAGGGTCTCATAGCGAATATTTGATCATTAAAATTCCAGTTCACCTACTCATTATCTAGATCGTATGGTATGCTTCAACCGTCTCTAATAAAGATAAGCAGAATTGTACTTAAAACTGAAAACAAACTCTTCTGTTCATAATACTGTTCATGAGCACTGAACATTAGGAGAAATGTCTGCTAATATAAATCCTATGTTTTGCAAAAACACACTTTGAATTATTTCACTCGTTTTAGTTGCCTGGAATACTTGTTGAGAAGATGAACATAAAAGAAAGAGCATCCATCAAAGTATCTAATTTAAAATTCAATAATTAAAAAAAAAGAATTTTGAATCTGCATTTACTGGTTTTTACCTCCAGCATGTGCTAAAGCCAGTGACCAAGATAAGACCTCAAATTCTGGATACTTAATAAAAGGCCTTGACTTTCAGAAGACAAGTGCTCACCACTTTCTGAATCATTAAGTAGAAAATTAAGGGCTGTGTTCCTCCATCCTGGCAGAAGCATACTATATGATTTAGGTGATGAATCAGTGAGCTGGAATTTCAATGATCAAATATTCACAATGAGATCCTTGAGAAGGAGCTACGGGCCAAGACCAAGAATTATTCACAGAAGTTATCGGGTGAATAGTTTTGAATAATAAGCACATGTGAGAGTCTTTGCTTACACAGTCTGTGATGGAAAAGAGTATCAATTGTGAAATACATTATTAATTTTAAACTATGTATCTGGCTCTGAAATATATTTACTACATTATAGTGAACTGTAAGCCTGACTGCAAACTGACTGCCCTTTATATTTTCTTTTTCTAAGTGCAAAGTTTTCACAGTAGCCATTCACTACAAGAATAAATGTCTGAATTCAAGTGATGTTGCAAGTTCATTGGGGAGCACAAAATATATTGCTTCTTTGATCAAAGGTCAGACCTAGAATAGTAACATAAACACACATTGTCTGGACCTAAGTGAGAAGTCTTTCATAAATCTAGTAGAAGTGGAAGCTGTCACTAGTTTCTTTTATGAGCTTGTTTGATGAGAGTGGCCTGAGGTACCAATTAAAGGGAGTTACTTTACAGCTTTATTAGTGCAAAGTGTGTTCAAAGGTGAGCCTATTTGTCATGCCTGATTAACACCAAGTATGGAAATAAAAATTAAAATGCTAACAAACCCAGCAAAACCTGATTTTAATAAGATAGAGTCAGATTTATTTGATTTTCACTTGCTCAACTACAGATTCTAGTTCCTTTCACCCTTGTTTTGTTTTGGATTCTTTAATTAATGAATCAGGATAGAATTTCTTACTAATCCGCCGGTACCATGACAGTTATTAATACTACAGAACAGATAATTTTACCGAGTATTTGGGTGGGAGATTTCAACTTACTGGACTCCCTATTCGTGCTGTGATTTTACCCTTTGCTTCTCTTATCCTAAGCCACTTGGCTGATTCTCCTACCAGAACGTGACAGAAAAAAAGTGATCATGTAAACAAAATTCTTCAGCCATTATACTGGGTGACAACTAGGCTTGCTAAGCATATTTTCAACATTTCTCAACATTTTCAATATGTCTCAAAATTCCCTAGAAAAACTCCAAGACTTTTGCACTCTTTGCAAGAGAGGGTCTAGAAGAACATTTTTCATCCCAAAGCCAGGAAACTGGATGAAATTTTGACACTATATGTCCTGTAAGGTTAGGCTTTTCCTAGATTCTAATAGTCAGTGTTTTTTTCCCATTTTCTAACTCCTATGGCCAAAGAAAAGAAGTTTTATTGTCAGGTCTCCTAAATATGAGTCTACATTACAGAATTCTGTAAGGTGAATGGCATTTCTTAGAATGTAACATTTTACCTGATATACTTGAACCTAGTCTAACATTAAAACAGTGGTTGTATCTAATTCATCTTAACATTTTAGGGGGATGTAAATACATTATATGCATATTATGTACCAGGGTTCTAGTCTCAATGGGTGTACAACGTACAGTCCCTCACAGAGATGCAGTTCAAGCACACAGAGCATGTACTGAGTCAGTGTACTGGCTGAGGTCCCCTTTAGAAAGTGAACTCAACACACTGAGATACACCCAGTAACATTATTTAACAGCCCATTGCATAGCACTGAAAACTTTGTTTACCATTTTTACATCCTTCTAAAAATGCAAAATTTGCTACTGCTTACATTAAAACTATTACAAAACCAGACTTCTGCCAGTGAACTGCTTATACAACTCGTCTTTTCGCAGATTCTATGGGGAGAATCATAAAATGGTTTGGGTTGGAAGGGACCTTCAGAGGTCATCTAGTCAAACTCAAGAAATTACGACATAACCCAAATCAGATATATAGTCTTTCCTAAAACCTTCTGGAAGCCATATGTGCCTATAAATATGTATTCAATTTGTTAACCCAAAGCTCAAAGTGAGTTAATAAGTTTGTATTCCAATGTAAGACCAGAGAATTCCATTCCAATCCATTAAAAAAAATCAGAAGCTAAATGTACAAAAACCTAGTCACATTAAAAAGAAATCTCTCTCCTTTGGCAGAGAAGAAATAAGCAATGTTCACTTTAGATTTAACAAGTCTAATCACATTTCTTAACTGTAAACCTATGCATCTTCACTGGAAGTTTTCCTAGGTTTCTAACAGTCATTAGATGAGTAAACATGTAACAATTTCTCACTCTCTTTCCTTATTCTCTCCTTGTCATGACCAAGTGACCTGATACCTTAAAAGTAGCCTCATTTACAATCAATGATTTCTGATCTTCTTCCCTTGGTTATGTCTCCTCTTTACCCTATTTGTCATTTATTCAGCACCATTCATATGTATTCCAAATTTCCAATATAGAAGTCAATAACAATCTCGCTTTGTATTAAAAACATGAAAGCCAAAAGAAGTGCTGAGAAAAACCAGTTTTCAGCTTCCCCACATTAATTACAAATTACTTTTGGCTCCAATGTGGGTGTGAGCTTTGAAGAACTTGTTAGAATGTGAAAATAAAATACTGAGAGAAAAACTTGGAGGCCAAGTGGCAACAATGTACAGACAAGAAAAAAGTAGTAATGAATTGCAGGAAGCCTAGGAAATACCAATCAAGCATTGTGGAACTTCACCGTCTCATTAACTCAGAGTATGAATGCAAGATTATGAAAAATAGGTAATTAAACACCTTGTAGAAAGCTATCCCTAATGGAGAGGGCAACCAAAAAGGCAATAAAGTATTATAGTAGGAAGTAATAGTAATATAAGAAGGAACCACACCTAAGCACTCTTACTATGAATTAACATCAATAGTAAAAAATTCATCCTTTCCTAAAAATATTGGGTCAAATTAAGTCACAACAGCCGAAAGGATTACAAAACTAGAGAAGAACAGGTAATAGCAGCAGCAGCAAAGCAGTTTCTCATTTTCCCCTCAAAGTGTTCCTCTCCTCATCATTTATAGGAGATTGACTATTGTCCAGCTATGCCAGAAAAAATTAAACTGAGGGAATGGATTTTGTATTCTAGCCTGAAACTATGGAGTCTGTTACCATTCTTGCAGGGAGAAGCCAAGTTAGGATCTGCCTCTGGCTCTCACTTCTTCTGCTTGACGACATTTTACCTCTCCAACTTATCAGTGTTCTGACATCACCATTTTTCTCCACTGAGTCCAAAATAGTAGTTTTGGTAAAATATGTAAGTGTATTGCACCAGCACGAGAATATTGTTCTTTAGAAATCATTCTACATCTCATAGTAAAAATATTCTCCATTAGAAACATTTAGTCAGATATAAAATAAGGTCCAAAGACTGTGAAAAGCAGATTGAGGCTGCAATTCTTCTCAAAGACATGCTGCAGTATCTCACTAAGAAAAAAAGCCTTTGGAGTTTCAAGGTCAACAATGTCCAAAGGAGCTTGGCCACATTAAATGCGCAAATAATATTAGAAGGCAATTAGAAAATGTTAGAAAGAGGTTAGGAAATGTTATATGTGGGTCTTTTCCAACCTGGTTATTCTATGATTCTATGACTGTGTTGAGGTCAGGAAAGTTTAGAAGTACTAGAGACTGCCTACTGACCAAGGTAAGGTATTGAGTAGTGTGAAAGATCATGAGCTGTGGCAAATGCTGAGCATCATTCCCAACCTCAGTGTGATATGTCTTGGTTAAACAGCAAGCATCACAACGGGTACTAAAAGTGTGCTGAGAACAAATTATCACTGTTATCATTTGAGTTACAGGACTAGCCAATACAGAGACATATTCCAGTAATGGGATCGCACGTCAGAATCTTGCCTCATCACTTCCCTAATACCTCTGAGGCTTTCAGAACTGATGATAAACCAGTCCCTTCTCCTGCCATCTCAACATGTGCAGGAAGACACCAGAGAAATGGATATTACAGGAGTATTCCCATTGCCCCCCCACAGGCAAACAGAGCATGGACTACTGCAGACATCATACTTTGAAAAAAAGTTCTGCAGAAGTGTTGTGTACAAGACATACTGACAAACAATCTTGTTCTTACACACTCTATTTAAATATATAAAGGGTCAATCAAATATGCCAGTGTTACTTAACTATATAACAATTTGCTGCCCTAGGAAGTCTGTCTACTCAAAAGTAATTCCTAGACAGCTAACTCTCCAGCCATGGAGTGCCTCAGCACTTCAAACAGCCAAAATTGCTCTGATGATTTATCTCAACATGCTAAACTCAGGCAGCTGGGAAATAGTCTAAGATAACGCTCCATACTCCTATCTTGAAATTTTAAAAAAAGCTGTCACCCAAAACATACACCAGCAATACCTGCTGGCATTACAACGCAGAAAAGAACAGACAGTTCATTATTTCTTCTGGGTGTTTTCAGTTCTACAAGACCTACCTTTTTCTTATCAGTTGCAAAAATATCCCAAAATTCTGTTGCTTTATGCCTGTTAACAACCACTTTGAAATCCTCTAACACTTTTATTTTCACCAGCCAAGTTTAGATTTACCCACCTCAAAGACTGAGAGTACATCTAGAAACATAAACCTGAAAGGAAGCATAAAATATTGTGTAGTACTTTCACTAGTGTGTTTTGATTATTTATTGTTTGGGTTTTTTAAATCCTTTAAGGAAGGTTTCTGAATCTATTATGATCTCATAGGATTATCCAACACACATCAGTTTGAACAGGAAGCCCTTAGCGTCCTTTCTGCAGTGATGATGGTCAAGAGGATAAAATTGTTGCTTACTTTACTGTGCAGCAGTTGACATCACTGAATTTTTTCATGACTTCTGTTTAAATGTAATTAGAATTTAAGTATTCCCATTATATAGGACATACAGGTATACTCAAAGGTACAGGACTATAACTCTCAGGTAAAGTGTTACATTTCAAAACAGAAATAGTCTTATTGCTGAGAACATGTGATATGCTCTTGAACCTAGTTAAATGATTTAGAAAACATTCTCAGATCTTGGAAAGTATAATTGTCAAGCTCATTACATAGTATGGCAAAAGTCCAGAATCATTAGGAGAAACAAATAACTATTTTACATTAAAATATTATATTGCCTCCCGGCCTTTGCAGCACAGGAAAAAAAAAAAAAAAAAAGGAAAAACACAGAAGTATTCCAGCATTGCATTGCTGCATAACCACTTTGCTGTTTAAAAGCTGGAATATTGAGTAATATTTTAACAAACAAAATACATAAAAACTTTCAAGTATATTCAGAAAATAATTCATCTTTTGACTAAAGGCTTTTTTTATTCTGCCACAAAATGGAAGTTATCTGGAAGTATGTAAATAAAAACAATAGTGAATGCAAGAGCCATTTAACCTATGAATTGCAAGGTTATTTTTGTAGCTGTGTCCTGTCTAACCAGTGCAGTAGATGATTTATGATCTCCAGCAGAGCTTCATCATCATTGTTCTCACCTTTACTTCCATCACAGTTAATTAAAGGGAAGGTCATTGTCACCTTATATTTTAAGCCTTCTTAACATAATATATCACCCTGGGTATGCTTTAATAAGGAGACCCGTGATGGAATGCTGTTACACGAAAAAAACTTTACTGCATAATCCATCCTGTTAACAATTACACCTTAGATTTACACATAATGAAAGTTAATAAGCAGACAGAATGAAGGCTACATCTTGGTACTCATTCAAATCTTGATTAATTTGCTGTGTGATCTAATGGAATAGTATGCTTTTAGTGACTTCAGGCATATGTATGAACAGTGAATTTCTAAAGGGAAGATCTTCCCTTGAAATAATTTTAGCATACGAAGCACTGCGCCAGTGGGAAAGAAAAAAAATCCAAAAAAACCCAAGTACATATTTTAAATATTACCAAAGAAACCTCTTTTGATGTTATATGTACAAAATAAGCTGCCTTTAAGTGGAAGATTGGCTCAGACAGATTACAAAATAGTCAGACAATGAAGACAATGGTTCTTAATACAGTTTCAGTAGGTGTTAGCATTTTTAAATGCCTTGAGGGAAAAATTCAAACTGACTTATAATTATCTACTAAAGAGAACCAACTCTCTAAAACACACAAATCTAGGGGGGAAATAATAATTTTTATATATATATATTTAAATATTTACTTTAGATGATGTCCAAAATTCTTCTATGCTTAATCAATATTAAGCATTTTTTAAACTGCTTTGTTGTTTACACCATCGGACAAAAATTGAGCAAAATATACATAGAAATTGGAGTTCCACAATGCTTCTATACTCATTAGTGACAGACAGTCATAGAAAACTGAATGCTGAGTAAGTTATGGCTTCCCAAGCTTATCTCAGTGCTAGAAGACAAAGTTCTTTGTGATGCCAGTAATGCTTTTGAAAGGATACCTCTCTAGACCATACAAATATGATATTAATACTCTCTGCAGGCAATATTTGTCTTGACTTGTCTTTTGGTAGCCTTAGAGGCCTGAGATCCAGACCTGTGAGAACTTCCATGGAAAAGTCAGATATCAAGTAGAGACAGCATGTAATAATGTGCTCTGTCCTCAGCATCACACTGAAAAAATTGTGGCACCTCAGGATGAATATATTAGCATGTTTGTGCAACAACAAAACTCATTCATGCTCATGCAGTATATTGCTCTGGAATTGTGTGAACAGTAGATTAAGCCACTCTGTATGCAGAGTTGTTGAAGTAGTCTTCATTCCTCGTAAACCGATGTAAAATTTTTCTTAAATACCAACAATTAATTTTGGCTAATAGCATAAATAATATACTGCAATAATGTTGATCTTTTCCATGCATCTTGTGTTCATATCTAGCCAGCACTTCAGGAACTCCAGATTCAGAATTCTGCTACAGAGCAGCCAATACGCAAAGCAGGGAAGTGAGAAAGGATGAATCTAATTCTTATGCTTCCTAATAATCTAGATATTTGACTTATTCTGCTATGAAGTTCTCAGTCATATTCATTAGAGCAATTCATTTTGCTTCAGGACAGAAGTATTTAACAGAGAAAAGCCTAAACCAAATTATTATTATACTTTAAATATAGAAACTAGAGAAATGCAACAAAGGAGATGTCTCTTCATAGACATTCATAAGAGGAAGAAACATGGTCACAAAACATGATCTACACCATTTTGAACAGCTGGAAATCTGAAAGAACCACCAGATGTTTTAGCTCATGTCCCAGGTTCTCATTTCTCAATTCATAGAATTATAGAATCATAGAACAACCAGGTTGGAAGAGACCCATCGGATCTTCTAGTCCAACCATTCCTATCAAACACTAAACCATGTGCCTCAGGATCTCACCTACATGTGCCTTAAAGGTGAATCAACCACCTCCCTGGGCAGCCGATTCCAATGCCCAATGACCCTCTGTGTGAAAAACTTCCTCCTAATCTCTAGCCTAAATCTCCTCTGGCGGAGCTTAAGGCCGTTCCCTCTTGTCCCTCTTGTCCTGTCCCTTGGGAGAAGAGACCAGCATCCTCCTCTCTAAAACCTCCCTCCAACTGTACTCAGTTCTCCAATGTTATTGTACAAAATGAGATGTTTAGCTAAAGAATATCTTTTGCATAACCAGTGTATTGCTTTAACTCCTGAAATGTGAGGAGGCCTCTTAAATTTTGAGGCCTTAACATTTCTCCCTTGATACTGTTGTTACCAATCTCAAACATTTGGATATCATGAGGCAAATGAAAGAAAAAGTCATTACCTTAATACCAAGGTCCCATTGAAAAAAAGCAAAAAAACCAAACCCTGCATTTCTTTTACACATTTGGCAAGTCTTCTGACCTCCCATTAAGGAAGGTGTGTGCAAGTTACCGTGCCAACTCTACCTGAAGAACAAAGATAAACCTGGCCCCTGCTTTAGAAGCTCCTGCTGATTAACAGGTAGTCTACAACCTACAACTCATCAAATCTCAACTGCTAATTAACTAATTACTAACTGCATGAAGCTTCTCTTCTCTCTGTGCACCCATCAAAGATCCATAATTACTACAGCATTCACAGTTCCTGCATGGCTTTGTACCCCTCCCTGAGGGTAATGCCCTCACTCCTCCTGGGTTTTCAGAGGTTCTTCATTATCCTCTTCTCCTCAGGCTTGGCTTGGAATTAATGGGAAAGAGGCAAGAGAGATGTGTTAGCAAAGAGAGAGAGTCTGCTTCAGAAGGACAGGTAGTTCTATGCAGCCACCTAAACCACTATCTTCAGCTCATTTGAACTTCACAGAGACATGAGATCCTCATGTCTATGAACTTCATACAGACATGTTCTGATGTGGTTAAAGAATGTCTCCTCTATAAGCAGCTTTGGACAAGGTTCACAAGGTTTGCTGTCTACACACTTGACAAAATTTTAGTACCTCCACTAATCTGCAATAACTGAACAACCTGACACTGATTATCCTGTAACAGCTCCAGCCTATCCTCACAACGACTCCTGCATGGTTTCTCAATATGAGATAATAAAAATGAAATGTCTGAAAAGAGAGACCTTGGGATTGCACTCATGCAGCAAGTGTCCTCTATTTAGATGAGGAATCCTCTTAGCAGCCCCACCTCTTTCTTGGCACCTGGCAATATGCCCGTCTTTATTAGGAGGCTCTCCTTAGAAAGGAACAAGCCATCCAGAGTGTAGCAATGCAGTGAGCTGAGCCTTCGGAAGCAGCTGTGGGACAGATAACAGGAGGTTTTTTAGGCCCTCTTCCAAGTACCAGGGAATCATCTGAGTCTCCTTTTTCTCTGCCACAAGTTAGACAGCAACTTGAATATTAAGCACCTCAAGGAACAACTGCTGTTCAGGTGGTCATCATCAGCAAGAATGGGATAAAAAAACCCAAACTGTAAGAGAAGGTAAATCCTAATGTGCCCTAATTTATAGTGGAGGAAAGCATGAGTTTTTTGGCCTGAGGGACTTGGAATCTCTACTTGACACTGGTATTTAAAGTGACAGATGATTACCCAGAGATGGAAATAATATGACATTAAAATATTCCCCAAGACATAAAGCATTTGATATCCTAGCTCAAGAAACCTACCCCAAAATAATAATAATAACAATAATAACAATAACAATAACAATAATAATAATAATAATAATAATAATAATAATAATAATAATAATAATGCCATTCAAATTGGTTTAGGAGACAGCACAGGCAACCTGGTTAAAAAGTGGTGGAATAAAAGGGTGAAAAATGCTTAAGAAATTATTCTACGACTACATCTATGAAAAACATCTGTTCTTAATGCCTAACAAAGTCACATGAAGGTTAGGTAGAAATCAGTAACAGAACTCACGTGGGAACCATAGTGAATGAACTTCACTTACTTACATCCTTACCTACTCCGGATATGAAAGATCTCATGATCAATACCATATCAGTAGCCGTATATCAGTCTACAGAGACACAACCTAGTATTACACATAGCAATACATTGTCAATTAGTGTCCAGAATAGCACAGTCAAAACTCACTAATGATATTGATAATGATGGATTTTAAATAATTTTTTGCACCCTCATGGCAGATTTCTCCCTCTCCTCCTCAAAATACATCTTTTTCCATTTCTTTCCAGGATTTAGGAAATTCAGACTGTTCAAAAGTGCAGTCAGAGTTCTTCATCGCAGACAAAACATTCACCTGCCAAAAAGCCCCTAAATTTTCTAGATTTTTATAGTTTAAAATATTACAACAATGTCACTTACTAGTAGTCTGAGACTGTATTTACATTATTCTTTAAATTTTCCTTATTGTTAGGTTTCAGAAATCTACCTCGTCTCACAGTTGCCCACCTCCTCTCCAATGTGAATGAGATACTGGAGACAAAAAGTTAAAAAATGTGAAACAAGTTAAATTTTCGGCATTACATAATGGGGCTAGAGAATAGCTAGAAATAAAATATATATATATTTGAAGTACTCTTTACTATTTATATCTTTATAAATCATGTATAACATCCTGCTGTATTCATATTTTTACAGCATGAATTACATAAGTGACAAGTTGTGACAGTTATACAAAATCTGATTTTATGACATTTTTCCACTTGCTGCCTTTGGTATTAAAAATCAGGTTAACGTCACTCTGCTTCATATTTATAGTTCCTATAGAAAGACATGGAGAAATTTCAGAGTGGATTAATACATGGGCATGCATTTGTTTTCGTACATAAACAAGACTGCTTATACATAAAATCAGTAAATTTACTGTAATCCGCATCTCAGCAAACCAGCACTGTTTATACTAATTCATATTAAAATCGTGTACACTGAGAAATGGCTATAAATATTCTGTTTGGGATTTCTAAATATACCTGCCTCTTTCAAAACTATTCCCACTTCCCTAGTGGGTCTGAAGAGGAAAAACACATATAATAGCCTATTTGTAGTCCACTCAAAGCAATCAGCATTTAGTTGAAATAGGACTGGGTGAAACCTTTCCAACTGAATATAATTTACAAATCTAAACTAATCAGTTAACACTTTCCCCTGACATCCCCAACAAAATGTTACAAAAAAAATGTGAAATGTGCTTGGATGACAGAACTCCAAACACAAGTCAGATTTTCCTTTTTCTTAAATCAAGGAAACGCCAAAAACCACCACTGGTTGTTTCATATACTAGAAAACATACAGTGTCTCTTGTGTTGCCAATACCTCTTGTAAAACATGTTATAGCAAATATAGACAAACACTAAAGAAACCACTGGGTTTCTTTATTTATTTACTTTATGGAAAGCAACACACCCCAAAGACTTCTTCAAATTATGGGAATCTATAGAGAAAATGATGAGGTAGTTGTCTGGCAAACCTGAACAGCTTTCTTGTTCTCAGCACAAAATTAGAAAGAAAACTATTCAGAGTCTATCAGATTTAGCAAAGGAAAAGGCAGAACTCTAAAAAAGCATTATTAGATTTGTTTTTCATGCATATTGGTTTAGGACATACGGTGGTAGACCAGAATTTTGGTTATGACACAACCTCCCTGGGCATCTTAAAAAGGAAACATTCCAATCACTTTTTATTGTGATGCTTTTTGTCTTGGTTTTTTTGTTCATTATTTTTTATTTGGCTGATTTGGGGCTTGTTTCGTTCTGGCTTAGTTTTAGGAAGATTTATGGATATTAGAGAGGATGGTTTGTGGTTTGTTTTTCCAGTTTTTCTTATTACATTTTCACAGTGCACATTACACTGCATAATGCGTGACGCTCCCTGTATGAAATGCAATTCCTACCCCTTATGTCCCATGAGAAGGTGTAACAGTTCAGAATTCTGTACTAATAGGAGTCCAGGACTGATTGTCCAAAATAACGTAGAGGAGAGGAAGCCCATAAAGATTCTGTAGCATGAAACGAAAAAAGAAACAAATAGAACTTCCTCGCTAGCAGCAGGTTATAGAATCATTTACTCAATTTTAGTCAAATGAACTTTTCAGTTTTAAAATATCAGCCAGATTACACGTTACAAAAGATTTATGAACAGGTCACCCATTAAATGTAATATAACTTTTTCAGATCTATTTTTGAGGCTATTGGATTTTTTTTAAAAAAAAGCTTTAGTGGTTCCTATAAGATAACTTAGTATTTTGATACAGCTGTAATACTGCTCAGCACTGCAGTAGCTTTTTTATCTTTATAGCAATACACTGTTCAAACTCATTTACAGGTTTTCTTTTCCATTTCTATTTTGTTATAAAGCCACCAGGCTGGTTTTCAGGCCAACTCAGATTTTTTTAAACGGCTGTATGAAGAATAAGGTTTGAATATGAAGCAGAGGTCTAGTAAACTTTGCTGATATTCAGATTATGAGTAACCTATCTCATGCAAGTTCAATTAATTTGCAAATGTTGTCCTAGACTCCAGAAGGCAAGGTCATTCTTTAACAAACACTACCAACATTTTACGAAACAAAACATTTAATTTGTTGTAAATTTAGCAATGTGGATTTTGCATCTTATTTTCTTCTGCCAAAGACCACTCTAGCAATCCAAGGAAGCTTGCAAAGGGACAGACAAACATAGAAAATCTACCGAATCGTAAGAGGCCAGAAGATAAGAGCTCTTACAAATCCCACTGTTCTGCTTTACTGTAGGTGTTTCAATAGGCCTTTACAAAGAACTCTGCAGACATTTTAATCTTTCAACAAGTTACTTCTGCACTTCCATAACAGGCAATCATATTTCAGCCCCTCCAGCATGTTTTTCAGAGAAAATGCTGGAGCATACCTTACATCACACATCACTTGCTCAGAGTGTTTATTAGAAGACAACCTCTATTGAGAAAGTAAGTGCCTTGGAAGAAATGCATTAAGTAATGCAAACGAAACTAGTAATGACTATGCTACATGTTAATCTGAAAGAACTGCTATCAATATCTCATGTTAATTCTGTCTCAAAGGAGCACCTTCTTGTATGACTACCATATGCTTTTATCCTTTAAAAACGTCGACCCTCTCTAGTGTCTATTAGAAGGATTTCTCCCAGGCATTGTGATCATGTTTCAAACTACTTACACTCTTGGACAGCCAAGGGACTGCATTTGCTCTGTCAGAAACCTAATGCTGAATACTCAATACTTCAACATGTCAATTTTATGTACTAGCATGAATTAAAAAGCACCAGGCAGTGAACTAGCAAAACTTAAAGGAAAACACACAGCACTGTTCTGATCTAGTGTAGTTCTGTCAAGTAGCCATTTTTCATGGGTTCAACAGAACATTTTGTGTCACAAAACCTAAAACATACTACATTGGCCCCATAAATATTTTTAGCTTCATGACGTTTAGATGAAATTCAGGTCAAAAATTAGAAACTTTTATTCCAATAATGTCTTAGGAAATAGAGTTAGAAAGACTTCTTTTTCAACTTTAAATCTGTTAGGAATTTATTTTATAATTCCAGGAGGAAAATAAGCCAAAACAAAACCACAAAACCTCCACAATGATAAATCTTACAGAGACTTTTATACATAAAATATTTGATACATACTTAAGTATGTGGATAACCGGTTACCTCCAAATTCTTCCTCTTTTACACAGAAATCTCTTGATTACAAGCTACACTTTTCAAGCACTGTGTATCCTATAGTTTTCCTTTCTCTTTTATAGAATCATAGAACAACCAGGTTGGAAGAGACCCATCGGATCATCGAGTCCAACCATTACCATCAAACACTAAACCATGTCCCTCAGGACCTCATCCACCCATCCCTTAAACACCTCCAGGGAAGGTGAATCAACCACCTCCCTGGGCAGCCTGTTCCAATGCCCAATGACCCTTTGTGTGAAATTTTTTTTCCTAATGTCCAGCCTAAACCTCCCCTGGCAGACCTTGAGGCCATTCCCTCTTGTCCTGTCCCTTCTCACTAGGGAGAAGAGGCCAGCTCCCTCCTCTCTACAACCTCCTTTCAGGTAGATTATAGCAAGCAATGAGGTCTCTCCTCAGCCTCCTCTTCTCCAGGCTAAACAACCCCAGCTCTCTCAGCCGTTCCTCATAAGATCTGTTCTCCAGCCCCTTCACCAGCTTCATTGCTCTTCTCTGGACTTGCTCCAGAGCCTCAACATCCTTCTTGTGGTGAGGGGCCCAGAACTGAACACAGGATTGAAGGAGCAGTCTCACCAGTGCTGAGTACAGAGGGAGAATAACCTCCCTGGACCTGCTGGTCATGCTGTTTCTGATACAAGCCAGGATGCCATTTCATCAAGCACAGTGTAGTTACTCAGCTCAGCGCCATTCCAAGCACAAACAAGAAGCATCATACACAGTTTTCCTTTCCTCTGCTTAGCTCATCTTGGTCAGACTTTCCGACTGCAAATTTTCTAGCCTAGGGATGTGACTTCAGGAATATGCACAGCAGAAATAGCCTCTCCCCTACTCTATACAGAGAGCATTCAATCCAGGCAGTCAGCAAGAGTTTTGTCTGCAAGGTGAGGATTTCGCTCAGCATGTCCACAGTTGAATGACAGACACAAAAGAACTTGAAAAGAGCTACGCTCTTAAGATAGATGTCGCAGCTGGCAGTTATGGTATGGAGTTTTTAGCTGGGAACAACAATACATTGACTGCCTAAATATTCTCTCTCTCCACCTCGGGGCTGGAACCGCCCAACTTTTGAATAACTTCAGGTCAAGATTTGGCACTTAAAAAACAATTCATGAAAACCTCTATCTTCAGATAACTCATTCCCTTCCATAGATGACTACTTCAAGTTTTGTGAGCTCTAGGCTAAAATTACAAGTTTGGAGCATGCTTTGTCAAGCTCATGCTGATCAAGAGAACTGACAACATAATTGCTTTATCAAGACAAGTATCTATTTGATGTTCTTTTAAGATTCTGCCCAGCTGGACTGCTAAGCAGAAATTTATGAGGTTTTAGAACAGATGTAGCCAGGTTTAGAGCTATGGGGATCCTTTTCTTCCTCCAGATGTACATGTGCTCATGCACAAGAGTTTCATATTTAGTTTCAGCTCTCGCTCTCTTTGTCCCCTCCCTCTCTCACCCTGTTTCTTGAGCTGATAATGCCATGAATATTTTAATTAATGCACAGAATGCCTGAAATAATATACTATGTTTGCTACAGTGGACAAATTAAACAAATTAATAGAACTTTGAAATGCTTTCAGCCCTACTATATATTCTTTCAGACCACAGTTATCCCCTAAAGCTGACAGCACGTTGCCTAATCTTTATACCTGCCAGTACTCAGAATGCAAGGAAGGAAAATGGCAATATATGTTCCTAAGTCTAATTACAGACTATTAAAACATGTATTAGGTAACGTGTTGGTTTGAAAGATAAGGTATATTTCACTGTATGGCAATATTATGAAGTTTAGAAGAGTAATTTATTAAGCAAAAAAGTGTACATCCCAATGCTATACTTTTAATAAAGATATTCGAATAATTTTCTCCATATAATGGTTACAGTCAGTCCACATTCAGAGGAAGTTAAACTCAGATTGTTATTAATTTTTTATATATGAATTTAAAATACTGAGAGAATCCCAGGGAGGGACATTTAAAATAATTGAATGCTTACATTAGTTAGTAGCAATTCAGAATGATCATTCTCTAGTACAGGCTCTGAAAGACCTTTTATGAAGATAGGATGAAAGCTTTAAACCCATCACATGCACAACATTCACTGAAGTTTAATGCAATTAAAGCAAATTATTTAAAGTTATATAAATAATCCAGTATTATATATACTTATCTTCTACAAGATTCTTTTGTGGAGAGACAGAAGAAAGATGATTACAGTTGGCAGATCTCTAGAAGGATACATTCGATGACTGAGTTTTTATTACATTTCATGTTTGAGAGTTAAATAATTAGTCCTGTACTAACTAGTTTACCATCCAGTAATGACAGGGTGATAACTATATAAAGAAATCACTCAGTGCAAGATTCAGAAAGACTTTATACAAAATTCTAGTTTATCATAGTAGACTTCCAGTTAAATAAATATAAACATATTCTGGGATAACACTAGCAATACCAATTATACTACTTTAAAAATATATATATATCAAATACTTATTTTCACATTTTAAATAGCTTACTTAAAATATTTTCATTCAAATATTGACATTTTAATCCTTCAGACTCTTAAATTCCATTCTCATGATTTTTTTCCAAAAATAAGAGGTAGCTGGGCCTGTACAATGAAGGGTACTTGTAGAAGTTTTTTATATCCAATGGGCTAAATTTTAGGTTACATAGATCCAGAGTTCTTTCTAAAACTTTTAGCACTAGAAATGTATCAGTGAGTTCAAATGTTGCTAAAATCTGAGTAGCAACAAGCTGAGAAAGAGTCATGTGGAAGAAAAGCAGGATTATTCTAGGCCTGAGGCCAAATCCTGAGTAGAGTTTTAATTGTGATTTAACAGTACTCTA
Source organism: Coccyzus lansbergi (assembly GCA_033558105.1). Classification (NCBI taxonomy): domain Eukaryota; kingdom Metazoa; phylum Chordata; class Aves; order Cuculiformes; family Coccyzidae; genus Coccyzus; species Coccyzus lansbergi. Next base: position 593,869 of record JAUMJK010000166.1, read on the forward strand.
CATCTTGAAAGATATTCTCAAGAGATTTTGGTGGAATCTGAAGCGAAACCAGGAAAGAGGCTCTTCACATTTAGGAGGTGATATTAAAAAGAAGCAGAGGTAGATTCAGATGAAGCAATTTGTATCACAAAGTAGTCACCAAGCTTTGTCTCCACACAATTCAAAAGAGACTTGTTCACTTTGTTTTATCTGATTTTCTGGTTGGTGGTTTCTTCTTTTTATTTTTTTTTTCTCTTTTTTAAAGAGTAATAACAACTCATTTACCTTACTGTATCTTTCTCTTCTCTGCTACATTCATTCTATACCTCAGATGATGTAAACTCCCCCTTCCTTGCTGTTTTACGTTTTACTCATTGAGAATTCTGCCACTGCAGATGCCGCTACTGCAGATTACTCAGTCTTCCAGAAATGCCTCTTCTCATTGATGGCAAATCTTTTTAGGTTACAAAAGAGGATTCTACCCCATGTATATCCTATATTCCCTGAAGTCCTAGGAGTCCGAGAAGTAGAACTTCACCTGTGTGCTGTAAGTCAAAGATACCTCTAATGCCAAAACTTACACTATAACTAATTACTCCCCTATCTGTTACTAGCAAAAGATCATGCTCAGATTTTGAAGAGAAGGCAAATAGGCAAATAAATAATAATTTAATAAAATCCTGGACTCATATGTGGAGATTTAGCATTCAAACACCATTCTTTTTCAATATCCTATTAAATAAATTTTCAAGTCACAATATTATCAGAAAGAAAAAAACATGCCTTCAACTCTATAATTTTTCAACATATTGTTGCAGTGAATTTAGTAGAAATGCATGATGTTTAAGCCGAGGCAGAATACGATCCATTCTAAATGCTTCTTGTTTCTGTCATGGTAGTTTAATTCTAGTAAAACTCAGAATTGTTGTATACATCTATAGTAAAACACAAGATAAAATGCATATTTCGATATTCAGCTTTATTCTTTGGATGCTGTGCCAAGCTCTTATTTATTTTTGATGTGTAAATCTGATGTTTTGATGTGTAAGGAATATATTGATTAATTTGTCGGAGAGTTTAACTCTGATTTCAGAATTAGCCTGAATCAAATATTCTTACTTGACATATCATTTAAATTTCCATCAATATACATTTTAGAAAAAAAGCTAAGTATAGAGATCTCACTTACACACATTGTTTTCCCTCCTGCACTAGTATAAATCAAAACAACAAAAAAGATTAAATGACAAAACAAAAAAGGCAGGATTTCTGTAAGACCTGATATTGCAGCTATAAATGGAAAAACATATGAACATGTTCAGTGGAGCTGAAGTTTAATATTACTATCCAAATTCCATTTTATCCTACTGTCACTGCCACCAAAGGAGGGGTTTTATGTTGGAGATAATATGATACTGCAGTATAAGCCCTCCTCAGATTTCAAACAGGTCAACTTGTCAAAGCTTTTTAAGGGAGCCAATTACATTAATTTTCCACAGCAGAGAAATACATATTTCATTTCCATCTCCCACTAGAGATGGGGCCCAGGGATTCTGTTTCGAAAGGCTCTTATCACTAAGTAACATTCGTACCCCCAAAGGAACCTTTGGCAGTCACTGGTCCATTGATATAATTGAGCAAGGTATGAGCTGTCTGACACTGCCATGGCATTGCTCAATAGCGCTGTGCACTAAGCACTCGGAACAATGAAGCTTCAGCAGACGGCCACATTGTCAATAAATTTCAATTACACTAATTGCCAAGAGTTCAATGAGTGCACTTTCAAAAGGGAGGGGGAAGGACGGATGGAAGATTTTAAAAAAAAAAACAAAAAACCTATGCCTACTAGGGCCAAAGAATAGGATGCAATAAATAAACTGCAGCTTCTAATGGGGGCATTAATGTATTTTTTTTAACATGGCTTAACAAGATTTTACAAGCTGTAGCAGTTTCAGGGATCCTGTTTTACATTTCTTTGTGACTGTCTCCAAACAACCTATACAGAGACTCAATTATGTGGCATTATCTTTCAGGGAAGAATCATTTTCTTAGGTTTTTATGTTGTTCATGTTCTGTTCAGGATGGATAAAGCATTTGAAAGCAGACTGCTGTAATGTCAATTCCATGAGCAAATGAGGCTGCTCACTGAACAGGCACATAGCGACCAAATGCATCACCTTACTGGGGTGACAGAGTCACATATTCCAAATTAATTAGAGCTATGCAGGAAACTTACATATACACATGTGTATTCACTGCAATCACTATTAATATTAGGCACACAGAAATGTGCACAGTGCAGATATAAGTAATTGATATACTTACCTCTTACCCACAGATTATTTACTGCAGTGTCTGAACTTGCATAAAAATATTGATGCTATTCTGATCTACATCTGGGAACATTCGTTTTGCCTTATATGGGCCAAGACCCCAAACAAAGTATTTTCTGTTATGCTTAGTTCTATTTAGATTTTTAATATAGCTTTACGTGTAAAAGGGGGTTCAGAGGAAAAGGTACTTTCTTTGGTTAGTATATCTTCAAAATCTTATAGAAACTCTAAATGAGTAGTTAAATGTTTATATTAATAACTATATGATGAAACAGTCTGAGAATTTACAAGATAGTTAATGGTTCCCACTTTTGTATGAACTGTACATATGAATTAACTAGATAATTGTTTTTGTCAGAAAGGATGTAAAGAGATCTGTAGCTCAACCTTCTGCTCAAAGCAGGGTCAGCTCTGAGGTCAGAACACCTTACTTTGGATGTTATCCAGTTGGGTCTTGAAAATGCCAAGGACTGAGGCTGCCCAGTCAATAAACTTGTTCCAATGCTTGAATGTGCTTATGGTGAAAAAGATTTTACTTACATCTACTTGTATACTATCATCTTTCAGCTTGGGCTTCTTGCCTCTTCTCCTCCCACCATGAGTTCCATCCATCTTGCAATGAAAATCCTGTTCTAAAGTCTGTTTAATTGCATAGAGAGGGTGAAACAGTTCTAACAGACACACAACCCAAAGAAGTACACATGAAAGTACAGCAATATCAAGAAAAGGATTTGAAAGTGGGTCTCTCCTACTCCAGTTTATTTGTACATAAACATAAAACTTTGGAAAGCTTTACTGTAGCCCAGGATAAGAACTCTGCAGAAAAGAAAAACAGTTTCAAAATCAGTCCAGGAAACAAAACACGCTAGTTCATTATTTTTCAAGATTTGTTTCTTTAAGTAGAAGCTAGAGAACAGAAGAGTCACTTCAGTTTGATAAAATTAGGTCTTCAACACCTTAGTGCACCAATGAAAGTGACAACAACAATGGCTAAAGCTGTAGAGCCTCTATAAGATACCAGAAGTACTTACAGTAAGTTAGTACAAGACCTAAAAGTTAGAAACAATCACTTATCCATGCAGGAGACTTATAACAATTTGGTTGAGAAACATCAACAGATGAGCTCAGCTTTCTAGCAAAAGAGAGGAAAAAATGGTGGAACAAGTAGAAGACTCAATTTCCTGCTCTTCTTATAATCAAGTTTATGAGTGATAGACATCTAAAAAATAACCTCTTTTTACACCTCAAAGAGACCAGATCACAATTTGCCTGTGGTCACACAGGAAAACTAAGGAAGGTCTGACAAGAAGACTTAAAATTCCTGGAGGTAATATTACCCAAGCACAGCATGCAGAGATTTCTGCAGCCGGCACGCTAAGCAGCACACAACTGAGTAACATCACAGCATGGGTAGGAGGCTCATCACTAATATCATAGTTTATAGTGCTATATATGCAGACTAAAAGCAAATGAGGTATAGATAAGGAAGAAGGCCAGAGGTGATGCACTTCTCAGAGAGTATGTGGGGAATCACCTGGACAACCGTGGAATGGAAGAAATAATCAATGTTCCCAACTTGAAGAGCAAAGCAAGCCCTACACAGCAGAAGTAATAAGTGGCATTTAATAGCTGTTTTCAGCAGTTTGTGAGGATTCTGTAATATTCAAAGAATGACTCTAAATATCACAGTATACCTCACAAGAAATTGTGCTGGTTTTTGGTGGTTTGTAATTCCAAAAATTGGTGACAACAGAAAAAGTACTTGGTTAATAGAATCTAGACTATCAACCAAGATATTTATTCAAGTAAAAGAAAATGATTCTCTTTTGTAGGAAGGCATGCTTGATGCTATTTCATAACAGCAGAAATAGTGTGATATAATCAGAAAATTATGGTTTGTCCTTTCTGACCTTATAAGACAATCAGGTAAACATATTGAAACAAAATCATTTTAAGCTTAAATCATTATAATGTTGGAATGTTAACTTTAAAACTTGAATTTGTTTATTAATATCAGATTTCATATTTTTTTTAATCTACTGTGCTGTATTCCTTAAATTCACAGAAACTATGAGCACATTTACATTGTTAGATCTCTTTTTCGTAAGAGAGACAAATGAGATTTAATGCCTGACAGTAAATTTTTTGCTTCCTTCCACTTTCACCATAGAGTACTACTTCCAGGAAAACAGAATACACCTATATGAATCTTTCTGCATAATCCTGCAGCAATTTAAAAGGCTTTTGTTTTCCGTAGATTTAGATTAAAATTATAGAATTTACTGCATATCCAGATTGAAAGAAAAACTCTCTTTTGAAGTCCTAAATATTTAGCTCTTCTCAGAACTTAGTTCTTTAAAAAAAAAATGTGTTGAAAACTCTGGAAATCTATGAGAACAGTACCTTGTCCAGGCGTACTAGAGAAGTATGATATATTGAACCTGACAGGATGATGTTCATTAATCTTTGAAATGTAGTTGGGACACTGGTAATTCCAAGAGGCATTACATTAAAATGAAAAGCTCCCTTATGGCAAATGAAGGTGGTTTTTTGTTTCCTGTCATCATCCATTTGTAACTGCCAATAGCCGCTAGTTAAATCAATGCACCTGATAAATATTGCTTGACTGAGGAAATCTAGAGAATCATCATTTCTTAGCAGTGGGTATTTATCTTGTTTTCTTATTGCATTTATTTTTCAGCAGTACTGTACTCTGAAAGCCTGCTCATACCATTCAGCTTTTCAGTAATTAACACTGGCCTAAGGGCAAATTGAGGGAGAGATGGTTTCAGACCAAAGCATATACTACAGCTGTTGCTTTACCACTCGTCCTAGTACAGGAAAAGGTTTATGGACAGAATTCCATGATTCCTAAAGTTTTTATTCAGCATCTACCTGTCCTGACTGCATGGTAACATTTGGAAGACTTCAAAACAGAAAAGCTCTTTTGCCCACTGAAGTCAGGAAACTCAAAATTAAATACTGTCTCTATAACACAGCTCTAGAAATGGACCTATAACCCAGAAGCAGGGATCTAGTCATTGATTCACGCTTCTTTCATCTTCAAACCACTACAAAATTCAAGAGAAAATGAGGAAAATGTTTGGTTATTTACTATTTAAACTTTTTGCTACCAATCATATGACTTGTCCAGGAGACGCAGAAAAGTGAGTGGGGGAAAAGAAGTGTGTACTTGTTATAGTCTTTAAAAACCTCATTTTTTGTTGGTTTTGCCTTTAGTATCCAAAATACAAAGGGCAAATTTAAGGCTTTACATTAAATATTTCTATCTCTTGCTTATAAAAAGCCAATGTATTTCAGAAGTGTCCATTTACTTTGATTGTTCTTGTATTTTACAAGTCTAGCCCATGATCCATACATTGGGGAAATCCAAGATAGTGGTCCTTAGGTGATAAACATACTGATATATATTTGTGTATTTTTCTTGTGTGTTCTTTGTATAAAATTCCCAAACTAGTAAAAATGTTCCCTTACTTGCATCGAAACCCAAGATGCCAACTTTTCACCAGGACCAGTGAGAAGCTATTTAACAAAACAACAGAAATAAACTTACTCTAGTGATTTATTGAAGACATATATTTGCCAGATAAGCATTGAAGTAGAGAAAGCAGTACTTTGAATGCTAATCTCAAGCACAGGGTCTTCTCTGCCAGCTATTTCCTATTTGATTTTGAGCAAGCTAATATGAGCACTAGTTCTCCATCTTTAAAACAGGCCAAGAATTCCACCCAACAATGCAGTGTGTAGATACAGATAATCATGGAATCATAGAATCATTAGGTGGTAAAAGACATTTGAGATTCCCAACTCCAACCATACCTGTCTACTACAAAATCATGTCCTCAGGCACCTCATCTGCCTGTCTTTTAAACATTTGCAATGGTGACTTAACCATCTCCCTGTGCAGCCTGTTCCAGTGCTCGATAACCCTTTCTGTAAAGAATTGTTTCCCAATGTCCAACCTAAACTTCCCCTGACACAGCTTAAGACCATTCCTTCTTGTCCTATCACCTATCACTTGGGAGAAAAGACCAACACCCACCTCTCTACAACCTCCTTTTAGGTAGTTGTAGAGAGCAATATGGCCTCCCCCAGCCTCCCCTTCTTAAGGTTAAACAAACCCAGTTCCCTCAGCCACTTCTCATAAGACTTGTTCTCTAGCCTCTTCACTGGCTTCTTTGCTCTTATCTGGACATGCTCCAGGACCTCAGTTTCTTTCTAGTAGTGAAGGGCCCAAAATTGAACACAGGATTAGAGGTGTGGCCTCCCCAGTGCCGAGTACAGGGGAAGAATCACTTCCCTGGTCCTGCTGGTCACACCGTTTCTGATACAAGCCAAGATGCTGTTGGCCTTCTTGGCCACCTGAGCACACTGTTGACTCATGTTCAGTCAACTGTCAATTCACACCCCCGAATCTTTCTCTGCCAGGCAGCTTTCAAACCATTCTTCCCCAAGCCTGTAGCACTGCAAGGGGTTTTAGTGTTTTATTACAGAACATGAGAAACAGAGCTAACAGCTTTTAGAGCTGTGAGGATACCACCAATAGAGCAGCTCAAGTAGATAATATCTCAAGGAGAAATTATTTCACAAGTATGGTATTTGGCAAACGAACAAGCAAAATATATATGACAAATATGCTAACAGTTTTGGTCTATAGTTGCTTAGATCCAATGCCAAACAACTCTTCTCTCCCAAGGCAGAAGATTCATTGAAAAATAATTTTGCCTCATTATCATAGGCTGGTTTTGGTCTGTGACCTCCACACCAACTTAGCTGGATGTGCTTTCAATTTGAACCTTACTCTTATCTGAGATTTTTAGGTATATTTTATCCAGAATTTGAACGCACACTTGTAATAAAGGCTCAATCTAGCCAAACCGTTCATGCATGACTTGAAGCAGGAAAATAATGTCACTGAACTCAGTCCAGCTGACTATACATTTAACGTCACACTCATCTATATGCCCTATGACCAAAATCACAAGTTTGCAAGATTGCCGTGGGCTTTAATCCAGTTACCCCACACCATGATGAAGGCTACAATTTTGACTTAAGAACCAACAGTAAATTTTTCAGTACACGTATGGCTTTCCTGAAATAAAATGGTAGAAGAAATGACAGCACAGAGACTATACTGCTGCCTGGCACCACGCAAGTATGAAGAGAAAAGATACCAGAGGATTTTTCATGCTCTCTGTCCCACCCTGCATGCCACAAAGACAATATTAATGCACACAACAGCCCTGAAGAGAGCTATTGAATAACAGTCTTACCACACTTAGAAAGAAGAGAAAGGAAGTATTAGAATCATAGAACAACCAGGTTGGAAGAGACCCATCGGATCATCGAGTCCAACCATTCCTATCAAACACCAAACCATGTCCCTCAGGACCTCATCCACCCGTGCCTTAAACACCTCCACGGAAGGTGAATCAACCACCTCCCTGGGCTGCCTGTTCCAATGCCCAATGACCCTTTCTGTGAAAAACTTCCTCCTAATGTCCAGCCTAAATCTCCCCTGGCAGAGCTTGAGGACATTCCCTCCTGTCCTGTCCCCTGTCACTTGGGAGAAGAGCCCAGCTCCCTCCTCTCTACAACCTCCTCTCAGGTAGTTATAGAGAGCAATGAGGTCTCCTCTCAGCCTCCTCTTCTCCAGGCTGAACAACCCCAGCTCTCTCAGCCGCTCCTCATAGGGTCTGTTCTCCAGCCCCTTCACCAGCTTTGTCACTCTTCTCTGGACTCGCTCCAGAGCCTCAACATCCTTCTTGTGGTGAGGGGCCCAGAACTGGAAGCAATATTCAAGGAGCAGCCTCACCAGTGCTGAGTCCAGAGGGAGAATCACCTCCCTGGACCTGCTGGACACACCATTTCTGATACAAGCCAGGATGTCATTGGCCTTCTTGGCCACCTGGGCACACTGCTGGCTCATGTTCAGTCGGCTGTCGACCAACACCCCCAAGTCCTTCTCCTCCTGGCAGTTTTCCAGCCAGGCTTCTCCCAGTCTGTAGTTCTGCATAGGGTTGTTGTGCCTCAAGTGCAGGACCCGGCATTTGGCCGTGTTAAACCTCATGCCGTTGGACTCAGCCCAGCAGTCCAGCCTGTTTAGGTCCCTTTGCAGAGCTTCCCTACCCTCCAGCAGTTCAACACTTGCACACAGCTTTGTGTCATCTGCAAACTTGCTAAGGGTACCCTCAATGCCCTCATCCAGGTTATTGATGAAGACGGTGAACAGGGCTGGGCCCAGCACTGAGCCTTGGGGAACCCCACTTGTCACTGGCCTCCAGCTGGATTTAACACCATTTACCACCACTCTCTGGGCCCAGCCATCCAGCCAGTTTTCTACCCAGGAGAGTAGAAATGCATACATAATTGCATGTATTCCTATTTTTGCATCATCTTTTAATATCATTTGACAAAGTCTTACACTTTTGGCATCACTGCCATTCAATGGGCTTTATCATGGCAATGTCACCAGGAATACTATTATTATCTCGGCCGTAAATATAGATCTATAAACTCTGCAGTAAGCTTTAAGATTTGGCTTCAACATGAACAATAAAAGCTTACTCCATTCCTCTTATCTACCTTGACCTGTGAGAACTGAAGGCCAGTTCAGTATCTCAACAGCCAGTTTTAGCAGAGGTGCCTTTAGAAACTTAGCCCTGTCTGACTGGCATTCACTGTCTTGCTCACATCCTCATTTTCAGCCAAGAATAGCTTGCTTCTATGTTTGACAATATATATTTCACATTTGGTAATTATTCTTCATCACATTATCATAATGTGCCATGTCCTAAGGGCAACAGCCCTTTGAGATTCAGTTCTCTTGGCCTCTCCCATTAATACAGGCCTACTGGCTGTTTTACATGATTGAGGTTTGACTCACAGAAATACAAATAACATAAATTTAGGCCACTGGCTTTTTAATCTCCCTTTGGCTCCCCAGCAAGGAAAATGACAATATTCTAACCTGTTTTCCATTATAATTAAGGCTCTCATTTAGTTTGTGATTTTATAATTGGAGCACCACACCTCGAGAAAAATCACAGCTCTTTTCCATTTCACAGGCAAATCAGGGAAACGCATAGCAGAAAAAGCAATGGGCTGTGACAGAAAAGATATTTATACAGAAGAAGAAGAGGTCTGGTTTAGAGAGGTTCACGTTTCCGAGGTGATGAAAAGCATGTCCACACAGTGCAATTGAGGCCATATTAGAGAGCACTGCACAAGCTACAAATTTGTCTGTATCTAGTGCAATAAGAGAAAGCCCTGTCCTATAAGCACAGCAGAAGGATTAACAGACATCACTGTGCAAGTTGTTTAGTACCACTGAGAGTTTCTGCTCTGTGGCCAAAAGATTTGATACCAGCAATGGGCAACACGTAACTTGACCTATAACATTATTGAAATGTGCTCATCACAGTAAAAATACTTCAGGATTTACAGTAGAGCTTCCCTCAGGCTGGATCTTTCTAATAAGTCTTCATGTTGACTCTGGAGACCTGTTTAAATTTGTTGGCTTTGAATGGGGAGGTTAAGTCAGATGAAAAGGTGGTTCTCCTTACAGCAAGGAATTAGGAACAAGGGCTCTCATCTGAGAAGAATGAAAAGTAGAGATAGGCCAAAGGTTGAACTACTAACCCCATACATAACAACCTTGGGTTTGCTCTGAATAAGGTATATTAGTTGTTAAAAACATCAGAAGACTGAAGTGTGTGTTTGTTCTTTCTGCTGCAAGTAATCATGCTACTTCTAAACAGGAAGAAGAACCTACAAGAACACAAGTAGAAAATATTTTACCTTTAATCAATCACAGACAGGACAGAGCATGGGTCCCAAAGAAGAAGAAAGTGATAACACAGGATTTTTTTTTTCCCCAAAGTCCAGAAGAAACAGTGGAGAGAAATTTAGGGCAGAAGCAATGAAGAGACACATAGATAATCTACCACTTCAGGAGAAATAAGGACATGACCGGACTGCACAATAGTATTTATGATTACTGTATGTTCATGGAAAAACCAAGAATGATAACAGCATCGTGCACAATGAAGTAATGGTAAAGGTCTTCTTGTTCTTTCGGATTACCCAGACCTCCCAGACTCCGCAGGCGCCCTGATCACAGAGTTGTTGGAAGGTTATATTCAAAACAAGTGTCTGCCAAGAGAAGGACTATAGTACTGGCATCTCTGGGGGTGTTTCTGACCTGCATTTTCGCAGGTAGTAGTTCTTTTTCCAAGTTGTTGATGTATAGTCAAAGTTGGTGTTCAGTGAAGCAGATGCTGCTGTAACCGACAGGTGAGTTGGCCTCTCTGAAGGAACACAGAGAGGCGCATCTTTACTAAATAAACCAGCCCTTGCCATCACAAGATTACTCCACAAGTACGAACATGGTCCGAGCAAGGATAATGATGGCAGGATTTGTACTGTAGGACTCTTCAAACACTAACTTTATAAGCTGATAAAGGCACTGCACACACCATATGTCACTTCCTATGTCACTCAGCCTCCCACATATTTTAAGTTTAAAAGAACTATCATACCTTACCTAACCTTTGAGTTTGGGGAAGTGTTTCCATATTATTTTTCCACTCCCTTTGATTCTTAGTGATATCAATTTAGGCATTACTTACATTATCTATAAAAATAATTAAGGAAAGTGGTTGCAAGAAAATTATTTTAATTTTCTTCCAGAGAAGGAGTTAAAATCAACTTCACTTCAACTACAACATTGCTGACTAGTAGTCAAAGAACTACACTGCAAGATAACTGTGATTTTGCTGCTAGAGGCACATATTTTTACAAGAACTACCAGGGAAATAAACTATCTGGCATAAAGATGATATGAGAGAGACCACACATGGTACTGAGAATGTTCAGGGGGTATGTGAGATAGTGCATGGTACCTGTCCTCCAAAAAAACCAGAGATGAGATGACTTAGACAATTCTCTAGAGAAACAGTCTTTTTTTATATATAGCCAGAACAATAAATGTCTCCATTTTTTAAAATGGCAAATCAAACTGGCTGCTAAAAAATATTCAAATTGAAATTATATCACAGACAGGAGTAAAAAAAAAAACAAGCCTGAAATTATCTTACCTCATCTTTTTTCTCTACTCAAAGTAAAATTAAAAATGAGAAAAGGATATTTTTTGCAGTTTTTAATTGTTATTCTGCAGCTTCCTAAAACTGCAAGAAGCTCTGAAATTGCAGAGCAGTAAAAGGGAAAAAATAGGAAGAGACTAAGTCACTGATATTATCAATTTCATTGCAAGAAGAAAGATAAGGATGAGAAAAGAACATGCGAGGCCTGCATAATTTTGATGTTGCTGTTTCATGAGTCTACAGTATTTTCCTCAATGAGAAGAAAAAACAGGGTCATATAAATGTTTCGGTATTTTAACTTGCATTAAAGGTAAAAATTTTGAAGCTATGTTTATTTTAGTGAAATTTTTCTGCCATTTTTCTATATAAGCTCTTGACACATTGTCTAGCTTTATCAAACATATGAAAGATGTAGGAAGAAAAGAGAGGTTTGAACAAGTTTTCTCAGAACCAGTCAAGCATTTCCAGTGACTAGTTGTGTCAATAAAATAAGAAATACCTTCTGTCTAAGCCATAACAGAAATGGCTGCAAATTATTCTGCATAACCCTAAAATCTTACCACCAACTACTGAGTTAGTTGAGCAGCGTTCAACTCAATTCTGATAAAGCTTAGAGCTCTTACATCCCAGTGAAACAGCTGACAGACTGCAATTTTTGCCAAGGAGAATGCAATATGGGAATTAACCATTGAGCCAAAATGGATATAGTAGTCAAACAAATTCCAGTTTTACTAATTTTGGCACAGAAAAAGTTTCATAGAAGCTGAACTTCATTCATTCTTTCTAGAAAGTTGACAAAATTATTTGCCAGATTTCACTACTACTTCCCAGGCAAAGCAGTTCAATGTACAAATGAATGCACAATTAGAATCTCCTTATACAAATTGGTAAAAATATGATATGCATATTAACCTGTTGCTTTAAACAAAAAGAAGACAGCGTATTTATGCTTAAATGAGAAACTATTATGGCTTTGAAAAGAAGGAAATTGAAAATAAAATCTGACTAAGTCAACAACTGCTTATACTCAGTATCTGAGCCATAAAATCTTAAACCATAAGGGACAAAAAAACGCATTGAAGACACAGAAAGCTTATATTGGTACACATGCTTCAGAATTCACAAAAATGCCACAGTATCTGTTAATCTTATTTCATAGGGATGAAATTATTAGCACAATTATCTTGTTCATTAGGTGTGATACCTTTAGAATTAATTCACATCACACAATGGATATAAAAAATTCCAAAGCCTCAGGAAATCCGAGGTCAATACTAATTTGCTAACTTTGCTATACAACTGCATAAATATGTGAGGCAAGAAAATGGTTGCACCATTGTTTAACTCTTACTTGGAATTTCAATAGTATCTTACAATTCTGCATCCAAAATTATGCTCAGGTCTTACTGACACAGGGGCCAAATGAAGCCCATGATATACAGGAGCACTAACATTTAAGTTAAACACATTAAATATAAAGATCAATTTAAAAAAATCAGAAATTATGGCAAAATACTCTTGAAAAAGGAAGACATAAAAGAAAAGTATCATTAACAAATTCAGTAGCAATAAAAATTAAATTAATGTTATGATCGAAACATGGACATAGGCACAGAATCGTGACAGATATATTTTGTAGTCACAAAAAAATTAATCAAATATAGAGATCAATTTTCCATGTGCAAAATTTTAGAACATTTTTTTTATATTCGTTTTGAAATTGTACTTGTCTTCCTTTAAGACACTGAAAAGAAATTACAAAACTGGAAGATACTCTAACAGTTCTGAAGTGCCCAGGTTGGACACAGCTACTAGACACTTACACCCCTATAAACTGTACACCTAAGCTGAATGAAGCAGCACTCATTTCTCTTCCTTTTTTTAAAGTACTTTGCTCAGTACATCAAAAAAAATTAATGAAATCAAAATATAGTCCTAAAAAAAAAAGTCAGGATAAAATGGTCAGGTCGTAATGATACTGACTATAAAACTTCACGATACTATTCAAACATTAACTAATGATTAATTCCCCTTGATAACTCCTCTTGGGAAGTAAATATTACTGATTTCTATTTCACAGTTGAAGCAATGTGGGGAAAAAAAGACTGAGGAACTCCTTGTTGGCTGGATATAATGTTAATGTTTTCTCAAAATCTGTGTGGTGACCTCTAGCTCACAGAACTTCTACACTGCAATGATTTCAAACCATCAGAAGTGTGACCCTGAACTGGTAGAAAACCACGATGTGAATAAACACTGTAGTGGAAATAAGATACAAACACAAATAAAGCAGATAAAGTGTTTTTCAGATAGGAACACAGGACTTGCCATTCAGGTTAAAACTTGTCACCTACCAGGCCTAATGCACTGTCTCCAGCACTAACCAGCACCAGATGCTTTGGTGAAAGATACAAGAAACTCCCACAGATACAGGATAATCTGGCTCCCTTGAAGGTGTCATCCTAATCCTTTTAGTTATAGATTCCCTTAAATCCTGATGCATGAGGGGGTTTATCCCTTCAAATACTCTTTTTTAGCATTACTATCATAACTCTGGATATTCTTGTTATCCATATAAATGCCCCTTCCCTCTTTGAAGCTTGAAAAAATTTTTATTTCACCTTCATCCAGAGCCAATGAGTTCCACAGTTTATGTAGGAACCTTTTGGAAAATGCTTCTTTATTCATAAGAGACAGGGGAAACTGTAGTCTCCTGATGTTTGTTCTCTTCCGCATTTTTTTAACAATATACTGTATTACTCCTATTCTCATCTGACTCCAGAGGTAAAAAATCACTTCAGATACTGTTATGTTTTCAGCCTTTCCTCTGCTTTTATCTGAGCCTGTCCAACTCCACAATATTTTTTTCCAGGATGGAGTTGCCATTAACACCCAATAAATTTTATATAACACCACATTGCTAGCTGGTACTATGATTGTGTATGCAATTACTTTAAATTTTTTCTATATTTCTTCAAAAAGCATGTGCCTCACAGGTACCTAGTCTGACTGAGTCTATGTGAAATTCCTTAGGGCTTCTCTGGATTTGATTAACAAGTAACCTACAAAGAGGTTATCTACCAATAACGTGGTGTTACTGCCTCATTTCTCCTTCCTCTTTCCAGATAACTAATAAATATATTACACAACAACAGACCTGGTACAGAAACTTGTGGCTATTAACCTTTTGCCATGATGAAAATGGACCATTTGTTCCTGTTTTGTCTCCTGCCTCTCAGCTACTTTTTGATCCATGATATTACATTGCCTCACGGCTACTTGGTTTCTTTGAGGAGAGATATTATCAATCCACAGCCTTCAAAAAACCATGCATGACCAGCCAAACAATCACACGATAGCTTACAAATCATGACATATTAAGACATAATAACAGGTCTGTTTCTCCTGGTGTCCTGTTTCTCAGCAAGACTGATTCATGATCACGAGCATTACTCGCTGAGCTTCTAGATTGGAATTCATTCACATTTTTTTTCCTTTTTACAAAAATTTCTTATTTCATTTCTTGACTTCCACAATGAAGAATTTAAAAAAAAAAAAAACAGACTAAGTTAATACAGTATTTAAGAGAAAACCCAAAGAGTCAGCAATACTGACTAAGTTCTAGCAGCTTGGCTGGTGTGTCTGCATTGGAAACATCACTGACCTAGCTATTAAATATATATATATATATATATATATATATAAGAATCATATTCAAACTATATTTTATATTTAGTTGTGAAATGTGTTAAATATTAAAATATTGTAATACATATTCTTGTGTACCTCACATTTGCTAGTCTTTAAACCTCTCATAAAATTTAACCATCACCTTCTCGCTAAAGCAATTTAAAAGGAAGGAAGTTTTTCACAGAAAGGGTCATTGGGCATTGGAATAGGCTGCCCAGGTTGGTGGTTGATTCACCTTCCCTGGAGGTGTTTAAGGCACGGGTGGATGAGGTCCTGAGGGACATGGTTTAGTGTTTGATAGGAATGGTTGGACTCGATGATCCGATGGGTCTCTTCCAACCTGGTGATTCTATGATTCTAATCTCATCTGCCACCCTGTCAGAAGCCTTTTGAAAACCATACGTAACATCCTCTCTGTTCATTTACTGACACATTCAAAGAGTTTTACAATATTAGCCTGCCAAATTTGCTTTGCAGAATTATATGATAAGAAGCATTTAAAATGGAAAAGGCCTTTAAGGTCGTCAAGTCCAACTGTAAGCCTAGCACTGGTCCACCACAAAACCATGTCACTAAACACCACAACTATACATCTTTCAAATACCTCCAGGGACTGTGGCTCAACCACTTCCCTGGACAGGTTGTTCCAATTCTTGTCAACCCTTCTAGTGAAGACATTTTACACCCCCTACACAATTTGAGGCCATTTCCTCTTGCTTGTTATTCGGGAGAAGAGACTAGCACCTGCTCACCGCAGTCTCTTTTCAGGCAGTTGTAGAAAGCAACAAGGGTTCCCCTTAGGTACAGATTATTATTTTCCAGCTCCTTTTTCTATTTTACTGTTACTTCAGCTAAGTACACAGTAAGGTTCAAGAGCAAGTACTCCCACAGAGCTCCTCTAAAACATTTTAAAATTATTTGGTTAGCATGTCTGCCCTCTTATAATCTGGCCAGTTAGCCCATTTTTATGCAAACTGCTGGTTTCATTAGAAGTCTGTACTTAAAATTCTTTCAAAAGTCTTGGATGTACACCATTTGGTGTGATGGTTTACTTCTTTAGAAATTATCACTGTTTTACTACAACTTTCAAAAGTATAGGTTGAAAAAACAACTTGCTTTCTTACAGATCAGTAAACCACTGAGAGAAAATAAGTGTAATTAATCAAACGTTCTATGTGAATACATTAATTGTATAGAAAATTCACCCAGTGGATAAGGGAATGGCTGTGGATGTTGTCTGCCTAGACTTTAGTGAAGTCTTTAACACTGGCTGCTCATACTTTGGATGGAAGTACTCTTCACTGAGTAAAAATCTGGCTGGATGGCCAGGACCAAAGAGCTGTGGTGAAAGGAGTTAAATCCAGTTGGTAGCAGTCACTGAGCTGCTGGAGCATGTCCAAAGAAGAGCAACAAAGCTAGTGAAGGGTCTGGAGAATAAGTCCTATGAGAAGTAACTGAGGGAACTAGGGTTATTTTGTCTGGAGTAAAGGAGGCTGACATGAGCTCTTATTGCTCTCTACACCTATATGAAAGGATGTTGTAGTGAGAAGGTTGCTTGTCTCTTCTTCCAAGGAACTAGCAATAGGATGAAAGTGATTGGTCTCAGGTTGTGCCAAGGATAGTTTAGGTTAGGTATTAGGAAATGTTACGTCACTGAAAAGGTTGTCAAGCATTGGAAAAGGCTGCCCAGAGAAGTGGTTGAGTCACCATCCCTGGAGTTATTTAAAAGATGTGTAGATGTGGCACTTAAGGATGTGGTTTGGTGATGGACTTGGCAGTGTTGAGTTTACAGTTGGACTTGATCATCTTAGAGGTCTTTTCCAATGTAAACAATTCTGTGATTCTGAGAAAACTTTTTTTGGAATTAGTTCAGTGGTGAACTCTAATCACAACAAAAAACGGAGATAATAGATAGAATAGCTGCGGAGGGAAAAGACAAGATATATTCATGGCAAATATCATACCAAACATTACCACAGTAACTGCAGAAGCCATGTTTATGGCTATTTTTTTACCTTTTTGAAAAGTGGTTCACACATTTTATTTCATTTCCTCTATCTATGAAATCTACCCTTTTGGAGAAAAAGAGAAGTTCCATATTAGGATAATATCTTCCTCTCAGGACTAGATGAAACAGGTAGTATTATAACATAGCTTACAAAAAAACACATGCACTCATTGGAAAGACCTCTGCACACTTACAATTTAAAATGTAAATTGCAAGGGTTTCGCCACTTCTCAATTGCCATTACCCTGCTGCTGCGAGTCTTGTGCACTTGTTGATCTATCAAAGCAGCCAGGAAGACGTGGAAATCCCTCTAAGAAACTGTCATACTTAGGTTTGAAAAATCTTACAGGATCAGAGGGTATACCTAATTCTGTCACCTGCAGTAGCTAAAAGCAGACCAGCAAGAAAGTTCTGCTCCAACTGTCGCTGGTTGCTAGCATCCAGGAAGACAAACAGATGAAGAAAGTAAATAAACAAACCCTCTCAGAAAGAGTAAATTACCTGGGGAAGGAAATATGGTTCCTTTTCCAAATCGCTAATACAAATATTGGCAAGAAGATGAGGGACATATCTTGTTTGTTTCACTTGACAGATAAAAACCTTCTGTGTGGCTAAGTACAAAGTTAAAATGTTTCTCTTGTTTTATTGTACTTGTTCCACTACAAATTTGACATGTGGGTTCCAGAATCTAGAAGTTTCACGGTATTTGAAAAGTGAGATTTGCAAAATAAGAAAAGCAATTCTATTCTCTTGTGTACCTTCACGTGGCAGACTGCATAATCCGTATTTACCAAAGCTCATGAATCAAAAGGAAATTCTGCTGCTTGAGGCTTCTGAGCCAATCAAGACCTCCCCCGGAACTTTCCAAATGCAAAAACAATGAAGCATAAGGGAAGACACAGGCCAAGTCCAGTCACCTTTGTAAAGCTCCTGAATTTGTACTGTATGTTTTAATACTGTTATTATGGTCTGACAAGGTCACTGTACAATGTCATATGAGATGCTGCTGCACCCTTTTGAGTATGAATTGCTTTCCTGCGTCTGGAAAGCACATAACATGGGAAATATTGGTTTAGATATGATTTTAAAGCAAAAGCTGATTTCCAGTAAAGACTGCAATTGCAAGAAGATATGAATTTACTCACAAATAGCAGGCAGTACTTAACAATTTTCAAAGATATTTTTGGCACAATAGTTATATTATAGTGCCATCCACTGACTCTCCCCTGCAAGTACGTGCACTGACACAAACAGCTGCTGTTTTACATTGAGTTGGCTTAATTCCCACTGAAAGGCCAACCATCCCCAGACAGATATATTCCCAATTCATTTCCTTCTGCAATGATAACTGTGAAATTTACCCAGCTCACAAAGGAAGAGAAATAATTTCTCTAATAGCCTTAATGGGTTTTTAGAGACCTTGGCTAGCAGCCAAGAGAGACTTAGACATGGCTTTGCAGGCAGCGTGAATACAGAGCTTACTTTCATATGTGTGGGTGCACGTGCGTTGCGTGCATGGTTTTATTGTGAGATACATTTCAGAAAAAAAAAAGTATTAATTGAACCCCATCAGCACTGATGTGCCCACCAGTAGTTTTCCCTCACTGACATCAAGGGATATGAATGAAAACTAATTGTGCTTCAAAGAAAAGGCAAATCACAAGTCTGTTGTAGGATTAGGTCTTTCTTTAATTAAGATTGTTGAAATAAACAGCAAGAGAGCTGTTATGGACTTTTTCATGTATACTTTAGTTCCAGTTTCTCTGTTGAAATGTGAGACTATCATGTTATAACAAAAGAAGATCAAAGAAAAGAATACACTAGAAAAGCCTGAACAGCTTTCAGAAATAAAAAAGACAAAGAGTTAAGCTTTCCTAAGTAAAAATTTCCTGAAATTGTCCACCAAATATATGTTTTAAATATTGCAGTTACAAAGAGTTGAATAATAAACTCTTACAATTAAAATTCATAGTATGTGCGTTACTCATACTCTCATTCAAACAGAAGTGGAGCATGTAAAGACAGATTATAACAAAAATAAATTTGACAATTCAGGGGCTGCTATAATTACCACAGTAAAATAGATTGGTCAGTTTTCATTATAATAGATATTCATTGACTGGCACATAACATTCCAGCACAGTAGAATGTTCCCACACACCAGCATAAGCACATTGCAGAGACTCTGCAGCACTTTAAAAATCCTATAGAGGAGGATCCAAGGTTTGTGGCAACTCCCATACTTAGCAAAGGATGACTGAGCCATGAAGAGCTTCAAATTAAGAGTGGATTAGGAAGAAAGTATCCTGAGGAGTACAAGGGTACTCCAGCTGGTTAGACTATTTAGTGTCAGTTCTGCACTGCACATGCACAAATATTCTTACAGAGGTCAAAAACACTATGTTACGTATGCTACTGTGCCTGTAATGCATATGGTGTAATCAGAACTTTAAAAATCCTTCTCTGTAGCAAGCTATCACTGCTTGGACATGGACTTAAAAAAGGTTTAAGTGCAATAGTTTTTAGAAGTTAATGCATACATGATAGGCAGAAGAAGCAGACCAACCATAATGCATATCCTCAAATTACCTGCTATAAATACCCAACCGGGCCACATAGAAGGTCACAGAATCATAGAATCATAATGGTTGGAAAAGTCTTCTAAGATCTTCTCCTCCTCTTCTCCCAAGTGACAGGGGACAGGATGAGAGGAAATGGCCTCAAGCTCCGCAAAGGGAAATTTAGGCTAGACATTACAAGGAAGTTTTTCACAGAAAGGGTCACTGGGCATTGGAATAGGTTGCCCAGATTGGTGGTCGAGTCACCTTTCCTGGAGGTGTTTAAGGGACAGGTGGACGAGGTGCTGAGGGACATGGTTTAGTGTTTGATAGGAATGGTTGGACTCGATCTGGTGGGTCTCTTCCAACCTGGTGATTCTATGATTCTATGATCTTCATCAACCATTAGCCCAACACCACCATGCTTATTAAATCATGTCCTGAAGTGCCATATTTATAGATTTTTTTAAATATCTCCAGGGAAGGAGACTCCATCACTTCTCCAAAGGAAAAGGAACAATTTTTTTAAGAACGTCAAGGGTCATGAAGACTACATTTGTGCTCCTGAATCCTAAGGAATCATCTTTTAAACTGTTACTTTCAGTGTTACTGGAATAGATTGATTTTATTTCAACTGAACTTGATATACACAACCATCTTGATTTTTTTCAGTCTCAAATGTGAGTTATTTTTCACAATGGCATAGGAAGCATGGACTAATTTTGTTCTTACAGAAAAGGAACAAAAGTCCAAATTCACCAGCTCTGCTTTAAACAAAACCTCTTTTCCAGACCTCTAGTCTCAGCATAGCAGAGATTGAATGATGATTTAAGCTTGACTCTCTTGAGAAAAGTATTTAAAGTTGTTTGAACATTTTATCCCTTTTCTAAGAGCTGCAGTGCTAAAAAGAATTTTCCTCCTCAAAGACCACTGAGGTCTGATGGAGATAATATCAAAAATTTGCCAGATTTTAGCACTCTTGAAAGTTGGAGACTAAGCATATGTCCTAGAAGCATGCTATATATATGTATGCATCTCCAGAGGCAAAATTGCAACGTAGCCACAGCAATACTTTTTTTTGTATTTAATATTGTTTCTAGCACCTGAAATCTCATCTTCTGTTTTCCCTGCTTTTTCCAATATCCATTAGTGTCTTTCATCACAGCTTCTGCAGCACATGTATATCAACTGGCCAACATACATTACTGTCATCTTTTAGGGGTCAGGAGGCTCAAAATAACTTTAGAATAGCCACTAAGCATAAGAGACATCTTACAATCCCTAGTCTGACAGAACTGTAAAATGAATGGCTATGATTGGAACATAATATGCTGTATTTTAGGTCCATAACCTTTAACATCACATACCCAAGGCTGCTCATTTTTCAGAACTACTGCAGAGATCCCAGGTCCAGCCCTGCCAGATGAAAATCTGGTGCTCCCAAGTACACCCAGACTGTCATTTGAAAGGAGGTCTCCATTCAATTCCAGACTCACCATCTATCTAGCCAGCAATAGCAGACATGAAGCCCTAGGCAAAGCAGAAGGCCACCTTCTAAAACACGCAGAAATCTATTTCCCTAAGGGCTCTGGAAAGCTTTGCATGGTTAGTATGCTGTCAGGCATACCCAGGCAAGGTTTTCCTCAGCTGCTTGCAATGCCCAGGAGGTGGACAGAGTGCAGAACACATCCTGTCACAAACACTTTTGTGGTCACTTATCAAAAAAGCCATACAGATTTAACCAACAAAAGTTAAAGTTAACTTTAAGAAGAAAAATCCAGTTCAAACTTCTCTTGATTTTTTTTTTTCCTTTTCTTGTTTGCAAGATAACTGCTTTCCCAATTAAGTTGTGCGCTGGTTAGGTTTTCTTTTTTAAGTTCTACCTGGATAAAACACAATAGCAATGTGGATTAGTATCTCTTCCAAAGAGACAGCAGAGAAATCAAAACCACACATACATATAGGTTCAAATTTATGCGACTGTCTCCACATCATATAGGCAGGACAGTTTCTCATGTTTCATTACAATTTCTCTGTTAAGTTCATTCATCTTGTTTCCAGACTGTAGTTAATTCTCCAATTTACACGGAAATAGGCATGTGTTGACCTGCAATACCATGTTCTCCAGAAAATCTTCTTATAGTCACAGCAATGTTTTTTCTTACAGGAAAACTTCAGAACTTCCCTGTTTTGAGGGTGATTTCAGAATTATTTAAGCCTTCTATTAAAATTTCTACCTACATTACTTTCCTTGAACCTAAAATTTAAACATCATTTTTTTTTATCCTCTTTAATTCAGTAGTTGATAAGCCTGTGTTTCAAATGCAGAGCAAATAGGATCAAACTAAACATTCTGTGAATATTGGTTTTGCAGCAAACTCCTTAAAAGAATACGGCTTAGAAGAACACCCTAGATTCATGTTGCAGACTGAGACTTTCCACGCTGTATGTTAACGTGTGGGTTAACTGTAGCTAAGAGCTAAATGCCTACCCAGCTTCTCACTCGCACCCCCTTCTCAGAGAAGCAGGAGGAGAAATAAGAATGAAAAATCTCCCTGTCGAGACAGGGGAAAGGAGATTGCTTACCAGCTATTGTTGTGGGCTAAATAAACTCAGCTTGGGCAAAATTCACTTACTTTATAGTCAATTAAAACAGATTCAGGTAGTGAGAAACAAAGACAAGCATTTAAAATATGTCTTTGCTTTCCACTTTGCTGTGCCCAGCATGAAGTCCAGGTTCCTCTCCTTCTCTACCCTAGAGAGGCACAGGAGGTAGTGGTGGGAGGAATATGGTCAGTACACAGTGGTTCCTCTCAATTACTCCTTCACCCTTATAATTTTACACAGCTCTGTGATGGGCTGCAGTCCTTCGGGAATCTGCCTGTTTAGCCTGAAGAAGAGGAGGCTGAGAGGAGACCTCATTGCTCTCTGCAACTACCTGAAAGGAGGTTGTAGATAGGAGGGTAATGGTCTCTTCTCCCAAGTGACAGGAGACAGGACAAGAGGGAATGGCCTCAAGTTCCACCAGGGGAGGTTCAGGCTCAACATAAGGAAAAAATTCTTCACAGAATTCTTCTTTCCACACACACTTTCCCCAAGGTACTGCATGCTGTCTGCTGGACTCAGCTGTGCCCTGGTGGATCCACTGGTGTCCAGCACAGGGCAGCCCCAGTGTCTGCTTACAGAGACCTCCCCTGCACATCCCCTCTGCTAGTACTAGGGCACCTGTACCCAGTACAGTAGAAAATATGAAAATTTACACATATTAAGCCCAGAAGGAACCAGCAGAAGGTTCATTTTAACACAAACTACTGTGTTTTACTCCAATGTGCCCTGCCCGTGCTAGAAGCTTACCTTCATTTACAAGACACTAATCATTCCTGATTTGAACGCTGAGGGGCATGGTTTAGTGTTTGATAGGAATGGTTGGACTCGATCTGGTGGGACTCTTCCAACCTGGTGATTCTATGAAGATTAAGACTGAAACTGCATCACTCATCAGCTAACTTCATTCCATCATTTAAGAAGTGTGCCTTAATTTTTAGCCTAACTGCCCAGTTTTAGTTGACTTACTCTCCCTCATTAGTAAGCAAGCAGTATGTAGGAACCCTGGCACCTCAGTCTCACCAGCACTACAACTACAGTGCTTTGTGCATCCTGAAGTTCAGTGCCCAGTTTCTCATTGTTACTTATTACTCACACTTTACCAAAACACTGACAGTGTAACATTGGTCACAGCTGTCACCAATTTTATTGGGGTTTTTTTCACTCGATTTGAACAGCTGAAATGAAGCCTTCTAGGTGAAGGGCTGTCACATGCATTTTTATCATCTCTCACTTTCCAGGCAGCACCAGATTCAGTTCAGCAGTGACCTCTTTGGGGGCTTTCAGCTGTAGGAGACCATTCTTTTTCTCTCCCACAGTTCGCAGGCACATGCATTGTAAGAAGTATAATTTGCTATGTATCATTTATTTAATTTTTAATTCCATACCAATGACCAATGATAGACACTTGTAAGCTGAAAATCAAAAGAAACATCAAAATCCCTCTCTAATATTGGAATCTATGGAAATGGGGAAAAGAAATTCATCAGTGTATTTACACAATGGCATTGACTATTTTCCTTCTTGCGGAAAATATAAAATAAACAGAAATAGACATGGTAAAACAATCAATAAGAGTTTTATTTAAAAGAAACAAAGAGAACACTTAAAAGCTTGGCCAGCCTTAAAATGAAAAACTGTCCCCTACTAAACAAAGTCCCACATTACAAAACCTGGCCCCAAAGCACTCCCATGAGCTTGATGCAGAATTTGATCTACCTGTAACAGCACCCAATCCAGTACTCAAAAGAGAAACCTCCTTCCCACAACAAGGATACCAGGAAGCTCATACACACTAGGTTCAACCTATTAATAGCACAAGCCCTAAGGTAACATCTTGAGACTGCTGAATAAAGAGGCTTGAAACTAGAGGTCTGGAAACTTTTATCCATTCTTGCTTGCAGGGATGCCCTTCCCTTTTGTCCTGATTTTCAAGCTAATAACAAACTCCAAACATGCACAAATCTCACAATATCCTCTAAAGCTCTACAGCATCACCTTTTATCGTCATCACCTCAAGGCTCAGCTGCATGTCTACCCTCCTTTCATGCAAAGCTCATGTTATTAAAATCCACCTCACCTCTAGCCATCCCAGTCTGCAATACCCTGCAGCCTGCAGGTCTCTCCCAGATGCTCAACAAGATTTACTCTCAAGGAAAGGCACAACATCCCCTCCAACTATTGAGCTTTCCTGACCCTGAATGCAGTGTGCTGCCCAGCCACAGACCTGTAAACAAAACTTAGCACACAGTGTGTATTCAGTGAGAAAAATAAACAGTTCAAATATTCATCGCACCATTCCTTATAGAATTTTAAAATACTAATAGTGAGCAAGTATGATGCCAGATGGAGGTGTGTGTGCAAACAGATGAGCTATGTGGGCTGAACATCAAGAAACCGTATGTTAAACCTTAAAGAGCCAGAGGTCAGCACAGCAGGCAAGGCAGAAAACTCACAATACAGAGTGCACTTGGAAAAAAAGCTTACATGTGGATTTGAGAAGTATCTGCTGATGGAGTTGCATCAGTCCAATGTTCAGTGTTTTTTTTAAATTACATTTTGCATATTTTTTGTTGTGTCATTGTGGGTTTTCTCTCTCTCCTTTTTTTTTTTTTTTAAATGTGATTGCCCTTGTTTACTCCATAGTTTATTGATGGGATTTTTATTTTTCTCTGTACTTTCAATAAAGTATTCTTTCGCTGGGTCTGAAGTTGTACAAGCTTCAGTACATAATTATTACCTCCCAATCCTGATGAGTAGCAGCACTGTGTATGTCTTCTTGAACTCACTCCACAGAGAAAGGAAACAGCTTCATATTAGAGGAGGATGCACTTAGCTAGAACACAAAATTTGCAATACGGAGGGCAATAACTAGGATGATTTACCAGTGAGTTTTAGTTCCTCTGCATTGATAGTCCATAGTGGTATATCAAAGCACTATAAAATTGGAACTGAACGTTGTCACCAAGAAACAGAGACACAGAAGGTTTAAATGACTCACTCCGACTTACACAGCAGGGTAATCATAAAACCAGTTGAATAATGGTTTTCTAAGGCAGGTAGATCAGACTGACTCTTGGCTAGCAGGTTGATACATTGCAATACGGCCATTGTGTCACACAGGACACAGACAAAATGGGGACCAGTAGATTTGAGACTGAGAGTTCTGTCATTTAGAGTTCCTCACCCAAAAACTTGTCTAAAAACTGAGGCACACAATTGAATGTTTCTGCTGTAGTTCATATAGCAGTTAGCTGTGATGTTGAGCTCTTTATTATGTTACTAAATCACAATATCTCAATTATGTTCTGTTATTACACCAAAATAAAACAATATTCTTAAGTCCCAAGTGACTACAAGAGACAAAAAAATATCCTTCGCTGTACAGAGCATGAAAATTAATTTGCCTTTAGATATAGAACTGTATCTGGAGAAAAGTGGAAATGTACTGTAGATAATTAGGTCAGACTTGAGGCCCTCCTAAGCCTGCTTTTGACCCATAATATCTCTAACTCACGGATGCAGTTACAAGAAAACTGTTATACTCCAGATGGAGCACAGATTTAAAAATCTTTGCTCATCATACCATTCGGGATTTTCTCATAGACAGTAAAAAGCAGAGACTTGTAGGAATGAGGATTTAAATTATATACTTATTTTGGCATTGTAACTGATCCTAATAACATTGGTTTGCAGCTCAGGAGAGATACTAGTGTTAATGCACTTCAATGGTTATCAGTATATGCAATGCTGTGGGATTTTGACAACACTAGCATATTTGTAATTCCAGATTTAATTAATTTGTGGTATAAATATATTTCTCAAATCCTATATACCTCACTTCACCCCTCTGCTCAACCCACTCACCAGTGCAAGCCCATTCAAAGAAATCTGAAGGGTAGAATCCGGAA
Organism: Coccyzus lansbergi; assembly: GCA_033558105.1. Classification (NCBI taxonomy): domain Eukaryota; kingdom Metazoa; phylum Chordata; class Aves; order Cuculiformes; family Coccyzidae; genus Coccyzus; species Coccyzus lansbergi. Next base: position 620,077 of record JAUMJK010000166.1, read on the forward strand.
AGCTGAAGCTGCTGTTCTCTCTGCATTTTTTAATTAGAAAGTATAATAAAACCCTAATTTCATTCCATGATTGTCTAAAACATAATAAACACAACAAGCCTACTTCCATGAACAATAAAGAGTGTTCCTATGCTAGTATTTTCTTCCACTGAGGAAAGTGCTTTTGTAGCAAATGTCTCAATTCACTCAAGTTACTATATTTTTATTTTTATTATGCAGCAGTCTCTCAGAATTTACTTGGATATACTCACTTCCCAGTAGCACATCTATGGCACGTCAGAGGAAATCAGATCTTGAGCCCTACAAGGCTGTTCCTATTATGTTGGACTGATTTAATGGTTAATATTGATATAAACTGTGAGGATGTGTCTACAGGCCCATCTTCTGAGGACAGTTCACCTTGATAAATTTAAGCTTTAACAGCACTCATTTGTAAGGCTACAGCAGTGGATTGTTGTGTATAAGAGCAGGACAACTGGACACCAGCAAGACCTAGATCTGTATTTAAGTACCCTCCTTCCCAGGTGGGTTTTATTATATCTATTTTATATTGGATTTTTAAATCCAGCTTCTGCAGTTTTGTTTACAAGTTCTGACTATAGTTCAAATGGACCAAACCACTCAAATACACTGCATGGAATCATTCTCTCTGTAAATACTGGGCTGGACATATCTTCTGCGCAGAAGAGGAAGTGGAACATGCAGAGTCCCAGTCTTCAAACTAAAATAAAAGCACAGTACCAAATAGCCAGGCAATCAAAGGCTGAACTGGCTTGGATTAATTTACCCTGCTGCAGCCCTGACTGTAGCAGTTTATCTAATACCCTTAAGTATTGTAGTGAATGAAAATCAAAGCCAAACCATGTAAATCCTGTTTTACACCCCACACACATGAACATACGTGTCCTACTACATTTTCTATTTTCTCAGATTGTACTTGTTTACCTGTCAATGAGTCGAGTACTAAAGCTGCTAGTTCAGACAGTTTTAGTCCCTCTAAATCTTGTGATCAGTGGACTGGAGGGACTGTGTCTCTCTTTTGATGCCTGCTTCTTATTGCTTCTGAATAGAGCAGGTCAGTGCAGCATGTTCTAACTCTTCCATATCTATAATTCCTTTTTTTAAGAGCCTGAAGTCAGTCTCATGATAGGAAGTCTGGTTCTAAAAACCTAGAGATGTCCTTGTTTTTAGAAAGTCATTAAGGACTCAGTATCTTCAACTATCTTAGAGCTGTTGCATATCTGGCACAAGTCCTGAGCTTCCTGGTGGACATAGCCAGGTCACCAAGAAAAAAAATCAGAGAACAAAATGCCTACTAAGCATTACACTAAACAGTTAAAACAACCAGATGCTTTATCTGTGGATAAAGATAAAAAGCAGTCTTGCAAACTTAATTTTCAGAAGATATTATTAATATGTGAACTATTGCAAAATATTCATCGTTTCCTAGATCACTCTGTATTAGCAAGAGCAACTCAAGTAATTTGGTTTCACACGGGTTTTGTGTACCTAGATTTTCTGTGGCTGCTCAGTTGTAAGACTTCAAAATCTCTAACCTGATAAAAATAGAACTGGTCAGGTAGTCTGTCGTCAAATGTATTATTTAAAGAGTACTGCTGTTATTCATCAAAACCATTCTTCAGCAAATAGCTTTTAGCAGCATTTGACCAATTCTGTAGCTGGTTGAATATTATTCACTGAATAAATTAATTCATGTATAATGGCATAATTTGCTGAATAATTTATTTGAGGAATATTTTTTCAAGTATTTGACAAGCTCCATTAAATTCCTATAAAATCTAAGACACCGCCTAATTAAAAATAATTAAATACCTGTTTACAAAAATTGGCCTTATTCCTTGGTAAGTTGTACATGCTTTATGGCATTTGACTAACTCTCCAGTTCCTCGATAAAGTTTGGATAACCAAGACAGGAAAGCAGGCTGAAAGTGTTCAGGGTTTTAAACTTACCTTTTCACTGCTGTTTACATATGCCAAGACTCAAAAAATATATGTACATGTTTATATTTGTGTATATTGTGGACTGCAGTTAGGATTTACATTTCAGACAATCAATTTAATAGAGATTTTTTTTAGGAAAATTATTTTTATGAATTATCAACAGGAATCACATTTTGATGCAGTATATTTCTTTTTTACTGTGATTTTAACATTGTAGCAAGTGTCATGATTTAGATGTCCTTTGTGTAGTATGTAGACATATAGATGCAAGTATAAATTCACACTCTTGTACATGCTCACTGAAAGATGACATTTAGATTTACATGTAGTTAATTTCCAGTGAAATTGTTATAATTTTAATCTCCATATTTCACATCTAATAGATAGGTATTGATAAACTAAGAAATAATGTTTTTCAGAAGCCTGTGCCTCCTTTTGTCACAGTCTTTGAGTATGAATCTAATTTTTCATCATGTAGTTCTTTCCTATATGTTAGTAGCAACCAAAACATTAGCCACATTCTCTGTTGCCTAGTAAAAAAAATAGACTGGATGAAATGTATGAGGCTAGTACTTCACTGTCAACCCATTAAGCTTAGGGAAAAGCTACGAATATATAGATGAGATCCATCTATTTAATAGATCAAAATTATTCACCCCTAGAAGAAGGTGAGAAGGTGGTAGAGGGAAGCTGTTCATGAGATTATCCTATTGGAAGGATTTTCAGTACATGGGATTATCTGTAATGAGATTAACTGCTGGGAGATCAAATTCTGAATGGATGTTTCAGGGAGACAAAATGCCCACTAAAACAAAACAGAAGCAGGAGGTAAAAGCTACAGGGTTTAAGATAAATTGTAGTCCTGAAAGTCCTGTTGTTCAGGCAGCAATAGGAAGAAGACTGGTTGGCACACATTCAAGAGACATGTCAACTGCGCATCAGTAAAGGTCTAGGACAGTGTTAGGAAGAGGCTTTCTAACAAATGAAACAATGTGGAAATGTGATAAAAGGTGCCCACTGATGCTTCTGCATCAATGGGTGCCTGAGAATTCTTATGTAAGCAGCAAAATGGTGCTGTGAACAATCACAGTGTCTGTTATGTTTTGTGTACAGTTATAGAGATCAGCTAAGACAGCATTTTAAATAAGAGCAAATAATGGAGGACAAAGCTACAAAACATTACACAAAAAATGGGTAACATTTATTCTTAAGAGCACCTCTAGTAACTAGTCACTAAACAAATTTCTGAACTTCTTTCTACTGGTGCAACATTTAAACAAAACATAAAGTGGTTGAAGGGGATGAAGAAGTATTGACATATCAAAAAAACACGTGGAAAGCAATTGTCACTAAATCTAAACTTAGGTCAAAATCAAGACCAATATTTTCCATAAGTTTCATTCCAACCCAGTACTTTGGCACTTCTAATTTACAGACACCACTAGAAGTTGTGTTTTTGAGGCCTAGCCCAAAGCAAAGGTAGGGATTCTACATCTGTCCAGAAACACAACTATAGCTTTGTCTCTGAAGTCTTAATCATTACTCATATCTTTTCCTGCTTTTAGGGGAGAAGCCCATGTGGGTCATAGTTTCCTGTAGCAACTTCAGCATATACAGTAGAGACATCTGAAGGTTAGTTTTTAAAAAGCCATATAGAATCATAGAATAAGCGATTTGGAAGAGACCCACTGGATCATCAAGTCCAACCATTCCTATCAAACACTAAACCATGTCCCTTAGCACCTTGTCCACCCATGCCTTAAACCTCTCCAGGGAAGGTGAACCAACCACCTCCCTGGGTAGACTGTTCCAGTGCCCAATGACCCTTTCCGTGAAAAATATAAGACATTGCTCAGAAAAAAAAGTACCCTTTCTATACAAGAACTATTTTCTGTCCACAGATATATTTGCAGTTCCACAAGTTGTAAGACATGAGACTTCTGTTTTAAGTAGAAACAATTATTAGGAACAACTGGAGGGGTCTGGCCCTCTCTCACTCTTAAGATATGTCAACACTCACCTACAGTTCGTGGTGTACTCCTCTGTTGAAATGTCCTTGGCTCTTCCACACATTACATGTGGGAGGGGATAGGGCAACAGTGGCTAACCAAGAAAGCCCCAGACTTGTAGGTAGCCACGAAGATGCAGTACTTCATTACAGGAGCATGTTTCAGAAGGAGAAAGAAAGAACATAATGCAAGCATGAGATTGTGTTGAGTGTGACACCAGATCAGAAGGAGAAAGAAATAACGCAAGCATGAGACTGTGCTGAGTGAGACACCAGATCTAGGAAACCAAGGGTTGTATGTTAAGCTGCAAGTTACAAAGGGTATTTTTAAAGCTTCCTCTGGCCTTGCAGAAGTCAATGGCTTTCACCTGGCAATTGCAGCACACACCCAAGAAGAAGTAGAATGGGCTGAGACCTCTGTAGTTTAAAGGGATTAAAACACCTGCTTCCCATGCCCCTAAAAAGCATCCAATCAAGGGACTCCAAAGAGGAAAACAACTACTTTTCCTTAGAAAGATTGTTTCAAGGAATTGTTTCAAGGGATCATTTAGTTCCACGTTTTTCAGATAGATATGTGCATGTGTCTATAAGTCCACATTCATATTCTTTTACTTCACAGATACAATTCACTATCGTAAGTTTAAATGATAACTGCTTAATACAGTTCCATGCAAACAGGCACTGTAAATCAATTTGTAAAACTCCTGCCATGTGTAAGTAGAATCAAATTAAACAGTCTCTACAGAATCCATTTTTAACAAATTTCTGTATTCTTAGCAAGTCTGCTTGTTGAAGGAAATATGTTTCTACCTGTTATATTAGAGTGAACATCATTTCCATAGGTTTTAAGTAATTAAGATACTCAGGAAGACTGAAATGTTGTTTCCTAACACAACTCTTGTGAAGCTGTATGCTTGCTCTACAGAGCACTGCACTACAATATTCTGGGCAAACTATCTATACCCTGTCTTTTCCATTATTGAGCCTTCAAAAAAGTTTGACTTTTTTTTTCAACAGGTGACTAGATCAAGTGAGAATAGTTTTATTTGCCAAATCAAATAGTGGAGTCAGATATTTGAGAGCAATTGCATATTATTAAATGGAGATATTTTATATTTTTTCCAATTTAACATTTAACATACTCTGGAAAAATAAATAATTCATATTCAAGCACTGGATGTGCATCCATGATCCTTATTTCTTCATCCTCAGAGAAATGAAAAAAAATCTCACTCTTTCTTGACTTTTGATATCTAACTTTTAATAGCTGGCAAAAAATCAAGAATCTTTCTACCTCATAAGGATAATCTCACAGTGATATAGCTCAACACTTCCATACATTTAAAGTTAGAAAACTTAATTATTTCTAGTAACTAGAAAACTCGTTGCTATACATTGTAATTTAAAACTTCTGTGGTTTTCTGTGTGATGAAATTATGACTAATCTATCACATACTTTGTTGCCTTATGCAGTATATGAGCTAAGTAATTAGCTAGAAGCAAATCTTTTCCATTATTCATCATGAACAGTTTTCCTCCCCAAATTAACCACAGCATAGTAGGCACTAAATAATGAAAAACTGCCGAAAAATCTCCCGTTTGCTTAAACTTATCATAGAATCATCAGGTTGGAAGGGACCCAGCGGATCATCGAGTCCAACCATTCCTATCAAACACTAAACCATGTCCCTCAGTACCTCATCCACCCGTTCCTTAAACACCTCCAGAGGAGATGAATCAACCACCTCCCTGGGCAGCCTATTCCAATGCCCAATGACCTTTTCTGTGAAAAACTTCCTCCTAATGTCTAGCCTAAATCTCCCCTGGTGGAGCTTGAGGCCATTCCCTCCTGTTATTACTTATTACATTAAAAAATATCTTTGCCAAAATCTGATTACTGTCTAAAAAAAATGGTGGGTCATTCTTATGTATTGTTGGAAGAAAATATATTTAAATTGTTTTGAAATATTGGTGGCAACAGACACAGTTCATATTTTAACCAAATTTTTGTTTCTGGAATTTTCTTGACAATACACAGATTTTTCTCCTTCTTAAGCACAGCTGTATAGCACTCACTTAATTGTACTCATACACAGATCCTCTGCTAGGAGTTAATCTGGAGCATACACATTATGATTTTCTTAGTAGTGACTTTGCTTCAATTATTGTGTTCTTGGCTGTACAAAAATTATTTCTATGATTAGCATTTGTAATTTTTAGCATCTGACAGTCTTTTGTGAAGAATTAAGCAATCATTTTCAATAATTGTAAATTTTATCATGATTATTACCTTGAAAAATACTTTCATAGAATCATAGAATCATAGAATCACCAGGTTGGAAGAGACCCACCGAATCATCGAGTACAACCATTCCTATCAAATTGTTGGTCTTTCTAGAAAATGCAAGACTTCTCTTCAAAAATAATGAAGCAAAAAGAAATTTATACTTTCGGGCTACCTCATACAGAACAGTAAGCAGAAACATTTGATGTTTCTGTATTTCGAAGTATTTGTAGCTCTCAAATTTTCTTTGTTGAGAGGAATCTTCTTTTGTTTTTGAAGGAAGACTGATAGAATGTTTATTCAACATTTACTGCCAAAGTTATGGTCCATTACCATCTTATTTACCAAATAAAAAAACTCGAATAGTAGTTGTACTTAGTTGTACCGAGTTGTACTCAGGTCCATATCATTATTACCCAATGTGTGTTGTACTGAACTAACCATTCAAAGTATCATTTCCCAGGAAGTCAATAAGATAAATAAATGGGATACAATTATTTTTAGATACTCATTACATTGAGTATGGAACGACTGTTCTGCAAATACATTTCAAGCGTAACTCCATGAATTTCAATGGTAGCAGTATTCACAGCTTCACAATTTCATTTAACTTAAGATCAATTTTTTTGGAAAAAGTCAGTGTAGGTATAAAGCATGATAAGCCTATGAGTGTGAAGTACTTGGGAAAACTTGATCTTAAACCAGGTGAGCTGAGAATATAAAACAGCCTTCAGAGCAGCAGCTCAGTTTGAGTCATTCTGATGTCCATCTGATGGAGTGAATACTAATAATACTTCTCCCTCTTTGTTGTGCTGAGGCTTTTTTCCCCCTCACTCAGACAAGTAAGGGAAAGCTTTATGCCTCTCACCTCATTTGGCCTCAATAAAAAAGCCTGTATCCAGCTTAAAGGAAGATTTCTACCACAGTTCTCTGAAAACTTCAGCTGGACCTTACTGTAAGCCCAGAAAAAGACAATTTCTTTTCCCAGCGTCACATCACAGCTTAGAAATTCCTCTCTACAACAAGCTCAGCAGCAGCACAGAAGAGTGAAGCTCCAAGAATGCTGGAGCTTTCCTTCAATGTGCAAGCTGGAAAAATTCAATGAAAATTTTGGAAAATTCTAGTAGGTGCCTCTAAAGTAGCAAGCAGAGAACCTGGATTTTCCTTTGTAATATTCACACATCTTTGCAATAAAACACAGAGGACACACAAACTGTAAACATTCACTTCTCACATGGTCATCAAAAAGGCTTCTTCCTTGCACAGCTCTGCCCTGCTGTAATGCAAGAGAGGGAGGGAAAAGAATTAAGAGGAATTTCAGGAATCAGCTCTGTGATTTCTTTTTCAGTCAGTTCAATGTGCCATTAGATCAATACAAAGAAGCTTTTATTTTTCTAATTTTTTTCAGGTTTTGTGGGTAGCATAAGGATTCTGTATGCTGCTTAAGGCTTTTTTACACACATGGCTGAAAACATCTTTAATCTACTCCTACACTGTTCTGCAGAGGTTCGTTTAATCTTGTCATCCTTGCTCTTATTCACATAACAGAAGAAAAGCCTTAAAAGTAAGGCACTGCTTGCTTGACTCGGACAAGAAATTAAAAGAATAGGAGGCAAATAATAGCTGTTTGCACTTTCTATTCCTCTTACAGAAGCTGCACCGTTGTGCAGACAGAAACAAATGATAGAAGCCTTAGCTCATGCACAATTGTGTGCATGTGTAAGGGTGAATTTATACCATGCCTGCTGGTAAAGACCAAATGAGAGATTTAAACACTGCTCATAGAGGTACTGATTCCTGCCCCATCAGAGGAATACAACTTTCTGTGCAGGTGAAACCAACTGCAAAAGGGTAAGGACAAAAGAAGAGCAGGAACACGAGGAACTTTCAGGTTAAACAGGAAAACTGCTAAGGAAAGTATTTTTCAGATCATAGTTTTGCACCAAGATGTCCAAGCTTTTTTTCTCATATTTTCCTAAATACAAGAATTTCAGATATTTCAAGGTAGGTGTTCTGTGGACATAATCTAGCTTCTACAGCCCTGCTATTATATTTCAATGGAGGACAATTGCACATTTTTGGTTAATTGTTCAGTGGCTGAATACGCAGCTACTAACAATGGCTTATTTTACCACTATCTAATATCATTAGTCCTCTCTCTTTTTCAAAAAAGTAATGTTAGCCTATTGCCACCCCTCTCTGGGAAGTCATTTACGATTAAGTTCCTGGTGTCATGTCATCTCTCCAAAACAGTGTGAGAAGACAGGTTGAATAACAGAAAAGTTACCTGGCTCTAACATTGCATAGCATTGTTCATTAACTTACAACTAATAATCACAGAACAACCAGGTTGGAAGGGACCCGTCAGATCATCGAGTCCAACCATTCCTATCTAACACTAAACCAAGTCCCTCAAGACCTCATCCACCCATGCCTTAAACACCTCCACGGAAGGTGAATCAACCACCTCCCTGGGCAGCCTATTCCAATGCCCTTTTCACAGACCCTTTCTGTGAAAAACCTCCTCCTAATCTCTGGCCTAAATCTCCCCTGGTGGAGCTTGAGGCCATTCCCTCTCGCCCTGTCCCCTGTCACTTGGGAGAAGAGCCCAGCTCCCTCCTCTCTACAACCTCCTTTCAGGTACTTGTAGAGAGTAATGAGGTCTCCTCTCAGCCTCCTCTTCTCCAGGCTAAACAACCCCAGCTCTCTCAACCGCTCCTCATAGGGTCTGTTCTCTAGCCCCTTCACCAGCTTCGTCGCTCTTCTCTGGACTTGCTCCAGAGCCTCAACATCCTTCTTGTGCTGAGGGGCCCAGAACTGGACGCAATATTCAAGGAGCAGCCTCACCAGTGCTGAGTACAGAGGGAGAATCACCTCCCTGGACCTGCTGGTCACACCATTTCTGATACAAGCCAGGATGCCATTGGCCTTCTTGGCCACCTGGGCACACTGCTGGCTCATGTTCAGTCGGTTGTCAACCAACACGCCCAGGTCCCTCTCCTCCTGGCAGTTTTCCAGCCAGGCTTCTCCCAGTCTGTAGTTCTGCATAGGGTTGTTGTGTCCCAAGTGCAGGACCCGGCATTTGGCCGTGTTAAACCTCATGCCATTGGACACTGCCCAGCAGTCCAGCCTGTTTAGGTCCCTTTGCAGAGCCTCCCTACCCTCCAGCAGATCAACACTTGCACACAGCTTTGTGTCATCTGCAAACTTGCTAAGGGTACCCTCAATGCCCTCATCCAGGTCATTGACGAAGACAATTGATGAAGACATTGAGTGCCTGTGGGTTAATCATGTGCAATGTATTTTTCAAAAGGACATGTGACTAGCATCCATTTCCAATCCAAACTGAATATAACGTTGTTTGCAGCAACATGATGCTAGACTGTCTTAATTTTGTGCAATTCCTACTTAAGAAAACATTCACTATCAAGGCGTTTGCAAAAAAGAAACACAGATATCTGCAGGGATGTGTAATAATTTAATAACTTATAGCCACCACAAAGAATCATATTACCAATTACATACCCTATTAGATCATAAAGAATAGTTTTGATGAAGAGAATATGAATTACAATGGAAGGTTAAGCAGAAGTAAAAGTAGCTCTGCCTTTTCTGTTATTTGTTCTTCTTTTTGTAAATCTATTTTTCATCTTGGAGTTTCTCATTCCCTTAGGTACAGCACGAACTTAAAAGCAACCTAGATTCTTCACAGGTTTTTTAGACTATATGATGGATCAATAATTTGTTGCTTTGTTTATGAAATATGCCAACTTATGGGGACAGAGTCATTTTTAAGAGCAAAGAAAAATCGATATATATGTGCATAGATTTATGGGTGGGTTTGTTACAATCAAAATAAGTCTTTCTGTTTAAAGAACTCTAAAAGGCAGGCTTGGCTTTTCTTTTTCATTGATGCATTGGTTTGAGCAGGCCACTTGAATTCTAAATGCTAGGAAATGCTACTTGTGAATCTTTCATTCTGTTAAAATCCCTTTGGAATTTAATTTAAGTAGAGTAAGTACTAAAAATGCAACCAGTAAGCCTACTAAGACTTTTAAAACATTACAATGTGTACAATTTGGCCTCTTCTTTAAATATATTAAATACTTGCCTAGAACTGTAAGACTTATCCACTGTCACACTTCTTCTTCCATTAGGTTATATGGATAGAAATTTCTCATGAGAAATAACAGCACCAGATGTGAGGAACAGAGGAATCCTCCAGTTCCCAGTTGCATCCCACACACAGGACCACAGCTTTTTCCTGGCTCTTGCAGCAGTAAATGTGGCAAGGAGCAAGACTGAGCCTGATGAGGAGAATGAAAGACTGACTCTAAGGCTGCAAGATACAGTACGGAATGCATGGAGCTCTGTCTGCATGAGAGTAGGGAACACCCTCATCCATATCAGTCTTGTGTAGGCTTTCAATACCCTCAGTGTCATGGTACAATCTAAAATCTGAATATTCTATTTACCTGCACCCTTCTCTTTTTTTCAGCCAAATCCAAAGACACAAAAGTCCCTCAGAGTCTCGGTGATATTGATACTGCTGTCTGATTTCGTGTTACCAGTCAGGAACACAGTTACCAATGTCCCGATGGCACACAGCACTCTTGAAGCAAGAAATTCTTCATTCTTCACAGCCAGAATTTCAAAGCAGGTAGATCTCACCCTGTCTCACCCCTAGGGTTCACTTTGATTATTTTCATATTCTCAGACTCCATATAAACCACAATGCTTAACTGGTGATGGTGGTTGGTGGTGTATATACAATATCTAACTTATCTAGGAGATAACAGTCAGCCTGTCCCCTTCCTGGGCCAGGTCACAAGATAATTCTGTAAAATAATACTAACAAGAGATATATCATGTCCTTAAATATACAAACCTTCTATACATGCAACCTAAGGAATAGAAAACACATTTCCTACTGGAAGGTGATCCTACAAGCAATGTGAGCTTTGGTATAGGTCTGAAAAATGAAAATGTCCAGTACCCTTCAAATCCCCAATTGTCACTTATCAGCTGTTATCTCACATCCACACGCAGATGTGATCATAGAATCATAGAACAACCAGGTTGGAAGGGACCCATCGGATCTTCTAGTCCAACCATTCCTGTCAAACATTAAACCAAGTCCCTCAATACCTCATCCACCCGTGCCTTAAACACCTCCAGGGAAGGGGAATCAACCACCTCCCTGGGCAGCCTGTTCCAATGCCCAATGACCCTTTCTGTGAAAAACTTCTTCCTAATCTCCAGCCTGAACCTCCCCTGGTGGAGCTTGAGGCCATTCCCTTTTGTCCTGTCCCCTGTCAACTGGGAGAAGAAGTCAGCACCCTCCTCTCTACAACCTCCCTTCAGGTAGTTGTAGAGAGTAATGAGGTCTCCTCTCAGCCTCCTCTTCTCCAGGCTAAACACCCCCAGCTCTCTCAACTGCTCCTCATAAAGCCTGTTCTCCAGCCCCTTCACCACCTTCGTTGCTCTTCTCTGGACTCACTTCAGAGCCTCAACATCCTTCTTGTGGTGAGGGGCCCAGAACTGAACACAGGATTCAAGAAGCAGCCTCACCAGTGCTGAGTACAGAGGGAGAATCACCTCCCTGGACCTGCTGGTCACACCATTTCTGATACAAGCCAGGATGCCATTGGCCTTCTTGGCCACCTGGGCACACTGTTGGCTCATGTTCAGTCAGCTGTCAACCAACACGCCCAGGTCCCTCTCCTCCTGGCAGTTTTCCAGCCAGGCTTCTCCCAGTCTGTAGCTCTGCATGATGTGTGCCCAAACTGAGTGAGGCAAGTTTAACCCTCCTATATGTTGCTTCTAAAATAATATGAATTTCACTGTCGTCAGTTGTTCACTAAATCCTAGCTACTGGATAGTCTCTCACTAACACGACAGATCTGAGAAGCAGACTTTTCACATGACTCTGCATTCTCTTCTGTTGCTGCTGGTGTGGAAACTTTCTTCATTTAATGAAAAAAATTCTGAATGAACTGGCCACTGCGCCCTTTAGCATGCATTATGACAGGATAGGTCTGTCTTTCAAAGAGTAAATATAAATATGAGAATAAATATTATAATCAGATACATTTTTCCCTCTATCTTACACACAAAGTATGAAGCCGAATACATACTATTACATACACATGCAACAAAGGCAATAAAACATATATTGGAAGAAAATCATCTATTTTATTTACTGGATACATAACTGCACTAAGTGATAACTTTCTTTGTTCATTTGAAAAATGTCCATTAAATAATGGAATTCAGTACTTATTTTTTTTAAAAAATCGGTCCTTCATGGAGGTTAATTTCTTTTGCATACTTTGCCCATAATTACAGTGTAATTCCACAAACTTTGCTTAGAAACCAAGACACCACAAAATTGATCTTTACTGCTTGAGCAGCTAAGCTAGATTATTGATCTTTCACCTCTTTGTATGATTTCAGATATCTTATTTAAAATGCACTAGAACAGTACAGGGTTGTGTGTGGGAAGAGGATAATGTGATGCAAGTCATCTACTAAATACAGCTAATTCGACTGTGTTCCCAGATTCTGTTTTTCTCCTTGATGAATATTCATTTCCACATTTTCTCGTTCTCACTTTCCCCCTCTCTGCTATAGCATCCAGAGATATCAAAAGCATCAGTAAAGGAACAAAAAAGAGAAAGCGAGGAAAAAAAAGCAAGATCATCTGGCTAAAAAAATTGAATGAGTCACTACAACAAAAATAAATAGCAAATAAAATAATCAGGATATATTTTTAAAATGTTATTTTTAATATTTTATTGTAATGTGTCTTAGAGTCAGTTACAGTTGAGAAGCAGAACTGTCCCACATCTTCAGTACTATGCCAAAGGTTTCCAAACTTAGCTATTTAAATAAGGCAATTTATTGTCCTCAACATCTCACTTGTCTCAGAATTAAAATAAATGTGCAAATTGTCTAGGACAATTTGTTCTAATTTACAATTGTTTTATATTATCACCAAAACAGTTGGAAAATCATGAAATAAAGTTTTCAAGGATTTGTAAAGTTGCCTGTAACTTTATATAAGCAACCAGAGGAAATTTATCTTTCTTGTCTTGTTCTGACTCCTTGGCTGTCATGGGTAAAATTCTTAGTTGCTGTCCTACTGATTAAAAAAAAAAGGCATCAAACCACAACATTCCCTTCTGTCAGAGCTGTCAAAAAGGTAGAGAAAATTACCCAAGAGTTCTGACTGTTCTTTGAATAAAAAAAAGTGAACACATTTATATTTTTATTTCTTTCAATATACTTGTCCAAGTACAAACATAATTCCTTCTTGAGCTTTTTCTGCAACTGTTGATTTCATTGTCTAATTTTTAAATTAATTCAGTGCAGCTTAAGGAGATTACGTGTCACAGATAAGTACAGCTAAGTGTTAAATAATAATTACTGTTGCTATTTTGATTATGTTTCTTTTAACTGCCATAGCTACAGTGAGGTAAGCAAAGTGAAAATATATAACAGACTCTTTATAAGGGACATGAAATAATATTCTATTAATGCATAATAATATTCCTCTGTTTCATCCTTTACAATTTAATTCACGAACTCACTCAGAGGTAATAAAAAAATCCCTGTATCACCCCAGAAAATATATATCAAAGATGCTGTGCTAGATTTTCTATTTATTTATACCTCAAGTCTCTAGATTAATCCTGTTTGTTAAATTTGAATGGATTAAGAAGATGCACAACCAAAGATAAATATGTTAGATTTCAACAATGTCCAGTTAATTGATGGGTCTACTTAAAATTACTAAACTATTTACATTAGACTTATTAGAGATATTATTTTCATATTTATTTTATGCTCAACTGTCCAATTATCAAATGTATCTTTCTAACAGTCATTGAACTCTTAATCTTTTTTCTCAATCCCAGTTATTTATAGAAAAAATACTTATTTTAAAAAATTCATGTGTTCCCTACTGTTTTAATACTTGTTTCTCCATGTTTCCACATGAACAAATAATTCCTAGTAATAATGATATGAATAAATTAATCTAATAATAGCATCATAATGTGGATACTGTTTTAGGAATTTTGCTATAATATGAATTTCTCAAAGTAAAGATGAGTTAGGTGTTAACTGTCTTTGAAATTTCAATATGGAAACTAGAAACCACTTCTTGAAGTTGCTCATTTACTGATTTCACAAGGTTTCGTGGAGCTGAGTAGGAAACTTTTGGGTTTGTTATTTTTCAGTTTGCTAGAAAAGATGTTCCATGATCGAGTAGTTGTTGACTGGGTTTAATGTCAAAATTACTGAAATAACAGCTAGGTTTGTTAAAACCCTTGGAGATCAGATTAGACCGCACCTTCAAAGTCCCAAAGGAATAAAATTCATTACAATTGTGACCCCATTCTTTGTGCATGTTGACAATGTCTTGAGAAAAAAAAAATACAGTGATTGAAAAGACCACACAAAACAATTTCAAAATGCTCTAGGCACAAACTATTTGAGTGACAACTACAAATTTAAGTGCTGTAATTCTTCGATTAATATAAAGATTAGATTATTTTGATAACAGCCTTTAGGGAAAAAATGACACTTAAAGGAATATAAAAATTTGAGCTTTGAATTACTCACCTAAGACGCGTTTTTATAAATAAACTGTCGCCTGTATTTTGGTGGGAGAAGGAAAAAGCTAAGTTATTGGCTTTTACAAAGTAAACTACCTGCAGTATAGTCCAGGAGTGACACTTACATTTTTTCTGACCATATCCAAAACCTCAAGAACGTGAAACATATAATAACCTATTACACAGCCAGAGTAATGGCTGTGATAAGAAAGCAAATTCAGAATTTACTTTTAGTCCACTAAAAAGAGCAAAACCATGGTTCCTTCACAAAAATGCTTCCATATAAAGACTGTTCTTTATTAACAGCAGTTTTGAAGACTGGCTGCACAGATCAATAATATATAAACATTTAGTGCCTAGTACAGTACTTTTCAAGAAGGGCATTTGAGTCTCAGTTCCGCTTAGAGGTTCTACTTGCCATAAAGTAAAACCACTTCACTCACTTTGGTGACAAAGAGTAGAGAATTAGGCAGCTAACTTTGAAACTTTCTGGTTTACCACTAGTAATGGTTCACAACAACAAATCTGATATTTATCAGTGCTTTTAAACAGCACCTTTTTCATGACTCAGTATCTCCTCAGGAAAGAGAAGCTCGGGAACTCTGTAGATCTGCAAAGAAATCCAACTTGTCATTCGCGTCTATTCATAAACTTCTAAAGAAAATTTGTATCCCATATGCTGCCCTTCTTCATCAAAGCTTGAACCCTAGAATTATTCTGTCATTCACTCTGCTATATCTACAGCCTGCTCCTGTGTAAAATGCTAAAAAGGAAAGATCCTGAAAAAGAAACTACATCCTTCCCACGTCATTTGCTTCCCTCTCTAATAATCCAAAAGATCCTTGTTTAGACTAAGTTTCAACTGACCAATCAGCGCTGACATCGAGTAGCATACACCTTAACGAGAAGAGGGAGACAGCGTTTGCTGAAGTTGTTTTTCTCTCATTTTTGTAGCTGCTTTCACATCTGTTTGATCCTTCAGCTCATTATCTAAGAAAATAATTTGATCTTACTGAAACAATATTGGGTTTTTTAGTGCACCTTTAGAAAACTCTACTCAACACATAATAATTGTATATTACAAGATTTTTAAAGAAACTCAAAATTTACACCAATATTTTTTGCTTTCTCAGTGCAATTAAGTACCAATAAATTAGGAAATTTGCAGATGGGCCTAATAAAAGGTTCAGTTAAAAGTTGTGTCTATTTTGTAACTTGTACTTGTTTTGCTTATATAAACTGCGAAATCAGATAAAAAATTATAATATCACTCATCGGTTAGGGTCATAAGGGACAAAGATCACCTGGGCAAGTGAAACTGCAGGTGTCACAGGGTCCCTTTGAATGTGAAAAATCAGTGCCAAGCAGGAAAGGGAAAAAAAGCAAATATAACTCTGACAAGACATTAATATTTTTTTAATCTCTTTATCCTCCTCAGAAGAAAAGACTCACATAGCAAGAGTATTCAGATAAAGTACACATGAAATATATCAGATTAATTCAGTCAAGTTCCTGTTAAAGGAATAAACCAATTGGTAAGCACAGATCATTAATATTCTTCATAATTTCAGGTGAAAGTTTCATGTAAACTCCTATTTATAAGGATTTTGAATATTTGGGAGCATCCACTGTGAAAAGTATTCTAGGATTGGAGTATAGGTTCTCTACAACTCAGCTTAGAAGAGACTTCAAAAGTTCTTGAGTACAACTTTCCATGTCTTCTGTTGAACTTAATAGTAGTTCACTTGGAAGGGATCTACAACAATCACCCAGTCCAACTACAACTTGCTCCAGTTATCAATGTCTTTCTCTAGATGGGATCTACAAAATTGGAATAGGCGGGAATAATAATTTTTCTCCAGCTTCTGGCTATGTTCCTGTTAACATTGTCCAGAACTTTCTTTTCTACCAGGACCCACTGCTGGCTCATGTTCAGTTTCTGCAGAGCTGTTCCCCTGCCACTGCAGTTCTTGTCATTTAACTCCATGTAGAATATGATCAGCTAACCACTGCTCTCTGAGCTTGATGATCCAGCTAGTCACTAGGGACCTTCCCTGACCTTCATATTTTTTCAAAGAAGTCACAGAATCACAGGATGGCTAAGGTTGGAAGGGATGCCCAGAGGTCACTTGGTGCAACCACCCTGCTCAAGAAGAGCCACACAGAGATAGTTGCGCAGGAACATGTCCAGTCATCTTTTGAATATCTCCAAGGGAGCCATGAAGCTGGTGAAGGGGCTGGAGAACAGGCCTTATGAGGAACGTCTGAGAGAGCTGGGGTTGTTTAGCCTGGAGAACAGGAGGCTGAGAGGAGACCTCATTACTCTCTACAACTACCTGAAAGGAGGTTGTAGAGAGAAGGGAGTTGGGCTCTTCTCCGAAGTGACAGGGGACAGGACAAGAGGGAATGGCCTCAAGCTCCGCCTGGGGAGATTCAGGCTGGAGATTAGGAGGAAGTTTTTCACACAGAGGGTCATTGGGCATTGGAATAGGCTGCCCAGGGAGGTGGTTGATTCACCTTCCGTGGAGGTGTTTAAGGCACGGGTGGATGAGGTCCTGAGGAACATGGTTTAGTGTTTGATAGGAATGGTTGGACTCAATGATCCGATGGGTCCCTTCCAACCTGGTTGTTCTATGATTCTAGGACACTCCACAGTCTCTCCAGGCAACTTCTGTCAGGGCTCAGTTATGCTTAAAGGAAAAAAAGTGGTTTTTTCAGATGGAAACTCTTGTGTTTCAGTTTATGCCCATTGCCTCTGGTCTTATCGCTGGACACCATTGAAAAAAAAATGGCTCTATCCTCTTTGCACCCTCAGATGCACCACATGATGTTGTAAAAATGGGCAAAATCAAGCACTTGCATGCTGGCAGCACAAAATGTGTGTTGCTGAATGAAGTTCTGAACACCGATTTACTGTCAATCATAAGGCCATAGTTCTTTGTTTTGGAGGAGAGAGATGACTCCTTGGTAGCTGATCGAATCTTAATATTAATATGGTTCTTACTTTGTAAGCAGCTCTATGACTTTGACACATGCTTAGCTTTTTCCATATTTCTCCTCTAAATCCCCTTCAATCACTTCCTCACCAAGTTTCTTTTGCTCATCTTTTTGAATCACAGAACAACCAGGTTGGAAGGGACCCATAGGATCTTCTAGTCCAACCATTCCTATCTAACACTAAACCAAGTCCCTCAATACCTCATCCACCCATGCCTTAAACACCTCCAGGGAAGGGGAATCAACCACCTCCCTGGGCAGCCTATTCCAATGCCCAATGACCCTCTGTGTGAAAAACCTCCTCCTAATCTCCAGCCTAAATGTCCCCTGGCAGAGCTCGAGGCCATTCCCTCTCGTCCTGTCCCCTGTCACTTGGGAGAATAGCCCAGCTCCCTCCTCTCTACAACCTCCTTTCAGGTACTTGTAGAGAGTAATGAGGTCTCCTCTCAGCCTCCTCTTCTCCAGGCTAAACAACCCCAGCTCTCTCAGCCGCTCCTCATAGGGCCTGTTCTCCAGCCCCTTCACCAGCCTCGTTGCTCTTCTCTGGACTTGAATGATTTATCTTATGGTTGGACTCGATGATCTGGTGGGTTTCTTCCAACCTGGTTCTTCTGCGATTCTATCTCCTACTAAAATTAATTGTAGAACCGACAAGATGGGTCCTGCTATTACCAGTTTACTACAGTTATACTGCACATTATTTGCTACTTGTCTATTTAGACTGTCAGCTCTGTGTTCATACAAGGCTTAGCAAAAAGGGGATCAATACTTGGCTGACCCTTAACCACCCCAATGGTAAATATGATTAATAAAAATGTCAGGGTTCTTTTTTTTTGGGTCAAGAATACTAACAGGAATAAATGAGGAAAGATGAAAACCACAGTGGTACCCCCTGCGCTGTTCTTTCTATTCCACCTGCTGTTTAAATGCAGGTTTACAGAGACAAATAAACAGTCATTCTGCCTCAAACTTTAGTCACTTTTTTCACTGTGTGAAAGATAAGCCACTGATACCATGCAGGCAGCAATACCTCATTCAGCCTCCAATATCGGATATTCCTTACTTCCCGAAGTTACCTTTAGATCATTAAAGAATTTTATGAGCTAGACCTTTCGCATTCTGATACGCATCAGGAGGAGAAAAGAGCTATCAGTGTCTGCACATTGATAAGAAAGTCCTGCTTAGAAAAAAATAAATTATCATATTCTGTCTTATTTAACACTACTTATTTTTTAACTATACTCTGTCTCAGAGTGTGATCAACAAAGATTATTCCTTTTCATGCAAAACAGGTTCATTATGATGTCCTACCTCCCTCCCATCCTGTATTTGGCTGCCTATAACCTATTATCCTTGTCATAAAATTAACTTATAAGCATTTGTAGGCAAGAGTATTTATATTACATGTTATAGAGCCCAGCACTTCTTAATCAGGGCGCTTTTATTGTAAGTACTACCAATAATTTAAAAGTGGGGAAAAGAGGATTCATATTTTTATATTTAAACAACTGTAATTTTTCTATTTGAAAACGTGAAGGGTGTCCGGGGACTGATAAAGGTGCCCTTGAGGTAAAAAAGGAGTCAAAATCTGATAATCCCTTCCGCTTCTAGGAGCAGAGGGGACCCAAATGAGCAGCTTTTGTCTGAGAATGGACCTATGGATATCTCCTGCCTGCAATTAGGCACAATCTCTGCCACAGATGCAGTTACCATCACCAGATACAATTTCACTGATAAATGTTTTACTAAAATCAGAAGGGCAAGCAATAGCCCTTCTATCCAAGACTGAATATATGCGCTAAAATCAGTTATTTAAGAATGACTGTGTTAGCTCCTTATAATAATTTCACCAGAAAGGTTTTTGCATACGGAAGGGAAAAATGTATCATTGACATCTGCTTTTTGCCTTCCATAGCTAAATGCATTTTCAACTGTCTTCTCCATAACCTGATATGCTTATGATGTATTCCTAAAAGTCCAACTGCTCGCAAATTGATGGATAGCAATTTTTCCCATGAAAATTACTGTGACGGAGAAGTGATGCAGGCAGGGACTTAAGAAATACATACGGTTTAAATATATAAGGAGTGTGTGCATGGGGTGGGGGAAGGAGAGGCAAGAGTCAGATCATCCTTATCATCAACCAGAGGAGATGTTGGATTTTTTAGTGGCTGATTTTACAGCAGCTGAGATCTTTTGAAATCATCCTTCACCAATCAATTCATACTGAGCTCTGCTGACTCTTGCCACTAGGCTGTTTTTCTCTCCTTCTCTCTGGACGGTCTTGCTGACCTTGATTCAGTAGAGGAAGACGATGAGGATGTAAACGTAGCTGTCCAGATAGAGAGCAAAAGCACTCACACAAAGAGATTTATGCTGGATTTTTAGGCCCATAGCTGAGGTGGCTGAGTCTGACAGATATCACAGAACATTCAGAAAGGTCTCAGGTACTAAAAAGCCAGCACCATCTCCAGCAGGCCCACCAGGGCCTAAGCAGTATGGTGGGTGGGAGAACTAACAATTACAAACCTGATAAAGCTAAAGAAACAGAAGTTGAGTATCTGAGAGAAGAAAGGACTTTTAGCCAAAGTGTTTAAATTTTGGGGAGGTTTCTGAAAAAATTATAGCCTGTAGCAATATCACCTTAAGTCGGCAAAGACAATGTTAAACTTGAGATTGTCACGCAATTTAGTACAAGAATACTTACACCAGAAAGTGTAATATTTTCTATTTTTGATCACTCCATACTAAAAAGTTTAAAATCTTTAAACACAATAAACTTTCAGAATGCTAATGTCAACAAGAAAATCTGAGAACAAAGACAAAACAAGCCAATTTTTAAGTGCAGGACTGCAGAAAATACAAATATATCACACGTTTATACTCAGATTGGTAATTTTAAAATAAACCAACAAACCACACCCCAGTAAAAACCCCAAACTCGATAGTACAGATTATATAGTCTATATAATAGCAATATATTTAAAGCAGGTTTTTGCAACATGAAATAGGCAGGCCAGTTTCATTTAGTTTATTCATCTAATCAATATTGTAGCACTAAATACGGTTGTATGAAATGAAATGAAATGAAATGTCCTTACAGAGGGGTACCACAGTGCTATTGAGACCATGAGAAGCATCAAGACCTGCTCTGGACATTCTGACCAGGACTGGTAGCATGCTTGCTGCAGGGTACTGTGTAGTTTAATTAATGGCTAATTATTTCTGCTGGTTGCTGTAAAGGAAAGGATGCAGGGTCTTACCCTGCCTCCACATAATTTACTGGAAAACTGATTAATACAGAATTAAGGAGAAAAAGACAGTTGTGTTCTGACTGAACACAAAGACTTGTATTCTACCTTACCTTTACACTTGTGGCTTAGTGGCAGATACTTGCTCTACCCTTCTGTCATGCCTTTCTTAAGGTTCTGGGAATACTCTGGCCTCCAGAAAGTCTGCAAGTTAGAAGGCAGAGCCCAAGTCTGGTGCATACAGCAATCAATGTCTTATGGTATCAATATTCTTCTTTTTTAAGCATAAGGCTGAAGATTCCTGATAACACCGTTCCAGTAGAGTCAGTCAATCATGAGATGGTAAAATGTGATCACTGTATCTATGAAATGAATTCCCCAGGTGTCCAGAGGACTGTGAGTCAAACTGTGCTGCACTTTGGTTAGGGCCAGCTCTGCCAAGCAGCAAAGACAGAGTTTAAAACTACTCTAGCTACATGGAGCAGGTATCATTTCCTGGGAGGGTTTCTCTTTCTCATGTTGTCAACATAAGCTCTAATTCAGTGATAAATAAAGTGTGAAGGAGAGACCTGGATATCAAGCCTGAGGAAAGGCAAGTTATAATGATTCTATCTTAGCTGTTAAAAAAGCTCATTCAAAACACAAAATCCAGAATTTTGCAGCAGTGCAGAGGGGTTTGGGCCTCATAAAGACACATATTCAAGGTTTTAATTAGCACTGTGACAGTTTTGAAACTGCTGTCAATCAATCTTTGGGAAGGGAAAAAAAAAAACCCACACTTGTCAAGTTTGTATGCCTGAGGAGAGTTAAATTGAAATTAAAGTGAATTCTAAAAGATGGGAAATAATTAGGGCACACGAAAAAAAAAGAATCCAGAGGAAAAGGAAGCTGTGAGAGGAAATGTGTGTTACTAATTATGCTTTTTACTTTTTCTAATTAATCCTCTTTCCAGTCCCAGCCCACCTTTAATAAAATTAATGAATGATTATACAGGGAGTGTTATACTGTTCAATATTTGGTTATGCAGATTTGCCACATCACATGCACACATAAAAGCCTGCCCCGATGACTAAGTACGTGCCCATCGGAAATGCAGCAGAGTAGTCTACACTACACAAATGAGATTCCTAAACTTGTACAGTTTATTAGCATATTCAACCAGCCCAGCTTCAAGTGCAAAAGCAAAGTTGTGTATTCCCTAAAGCCTGCTCAAGAAGATTACAGAGGATGTTCACATAGAACAAAAGGGTATCAGCATCAAATACTTCCATTCTCCAGTCAGTGCAGCTCCCATGCAAATGCTGAAATCTGAGAGGACTGCAAGTAGTAGCTTGTGAAAGAATGTGCTGTGGAAAGACATAAAACTACTGAGACGGGCACCCAAACCAGTAAGCTAAGAGAGATTGTGCAAAGCAAAAGTAATGAGGGAGTAAAACATGGAGGCAAACCTGACATTGCGTCCTGAACAGACTGCTAGGTTGAGGGGATACAACAGAAACCCTCACTGGAGGAGACAAGCAAGGCTTTATTTCATGGAAGGAGAAATTATAAACATTGCCATAGATCCCGAAGCCACCACACGCATATAAACACATACAAGGGAGTGAACGGATGTGTACATGTGGCTTTTAGATAGATACATATCAAACTAAACAAAATGTGCTATGTAAGTATATATGAAACACCCTTTATCTACAAGGCCTGTAAATCATAGAATCATAGAAACATAGAATACCCAAGTTGGGAGAGACCCCCCAGATCATCGAGTCCAACCATTCCTATCAAACACTAAACCATGTCCCTCAGCACCTTGTCCACCTGTGCCTTAAACACCTCCAGGGAAGGAGAATCAACCACCTCCCTGGGAAGCCTCTGCCACTGCCCAGTGATCCTTTCTGTGAAAATTTTTTTCCTTATGTCGAGCCTAAATCTCCCTTGGCAGAGCTTGAGGCCATTCCCTCTTGTCCTGTCCCCTGGCACTTGGGAGAAGAGGCCAGCTCCCTCCTCTCCACAATCTACTTTCAGGTAGTTGCAGAGAACAACGAGGTCTCCCCTCAGCCTCCTCTTCTCCAGGATAAACACCCCCAGCTCTCTCAGCCGTTCCTCATAAGGCCTGTTCTCTAGCCCCTTCACCAGCTTTGTTGCTCTTCTCTGGACTCGCTCCAGAGCCTCAACATCCTTCTTGTGGTGAAGGGCCCAGAACTGAACACAGGATTCAAGGAGCGGTCTCACCAGTATAGTTCTTCAAGCAACCAGCTCACTGTTCACGGCACATACCTGAAATGTCTGTGTTGCTTTATGGAAAAGATCCTGATGCTATTGTCTTGGCAGGGAGGTCTATGAAATAGCATGAAGTTACATACTCAGTGAATAAGAGTGGTATCTATAACAGCTGTGGCTGTCCTGAAACATGGACATCTATTAAAGAAGGGTATCATCATTTTTAACAGGTATCTTAGGTAGAAAAAGCCAATTCCCACACTCTTTTTCCTTGAGGATCACATTAAAAAAAAAGGTAAGTACACTAAAATATTATTTTAGGAAAAGTCTATTTTCTTTCAAAGAAAGGCAACTGTTACTGGAATCTTTCTCAGCAGAGAAGTTCCAGCCACTTCAGAATGACTGCGGTTAAACATTTCTGCAATACTATGGTTAGATGTATCAAAACACCTAAATTCAGTTTCACAGATTGCTAATGCTTCAAATTGCCAACACAGGCAGCTTTCCATGACACCTACCTGCTTTTATACATGTACAGATCTTCCGCTGGCAAATACATAGTACCTGAAATTGCATTACAGGCTGAAATTATATCAACTGTTTAACTTAGCCCTGTGCAGTAAAGCAATATTTGCTGCTAGTTCTAACACACGCCCTGTAAGAAGTACATTTTTACAATATATCCTTTAGTGTCTACAACTTTTAATAGACATTGCAAACAAGTACAGACAAACACTGTGACACCTGAGTTCTTCATTAGAACAAATACTGGTCTGTGCAGTTTTTCTTTTGTGTATAGAAGGTAAAGCATCAGATAGTTTCAGAAAGTCAATTAAAAAGAGAGACAGTGCATCTTAATCACAGTGCTTTTCCTATCTATTTTTTCCAGTAGTTACTTAAAACCACTAACTTGAAATCAGTCACGCACTGTCTTCAGAAGTTCACTCAATCAAAGGGCCAAGCTCTGAGTAATCAAAGATCTTAAATCACTGGAGCTCCCACCATCAGCCACAGGAGGATTAAAAATCCAGTAGCCAGAATTCAATTCTTCGATCTTGTGAGCACCAGCGCATTATGAGAAGTCCCTAAAGCCCTAGATCACAGCCCAGCCTTGCCTACTGTGGAGCTAAGTGGAAACTGTCTTTAATTCCTTAGGAGATCGTATCTTGTCAGATGAAAATAGATATTGGCCTCTGTGTGTAGGATGATTAGAAGAATGGAAGAGGATTAAACAAGATGCAAGGGGAAAGGCTCAGAGTGGCTCATTTACATGGTATTACTGCTGACAGATAGGTGTTAACAGAAAAGAGCAACCTACAGGCAAAACTGTATCTGAAGTAAAGCTGTATTTATTTACTCAAGTTATAAAGGGATTAAGTCCTGTTTATTTTACCACATCCAGCACTGTTTTATCTATTAAGCACTTTGATGCTTACTCAATTGTTCTGTGTCATGCATTGTACAGCTGTTTGGGCATGTGTTTATCTTCATTTAAAACAGAAGCTTTTAAATGTTTCAAAAATAAAATACAGAGGCTAATGGTAAGTTAAACATTCATGGCTGTCTTCTTGTCTTCCAAAATGGAGACATTTTTAAAGCAGACAATGGGAAAAGTAAAAAGCACATTTATTTGTGTACTTTGTAGATTTCCGAGAGGAAGAACCATGTACCAGAGAGTACATGTCACAATACACAGACATGTGAATACAAGGGCAGTGTCACTGACACAAAATCATTGTATTTCTAGTTATTTCTAATTATTTTTTAAAAGCTTTAATTAGGCAGAAAAATTATTTAGAAAAAAATCCATCCAATCCAAACACATCGGTCTTTCTGGGAATCAGTGAGTTTTTTCAAAAGCCAGGTTAACATCTCATAAAGTAGCTACCATTTTACCTTGAAGCCCTCCCAGGTGACCCAGTTCTCAGGGGACTACAGAAAATTTCCTTGCTCTGCCAGAACACCAGATATTTGTAAGACCCAGTTGCAGTGCTCCTTAACTGCTCTTATACTCTTAGCTACCTTATTTATAATCCCAAATTTACACATGATACTTAATATCTTCTGGGAACTGCAGAGATAACTGTACCACTTAGCTTGCCCTTCCCTACATGTGCTCCATCAGACCTACAGTCTTTTTCCTCTCTTCTTCTCTTCCTGCTCATTGCAATAATAACACTTTCCAAACATTTGTGTCACAGCCCAAACCTAGCCAATGTATTTTGCATGAAGTGTAGTGAGAGTAGTGAGAAGAGGAGCCGATGAAGAAAGACAGAGGCACAGAGAATCTTCAGAGTTACATTTTCCAGTCTCATTGTTGTTACGAGTTTCCCTATGTTCATGGTCTTCACAAGGAAACATTTACAAAGCCATAATGACTCACTCAAGTACAACCACACTCATTAATCCTGTCAGGAACATCAGGAGTGTTGTCTTCTGATGTTAAGTTTTCTGGTTCCACACAGGACAGAACTGAAGTCCTAAGAGAACGTGGAAATAGGCTCCTACATGGGATTATTTCAACAGAGGAAAAAAAGGAGCAAGTAAAAGACAACGGAAAACAGCTTCTGTCCCAAATTGTACAAGAAATAGTAATGTTTTCCCACAACCTGAACACTCAGCTCCCTGTAAAACCACAGCTAATAAGACTTTCCATTGTACCCTAGATCCACTATAACAGGTCTGGTCCAGATTAAATAGAAACAAAGCTAAGTACTTGGTAGAAAAATCTTCTGTGTATTGTCAGGAAAAGGCTTTACTTCTTTTATTATTATGGAAGCTCACTCTTCTTTGTGGAAGTATTATTATTCGTAGGAGGCTATCTGTGCCATGATTGCCAGTAAAACTGTGCAAACATTTATGAAGCCAAGCCCCACACCCCAGAAAGCAAGCAAGCAAATAAACAATAGCCCCCCCCCCTAAAAAAAACCAGAAAAAACCCAAAAACAAAAAAACAACCCAAACCACAACCAAACAGACAAATAGATTGAAGATATAAGTAACAGATTCAGTCTCGCCTCAGGAAAGCACTCAGGAGCCAGGTCAGGCAGGGCAATTAACCCCCTGTAGATACAAGGGTCTAACAGCACATCTGTAGCTGGATTCTTATCTCCATGTTCATCACAATTAGGTCCTCCTTCCAGTCACCTGAGCTATCCCCAGCTCTCTCGATGTGCTCCTCAAGCCTCCCAAGCACTTTTAGCAGCAATGTTCTCAACCATTCCTGCAGTTGACCTACTTACACTTGACTTTGAAATATAGTGTGACCCTGACACTGCTGAAGATATTTTCTCTCTGTAGTGCAATTCCTTGTATTCTCCTACAAGATCAGACTCTGCCATTAATACTTTAGATGTGAATACTGGCCCTGTTACATCAGGTGCACTATAATGCACAAAGGAAACAAGATTAAAGTAAACAAGATTCCCAGGCATTAAATAATAATAAAAGAATACAGAGACTTTAAATAGCCTTTTTATAGGGCTCCGATGCCTCTTAAAATAAATAGGTCAGCGTTGATAAAAAGACTGGGCTCTGATTTTATCCTTCTGCATTTTCAGAACGCTTTCCAGCATCCAAGCAAAATATGAAGAAAAACCACAGGTGTATCTCTTCATGCTTCTCTAGCCTTAGTATTGATATTAATGCCAACAAAATTAGTAATTTGACAATTAGTTTTCCACTTACCTGAAAAGACATGAAAGGCAGAAAGAAAGTATTTTAACTAGATTATAATGTGGCTGTGACAAGTCAGGTTCCTGTCATGTTATAGCCTTCCAACTTTAACATTTTCATGTCTGCTTGGCAGGTTATTAAAATAAATGAGGGTGTGTTGGACTGCTGTTGCACTTTTCTCTAATGGGAGTTCAGGAATTTGCAAGCCGCTACCGTAAATTGACCGATTGTGAAGTCTGAAAGAAGTTGGCTAAAGTGGACAATTAGGAGCATTTCTCCACAGCTGAGTGAAATATTCCTTGTTATTTTAATAATTCAAGCACAGGCTAATTTTCGGAGGCTGAGTTTGTCAAGATAATGTGCCTTGTGCTTGTCTGCTTGTCATTTTTAACTCAATCCCACATGTTACAGGTGCAGTCTAGCTTACAAAACAGGCAAATCATTCACAGTGGAATTTGCATAAGGAATATAGATATATTGTACTAAGGAAAAACAGTCCAAGAAGTCAACAGATAGCTGTGATAGGAATGCACATGATGGTAAAACTTCTGATGTTTGATAGCTGTTGTATCCCACTTTATGCTGATATAATTAAAGGTCTTATTTGGCAGTATGCAAACACAAATACGTATAATGTAAAGCATCATGTAGATTTCTTCGTAAAGAGAGATTGTAAGGCCACAGGAATCCCATGTGGCATGCAGATATACTGGGTAGACACAGTTCCTTTTTTCAACTAAAACATCTCAATGTTAAAAATGTGGAACATGCAGGGAATAGTCACATCCTTCAACAGAAAGAGTGAAGTCTTCTTCATAAAAGATGAGCAGCTTCTACAGAGATTATTATAACCTGTTTCTGAAGAAAAAGGCTACACTACTAAGCCAGAATTTTGAAACCCCTGATTTTCTTTTCTCCTCTGTGTCACTTACCAGTTGCTTATGTGAGAAGCAGGGAGAATGTCATTCTTACCATGCATTTTTCTCTCATTTTCTCAAGCTGGATTCCTGGTCTACCCAAACACATATAGAAGCGTGTGTTCAGACGCAAACCAGCTGAGAAATTCTTTAACTTGCTGCAGGGTCCCCTGCAGATTTAAGATTTTGCTATGAGCCAGGAGAATTCCTCCCAAGATAAAACAATTGCAAACTTGAAGTGGGTGAAGCATTTCTAGGATAGTTTCTTGAACGTAAGCTCAGACTTCTAAAATGGAGACAGTAGGAACTATGTCATCCTAAGGAACATCTGCAGCAGCCTAAGGAAAGGCACTGTGTACTTTTCCCTGACATGCCTCACTAGCTTCATAAACCCAGAAGCCGAATACAATGGCCATCAGGAATAGACATCCAGGGAAGAAACATTGTACTCATGAAAGTACAGTTAGATGTTTACAGAGGGTAAAGAATTCCAAATTAATTGTGGAGGCTGGGCAATAACTGCTTCTTAGTCTTCTCTACCACAGGTATATAAACACAGACACACACACACGTCTATAACTGTATTTGTATCTAGTTATATATTTCTGTATTTATAAGAATATATATTTTTATATAGGCATTTATCTCTTTTAATGTGTAGGCAAATTCAATTCATAGAATCATAGAATAACCACGTTGGAAGAGACCCACCGGATCATCAAGTCCAACCATTCCTATCAGACACTAAACCATGTCCCTCAGCACCTCGTCCACCCGTTTCTTAAACACCTCCAGGGAAGGTGAATCAACCATCTTCCTGAATTCACTACTGTTGTTTTATCAACCAGATTTCTCCTTTAAGATCACAGAAAAAGGCTCTTTGCTAGAAGAAAACACAACATACCACTCTGATCTCACCAGTCAAAAGGGTCATGATACCACCTGATCTCTGGTATTGCCATCACTGTGGTAAATTCAAGTAGCACTGAAGCAATACTACCACCTTCTACTATGAAATAAAATGGAAGGTAATTTTATTACCCGGGTTGAGAGATGAAGGATATGGATCCCCAGTGGCAACAAAGCAAAGCCCATTAAAACGTTAAGGACCGTGAAAGGTCTGGTGGAGAGAGAGCACGCTTACACTTAACAGTGATGTGGTATGAAAGCTTAAAATAATGCACTATGAGTGCTCTTGTTCTCAGGCCATTCCTAGAAATATTCTAAATCATCAAGAACAATCTGAATTACAATATTTGCATGCAAGCCAGGCTATCCATGTGTGAACATGAGCATTTGTCATATATTATTAATTTCTGGTAGCATTTTGAAAGTTTCAGTCATTCAGTCAAGGCATGAACTCAGTCCTGGGTAGCTGAGGTGGCCACTCATTTGGCATGAGGAATGAACTGTTCAGAATGAACAGCTGAAGCAAACAGTTCAACGATTCACTTGCAAAGATTATTCACATAAAAATTGTTCGCCTAACAAAGCTTATCCATAAGTAAGGAACTTGCACCTAGCAATTTGCAAACAGAATTCGTGGAATTAATTACGTATTAGAGATTAGTCTGAACAGCTCTGATCTTCACACATGAGGAGTAAAAATCTGTATTTCAGACCTAAGACACTGATAAATAATGAAATAACAGAGATAAGGATTTGAAGTCTATGCACACTACCACTTTCCAAGAGTTTAACTCCAGAAGCTTCAGAAAGGGGACCAAAGCTACTGCATTAGGATTTGAGAGATGAAAAGTTTAACATACAAGTCTAAAACCACTCCCAGGGAACTTGCTGTCTCTGCAAGAAAACAATGAGCAGTAAGGGTAGCCAGCAAAACTCATCTCTGGTGAAGTAGAGCATGAAGCACCCAGAGATCAACACTGGATCAGAACCAACACAAATGTCAGACTTCCAGCTCAAAAGGTGCCTTCTACAGGGAATAAACCAAAGCTAACACAGCACAATATTACTGAGATGGCAAAAGAAATGCCAACAGTCTCATCGCTGCAACTATGATTCTACAGTATCTCAAGTTAAAAAATTAGAATCTTTACCAGGAAATGCAACAAAATGAGCAGAAAATACATGGAGTACGCTTGGTCCACAAAACAGACCAAAGGGAATCACCACTATCAGCAAGAAATTGAGACCAAATCCTAACCATAAACAATTCCACAACATATATAGCTTCAGGAACATATTCACAAAGACTGCTGCTCACCTATCTGTTTATATGTCTACTGTTGAGCCAATATCAGTTCATATATACTTTGTGTCTGTAATACTAGAGGGACTATCTTAATGCTTAGAGATGTGCAGCTGTTACTTTACAGAATAAGAGCACACTAGTGTGTATGAATGCAGATATTCCCAATATGTATGTGCAGATGTAATATATTAATGCAGAGGTAGTAAAGGCTCTTTTATAAACATAATCTTAAAATTAACGTCAAAGTAGGTTAAAATATTTGCATGTAAAACCAATTTTGAAACAGTGGATGTAAATTATGTGTTGTAAGTCTCAGTCTTGTTAATCTGCAGTTCTCTTTTGCAGAAGCATACAATTGTTTATACTTGCCTTTTATTACAATTATGTAGTTTCAGAACCCTGAATTTTCAGATAGAACAACAAATAAACTACATTTGTGTTCTCAAGCTTGCTTACTTTTTTTTATGCAGCATAATTACTAAACAATCCTGTTGTCTGGATTGTTGTTGCAGCTTCTCCAATATTTATTAAACAGAGACAGAAACTAGTTGAAACTCCCTCCTAGATGGAAGATGAGGTGACACCTCCTTCAAAAATTAATTTATGAGTATACATAGAGACAAACATAAGTCCAAATCCAATTCTACATTGTTACTCATAATAAGCCTGAACTATTTCAGACAGAACAAGCATCTGACATTTATAGACACATTTTAACATAAGCCACATAGTGTGACATAACCTTGTAGGTTTGTAACAGAAATGTTAAGGGTAACGATAAGACAGGTTAAAGAAACCTTGATATTTCTAAATATCCTTTAGAACTCCAACCTGCCAAGACACAAATGTGGACAAAAAGCATGAAAAAGCTTAAAGACTTCTGTAAGTCATTATTTATTATTAAAAATGATAGGTCCAGAGGAGGGTTACAAAGATGATCAGAGGGCTGGAGCACCTCTCATATCAGGACAGGCTGAGAGAGCTGGGTTTGTTCAGCCTGGAGAAGAGAATGCTCCAAGGAGACCTTATAGTGACCTTCCAGTATGTGAAGGGGCCTACAAAAAGCTGTGAAGGGACTGTTTACAAAGGCTTGTAGTGATAGGACTAGGGGGAGTGGCTATAAATTGGAGAGGGGCAGATTTAGACTTAGATATAAAGAGGAATTTCTTCATGATGAGGCTTCCCAGGGAAGTTGTGGCTGCCCCATCCCTGGAGGTGTTCAAGGTCAGGTTGGATGGGGCCTTGGGCAGCCTCGTCTAGGGGGACGTGTCTCTGCCCATCACATGGAGGTTGGAGCTAGATGACCTTTAAGGTCCCTTCCAACCCAAACTATTCTATGATTCTGTGATTCTATAGTATATGACCATATCAGTGTGCGTTCCTCAAATATATATGGCACTTGAAGCAACTTTGCAATAAAAAGGTTACATTCCTCAATGTATGAAATTTTATCTACCTCAGCCTATTGTAAAAATGGTTGTGTAGAACCTAGTAAGTGAGCCAGTGGAAAATACAGAAAGATGCTGAAATATATTTCACCCAACACTTCAAGGTGACCGCAAGTTGGTTTGGAATTGTCAAATCACTATCTGAACACAGCAAATAAGGCTAGTTGTGTCATCATATATTACACCATGATATACGTGGATGATAATTTGCAGTCATATTATTTTGCACTTATAAAAGTACACAAAATATACATAAAATTGCATATTAGCATTAGAAAGAACTTTTATACAATTAACTCTTCTCTTACTGTCTTTTCTCCTTCACGAAGCTCTTACAGAGAAACTTGCCCTTTACAGAAAAATTATAGTGATTAGTTCCAATAACTTGGACAGCTAAATAAATATTTACAGTATCAGAACATACAGTAAAAACTCATTTGCATGGACCTACGTGACCTCATATGGATTATCAGTTTTTGCAATTAGTGTGTAAACAAACAAAGAGGATTAAAAAAGTCAAGGATACTGCATCACCGAGTGTACTTTGTTCATTTATTTTGACAAACACAGTTTAATTTTAATTGCCAATAATAATGCTACCAATCATTTTATGGTTAAAGTATTATGGGATAGTTGATGAAAATAACATACTTGGAAAACACATTTCCAAGGTTACAACAGGGAGATAATTTCAAAATCAAATTTGACTTAACAATATCTATTTTCTCAAAGGAGTCTTTTCCCTTTACTTTCATCACAAAGTTTCATTACGTGTTTTAGTTTCAGTAAGCCACAACACATTTTTCCAGTTGTCAGGTTTTGAGGCAAAATAATATAATTCTTTTTTAAGTTCATACTTCCACATACTTTTTCCTTACATCACTGCTTTTTCAGTGTTTTCAAGGGTATCAGCTTAGTTGTGTAATCTTGGGCAAAGCAGATTCTCCATGCTTTGGCTTACCCATCTACAAAATCTGTGTAATACTTTGCTTGTGCAGAATTAGTATGATGTTTAATCAATCTTCAAAGAAGCACTCAGCTCCAGAATCCTAGTAGTGTGTGTGTAGGAAGTACCAACACATTTGATTCCCTATGTTTGCAGCATCAATAGAGTAGTAAATGGGAGTGTGATTCCATTTTCTAAAATGTAAAATTATTAATGAGTCACACTTTTCACATTTTAGAGGAAGAACATGCTATTATTTTGCCAAGTCAGAGCTGCCATTTCGCTAATGTAGCACTGAATATACTGGAAATGTATTATGATATAAATGCGGCTTTATAGTAGTTCTCCTGAGACAGAAAGACTATCAGATTTTTTTCAGTATGTTATATTTTATTTTTCCCTAGTGTGTAAAAATTTTATTGCTTAAGAACAGCACTTGCTATATGTCATCAAACTGTCTTTTTAATGTCTCCCTCTTCTGAGCTATGTTCCCTATGACCAATTTTGTTATCCAACTGCTAACACAGCAGCTGCTTAAATAACTATTAAAGATTAAATATTATCATTATTTCACAACACTTCCCAAAGCATATCAAATGCCAGATAAACTTTATAGCAAGATAGGGACTGTCTCTATTCTCAACTCTATTCCTCCACCATCCATGTGATGGGAAAAAGCATTCAGAAATGTTCCTAGTTGTGAAAGTAAACGTGCAATTGATCAGAATATATCCTTGTAACTAGAGGTCACAATTAGAAAGTCTGCAATGCTGTACTGCTTTACAGATACCATAGCAATTGTAGTGCAGATGCTTAATAAGCTTTTACATTTACATTACGCCACCATTGATGTTGTTTCTCCCTGCTAAAATATACCTCTTTAAATAAACTTCTTGGTTAATAATATTTTTTAAATGTCTTGTGTTGATCATTAGAGAACAGATTGGAAACTGAAGTAGCTGTGCCTAATTGAATAACTATTACTGCCCCGGTAATGGGACATGTGAAGCATTTTATCTGTTTTCTTTGCAGATTGTTAATTTAAATGGATAGCATGGTGATAAAACAGTTAGAGTTAATCAGCTGAGCAAAACTAGAAAGACAATGAAAGGATCATTTTACTGCTAACTCAGAAAACTACAGGTGTTTTAAAATGTAATAATTAATAATTAATAGAATTGATGATAAATTGATTTCTGACAAACTGGACATCATTCTACAGCTAATCCTCATAAAAGTCCCTGAATTTGTTCAGCATAATAGCCTGAAAAATTCTCATATTCTAATGAGAAAACTGAACGGTAGCAAAGGAAGCTTGTTTCCCTCAGTCTCCATACATGCAATGTGAAAACAACTTCAAGGTCCCTGTACAAGGCAGCAGCCCCGAATGCCTCTACTCTGAATCATAAAAACACAGAAATGTGTGTTATTTGGTTTCAGAATTAATTAATTAAAAGTGTCATTACCACCTACGTAAGGTTTCAGTTGCTCATGGACCCTTTAAAAAAAAAGTTGCCCTTTCAAATTGACAACACTAAATAGGTTTTTCTGGTACATGCTTTCTCAGACGTTAACAGAACAGTTTTTAGGGGCTTGGTTGTTAGGGTTTTTTCAGCAATACAAAATGAAATGTATACAGCTTAAAGGACTAGGACTGTGGCCTTATTGTATTTATTAATATAAACTTATCTGTAGTGTGACACCAGTTCCATTAAGGTTTGAAAAACTCTGGACATCTTATTTCTGTTCAGAAGCAGAAGGGAAGTAGAAGGGAACACTTCCATGACTCAACATTAACATCTGATTTTGTGAATTCAGAAGATGTCACTAAGCTCTCAGGGTGTTAGTTGCTCATTGAGATCAAGTCTTTGGGGACCTTTGTCTATGCACCCATCACAAACTATAACTCCAAGGTCTCCAGAGCTATTAGACATGTCCCCAAACAGCACTTCTACATCAGAAAGTATGGGAATCAAATGGAAAATTATATAGTTTTAACAGAATACCTCTTCAGACTGCACAATTCTTGAATTCTATTCACAGTACAACCACCACAGCAATATCCTGTCCATAACAGCTGTTCAACAAGTCGATGGAAAATTACTAACAAGCAATTTCACCCAAATTCTTGCCTCAAATTTGTTCACTTTGAAAGAGCAAGTCTCCTTAAAGTTGGCTTATTGTAATCTGATTACTCGGGCCTGTATAGCACAAAGGATTACAATCTGTAAACATGATTTCTAGGTTAACGTGTGGGACAAATCATTACACAAATACACTGGAATCAGTTGGACTGAACAGCAGTAATGGTCTGCTGAACCCTAATCAAGTTTACTAATAGTCTGGATTTTAGGCTAAATCAAATCACTATGTCTGAGCAGCTTTTACCCTGAACTCCGTGGACGTGTGCTGGAGGAGCTCCTATGCAGTCACCCACTTCAAATCATGAACAAACCTGGGATTGGTAGTTATCACTTTCATGGAATTCAATTTTAGGGCAAGGGACAATTTATACAAAACAAACCATGAATCGTCTATTAGCAATTTTGATGTTCCATACAATGTTCAGTAGCAGGTACGAGGATGAATCTTTAACGAAACTATGATCATAACAAATATTGTATCTCTTCAGAATCTGTGGGTAACAACAGCAGGGGATTTAGTGTTGTATGTTTTATAAAACTCTTCTCTATTTAGAGTAACAGAGAAAGAAAGAAAGAAAGTAGGATTCTGATTTTGTATAAAACTGCCAATTGGAAGAAGCAGCAAATACGTTAAGGTACAGAGACCAAAGATATTTATATACAGGTTTTTAAAGGAAGACATACTCACTGGGTCACTTAACCTGATAGAATGAGGACTACAACATGTAAAATCCCTTCTCCTGAGTCTTCTCAAGGTCAGAGATATGTTTAAAATAAACTACGAGGTGAGGAAAAGTAGAAGAGCAAATAAGTTGTACTTACCTGCGTTGTCAGCCTCCTTTGAACCAGCAGGCAGAACAGCCATGAACCAGCACAACCTCAGAACGCCACAGAGAAGCAGATGTCTTTGAAATGCCGCCTTCTTAAACATCTGTCTGGGCAAACGCATCTAGAGGGTTTCTCATCTCACCAGCCCTTTGCCAGTCTGACACTGACATAAAAATTGCCATTTCCATGAAAACGCCAGCCCTTATTCAGAAATGTATTTGAAGTCCCTATGAGCTCAGAGAATTCCACATTCATCACAGGCACGTTGTATCATGGAACTGGATTATGTTTTGGTTTTAAGCTGATATGTTTCCTCACTGATGTACTGTAATCATATGAGTGTATTGTTCTACTTTCCTAGTTGCAAACTATTTTTTATTTGGAGTAATTTTTAGGATTAGCAGCAAGAAAGGCAAATACCAGGTGAATTATTATTAAAAACAAAGTTATATTAGTACTTATAGGAAAAGTCGTGTCTACTGTGTTTAGGGACCACTCAAATATCTCTATTTAAGATTTCTTAGGATTTTATATTTATTGTCTTTGATATCTTTTATCAAAAAAATATTTATTTTTCTAATCCTCAGAATTTCACAGCAACAGGGAAAAATAAAACTCCTCAACAAGCACAGCCAGCTCCCACAGCATTCCTAACATCAGAGAGAGATCCCTGAATGAACTCGCCTGAACTCTGGCTTATGGTATGAGGATACAGACTGGTAGAATCACTCTGCAAGTCTCCATTAGAATGATACTTCAGAAAGTTGCAGAGGAAAGTGGGCTGTGGTCCCATTCCCATTCTTCTGCTCTGGTAGTGGACAAGGCTATATGGAGAACAAACCACTTGAATTTGCTAGGACCATCAGAGGAGTTACAATGAATTGGTGGGATTACTCCCACCTTCAAGAGAGAAGGAAGAGCTCACTGTCAGTTTTCTCTAAGGTGAAGAGAACTTAAGAAAACTTGGCTCTTCCAGCCATAACAGGGCTCCAAGATAATGCATCTTTCAACTTAAAATGTTAATATTCTCATAGAAAACTCCACAATTGCATAAAAAATTATTCTGCCTTCAAATACAAAATAAAAACTTCTTATTTCCTTGTTCATGCTGTGGCACGTGATCAGTCTAGCTACTTGCATTCTTGAGGGTATAGATGACCTTAGCAATAAACAAATTCTGTAGAGCAAAAGCACCTCCTCACTAAGAAGTAATATGTAATAACCACTGAACAGCTTGAGAAGATTCATCATGAGTCATGCCTAACGTTACATGGTACAGGTCACTCTGAATAAAAAGAAAGTTTAATTCGTAAATTTAAAACTCCTCTGGTCCTGTGTTGATGTCCCTTTTCCATTATTCCACAAGTCACAGAATGAAAACAACAATGTGATGTTTTGACCTCTTGGGTCATATTCAAGCCTGCACAGAAATATAGCTCTTCTTGATGTTGAAATGTTTTCTGGTATCAGTGGCTTCTCAGAGTTAAGCATCAAATACTGCCATGCTACCTCCCTCCTGCACCCATGCAGCACTTGACAATACAAAATTCTGCTCATCCCGATATGAAAACCATGTAAGCATGAAGCTATCAAACAAGTGCTGAGCACTCCAGATCTTCTTTCAGATCCAGCTGCTCCACACATCTGTCTGTAATTACCAAGCTAACACTTATTTATGCTTTGTCCTCAAGCAGACTTTCTGTTCCAGGCTTCCTCAGTACCCATATTACCACTCCACTGAATGCTGAATTATCAGAGGATAAGCAGGAAGCAAAACTGTTCTGGTTGCTTACTGCAGGGGAGAGATGGAGAAAGAGCAGGAAATCAGAACATTCAACAACAGCGTGTTTAGACAGCTTCTCCTCTGAAAAATATCAAAACCTAAAGGAGGAAGGAAAGATCAATTCCCTCCCTGGGAAGCAGAGAAACTATAGAAGTGCTGAGGAAAAGAATGGTGATGGGTTTAGGCCACATGGCCTGTGAAGACAGGTGAAAGTAATTGTATTTTCCCAGCCTTGGAAAAACATACAGAATCTCTAAAAATGTTGCAAAATTTGTAGTAAAATATAAGACAATCAGCACTTTCATATTCAGTGAGAGGGACACAAAAAGCAACAGCTTCAATGGTAGAAGATGACACTCAGATTAGCTCTCAGGCAAAATTTTAAGAACTGCTCCACTCCAAGCAATTTGCCTGGGAAGTTGCAGAATTAAATCTTTTAAAGAAAATGTTATACAGGTAGCTGTAAGAGCTGGGTTAGGTATATTTATGTATGAATAGAAAGGCACTAGTTGACCTTTTTGCAGTGATGGCCAAGTGGCACCACTATGAACATTATTATGTGCTTCATAAATGATTTAGGACCCTGAGTACAGACTGCAAGGTGGGGAAAAGGTCTGGCACAGCCCAAAGACCAGCCTCCATGGTCCTTGGTTCAGGGCTCAAGAGGGTCTTAAAGGAAGGGGACCCAGGAGGTGAGGGTGATAGCAAGGCAAGTAGAGGCTTCAGTAGCAAGGAAGCATACCTGCAGCACCTAAACAAGAAGAGCAAAGCAGGTTTAGTGGCAGCAGCCAGGTTGAGCAATAGTCAGTTGGCCAAGTCTGTAATGCCAAGGCAGGTCTGCAGACAAATCAGGGACTTAAGTCCATGAGTCAGTGCCTGACCAAGACCAAGCATAGCTTCAGTAAAGGTCAGGAATCAGCAACAGGTTTGAGTTTAAATAGAGCACTCAAGCAAAGTGGGAACAAATGCCAACAAGACTTCTCATAGCTCTTTCTCACGCAGCTTCTTTCACAGCAGTTGGATCCAAGGCCATGCAGCTGCACCATATCAGCACTGACCTTGAGCCTAGGCTGCCAAACCTGCAGAATCACACTGCCTGTAGCACTGCATGGGGTTGTTATCCCAAGTGCAAGGTTCTGTACTTAGTCTTGTTAAATCTCACCCCATTGGTCTCAGCCTGTTCAGACCTTTCTGTAGAGCCTCCCTATCCTCAAGCAGATCATCACTTCCTCACAGATTAGTGTAATCCAAGAATTTACTAAGGGTACTTTCAATCCTTTCATCCAGTTCACTGATAAATATATCGAGCAGAACTGGACCCACCTCTGAGCACCGGGGACACTACTTGTGACTGGCCTCCAGCTGGATTTAGTTCCATTTACCACAACTCTTCAGACCCAGCCATGTGTCCAGTTTTTCACCCAGCAGAGGGTTTGCCTGTCCAGGCCAGCGAAAGCCAGTTTCTTAAGCAGAATGTTGTGAGAAGTGGTGTCAAAAGCTTTACCAAAGTCCAAAAGGGAGTGAGTGCACTCAGAGACCAGACAAATATTTAGGAAATGACATGAAAATCCATGCTGCATTCATTTACCTTTATTTAGTAGGTACCTTCTAATATTTGTTGCTGTTTATAAATATTACCTGAGAAGTCCAACTCTGGCATAAATAACATTTTCAGTTGCTCCTTGAAGGGCACATTTCCAAGTTGAAACAACTCGTCCAGCATAATAAAATAAAATCCTGGAACATGCCTGGATAATACAATTATACTAAAAATTTTGTCTTCTTGGAATGAATACACCTACAAATAGGTAGAAAGTTACAGCAAATTAATATA
Source organism: Coccyzus lansbergi (assembly GCA_033558105.1). Lineage (NCBI taxonomy): Eukaryota > Metazoa > Chordata > Aves > Cuculiformes > Coccyzidae > Coccyzus > Coccyzus lansbergi. Next base: position 659,210 of record JAUMJK010000166.1, read on the forward strand.
AATGTTTGTATCACTGATGGTAATTTCAATGTGTTCAAATGTTGATATTGTTTCCATAAGCTAAATTTTGTTAAATAGGTCCATTTTGCATATTTTTTTTCTAATTGCAGTATCATAAAAATTAAGAGAACTGAGTTTTTCACACATTCTTATTGACAGTATAAATGGAAATACTTGAGAGTGTGCCATCTGTTGAGTAAAAATCATAATGTAAATGTAATTAAAATTGTATTACTAATTAGTATCAGTGCACCAAATATCCCTCTTTAAAAAAGCTTCATATATTTCAAAGCTATACTATTACAGAAGCAGAATACCCAGATTCCATCCAGGGATCAACTATATCCCTTTACAGTAGGTATTTCACCTGACCTTCTAATCTAAAGCTTGTTCTTGCTACTTTACAGTCACCTTTTCTTCAAGCCAACTTGTCAAACACATGGGTCACATTTTCCAAATGCCAACAGTAATCTGAAGTACGATCACCCAGAATGCCTTATCTTCAGGAAAGCAAGAGGTGGGGTCATTCTTTTCTGCTAAGAAAACAGAAATAAGTGTTCAACATGACAAGCCTCAGATCTCTGAGACTCAGCTAGCCATGCAAAGCTTCATTTATTAGAACCCACAACTCCCCATCAGCATGGATTCCTCTCTCCTTTTGAAGAAAAACTACCTGCCAGATTGAACTGCCATGCAGAGCCTGGGTTTCCCCACAAACTACCTCTAGAGAAAGGAGCTTTTCCCTATGGTTGCCATGCTCCCACCCTGAAGTACTTTTCTAAAGTCTCAACAGAAGGGTCAGCAGTGGCCTGATCATAGAATGGTGAGAAAAACTAATAGCAACTGCAGTACCAGGCATCGCTTTAACTGTAAGGTGGCTCCAACACTGCAGAAATCAATGGCCAAAGATCCAGAACAGGAGTTTAGTTGTACAATGGCTCAATCTTTTCATTTTCATAATAAATGCGAGCAGCTCTCCACTGTGTTTAGCTCAAGTATTGCAAATTTAATATTTTATCTGTTGGATAAGACGGTGATTTTCAGAGCTATTCTAGGTATACGATGGACATGATGCTACTTCTGTATTTACATTCTATCTGTCCAACATCAGTCTTTACCTAAACTGGAACATATATGAGAAATTGTACTACCTGTGGTAACTCTTATCAAATCATTGAATATATACAATATATGCAACTGAATCTTTTAACTATTCTACCATAGAGTGTATAATTTGATTAATTAAGTCAGGTTTGTAGATGCTTAAAATGATGGAACTCGCAAAATTACAATGACTTGCAATGTTTTAAGAACACATCAAAAATAAACCTAAAACTTGGTGATAAATTAGACAGAGTGTTGTGTTAATCAATCACTTTACAATTCATCCTCTCCCTTTTTTTTTAAACCAGAGCCCAGAGTAGTTTTGAATACTTTAGCATATTTCTATAAAAGGCCCTTGCATTATTAAGTGCATTCTAGAAGCAATGAGTGACTCAAAAAAAGGCTCAGAGGTGTGAGATCACAGGTTTATGGGGAAACAACATCTTGAGACAAAACAGTGACTTGACCAAAAGCACTGACAAAAAAATAAGGGCAAACTGGGAACTTTCCCTCTGGACTTGAAATGTGACAGCATTTTATATCATATATTAAATAATTTTCATCCGCTTCTCAACTAAATGCTTTTCTAAAGAAATAAGAAGTGTAAGAGTTTTTTCACGTTGAGATCCTTCCTTGCAGATCCCTGACTCCAGTTCTTCCCTTCTTTGCTAGCAAAACATATTTTCTTAAAAACTTATTGAAATGTTTCCTCTGGTTCTTTTTGTATAAAAAGACATGCAAGATACATTTGTTTCATGAAAGTTACAAGTAGGTAAGAATTTAACAATTAATAGTATGTTTTCCATACTAGTAGTGCCAATTATATGCTGTTTAAGCTTATTATCTAATTGCATGCTAGTGCTGGCTTCAGAGATGGCATGACATTAAGTCAGAGTTGTGCTGCATTCCCCAGCAGTGGAATATTCAATTATTTGTTCTGACTCATGTAATTCCCTGTATTCCAAGCTTGTTAATGTCATTACAGGGCTGAAATAAAGTGATTACTCTAAATGAGTATTTATCCGATAGGCAATGCAATTCCTGCCCCCTCCAGCTGACAACAGATGATTGCAAGTGTTCTTCTCTACTCCCTCACCTGCACCTCCCCCTCCTTCCCCTGTCAGGGAGGAAACTATAACATTGTGGTGCTCTGTGAAATACTGTCAGATGGTGTAAAATGTATATAATAAAATAAAAAGAAGCACAACCTTCCCCGGCAGAGCTAAAGCTAATGACCACTGCTTCCACTCCCAGTCAGTGATGACAGGTTGAACTAACTGATAATGGCATGCCTGCTGTTGAGCTGGCCACTTATGTTATTTCTCTTGACATGGTTCTGGGGAAGGCCTAATTTTTCTGACATTTGACCATGCAAATTTGAGTCCTGATACATTATTCTGCATTTACATCCTCCCAGTGTTGCTGTTTAAAATGTGCTACAAGCTCCTTGAGCTCAGCTAATAAAGGCCACAGAATGAAAGAAAGTTAAATATGAATGTAAGAGGAGACCTAAATGAAGGGCTAGCTTGTACATCTCAGAGATGACCTTCTGGAAATGAGCAAGTGGAAAATCCTTTTTAAAGCAAATGGTAAGAAGTGTAACATTGATTTCCTTTTTTTTTTTCTTTAAAAAAATTTTTAAAGATTCTAAAATATTCACAAAAAGGAAAACATTAAGTTTTACATAGGCATTTCGTCAGTCAGCAATTCAGCTGAGTGTATTTTAAGCCCAGGTTCCATTAATCACTCTTAGTAGTACACCTTTCCCAAAGAGCCAGAAATTCATAGTGCTTCATTAAATATAAGGAAAAAATATGGCTTGCTCTCTCTCTCTAGCTTTCTTTTCACTTGCTCTTAAATTTTTCACATTGTTGAAGTCCAAATGTATCACCTGAGAGCAAACTCAACTTTTTTCCATGTCTTAATATTAATTTAAATAAATTTACTGCTTATGAACAGCAGTAGCATGACAGCTCTGAGAAAAACATATCTCTTTTTAGCTACAGAGTGGGTGCAGGCTGGACCTGTGGCTCCTCAACTAAGGCTTTTACATCAAATCTGAATGGGTCTTGTACAGGGAGAGGCCAGTATTGCACGGGTCTTTTATATATCTGGAGTCAGGGAAGTTATGGTAAAACTTTTTATCCCAGGCTTTTCTCTGTTGCCTTCTCTCTTATTGACTCTGTATATTACCATGAACCTCTCAGTGCATAAGTCAATATCCACTGAAGTCGATAGAAATTTTTCTGACTTACGTGCTTTGCTTCACTCTCACATAAGAACTCTGATAATGAGATGGCTGCAAGCAGCTCTCAGTGTCCAGCAAGCACTTAGCACCTGGAACGTATCAGACTTCCCCCAGTCAATCACCCTGGAAAATAATATGTTTTATAGAGCATAAATCAGCACCTGTCCTGGTTTCAGCTGAGATAGAGCTAATTTTCTTCCTAGTAGCTGGTTTAGCACTGCATTTTAGATTTAGTGTGAGAAGAATGATGATAACACATATTGGTTTAAGTTGTCGCTTGGTAATGTTTATGCTCAGCTGGGATAAATTAATTTTCTTCCCTTCAGCTGTTGTTTTTCTAGATTTATTATGAGGAGAATGTGGAAATACACCAATGTTTATAGCTGTTGCTAGGAGATGAAGGACTTTTCCAGCTTCCCATGTTTTGCAGGTGCACACAAGAAGCTGGGAGAGGACATATCTTGGACAGTTGATTGAGACTGGCCAAAGAAATAGTTGCACACCATAAATACCATACTCACTAAAAAGCAGCAAGTTTGCCAGGGATGGACCCTGCTCTCAGCAGCCCCTGCTCTCGATGGTTCTGCTTTTAGTTCCCTTGCTCTCAGTGCCCAGCACTTGGTGCTCCATATTCGGTTCTGGATTCTGTGATCCCTGCCTCTTGGTATCCCTACCCTTCCAGAGAACAGCAACGAAGCTGGGGAAGGGGCTGGAGAACAAGCCTTATGAGGAATAGCTCAGAGAGCTGGGGGTGTTTAGCCTGGAGAAGAGGAGGCTGAGGGGAGACCTCATTGTTCTCTACAACTACCTGAAAGGAGGCTGTGGAGAGGAGGGAGCTGGGCTCTTCTCCCAAGTGACAGGGGACAGGTCAAGAGGGAATGGCCTCAAGCTCCATCAGGGGAGGTTTAGGCTAGACATTAGGAAAATATTTTTCACAGAAAGGATCATTGGGTATTGGAACAGGCTGCCCCAGGGAGGTGGCTGAGTCACCATCCCTAGCGGTATTTAAGGGATGGGTGGACAAGGTGCTGAGGGACATGGTTTAGTGTTTGTTAGGAATGGTTGGACTCGATGATCCAGTGGGTCTCTTCCAACCTGGTTATTCTATGATTCAATGAGACAGTGACAGAGTGGCTGCCTACTGCTTAGCTGCCAGCTAAGGGATAAACTAGGACAGCACTTCTAAGCACAAATAAACCAGCAATCTACCATGTATGAAAACTCTTTAATCACTGTGCAATCTGGACCTCCAAGAAAACAATACAATCTAAAGATACTGTAGCTTGTTCTTCTATGATACTCATTTATACTTTCATCACTTTTATTGCAAGTTCCTCTGATTTCACCTGTCTTTGCCACCAACTAAAACTCTGTAACACAAAAAGAAAACCACAGTTCACATGATATCAGTACTTTTTAGATAGAAAACTTGAAGATGTTAATATGGAAATGTATCTCATTGCAATGACATTATAATATATCATACTGTTACCAGCTTAGGATTTTATGATATAAACAGAGCAAAGTAACACCAAACTACTTATTCCATTTTCTTTTTATTTCTCATATCCACTACTATCAAGACCCAGTTTTCAAAATCTGTTTTTGACGGAATGTTAAATGTATAACCTAAATTTATCTCAGACTTACCAACAATGGGAAAAAAACAGTGATCATATATAAGCTCACTGATCTTTTAATTATGAAGGTACTTACTCCAGTTTTTAAAGAAGTGCTTCTTTTGCAAGACCAACACCAGTGACAACTTATCAGTCATCTTCTAGGCATACTGAGGGGAAGGAACATGAATGATTTCCTTACTTTAAATAGGTGGTCCCTTCAGAAGATTCAGTCAATTCACACATATATCTGACTGTTAACCCTTAGCATATGTCCCCTCCTTCGAATAGCTCCATGAGAAGGAAGCCATTTGCTCTATCTGTTCCCCAAGACTAAGGCAGAGCAAGTCACCATCCTCTTCTGTACCTGTGGCTTACACAATCAACATGGAAATGCCTTGCCTTGTGGAGAAGATAACTAGCAGACAAGCCCCCAAACTACACAAAAAAGAAGAACACAGCAGTCCAAATAACTGTCTGCACATTCTTTTTTACCAAAGTGTTTCTACTTCTCCTATGATAACTGCTGTTCTTATAGTGTTTCTTCAAGCTGCCTAGAATAACCCAGTTTTTCCTTCCCTCCATTTTTAAAGAAACCTAATGAAAAATAAGTGGCGCTGTATTGACCAGAATTTGCAAATTCATTTAACAGAAACAAACCAAACTAGAAACAAATTGGAGTATGCATTCTCTGTGCTAGATAATGTTGTGAGTGTAAATCAAGGGAGGATGCTAATGATATTAGAACAGCCAATAAACTAACTCAGAAATCAATTAGATTACTACCAGAAAGCCTCCACTCAAGCAAGTAGCAATGTCTCTAGTTGGTCAGGAAGTGGCAGTAATGGCACCAACATCTTAAAATATTCTGTCATTTTTCTTATTTGCACAACTGTCTAAAATATGTTCTTATCCTGCTAAAGCATGAATCATCTTGAAAATCTCCACACCTTAAGCGCTGTTTCATCCTGCAGCAGCTGAGGCTGCTGAAGAAGCCATGTGAAACAGCTGGCTATGCAATATCCTATCAGCAATTACTTCACTTAAAGAACAGAGGATATAATCTAAGGTACATACTCTAAATCAAATAGTATTTCCCTCCACAACACTTTAATTCCGTGAGGAAAGATACCTGACATACTATTTGAACATCCATGTTTGCTACCCATGCTACAATTCTTACAATGACTCTGTAGACATGAAAAGTCCAAAATTTGCTTTGTAATTCCCTTTTGAAAACTCAACAAACACCTGCAACATTTGCTTTGCTAAAAGGAAATCACAGAGAGAAGGTCAAGGGATTCATCACCAGTCTGTTTTTGTAATCCAGTTAAAAAAACCCCAAACAATGAATCCAGTAATATAGAAAACAAAAGATCTCAGGAAAACAGCCACCAGATTTTCAAAGAAATATGGTGCAGACAGTTTTTAAACACTGCAGAAAGTGTTTGTCTCAGGGAAAGAAAGATCCAAAAGCACAGTGGCATGAGTGGAAACTGGAAAAGAATAAAGGTTTATAGCCAAAGCTATAAACACCTTGAAGATCATGATTTCTCCTCTTTTACTATAGGAAATAATTCCACTGAGTGCTAATGCTGCTCATTAGCTATTTAGTTAGAAAGGCTCATATCCAGCAATGCAAGCTCAAGGGTTTCTATACCTACCCAAGCTGCCTCCATTTCACTAGAAACATTTCTCAACTAAGCATTTCCCAGGGACATGAGGAACTAAAATAAATGCTAAGAGACAACAACAGAATGGGATTGTATCAGTCACTTAGTGGACAGCAAAAACACGAGAGTTACTATTCAGTTTCAAACATATAAGGCCCCATCTCAAGGTCAGCTTATTACACCTCTCCTATAACTAGAAAAGTTAGATTTGCAAACAACCTACAGTTCCAATCTAATTTATACGACATATAACAGCACTGCACAAATTGTATGGGCTGACTGTCTTCTCACAGATTCAATTTAGCCTATTTCTACAGCAAATCATTTCAAATATTAGCATTTTCCTGTTTATATTCCAGCAAAATAACAAATTTTGCAGCCCTATTGAGTAATAGCTACCTACTACATGATTCATCACCTTTTTTCAAGTGAAAGTGACTTCATGGTGAGTAATACTAATATTGTCCATATTTATGCATTAAATACATGCATATATACTACTGCCCTCTGCAGAATGGAATTAGGCTACCCACAAACCTGCAATATCCTTTCAAGGCAGGGTATATTTCTAAAATTTATATAAAAGATTTAGAGGCATTCGACTGCTATCTATGTACTCACATAACTCAAAGCACACATTTCACCCTTTCCTCAGTTAGGACCATGTTTAATGAAATCACATTACATCCAATCAGATTTTCACATTGCGATTGAGAAGTATTTAGCCAGCAGCTGTATCTTTAAAAACAAATCAGAATTACTGACCAGTTATTAAAACATCAGTAAAACTCCTAAACTGGGACCTCTAATGATGAGTAGAATTTAAGGGTTATTACAAGGATTTCAAATAAACTCATAACACTCACAGATAAGTGAGCAGTAAGGCTTAGCTTTCTACTTAGTCAGGTTATCAACAACAAAATCAGAATAACAAGTTCAGTTAAATGCCTAAAAAGAGAAAACTGGCCTATGCAGAGGAAGCAGGTAGATCCCTTCTGAAGACCTCTATTTCTCAAAATCCCATCTCTTTACAAGATTAATACAGGATTAATATCGGTGCAGCTGTATTTTTGTCACTTAAGCTAACCAGAAATATTCTGCTTCTACATGACATTACCTTAATGCTGGCTAAGTATAACTCGCCATGCTCTGGGGTTATTTGCTCTTGCAATTTTAGCTTGCGTTCATACTTTGTCCCAAGCAATAAATAAAAAAACCCCATACTGACTAAAATAACTTCTGGCAGAGCCATTTTGATCTTGCCTGCCCCTTCTTGCTATTTCTGCCACCTTTGCAGTTTTCGTACTAATATATATATAACCTCGATTAAGCAATCGAGTTAGGCAATACGCTTTCTGCCCTATTAGGCCTTGTGCTCTGTTAAACTACAGGTTTTATGCTTAGGTTACTGAAGTAGTCTGAATTTTCCATTTTTTCAGAATATCTATAAAGTAGCAGTAAGTTTGAAGAGGAGAAGCATCATCAACATACTATGATTCTATGAAGACAACAAAGTAACAGCAAGAAACTGGGCAGAAAAGACCAGGCAAATGACCTGGAAGAGTGAAAATGCATTCCCTACAGGGAAGCTACAGTGACACAAAATGGAAAGGATGTGGCAATAAGGAAAAAAATAATAAACTCTGCAATCACCTGGAAACATGGCTTGGCACTGTGGAGGGATATACTCTCCCATTTCTTCATATAAAATTCTGTCCAGTTCTCCCTGCCCTTGTCTTGGGATGGCTGGGAAGGGGATTTTTCTGCCATTCATTTATTCTCATTACCAGCAATAAACTCAAATGGGAAATAGTCTGCATTGAAAGCAACATGAAAAGAGATGTGGAGGCAGACTTGAACGGGAAGTGGGGAGAAGGTTAAACATTGTAGCATGTGCACCAAAAAACTTAAGAAAACTCAACAGTAGCTGCTGTGAAATGACATACTGATACAGAAGCTGTGACTAACTCTTAGCAAACAAAAAAAGCCACTGTTGCAATTTCTGTGTAGGACTTGAACTACCGAACCTCCTAGGAGATGAAGCATGGGATCCAGCAATGTAACGCAGGATGTGACACAGCCAGAAAATATTTCAGTGTTATAGGAAGGAACTGGTTCAAACACAATCTGATCTCAGTTAACTGTATCATCAATGGCTATGTCTGTCTGTCTTGACACTCTTTTTTGTGTGGTGATCTACTTAGCTCCCACGCAGTGGTCACATCTCTCATCTTCCCCAGATATAGAATCATAGAATTATAGAATCACTAGGTTGGAAAAGACCCATTAGATCATCGAATCAAACCATTCATATCAAATACTAAAACATGCACCTCAGCACCTTGTCCACCCGTCCCATAAACACCTCCAGGGAAGGTGACTCAACCACCTCCCTGGGCAGCCTGTTCCAGTGCACAATGACTTTCAGTGAAATTTTTTTTCCTAATGTTCTCCCTGGAGCAGTTTCCACTGTGCCCACAGGGAAAAGGGAATTTCAAAATTTGTTCTGGTCTACAGGAGAGATCAGAGGCAGTAGCCTAGATCACTCACCTCATGCCCCAAACAACTACTGTGTGCATAAATGGCACACTAGATTTATGACTCAGATGCAGTCATTCAGGACACACAGTGCAAGTTCAGTGAATCTAAAATGTGTCAAATTCACTGCATGCACGGAGCTTGCACAAATGGTGAGCTTGACATAACCAGTATATCAGACTCATGTGTGCACAGCATCAAGTGTGAGCGTGTGCAGACACACAGCTGGGTGCTAAGCTGCCGGGCAACTGAAGTCCCAGGGACACTACCAGCCAGGCTGCAAGGCCATTTGCTGCTCCACTGTCTGTACTGACAACTGACTTGAGGACAGGAGAACGACAGCCCCTTGGAGGTAGTGCAAATTTATCTGTGAATCTCAACACATTCTACATCAAACAACCCTGCAGCCAAAATGGAGGTGTAGAGAGTAGCAGTTGCCATTGCAGGAAGCAACACAAAGAGACTTCCCTATAAATAAAAATGGGTGAAGTACACTCTTGCTACAGTCTTTCCTTCAGTTTCATGAAACTGCTTGAATACATGGTGGCTAAATCTCCTTAGTTTTGCCAAGGATATCAAGTCCACAGAAATATTATGTCACTCTTGACCTTGCAGCTGGAAATGACAAAGTAGGAAGCACAGTGGAACATAGTTTATAAATCATAGAATCACCAGGTTGGAAGAGACCCACTGGATCATCAAGTCCAACCATTCCAATATATAATAATAATGTGGCCCAAATGAGTTAGTCTACACATACAAAACAGTGCTATGCAGAGAATGTGTCCTGAAAAAAGCGATGTAGTTTCATTGCTCCAGCACAGGCCTCTGCCTAGGCCACTTGCTTCTTTATGGAGCTAATTAGAGCACAGCACATTAATCCAGACACTGCTTACCTTGCCAGCTGCTCCACTGAGATGTAGAACACAGTTGCATCCTCTAAGCCAGCCACAAGACAAACACATGAATGTGTGCTGTGGAAAATTCATTGTTAATACCCACTCTTTAGCTGGCAAGCTCTCATTTGTTACCAGTCTCATGGAATGACTTCAAAAGATGATGAAAAGGTCCTTGTAAAACTAAGAATCTGGCTGCACATTTAAATATGACAAACACAAAAGTGGATGTCTTAACAAGACCTTTTCATTGAGACAAAAGCAGAACAAGCATCAGGGAAATGAAGCTGGCATCCAGTCTACTGAGCTGATAGCAGTGACGTTAGGTGAGTGAGTTCAGATATTCTGCAAGGGCATTCGCATGAACCTGGAAAACAAATGTTAGTGAGAGCAAAGTTCTCATTTACAAGTCGCAGCCTCTTTGCTAGTGCTTCTGGAGTGCAGAAATGTGTTGCCCTCTTGGGGTGAAAAATCATGAACTCCTGATTCATAAAATAGCTGATAGAATTCGCTCAGAACTAGCCTCTCTAGTTGGTTACTTTTTTGAAAATTACTATATTTGTACATAGTAAAAGAGGTATGACTCACTTTGGTTTCCATTTAATTCACAACTTTCACTTGAAAGTTGTCTTTTTCTTAATACCAGTATTGTTTACACAGTTTCAGAAGTCATAGACTGACCATTTCATGACTTGGCTATAGTGAATTTTAGTCTAGAAATTCTGCTTTAGAAGTGGGGGAAAGAGGTTGGTTTAAGTAATAAAACTGCACAGCACAGAGCAGCAGCATTTGAAGGTAATTAATCCTACACTGAAATTTTGGGTTTGTGCCTTCTAAAATTTTCTGATGCCATTTAAAATTTGAAAGAACTTATTTGCTTACTTTAATTCATTTCTTGCAAAGCTAGTTTTCTGACAGTTTTGTGAGAATTACTCTGAATTAAATGTAAGGGTTAGGGGGGGTTGGGTTTTTTTTTCCCAAAAAGAGCTGGAATCTGGTCTGTAGCTTCATTTTCAGTAACCTGGAGCTGCCATCTGGCCTTTGATCATACCAAGACTTACAGATGGAAAAGTTCTACTTCAAAATTCCCCACATTTAGGGATGTCGATAGAGTTTTTTAAAATATTAGAAGTAATTGCTCTGTTTGTACTTTTGCTAATACCAATTACAATGGTATTGTCTCCAGTCAGAGAAGAGTATAAAGAAACAAATAAATGAACTCTTCTTATTTCCCTACCCATTCCAGACAGTAAACTACATACAAACACCTAGGCACATAAACAGACACACGTACATGCCAATCTGCTTCTTCGGAAGGAATACATTAAAGTATTTAATTTGGGATAATGAAGGAAACATGTAAATACAGCACTCTATTCTTTCAAGAAAAGCATTCAAAATGCACACTCTCCACTCCCCCTAAATTATGGTAGAAGATGGGTCATAATAGCTGATGTAATAGGCAAGAAGGGAGAATAGAGCACAATTCCCTAAACTTGATAAAATAAGCAATTACTCTTGTTATCTGAACGGCTCTGTCAGTGGAGAAGTTGCCTGTGTCATACCAGAATCTAACAGAGCCTGTTGCCTTTAAGCATCAAAGGCTTTGGCCTTATTATCTTTCTACGATGTGCATGTATAATAAGTTTTCCCAACAAATGGCAAGGAAGCATCTCTGGCAAAATATAAAATGTTGATAAACTATGTCCAAATGATTAATTCACAGAAATTCTCCCTCACACTGCAGCTACATGTGCCCATGTCTTCTGTTATGCCCTTGGAGATTTTCGTACTAAACGTATGTGCATATTTTTCATGGCCACTGATATTTGAATTGCAGCCTGCTCCCATGCAGAACATAAAACACTTCAAACTGCATAATGCTGACTAAATTATAAGTTCTCCAGTGGCCCGAGGTAGCAAGGGCCATAATAATGAGTGTGCTTAAGTGGTTTGTGTAGATTTTTTTTCCCCTTTAATTTTAATGCCCTGACTTGCTGCCGCCTTTTCTAAAGCTAGGGATTGTCTCATACAATCATAACAACAGGGAAATAGAAACTGCACTATGCTTTGAAAAAAATGTAGGATGCAAAGCAGAATCTTCAGTCATCAAGCACAGTGATAGCCAATTCAGCCCTCTTGGTCAGATGGAATATATAATGCTTTGGTGACTTTGTTCATATTTGTAATCAAATTGGGGCTCTTTCCTACATAAAGATGATTCTGACTGTCTTTATTGGATACACTAAAAAGCTGCAATCCTTCTAATCACATCCATATCGCATGCACACAAAAAAAAAATAAATACAGAGCTGAAATCTCATTTGATTAAAATTATAAAGAAAGCAGGTAAATAAAGCTTGCCAAAATACTAAGAACTTCACTCATGACATTATAATAAGTCAAAGTGGACATCTGTCTGAGTTGTAATGAACACTTATTTATAATGCAGTGTTTTCCATGTCCTGTTATTGGTTATTTTTCTTGGTTTTAATCGAAAGACAAATGAATGAAAATGCTTACACTGCAGTAATGCTCACTTCCATGGTAATTGGAAAAATATACACAAACTGCTAATATCCACGGATGTTTACAGTCAGGCAGATAAAAAGGGCCTGAGCACATGGTAACTGTTTCCATCGACTTCCCCCACCTCTAAACAGAGACCATTTTTGGCCAGCACATTGAGGAGGAAGGAGTTATTGACTTCACAAATCAGTGCAGAGGAGGATGGACTCCTTGCAAAATCCTTATCACGTGCCCCTCTTCTGTCCCACAATGTTTTGGGAAGCTCATTTCTACATTCCCTGCTCTATAGAATTTAGGCAGATGTTTAAACACACTTCTCACAGGAATCATACCAACCCCTATCTGAACCTACCACTTCATCTAGCATATAGTCTGAGGCCCTCTTTGCAAAGGACTGTGAACTGATGCAGATCAAGTACTCCTCTATCAATGTGGCAACACAAATCCTCCTCTGGCATCAGCTTTAGAATCTCTTCTTCATGTGAAGCAGTAAGCAGTTTCAAGACTTAGTGGGACAAGTGAATACATGGACTTGTGCACCATCTCCTGGGTGAATGAGCAGTAAGGGCAGCTCCATTACATAGCAGGAAAAGATCTGCAGTGGCTCTTCCAACTGGCTACAACTGGGAAGAACTCCTGATGAAGCACTAAGACCTCCCAGGAAGTACTGTCTCTTCCCTCTGGCCTCTTTTACACATCTTCCTTTTCTTCTTCCCATAATTGAGAGTAATGAATACACTTCTCATTTGGGTGTTTAATTTCCCATTATTTTGAATACTGTGTAGCCATTTTACTTAAAGCAAGTCCAAAGTGAGACAATAAAACTACTGTTTAGTACTGTTAGTTTTTAGAGAACACAACCCTATTTGTTGCAGTGTTTTGACTCTGCAGCATTTTTCCTGACTTCAGTCACTTCATGACTCAAGTATCGGGTTGTATGTACAGATAAGAATTATTTATTTAATCTGTCTTCATAACCAAAATACAAACATGGCATAATTCACAGAGTCGTAGCATGGCTGAGGTTGGAAGGGATCTCTGGAGATACCTTGTCCAACTCTCCCACTCAAGCAGGGCCACCTAAAGCTGGCTGCTCATGACCATGTTAAGATGACTGTTGAATAACTACACAGATGGGGACTCCACAGCCACCTGGCTCCATCTTTTTTGCATCTTTCCTCTTGATGAGATTCCTTCTCTGGACTCTTTCCAGTTTTCAGTCCACCTCACTTTGTGCTCAGCCAGCCCATATTTCTCCCTGAGAATCTTATGGGAGACAGCGTTGAAAGCTTTATAAAATCAAGATAGACAATATCCACTAGTGTTAATGTTAAACTCCTGTAAAACTAGTAAACAGGCAGGTGTTCGGTCTCTGAGCAGTTATTTTGCTCATGAGTATTTATGGCTACCCATAAGTAATGGCATCTATATTTATTCATTATTGTTGTACACCAAAAATAGACAAGACTGACTCAGTATACCTGATTTGATTTCAAGGAGCATCAGGCATATTTCATAATGTCTTGAATCATCTGTCTACAAATTTTGGTACCTTGAACTGTCTGAATGCCTGAATTTCCTATCTTTGTAGACATAGGTAGATCATCTGTTTGGTTTGGGTACATTTTATATTCTATAATCTGTTCAATGTATTGCCTTTACTGGTAAAAATTAAGTCAGGCATGTGTTTTAACACATGAAAAGTCAAACTCGTAGTTGGTCGATCAATCTGAATTCATGTGACAGAGATTCTTAAAATTAAAAAAAACCCCTAAAATTACTGTATTCATATGTGTGAAGACTCTTGCTTACTGGAAAAATAAATAGGTGGTCATCTGGCTGGTTTTTTGTCTCTTTCTCTAGTGTAATTGTCCCATATTTTAAAGAGTTGAAACAGCCACAGTTTGGTGCAGTGGAATTCTCTTGCTCTGAAATGCTTGAGGGCAAATCCAGGCCATCAAGTACCTGCAGCTTGGCAGTCTTCCTGAAGTCAAAGATGATTCATTCAGTCCAAGTGGACGGCTAAGCTTCAAAGTGGCTTTCTGAGGTAAGTGACAATTTTATTTGTATCCTTATTCAGTGAGTTGTGAGCTAAGAAATCATCTGTGCAGATTTTAAGTTAAATTAACACTACTGTACTACTACTAAAACAGAATAGTTAAGTCTACTGATGGTGTAGAGAAGAGAAGAGCGACGAGGCTGGTGAAGGGGCTGGAGAACAGACCCTATGAGGAGCAGCTGAGAGAGCTGGGGTTGTTTAGCCTGGAGAAGAGGAGGCTGAGAGACCTCACTACTCTCTACAACTACCTGAAAGGAGGTTGTAGAGAGGAGGGAGCTGGGCTCTTCTCCCAAGTGACAGGGGACAGGACAAGAGGGAATGGCCTCAAGCTCCGCCAGGGGAGATTTAGGCTGGAGATTAGGAGGAGGTTTTTCACACAGAGGGTCATTGGGCATTGGAATAGGCTGCCCAGGGAGGTGGTTGATTCACCTTCCCTGGAGGTGTTTAAGGTACGGGTGGATGAGGTATTGAGGGACTTGGTTTAGTGATTGATAGGAATGGTTGGACTAGAAGATCCAATGGGTCCCTTCCAACCTGATTGTTCTGTGATTCTGTGATTCTGTGTAGCATGTAGCCACCCTACACAACACTCTTCCGAGGCAGACATCCCAGCTCTTAAAGCTGTTTTCTTTATCATACTAAACTTTCTTTATCCCCAGAGGTTTTCCAGAGAAGGTTTGAAAATAAAGTTGTGTCTTGTGAAATTTTATTTACAAAACAATGTGTAAAATAGTCAAGTTTCATAATGCTACAATGAACAGGTAAACTTTGTTTAGACCAGCCTTTAGAAGTGGAATATCTATACCACCTTCCATAATAAAACAATGCATCACTTATCTCTTGGTCATTCACATGTGAGTCTTGTCAAGGTCTACCAGTTTTCAAGTGTCATTTTTACAATGGAAGATTCTTAGAGAAGTATCTCACAACCAAACTTTCAAGAGCTGATTGATGTTCGAGGCATCTTGCTGTAAGACAATGTAGTTTGTTTAAATTAGTTTATAAGATTTCTCATTTCCCATCATTAAAAGCACTAGTGCTTGATGCCAATGACTTATGGAAGCGAAGTGATTTTTATGTATCCCCTTGAACACACCCTGTGTTCCCTAGCCCTCTTAGGATTTAATATGTGATTAAAGGTTCAATTTAGAAAAGAGAAGGCTAAGTTAATAACAAGAAGGACTTCCACAAGGTACTTCAAATGGATATTTATGACATGCCTCTGAAGTTCTACCTACATTTTATGTTTTAATTAATTTGAAAATTTGAAATATGTACACATTTTTCAATCCCGCTGACTACAAAAGCTTTCAGCATCTCTCCCCATCAGGTCCTCTGGTAAACTAGACCTAACATTTTCTAAATCCAGACCTAGCACTCATAATTATGCTTTGCATAAACAGTCATTAAAAAAAAATTATTTTTAAATATATGCACAAATTGGTCAGACAGAAAAGCTTATCTAACAAGGCCCTGTTTGTACAGCTTAGCCTTCTTGTTAAAGGATTTCCTTTTCCTATAAGAATCAAATTCGGATTTCATACTAAAACCAGCCCTAATGGAACACTTATGAAGAGCATTAAATGATCTGATAACTTGGCAGTGTGGCCACCTGTCAGTTAGGCATTGGTCCAATGTTACTGACTGATTTCTTAAGGGCCACAGAAAAAAATTAGCTTGTAGTAACTTTCAGGTGGAACTGACATGGGATGAATAGATCCAATGGGTCAGAGAGATTAGGTTGCTTATGGTGCAAAATATTAGTCTCTCCATCTTCGAATATCGTCTCTTCAAAAGATGAAACACACTTCAGAGGCATGTTCCCATCCCTTAAATTACTCTTGTTGTGATGTCATTTGTGGCATATTTTTATGATTGCACCAAAAAAAAATACATGCCCCTATGTTAACCAAGAACTGGACAGAAATATTAGTGTAAACTTTTTACCACTCATTTCTCTAAGTAAATGTAAGCATTGTAAGACTCACCTTCTAGCTTCTGCGTACCACCCAGTAAAACCTTTGACCTGGGTCGGTGAAGAATTATCCACAGTCGAAAGGAAGCCACAAAAGCTGGGTACTTAAATTAACCCCTTACATGTGCCTGAGCAGTTTGAATCATAGAATCATAGAATCACCAGGTTGGAAGAGACCCACCAGATCATTGAGTCCAACCATTCCTATCAAACACTAAACCATGTCCCTCAGCACCTCGTCCACCCGTCCCTTAAAATCCTCCAGGGAAGGTGAGTCAACCACCTCCCTGGGTAGCCTGTTCCAATGCCCAAAGACCCTTCCTGTGAAAATCTTCCTGCTAATGTCCAGCCTAAATCTACCCTGGCGGAGCTTGAGGCCATTCCCTCTTGTCCTGCCTCCTGTCACTTGGGAGAATTACCCTCCTCTCTATAACCTCCTTTCAGGTAGTTGTAGAGAGCAATGAGGTCTCCTCATTGTTAGGCACTTCTTTCTGTTTAGATTTACAGTAATGCCTCCAAAGCCGGTCAAACCACTTCTCTACCCCACATCTTGCAACCAGCTGAACAAATGTACCAGCTACAGTGCTTACGGTTTGAGATATCATTGTCACTATCATATATTCCTGTTGGCATAACTGAACACTTTACAGAGAAGTTTTGCCCACCCTAAGGAGTCGTTGCTGAAAGACAAAAGGAATAATCGCTGATTACAGAAATATTCTATTGTCAGAAATATATACAGCATTTGCTCTTCATCTTGGAGGCTGCATCCTTCTAACAATGAAGACAGGTCATGGAGCTTTAGTGATGGAAACGAGCACCTTCAATCCCCTTAATTTATAAAGTATTTAAATCTTTGTACTTCTGCAAGGGCTGTCACTTACATTATTTGTCCTTCTCTTTTTAATGGATAGTTGTAGTTCCCCTACGTTCATCTGAAATCTGACACATTCTTTCCTAATTAAGGACATCTAATGGGAAAGTTACACTTTCCCATGATGCCTGCTACAATAAATCCTTCTAATTATTAATGTATCCAGGCAAGTGACATCTCATTATTTTGGGTGACTTCACAAAATCATTTGACAGGAAATAATGATGACTCAACCCCAAGTCTAAATTTGGAAGAATTTAAGCAGATCAGAGATTTTTCACAAACATAATTTTTTTTTATTCATATGGTTTAAACTAATAGATAACCAGCCTGGAGGGTTCAGGTCAGTTAAATTTCTTCCCGCTGCAATGGAAATGCTGACTGCAACACAGAAGAACGCTCTTGTGTTTTGAGAACATGCCATCCCCATCACATTTCCCTTCCTTGAGCTTTCTATATATACCCTATATCTACAGTAAATATATATCATAATGACTGGGGCAGAGAATGCACAAAGGAAATTGTAGATAGTACATTGAACTTGGTTTGCCACCCGCTTACCAGTATTATCTGAGGACAGACTGCTTAGCAAGGCTTGTTGTGACTGGACAAGGTGTAACAGTTTTCAACAAAGGGAGGGTAGCTTTAGACTGGATATAAGAAAGGAATTTTTCACAATGAACATGCTGAAATATTCAAACATGTTGCCCAGGGAGGTAGTGAAAACCCATCCCTTGAAACATTCAAGGGTAAGTTAGATGGGGTTCTGAGCAACCTGATCTAGTTTAAGATGTCCCTGCTTCTGCAGGGGGATTGGACTAGATGACCTGTAAAGGTCCTTCCCAATCCAAAGCATTCTATGATTCTATGCTTTTGTGGTTACCCCTTTCCAGTACATAAACAAAGGGAAGCTTAGATCCCTGCATCTGTTTCAGAGAGTGTTTGGCAAATCCACCCAGCTGTGATGGAGCTCTCAGTGCATCAGCTCACATGCAACAACTGCATTAAAAGGGAGAGCAGCTGCCAGAAACATTCTGATGACACCATCAAATGATCTAACCATTGGTTAGAGATCTGCTCAGCCAATTAGACGTTCATGAGTCCATGGGACCGGATAGGATCCACCTGAGGGTAGACGTGCTTGCCAAACCCCTTTCCACCATTTACCAGCAGTCCTGGCTGACTGGGGAAGTTCTACTTGACTGGAAGCTGGTTGACATCATGCCTATTTACAAGAAGAGCCAGAGGGAGGACCGAAGAAACTACAGGCCTGTCAGTCTGACATCAGTGCCAAGGAAGATCACGGAACAGGTGATCTTTAGTGCTATCACACAACACATACAAGACAACCAGGTGATCGGGCCCAGGCAACATGGGTTTATGAAAGGCAGGTCCCACCTAACTAACCTAATCTGCTTCTATGACAAGGTGACCTGCTTAAGAGGTGATGGAAAGACTGTGGATGTAGTGTATTTGGACTTCAGTAAAACCTTTGACACCACTTCTCACAACATTCTGCTTGAGAAACTGGGTTCCACTGGCCTGGATAGGCAAACCCTCTACTGGGTGAAAAACTGGATGGATGGCTGGGCCTGGAGAGTTGTGGTAAACAGAACTATCCAGCTGGAGGCCAGTCACAAGTAGTGTCCCCAGGGCGGGTCCAGTTCTGTTCAATATATTTATGAGTGAACTGGATGAAGAGATTGAAAGTACCCTTGGTAAATTCTTGGATGACACTAATCTGAGAGGAAGTGTTGATCTGCTTGAGGATAGGGTGGCTCTATAGATGGATCTGAACAGGCTGGACCAATGGGCTGAGACTATTGGGATGAAGTTTAACAAGACCAAGTGCAGAGATTTGCCTTTGGGGCACAAGAAACCCATGCAGTGCCACAGGCTTGGGGAAGGGTCGCTGGAAAGCTGCCTGGTAGAGAAGGATCTGGGGATGCTGGCTGACAGCTGACTGAACATGAGCGAGCAGCGTGCCCAGGTAGCCAAGAAAGCCAATAGCATCTTGGCTTGTATCAGAAATGGCGTGACCAGCAGGTCCAGGCAATTGATTCTGCCCCTGTACTTGGCACTGGTGAGGTTGCATTTTGAATACTGTGTTCAGTTGTGGGCCCCTTACTACAAGAAAATGATGTCCTGGAGTGTTTCCAGAGCAGGGTAATGAAGCTGGTGAAGGTACTGGAGAAGAAATCTTATGAGGAACGGCTGAGGGGACTGGAATTGTTTAGCCTAGAGAAAAGGAGGCTGAGGCTGTGAAAAAGAGGTGGGTATGGACACCCCTCAGCTGATACATCCATTTCCCAGCTCATAAGCCATTCCCCAACTTGTACATCCATAACCCAACTTGTACAGCTATATTCTGGTTCATACAGCTGTTCTTAGGCTTGTACAGCTATATCTGGGCTTGTACAACCATTCTTCAGCTCATACTGTGACACCCTAGCTTGTACATCAATCCCCCAGCTCGTACTGCCATCCTCCAACTGGTACAGTGATTCATGGGCTCGTACAGCCACCCCCCAGCTTGTACAGCCATAGCCTAGCTCGTATAGAATCACAGATTCATTAGGTTGGAAAAGACTCCCAGGATCACTGAGTCCAACCATTCCTATCAAACACTAAACCATGTCCCTCAGTGCCTCATCCACCCGTCCCTTAAACACCTCCACGGAAGGTGAATCAACCACCTCCCTGGGCAGCCTGTTCCTGTGCCCAGTGATCCTTTCTGTGAATTTTTTTTCCTGATGTCCAGCCTGAACCTCCCCTGGTGGAGCTTGAGGCCATTCCCTCTTGTCCTGTCCCCTGGCACTTGGGAGAAGAGGCCAGCTCCCTCCTCTCCACAACCTCCTTTCAGGTAGTTGTAGAGAGCAATGAGGTCTCCCTTCAGCCTCCTCTTCTCCAGGATAAACACCCCCAGCTCTCTCAGCTGCTCCTCATAAGGCCTGTTCTCCAGCCCCTTCACCAGCCTTGTTGCTCTTCTCTGGACTCGCTCCAGAGTCTCAACATATTCCTTGCGGTGAGGGGCCCAGAACTGAACACAGCACAGCCCCTCCCTAGCTCGTACATCCCTCCCCCAGCTCTCCCAGTCCTCCCTCTCCCAGCCCTCCCTGGGCTCGCACTCCCCCCACTCCCCGCTCTCCCTCCCCTCGGACAGTTCCCGTTAGCGGCGCCAACTCCGGGCCGGCAGCGCCCCCTGGCGGGCAGCTGCTGTCATGGCGCCGCCCTGGCGCTGCCTCCCGGATCCGGCCGGGCCGTGTCCCGCGGCTCCTGCCCGGGGAGCGCTCGTGCCTGTCGGTGCCAACAGCCGCGAGGCGTTCAAGGCGCTGTCGCGGGGCCGAGGTGCCCGTGAAAGGGGTATCGAGGGATGTGGGGAGACTCAAAACTTTCTGAAAGCAAAGGGGAAATGGTTGAATCAGCTCTCTGACGCGGGCTCTGGCCGTGCCAGCTGCCTCTCGCAGAGCAGTTTGCGTCCAGAAAAGTCCCGAAATGGTTAATGCTCCCGTTCCTGCCCTGAAATGCGGCTGCAGGACACGGAGACCGGGAAATGAAGGATTTTTCCTCCATAAAATATCAGGTTTTCCAGAGAAGAGCAACTAAGTTGGTGAAGGGGCTGGAGAACAGGCCCTATGAGGAATGGCTGAGAGAGCTGGGGGTGTTTATCCTGGAGAAGAGGAGGCTGAGGGGAGACCTCATTGCTCTCTATAACTACCTGAAAGGAGGTTGTAGAGAGGAGGGAACTGTCCTCCCAAGTGACAGGGGACAGGACGGGAGGGAATGGCCTCAAGCTCTGCCAGGGGAGATGTAGGCTGGACATCAGGAGGAAGTTTTTCACAGGAAGGGTCATTGGGCATTGGAATAGGCTGCCCAGGGAGGTGGTTGATTCACCTTCCCTGGAGGTGTTTAAAGGACAAGTGGACGAGGTGCTGAGGGACATGGCTTAGTGTTTGATAGAAATGGTTGGACTCAATGATTTGGTGGGTCTCGATGATCCAAGAGAGCTTTTCCAATCTAGTGATTCTGCATGTGTGTGAGGCAGGAGGGAGTGAACACCATGCCATTTGGTGGAAGCCTTTTGTTCCAGATGTACGGCATGAGGCGACCTCTGGAGGTCTGGTGTCTAATCCAGCCCCCTGCTTAAGGCAAGGTCAGCTGAGAGGTAAGAGCAGCCAGTTCACGGCTTCATCCGCTCAGGTCTTAAAGTCCTGCATGACTGGAGAATGCACAGCAATTTGGACAACCTGCTGCACTGCTTGGCTGTCTTTGTGGTGAAAAAGCATCACTGCTAACCGGTCTTGTTTCAGCCTATGATAGTTGCCTCCTGTCCTCCCACCTGACACCACTAAGAAGATCCTGGCTCCATCTTCTCAATGACTTCCTCACAGGTATCAAAAGGCTGCTGTCTTCACTAGCTGCATAGCTGTCAGCAGGTCCCATTCTGATCTTTAGAAGAATTACATTTCGGCGAAAATGTTGTTGTAGAACTTTAATTCATGTTTTCAGACTTTCTATGCAATTTTTAATTAAAAATTTCATAAAGCACTGAAGAGTGTCTTTTTCTTTTCCTTCCTGAATCATCATCCTTGCTCTGTCTAAAGGCATCACTGGTGTGTCTTTGTCAGAAGTCTTCTTAAAAGCACAAAAGAGAGAATCTGCAGGGGGTTGTGTCTGTGTCAAAGTACACTAGAAGGAATCCACCATAACATGGGGAACTATACATAGCAGGGGAAAAAGGTTTAACACAGATTTCCATCCCATCATCACCTGTTTTCTGTATTTACTTTTTCTTTGGCTTTTCCTGCCTTTAAGGAAAAAACAAGTTGCAGCAGAAAGCCAAGATTCCTCTTGTGAAATGTCTGTGCCACCCTTTCTATAATGCACATTGTCTCCTGGAGAGAAAGAAGGTGTTAGTCATGCTGTGCTTATGTACAGTTCTTCCAAATTGATTTGAAATATACATGTGTACATAATGGCTAACATATGACAAAGCCACTGCTCATTTCCACATAACGAACAGGCTAAATCTGCTGCTTAGATTTTTTTGCTATACCAAGCCAAGGTTTTCAGGCAAGGGGTGTGTGTGTTTGTAGTTTTCTTTTGTCCTCTTTGTCCTCCCATCTCTACATATTAATTGTTTTTTACATTGCTTTGATCCATTGATTTGATTCAGTCTGGAGAAGAGAAAGCTCTGAGGAGATCTTCTAGCAACCTTCCACTACCTGAAGGGGCTATAAGAAAGTGGGGGAGGGACTGTTCACAAAGGCTTGTAGTGATAGGACTAGGGCAATGGGTATAAACTGGAGCGGGGCAGATTTAGGCTAGACATTAGGAAGAATTCACCATGAAAGTGGTGAGACACTGGCAGAGGTTGCACAAGGAAGCTGTGGCTGCCCCATCTCTGGGGGTGTTCAAGGCCAGGTTAGATGGATCCTTGGGCAGCCTGATATAGTGGGAGGGGGCTGGAACTAGATGATCTTTAAGGTCCCTTCCAACCCAAACTATTCTATAATTCTATGATCCAACAGAAAACAAAGGCAGTATAAAACAACTCCACTATTAACATTTGGAATACTTGTTTTATCAAATTACTACTTATCAGAATAGAGCACAGCATGGGCTTCCAAGGTGTTAAACATGAGTACATGAATGACAGCATGTGAGGTGAGGTCTGACAAACTAAATTGATACCTAAAGGAACATGACAAGCATATTCTTCAGCTGCTTGTCTAAGAACATACCTACAGTTTCCTTGTGTACACATAATGCTTGCACAGGAACAGTAAAATCTGACATGGTGGGTGGGATACTCTTCTATTTTTTAAAATTCTTTCATCCCAGATTCTGTATCTCTCAGCCTAGAGTCTGTACCTCACACTCAAATCCAGAGTGGTTTGGATTCATTGGAGTGGTACCGGTACAAATCACTTCTGTGGTGTTAAAAATCACTTAGGCTTACTAAAAACAAGAACTCGCAGCTACATATCAAGTATATGCATGAACACAGAAAATATTTAGACCATTTAGGCCTGTTTTTCTACATTCACATTTATGTCTTTATCATCTTGCAGAATCCTGCTCCAGTAGAGCACAAGCCAGTCTAACATCCATAACATGGTACTCTCAAGACCAGACCGACCTATTTTGAGAGCGTTGTAGACGCCTACTGATGAGAATAGAGAATAAAAAGCCTATTAAAATGCAATAGAGGCAACATTGGGAATATGGCAATCATACTTCAAAAATCTATTTGCTTTTGGGTTTATGGCTGTGTGTTAACTCCCTTAAGTTTTAATGCACACTGGAATGTTAGGAATGACAAGTGGCAAAAATTGCTTTGAAACAATCCTTTGCTGTGACAGTGTAAGAAAGACATTGCATTAACAGTTTATTTTAATAATACAAACTCTAAGAGATTGGAAATTAAGTATTCCAAATGAACTTTAAATATAGCATAATAAGTTTCATGTTTAATGGACAAAACCTGTTCCCACTAAATGCACCCTTGTAATGCTGAGAGCTTTGAAATGAAATAAAACCTAGAAGTGGCAAGTGTGAGGCTATTAGTGTCAGACTCAGACCAGCCAAGCAATTCTAAATGAAGGTGATCTTGGTTTTAAAGAAATCTGTTTGCATCAACTTTTATGTTCAAGTTCACTCTGGAAACCAAAGTTGTTCCCTTGAGAAGCTACCTGCCTTCTGAGGCATTTGCTGGAGCATAAGAAATACTACAAATGACTGCTCGAATAATTTCCAGATAATGATGTATCTTTGTTTAAAATCTGTTTTTGATTATCGCTCAAAGTGCAGGAAAAAAAGAAAAATAAAGTCAAAGGACTTTATAAAAACTTCTTGCAAAATAACAATACTCAGCAAAGACATCTTGGGTTTAGCAACCACAGATTAGTCAAGTTCATAATTCTAGAAACAGAACAACTGTTTTGTCTCATGTTTACTTCTTCAACAAAGCCCAGAAAGGTATCACTTTACATCATGAGGTAAGCAGTGCAAAATTTGCTAACAGAGATCTTTTTTTAAACTAAACAGGACAGAGGAAACAAACAGCAAAAGGAACAGCTTTTCACCTTTAAACATCTATAACAAATCAGGACAGGTCAATGAAATGTCCAAGTGATGGCTTGCAACCAAGAAAATCACTACAACCTTCACTTGGTGTTGTGTCTGGCACCACTTCTGGGTGCTTTGGACGCTTTAAAACATGCAAGAGCCAGTGAATATCTGACAACTGAATTAAGCTGCTGGTCAAGGCTGGTCAGACACTGACTTTTGAAGCTCCAGTGACAGTACTGACCAGACCCCTGCTGACTACAGAAGTCTATACAGCTGCCCATGGCAGCCTTTACACATAGATACGTAAAGGCAGGTATTGGTTGCAAATTTACCTCCTCTCAGAGCCACATCAGACATGGTAAGCAACCAGTTTGGTTTCTCCATTTATGATTGCCTCTAAATCAGTCAGAAGGAACAGACTATCTTTAAGATAAGCACAGCAGAAGACATGATAGGTTCCCAAACTACAAACACACGTATTTTTGTTCCTGCATTAATAAAGCTAACTCTTTAGATGGAGGCACTTATTGAGGGGACAGTCTGGAGAACCCTTTTCCTCCTGTTGTGTAAACACAAAGAGCTTACATTCTGTGCTGGTCAGTCTCTTTTGACAGCACTGTGTTCTGTTTACATCACTCTGCTGCTCATCCTTTGATGCTCTTTGGCTAAAATTCCCAGGTTTACAGCAGTACCTATGCTCAGTTAATATGTAGCTTAGGAACTGGTAGACAAATGTATCTACCAGAGAAAATGAAGTCTAACTCTTTGGCAGACTAGATCATTATCTGACAGGGCCGCACACCATGAATCTTGATTTTCTGCACAGTGAAACAGATTCAGCCAGAGGAACAAAGTACGCCCCTGCCTTGCTTTATAGCTTTGAGGTTCCTACAGGCTTCTGGGCAGTGCTACACGTGAATTTCACCCTTCTTAGATTGTATAAATGATGCATCTCTCAACCTTGCAAAGTATTTCTCACACTGTTGTTCAATGTCATTCTGCAAAGGACCAAAAAAAAAAAAAAGTTGTGATGGACTCTGTTTATTGCAGATGGGTACTTCTCCTTCCAAAGAATAAGGCCCACAAGCTCTGAACAGGAGTGGCTTGAAGTCATCTCACCTTGAGGGTCCCCCATTAGTGGGCTTGACATGACTCTCTGCAGAGTGTATTGAATGCTTGGATTGGCACCTGCTGCATTAAAAGCTTAAAACTGCATGGGGTAATTGTGCTGCTATAACACCCATAGGCACTAGGTTGTAGGTGAGATAGTTTGGCTTACTACAGACCACTTACTCCCAGTTACACTTACAGGGGCTCCAAAGTGCCACCACACAGAATCACAGAACAACCAGTTTGGAAGGGACCCATCGGATCTTCTAGTCCAACCATTCCTATCAATCACTAAACCAAGTCCCTCAACACCTCATCCACCCGTGCCTTAAACACCTCCACGGAAGGTGAATCAACCACCTCCCTGGGCAGTCTGTTCCAATGCCCAATGACCCTCTGTGTGAAAAACCTCCTCCTAATCTCCAGCCTAAATCTACCCTGGCGGAGCTTGAGGCCATTCCCTCTCGTCCTGTCCCCAGTCACTTGGGAGAAGAGGCCAGCTCCCTCCTCTCTACAACCTCCTTTCAGGAACTTGTAGAGAGTAATGAGGTCTCCTCTCAGCCTCCTCTTCTCCAGGCTAAACAACCCCAGCTCTCTCAGCCGCTCCTCATAGGGCCTGTTCTCCAGCCCCTTCACCAGCCTCGTTGCTCTTCTCTGGACTTGCTCCAGAGCCTCAACATCCTTCTTGTGCTGAGGGGCCCAGAACTGAACACAGGATTCAAGGAGCGGCCTCACCAGTGCTTAGTATAGAGGGAGAATCACCTCCCTGGACGTGCTGTTTCTGATACAAGCCAGGATGCCATTGGCCTTCTTGGCCACCTGGACACACTGCTGGCTCATGTTCAGTCGCCTGTCGACCAACACCCCCAGGTCCCTCTCCTCCTGGCAGTTTTCCAGCCAGGCTTCTCCCAGTCTGTAGCTCTGCATAGGGTTGTTGTGCCCCAAGTGCAGGACCCGGCATTTGGCCGTGTTAAACCTCATGCCGTTGGACACTGCCCAGCGGTCCAGCCTGCTTAGGTCCCTTTGCAAAGCCTCCCTACCCTCCAGCAGATCGACACTTGCACACAGCTTTGTGTCATCTGCAAACTTGCTAAGGGTACCCTCAATGCCCTCATCCAGGTCGTTGATGAAGACACTGAACAGGACTGGACCTAGCACTGAGCCCTGGGGAACACCACTTGTCACTGGCCTCCAGCTGGACTTAACACCATTTACCACCACTCTCTGGGCCCGGCCATACAGCCAGTTTTCTATCCAGAAGAGCGTGCGTCTGTCCAGGCCAGAGGCTGACAGTTTCCGTAGCAGAATGCTGTGAGAAACTGTGTCAAAGGCTTTACTCAAGTCCAGAAAGACCATATCCACAGCCTTTCCCTCATCCAGCAGCCGAGTGACTTTATCATAGAAGGCGATCAGGTTGGTTTGGCAGGACCTGCCTCTGGTAAACCCATGTTGACTGGGTCTGATCACCCGGTTCTCTTGTAAGTGCTTCATGACAGCACTCAGGATCACCTGTTCCATGACTTTCCCTGGCACTGAGGTCAGACTGACTGGCCTGTAGTTCCCGGGATCCTCCCTGCTACCCTTCTTGTAAATGGGAACTACATCAGCCAGCCTCCAGTCCAGAGGTACCTCCCCAGTCTTCCAGGACTGCTGGAAGATGATGGAAAGGGGTTTGGCCAATACATCCACCAGCTCCCTCAAAACCCTAGGATGTATCCCATCTGGCCCCATAGACTTGTGGGTGTCCAGTTGGCCAAGCAGGGCTCTGACCACCTCCTCTTGGACTATGGGAGCCTGGTATTGCTCCTCTGTTTCCCGGGTATCTACACAGAGGGAACAGCTTTCTTTACAATTAAAGACTGAGGCAAAGAAGGCATTAAGTACCTCAGCCTTCTCCTCGTCCCCTGTCACTGCTGTTCCCTCTGAGTCCAAAAGGGACTGTATGGTCTCTCTTGTCCTCCTTTTACTGTTAATATACTTATAAAAAGATTTTTTATTGTCTTTTGCAGACTTAGCTAATCTGATCTCTAGGTCAGCCTTAGCCCCTCTGACTTTTTCCCTACATAGCCTCGCTTCCCTCCTGTAGTCCCTCCAAGAGGCCTGTCCCCCCTTCCAGAGCCTATAAATCTTCCATTTTTTTCTAATTTCACTCAAGATTTCCCTACTTAACCAAGCTGGTTTTTTTCCCCTGCCGGCCTTTTTTCCAGAACACGGGGATGGCTTTCTCCTGAGCTGCCAGGATCTCCTTTTTGAAAAGCTCACAGCCCTCATGGGCTCCCTTGCCCTCAAGTGCTGTCTCCCAGGAGACTTTGCCAACCAGCCTTCTAAACAGTTCAAAGTCTGCCCTCTGAAAATTTAGTGCTACCGTCCTGCTTAGCACCCTCTTCACTTCACCTAGGACAGAAAACCCTATCATCTCATGATCACTAAGACCTAGGCGACCCCCTACTGTCACATCCCCCACAAGCCCCTCTCTGTTCACAAACAGCAAGTCCAGGAGGGCACTTTCCCTCGTAGGTTCATTAACCAGCTGTGCAAGAAAGTTGTCTTCCACGCACTCCAGAAACCTCCTAGACTGCTTCCTTTCTGCTGTATTGTACTTCCAGCAGATATCAGGGAGATTGAAGTCTCCCACAAGGATAAGAGGCTCTGACTTGGAGATTGACCCCAGCTGTTTAAAGAAGAGCTCATCAGCTACTTCTCCTTGGCTGGATGGCCTGTAACAGACTCCCAACACCTGTAACACGTTTTGGGCTCAAGAGCAGCAGCTGTTTCCTAGTCTTAATATAAAGCTGTAATTATATCTCTGCTCTATTTTGAACTGCATTTAAGTGTTTTAAGCAAAACTTTCCACATGCTTCTTCAGGAAAGGACAGGGCTATTGAATTAATAGTATATAGTTTGCACCCAGCATTGGTGTAGACCTGTCTTGCCACATCATCTTTAGTAGCAGCTCTTGAAAACTGTGAAAGCAGAAATTAATATATATTTCACCTTACAGTTGAAATTGATCCTGAAGCACAATTCTGCATAAGGAACGATTTCGTTGGGCATAAGACATGTTGGAAATATAAAATACTATGCTATGTAATACTATGTTATGTTTTTACCACGTAAATATATTCATATTTAAGACAGAGAGACAAGAAGCCTATAGTTAAAATTTCCCTCTCCTTGAGATTAGTGGAAGTACTCACACAATGCAGGGCAATGGCCTTTTCTCCCAAGTGACAGGGGACAGGACAAGATAGAATGACCTCAAGCTCCACCAGGGGAGATTTAGGCTGGACATTAAGAAAAAAAAATTCACAGAAAGGGCCATTGGGTAATGGAACAGGCTATCCAGGGAGGTGGTTGATTCACCTTCCCTTGACGGGTGGACAAGGAGCTGAGGGGCATGGTTTACTGTTTGATAGGAATGGTTGGACTCAGTGACCCGGTGGTTCTCTTTCAATGTGGTTGTTCTATGATTTTAAGTCTCAAGAAGTCAGCACGGCCTTGGCCTTCCTGTCTGCTTTGTCAGCAAATGATTCTGTGCACTATTTCTGAGCTGCCCCAGCTCAGAATCAATTTGCTGGACAGAACCTGCTGCAATCCAGAAGAGTTCAAAGGCCCTTCCCATAAGATCGCTACTTATAGAACTTAAAGATAATTGACTTTCATCAGATATCTAAATATTCATTTGATATTTTAACATTAATTCAAGCCACAACCTGAAAGATGTAACCCTGACAGTATCTACCAATGACAGAAGACCATGCCACCTGGGCCATGATTCGGGCTGTCAGGGTAACTGATGGCTGGCATCTTTCTTCAGGCAACATGATGGTCTTTTCCCAGATATGCAGGAGCCTGGTATACCTTGTAGAGAAGTTATCTTTTCAGGCGGAAAGGGGATGCTTTCCCAAACAAAGCAGTTTCAGATATACTAAGTGGGCACCTTACGCTCCACTTCATTGCCTTTTCACAAGAGTAATTCTTTTCCCTACCAAGCTTGACTTCTTCTGCATCAGTATGTGTCCAATTTCCTCTAGAAATGCAAGCAGCATAGAAGGAGGGGGCAAGGTGTTGCTCCACAGAAGCCTGGAGATGTGCTAAGTTGCAACTGTGGCCTGTGTTTGGTTGCATCACCATGCTGACACACCCAGAGGTACCCAAGTGAAAGCAGGGCATCGTCACTTTTACAGGTGCTGTATGTCTATCACTACACCCATTTCTATCCCTATTTTTGCTAAACTCTACTAAAACGAGTACAGTGAAGATGGTGATGTAAAACTTTCGGTTCTGTACAGAAATAATTACTTGCAATTGCTTCTCCGCATTGAGCTCCAAGATCTTCTTGACTTTACCAGTGTTAGTACTCCAGGACTTGCACTGAATTCAGCCAGTGGTAAAGTTAACTTTTTGCAAGTCTTCAGAACGATAAAAAGTGTGAGAGGCTTCTAATAACTTGTATTTTAATTGCTCAACAAAAATCTGGATTTACTAAGAAGAAAATTATTT
Organism: Coccyzus lansbergi; assembly: GCA_033558105.1. Classification (NCBI taxonomy): domain Eukaryota; kingdom Metazoa; phylum Chordata; class Aves; order Cuculiformes; family Coccyzidae; genus Coccyzus; species Coccyzus lansbergi. The sequence continues at coordinate 689,412 of JAUMJK010000166.1, forward strand.
CTGCTTATAATTACTAAACCAGTCCTTTCAAGAGTATCGCAAAAATAAAGTTATAAAAAATGTATTTTAAGGATCTGCTAGTGTTATCATTCAAAAGACCCAGTCAATAGCAGTTAAATGGTTTTACTCTCAAAACAACCAATCAGCAGTATAAAGTATTTTAACAGTATTTCTGTTTAAATATTGGTGACAGACTATGCATTTTCTTAAATAAAGTGCTATTTTTACACATGACTATTTCATAATTACCTTTACTGCTGCTCTAACCTCTTGATATTGAACAGATAAAAGTGTATTTTGGTTAATGAAGAATGCAGCATCATTTTCCTTCATATTCCTTCTCATTGAGACCATTACATTTTCTATCTCAATTCCTTTATCCATTCAAGAGAGGGACATACAGTTTACATACTTCCCCACATAGAAGCTTTCACAATTCACAGTGGTTCTGCCTTCTTCCATGCTTTGTTGCTCTTGACTGTGCCCAAGAAGACCTCCTATGGGGTTCTTCATATATAGGCAAGAGTAGAATGAAAACATGAATCTTTATTCTTCCTTTATTCTTCCTGCTCTTCTGACTTGTTCTGAAAGTCAGACCACTGACACCTCGAACAATTCAACATTTACGTTGAGCTGTAAAAGCAATCTCTTTATTTTCTTCTTTGATTCTTTGTGGGATTCTAATTAAGTGCATTACTGTAGAAAGTCCTATAAAGGTGTAATTAGGACTAACTCTTCAAATTTTCATTTGTACACTTGGATTTACTCAGACAGATACTTAACTTCACCGTAAGAAAAAAAAGAATCTCTTTTTTTCCAGGAGCTACCTCTTCGGAGAAACAGCTTCTTGTGGTTTTACAGAGCCAACAGGTGCTGTGAAAGAAAAAAAAAAAAAATCTGAAAAACTGCAACCAGCAACTCACACCTTGAAAGAAGACAGAGTAATTCCATAACTACCAGAAATGGGCAAGTATTTCCCACCATCATTGCTATACCAGACTTCAACAATTTGATGCTGTAATTCATTTCACTTACCTTAAGCCCTCTCCAGTACAGAGAGGATATATGGCTTACTGCCACAAGACTTTGCAGTATCTCTCCTTTCTCAATGTGTAGCTTTCCAGCAAGCAACTACCTGAATCCTGTATGATTTTTTTATTGGGCAGCAAAATACAATGAGCTTCTCCAAGCACCATGGCTGGGTGGAGTTGGTAAAGTCACAAAACTTGGTGATGACTCTGTTGTGTTATGTTAATGAAGAAACTGAGGATGGGGGGCAGGAGATGCAACCTAGCAACATAGTTATGTGGTTGGGTGGTGGCCAATGAAGACTTGTTACTAGGGCAGAAGACCAATCAATGTTTACCTCATGTTTGGCAAGCTTGGTCTATAAAAGCAGCCAGTTAACCCAAAATGAAGGACTTCATCTGAAATCAAATTGATTTGTCACGAGGTTCGTCTTGCTTCCGCCACCGCAATTTTTTATTTGCAAGTCTATATCGATTTTGCTCCTATTCTCACTTCTCACTCTGCAATCTCTCCAACTGCTTCTTTCTGGCAGTAAAATGAGATATAGAGTAGAAAATGGTCTTGCTTTTACTTTTTCTGCTTAGTGTTGTTTTCCTTCTCCAGCATTCCCTAGAAGTGTAAATGTACATAATCACTGCAGTCCTCTTTTCAATTCTGGAAAAACAATCTAAATGCTTTTCTATTTCTATTGCCTCCCATCTCATACCAGGTTTGATAAGCACCAAGAGCTCCCAACCCAGAGGCAGTAGGAAAGGGGCCGTCTTCGTGTGGATTAGGGCATTTTGAAGGGAACTGAAGCAAAGTAGATGCTGGAACTATATGGATGGGAAAGGGTGTGGAAGCTTTAGACACACACAGCCTTGGTGACGGTAGTGAGCCTACAGACCTCTCACAATTTTAAGCTAAGTTTCCAGAAAGTGAAGATTTAGTTTCTTTCCCCTTGTTTTTTCATTTCTGACTCTTATAGATATATTTGGATGGTATTTCATTACCTTTTTTACACCCCTACAGGCTGGAAACTTCATGAAAGCACAGTTACGCTGGCAGCGCCCCCATTTTAGGTACTGAGCTTTTTAAATTACTCAAGATATTGAGGAAATTAGAGTGGCAGTTGTTGATACTGACAAAGCTGGAAGAGCAGGATATTTTAATGATCCTGTGAGCTACATCAATCTATAAGGGCAAATCATGAGGATGTTTTCTTGCTAATAGCATCCAGACAGGTTCCTAGGAAGAGCTGTAGAGAAACCAGTGGTTGTGGACCAAGAAGAAAGCATACAAATTTCACATATTACTTTTCAAACACATCACGATAGGCAGCCAGTTACAGATGCCACAACGTCAATCAATTATTAGAGCATTATGAGGTAGAAAAGCAAGTTCATATCAGAAAAACTAAAAGTATTCACCACAGAAAAAGCTTGGGAAGGTTCCCATTTCAGAAGCTTTCTTTATGTGGGAATCCAAGGTATGTTAACCTGAAGCATTGGTAAAAAAGGTTACAAAACAAATACATAAAGCAAATAATAACAAATTGCTACGCTAGATGCTCTAAAGGAACACTGGGTTTAAGCAGCTGAACTGCTGAGTACAAAGCACAGACTCTTGTTTAGATTGCCACGTAACTGAAAAGTGATTAAAAAAATTAACATCATTTTTATGTTTCAAGAGGAGATCCAGGGAAACACAGGACAGTGAGATGGCCAGTAGTACCAGGCAGATTAGCATAAACTATAAGAAATGATATGAAATTTTGTGGAAATCAAAAAGTTATTTGAAAGCTCTTCCTTCAAGAACCTACTAGAATTCCTTGAAGGTCCTAACAGTATGGTAGGTAAGAGAGATCTACTTGATAGCTGAATTTTTAAAAGGCATTTCACAAGGTGCAAGGCTGGCTCTCAAGACAATAACAAAGCAACAGGATAAAAAGAAAGTTTCTTGTGTGGATAAACAATCAGCTAGGAAGGCAGAGGATGATACGTGAGAGTAACTAGTGATTCTTTCAAGTAGCAGACAGATTCACCACTAGCATTTCATAGGAATCTGCATGTGGATTCATAACATTCAAGTAAGATTTCAAAAGGGCATACAGAGTGACAAACTTTCCTATGTTACCTATGTAAATAAAAAGAAAGGCAAACAGAAGGCTAGCAAAAGGATGTCATGAGGCATCAGTATCCAGACAGTACGATGGCAGACAAAATTTGACAAATATGAAGTAATATGAAATAAGGCACATAGAAAAAAAGATGTGTAAGTGGTTATGTAAAATGACAGGCTCCAAGCTTGAACTCAGTGGATGAGCTGGATTATAAGAGATTGAAGACTGAATTGGTATTAATTTGAACTGTTACAGCCAAAAAAACAGAGTAATAACGAGGAAAGGGTAAGAGAACTGAAAATAGAGAACACAAGTAAAGAAACAAACATAATGATGTCATACGTAAATCCACAGTAAGCCTACATCTTGGATACAGCATGCTAGGCTGGTATCCCACGTAGTAGGATATAGTAGGAAAGGAAAAGAGGTCAGAAAAACTATGGTATGGGAATGATTAGGCAGCCTTCAAGTCTTCCATCTGAAGGAAATCATGACTGAGGAAGAGCATCACAGATATCTGTATTATCATCAGTAGCATGGATGCAGTGAAAAGGGAAGAATTGTTTACTCTATCTTCTGATCCAGTAGAATGAAGCAAAAAGAAGTCAAGACACAGCAAGTTCACAGAAAATCAAAGCAAGCACCTCTTCACAACAATGTCAAATAAGATCAGATGAAAAAGCCAAACACAACTGTATGGATGGGCCTTGAATCTGGCTCAGTACAGCTGTTATTCTCTGAAATATTAGAGATTCCTGGAAATTACTTAAAGTTCCAGAGTCTACATAAGGGCCCCACTGCTTCTAAACATACAGCATACTAAATTGTATACTTTCAATACACTTAATCTACTTGATTATACTAAAGAAAATTGTCTCCTATAAAGAGTATGTGAATTATTTGTCATACAGATACACACCTCCCAGTGCTATTGTATATATACACACCTTATTTACAGCATACAGTATCTTATAGCTTGGTGTACTTACATACATTTTCTCTGTTTTCTCTTTTTTATTTTGAAACCTTATCTACAGTTTCAGCAAAAGACACAGACACACACCAATCATTAACCTAGAAAGCAGTTAACTGACTCATTTGTCATAGTCTGTCTTCTATTCAGCATTAATTAGAATTATGCATATATTTTTCAATTAATTTTAAGTGCTACTTACACTGCGAATGACCTGGAGGTCGTGTGTTGCTAACACTGCTCTCAAAGGAAGAGTGGAAGTTGTGTATAGTTTCTTGTAAAATCTGTCTCTCTCGTCCCTGTAAAAGCACAATAAATTAAAATAAGGTGCTTTAAAAATTTCTGTTTAAATAATAATACAATAAGAGTCACAAAAAAAAATGTGTAAATATGTGTGTCTGTTCCCAGAGAGTCCTAGTGTTCTATGAGGAATAATAACAAATCCTTATTTGCCAGATATGTAGAAAGCCTCACTAATCTTTTCTTGAAACTACCTAACAGCAATGGAAACATTTTCGTGATTTTCTTCAAAGTTTTATAGCATGGAGCATCATCTGCCTCGCCTGATTTTTAGCCTAGTCACTTGCTGTTGCTGGATTTCAACTTGAGGAAACTGTTTTGTTTATCTGAGCTTCCAATATCAGAGAGAGAATGAACCTCAAAACTGAGAAGCAGCTGAGAAGTGTCAGCAGGCCCACTTAAAAAGATGCTTCAGTCCATAATTTCTCTGACAAGAACATTGCTTACTGTATGCCATTCTTAGCAAATATGCTTATGTCAATATAAGCCTAAAAGGCAATAAAAGAGTAAGGAATGTGAAAAGTATTATTTACCTAATCACAGAGAAATCAAAAATTGTTAAGCAAAACAAAAGCAGACCTTTCCTTAGCTAGACAATAGTGGATAAATGATTCTTTCTATCATCACTGAAATCAATATTCAGTAACTTTAATATTAATGTTACCAGTAGTTTCTGATACAGTGGCCACTCTGTAAAAGAACTGCACAGTCACCCAACTAGGAGTTAATCAAAGAGAAGAGCAAGTACCTCAACAGAAGATACTTTTCACTAATCAAACGCATTAAATATTTTGTTTGGAAAATATTCATTTTTGTTTTCCAACTAACATCTGCAATTGATTGAAGTGCATGCTGAATTATCAACACAAATAAACCTTGAATTAATTTACTAAGTACAGTATTTCAAAATGTACCTTTCCTGCATTCAGTTCAGAAATAGCTGCCAAAATTTGCTGCCTTGATCCATCAGTTTTAATACCTAGCTCTTTCAGATCACCATCAGTTAGTGTAAGGAAGGCTTCCATATCAACCTGCATATAGAAAAAAAAAAAAAGAAATTTACCAAATTTGCAAAGATTCCCTATTACAGGTTAAAAGACTTAATATAAATATTGTGCACGCAAAAGTTTTTAATGAATTACCAGCACCAAATGGTACCCAATTTACCACTATTGTCAGGTTTTAAATCTGTTGTTAATAATTCTATTAATTATGGTAATATATTTAATAGAACTTTAAACATTTTTTCAGACAAGCAACATCAATGCAAGATGTATACTCTTCACAAAAAAACTACTTACAGTACCAGCTAGTTGAATAAGCCAACAATCTCTCTCTTTTCTTTTCTTGCACTCCCCCTACCTCTCTCCCACACCCAAGTATTTTTGGAATTTCAGAATATTGTGCCTACTTCTACATTGTCTCCTGAGGAAACCCAAGGTTTGTTCATATATACACATATCAACATATAACCTTCACACACAGAGCATATTCATTTCTACAAAATGCTTCCCTCCCTATCACATAGGGGAACGGTAATAGCCCTAGTGTATTCTGATGCAGCTGCATAACGTGTTTGTGCTGCAGAACCTTGAATGCAGCAATGTCAATTTATTTTATGTCCATTCACTGGCCCCTGCCTTTGACTAAACACATGCAAAATTATTGCTTGCATCTGACACTGTCTTAAACACTGTAATGAATTACTTTTAGCTATTTTCAGCAATGTTTCCTTTCATTGCAGCCTTTAGGCAAGTCACTATCACAGGTCTCATCTACAATAATGTTTAGGTCTCCCATCTTAATTCTCCTGTTCCTTATTCATAGTGGATAAAGAAGAGAAAGCAGCCATCTCCGTGACTCATACCCTGCTGTTCTCCATCTACAAATGATGTTCCAGCTGTGTTTCCTGGGATGATACAGTATGTCCTATAAACTGCTTAACCACATTGGGTGTAGGCATATATAGAAAAAGCAGAGTGTAAAAACAGAAAGAAAAAGAATCTGATGCTCATATCTATTCCAGAATTGTAGGTTTAATGTAAAAAAAAAAAAATTATATTTGCAGTATCTGGAGAATGACAGGAACACTACTTATTCTACATTTCAAGGTCCCCTCTGTAACCAGAAATGGTTATAAAATATTAAATTTGAGACTGTGGATCACAATTCTAAGTCAATGTGTGTCGCACCCTACTTTTTCTAAAACGGTAAAAAGTAAATCTTTTAAAACAGACATTACCTCTTGTTCTTCAAAAATAGGCTGATATTTCTCAAGGGACAATTTTTTAAGGATGCCAGTCAGCTCATCTGTAATAACAGAAAAGACAAAGAAAACAAAAACCCCTCCATGGTTTATTAACTACTGAAAACATACATTAAAACATCATATATCACTGTGTGGAATATATAACAAAATCCAATCACACTTACTCCACATCAGAAATTAAAACATTGGCTTATTGTGTTCTCGTGTATTTCAGTATACTGTATTTCTATCTAGTCTTACCTTGCTAGGATAAAAATCTTTCTGTTGTATCACCCTTTCTTCCATATTAAAAGGATCTTTTAATATGGACCACTGAGGTCCAACTGAGGCACTTCAGCGTCTAACACAGGTGCTTGTCCCCAGGTGGCTGACCCAGATCATGTAGGTTAGACACTACCTCTCTCAAGTCAGGATTCTCTTTGGTTTTATTTTTGCTTTGCTTTCACAAGTGACTCCTTTTTTTTTTTTTTCCCCCCAGAAGTACCAAAGAAGTCAGTTAAACTAAGAAGTCAAAGTCAAATTTAAGCACACAAATGATTACATTACACAATCTAACTATATCTACTACTTGTCATATAAACTCACTTTCATTGCAAAGACGTGGCTATTCTATATCCAAATGTACTTCACTTTTATTTACTTATTTCACTATTTATTTATTTGTCTTTTGACTGCCCCTTTTCTTTCATCATCAGTAGAAATGTGAAAAAGAATAACACTCTCTAAGCTTCAAAAGATACTAAAAGATATCAAGTATCATGAGATGGACACGCTTTTCTGTGCCCCACTCTGGAAGCCTCCTCCTTCAACACAGAAGAGCCCACAGAAAACTCAAGTGGAAAATTCTAGCCGAGTCTTATGTTCTGTTAGGGTTTCGGGACTTTTTACCTCAAGGCCAATTTATCTGGTATGCTTTGTAGATGTTGGCATGTTTTCAGGGTAAAATCTTTAGTACCCCAAGGTTAATCCATGGGAAAAGGAAATCTGCTTTAAAAATACAGCATGAGAACTTCTCCATGCAGTTGGATGCACATTATGACTTCACAAAAAGAATGTTTCATTAGAAGCCTATCAATACATTACTAACCTTGTTTTCCTTTAGACCGTTAGACTTCTCATTTTTCATCACACTGGTGAGCTTAAATTATAGGTTGTGATATGGAAAGAAACTTTCAGGCTCTCTGAGCCCAGAGGCTTGTTGTCATAAATAACTGTAATATCTAACAGTTTTCACAAAAAGAGGCAATGCTTTCAGTTGTAGGCCTTTCATGTTTTCTTTTCCTCTTTCCATCTTCCAGTTCCTGTATTATACATTAAGTTTGAACAAAACCTTAAACCTCACAATTTTACAGATCTTGTGTAACATTGTTTCTCCTTTGCTTTTTCATTAAGTCTCTTTCCCACTCCTCGTATTTCTTCTCCTTCCACACAACCCCAGAGAAAGCCAAAGTTCTCAGAACTCATACTACCTCTGCCACATTACTCCTATTTAGTACCTCTCTTGTACTGCTCAGCAGTAGTAGGTTAAGATTACCTTTCTCCAGGTTTTCAGAGCTTCCTTTTACTCTCACATGGTTTCGCCTTTCTTGATTCTCTACATCACTGGTTTTCAGACTAGGGACAAGCTGTTGATGGTCCACCAAGTGGTTGCCTAAAAGGAAACCATGCACACCCCTGAGCCCTGCTGCCTATTGTTTTTTCACAGTAATATTCAACACAAATCAAATTCCTACTTCATGTAAGTTTACTTGAAAGGCAAAGAAAGGTTAACGCTGCAGTCAGTCTGTACTTGTTCTTCTGACCACTACTGAGCTCGTGAGGATCTCACTGTTGCTGCTGAATCAACTCACAGTAAGAGAAGCCCTGGAATTAAAGGGCCACCTAACTGTGAAAGCTTACAAATAACCTGGAATTACTTAAGTGTCTGACAACCTCTCCCCTCTCTGAAGAGGAAAGTCACCATTTCATGCCACTAGTGGTGTGGTCACAAAGCCCTTTTTCTTAAGGTGTGATTATTACAGCTGATGGCTGAGGGAATTCCCCTTGTTATTTGACAGTAAGTTCTTTTCACTTAGCAAATTTCTCAACCAGCAAGTCTTACGTTATTAAGCCATCATTATAAAATGGCACTAACAGAGAGAAAGGATTTTCTCCAGGAGTCAGTACAATATGTTACAGCTAAGCCATGGTAAGAGGACAGAAAGCAGGTCAAATATCACACCTCTTTAGTGTCAATGTCAAAGTTAGCATAAATGAAAAGCAAATCAACACGGACACTTCCACAAAAAAAAACCCAAAATAGCATGAACTGCCTCTTACAGAAATCACAAAAATTGTACTCCGATTCTTTATTGAAAATATTCTGGGTCATGCTAATTTTTTTTTACTTTTTTTGAGATGTTTACGGAAAAAAACAAGTAAATTATATCTATTTCCAATGCAGTAAGATGACATTTTCAAATAAAATGGTATAATTTAGACCTAAAAGTTCAACTTAAAAAGTAGTAATCTTACTGGGGAAATAATAATATTGTTACCCTAAATTGTGTCCAAAAGTTACAAATAATGTCAAAATAAAGCTATTTTTGCAATTAAAAAAAATGAACGCACAACAGCTCTTAAAATTCAACTGCATGTAGCTATGATCTGCTATAAGTCAAAATTGTATTTCTGTAGTGGTGCGCTTCATCACATTTATTAGAAAAAAAATCATTTTGAAAGCGCAGAAGGTACATTTTCTACCCTCAGCAAAGGGTGAAAACCAGGATTGAAGCCAGAAGAGGGTGAAGGAAGGAGGCCACATAAGAGTGGCATACCTACATGCTCTATGCTAGCTGTCAGATGGCACCAATCTCCCTTCTGACGGAAGGAATCACAGCTTTTGGGAGTAACAGCCACTCTTACTGCAGGAATGTCAAGCTTCGCAGTAAGAAACATCAAAACATTTTTTCTAGAAAGAAAAAAGTTCTCACCCCCATACAGATGCCCAATAATCCAGAACTGTTACAGCTTTTAAACACATTGAGCTCTTGGTAAATGAATCTCCTATAATTTACTCACCATCTTCTGTAATAGTACCACTGCTGGAGCCATTGCTCTTGGCCTGCCTGTGAGAAGAAGAGAGAGAGGACTCTGCGTTGTGAACCTTAGGAGACGGAGAGGGTGACGGGGAAGGTGTGAGAGTTGGTGATGTGCTTTTAGACGTAGATGAAGTCCCAGATGGAGGTCTTTTGTTCATCTCCAGTTTTTGCTGCAGTTAATGATACAATTATTTCAGTTAAACAAAAAAAGGCTTTGGCTATATATGCCGTTTCAATATAACTTATGTGGTATATTATTTCTGCAGAACACGTAAGGACAACTAGACGCTTCTGCTTGATTCACATCAAAATAACTGGAGCAACACTGATTCATCACAGGTGAGAGTCTGTCCCCTCAGATTCAACAAGGAAAATACACGTATTAAGGCTGTAATTTTGAAATATGGAAACTATTTCTTACAAAGCATTACCATATATAAGCATTGCAATTATTCTTTTTATAAAAGCTGAAAGTAGTCTTTTTCATTCAGAGATTAATCAATTAAATAAATAAAGCCTCCATTTCATAAAGTATATCAGATACTAATTTAAGGCAGCATTTCATGCTAGATTAACCAGAAATATGTAGCAAGCCTGAACTAAGTTTTAGGTGTATTTAAAGCCCTTGCTGCACTGGAATTCAAGTTCCCAAAATGAGCCAAATGTTTAATATGCTTGGATGCATGGAAAATGGATGAATTACAAATGAGGAATAAGAACATACATGTCCCTATGCCAGGCTTTCCCAAAACAAATTAATATACTTAATCTCCTGAATTTTTTATCTACCTATCACTTCACATGTTCCAATGTTTGCACTGCATGACCTAAAAAAAAATCTAGGTCCTTTTCTCTGGATTCCTGAATTCAGAGTTTAACCTAAAATAACTTTCATCCATCAAATTGCTAAAAGAGAAACATATGAAAGAAGTTCAGTAGCAAGGCAAGAAGGGAGAATGACAGTGATTCTTGTCTTTCTATAATTATGCTTCTGTGCTATGGCATTAAGTGGAACTTTTCTAGACAATGAGAGAGATGCAGATTAAAAACAAAAAAAAATATTTGAGTGGTAATGTTCCTTCATTACTCTCTCCTATGCTAAAACATACTACCTCCTTAGCTCAGCATCTGAAGTGACTAACAGTAAGGTACCATGGTAAAAATTTGAGAGGTCTCTGAAAAGCACCATGAAAACATGTTATTTTTTTGCCCCTTAATATTTCCCCAATTTTCCCTGTATTCTGTTATTGGCCATTTGTGTTCAAGAATGGCCTTCCCTCTACAGCACGGTGTCTGCATTTGTTTCAATTATGCCATCCTGTAATTTGTTACTCATGTTTTTTTTTTCTTCTTTGCTTTCTTTAAGGTTTGCACAATCCCACTCCTTATGGATAATTTTCACTAAATTGATTAGTGTAACACTACTGCATTTTTAGAATTATTTCCAAGTTCAGAAAGCATGGTCCTAATGGGAGGGCAAAAGCATTTCCACAATGGATACAGATGTTAAATCTTCAACATTTATGTTGTCAATTACAACAAAGTAGGCTGCTTAAGTTTTTGCAGCCAGTGTGGATTCCTGAGTGACTATATACTCCCAACAGATGCAGAAGTCTCAAAAATCACCTCAGATATGTGAGCATCTAATGCAAGACCCACACTGATGACCTGTTTTGCTCTTGTTGGTAGAGTGAAACTCATCTGGACATCTGCACAAGAGGACAAAGAGGAGTTGTCTTTCCAATATGCTGGCATCATTTCCATTTAAAAACATCTCCAACAGTATGAAGAGTTGCCTTCTCAGAAGATGATCTATCTGCTGGACACTGCATCTCACTACTTCTTTATCCCCTAATGTCTTTAATTCTGAGTGTGAATAATAGTTACACATCTTTGCGGCAGCATTGTTGTAACAACAGGCCCCGGGATCTGCAGCTCAAAGCTCACAGGCACAGGTATTATCAGGTATTATCTCTAAATAGGCTAATATACCTTGAGAAAAATAAGCAGCTGCACACAAACAGCTCTTCTGAAATTATTTCCAAGATAAGAACAAGCAGAGAGGAACTGCTGAGAGTTTAATTAGAAAGATATTGGTCAGACCACCTCTGAAAAAAAAAAAAAAGCCAAACCCAAACATTTGGTAGCTCTTCAGTAGAGGAGACTTTAATGAGTGAAAAGGATAATAAAGTGCCTTTGTCTATAAGAAAGAAAGAAACAGATCATTTATAACCTGGGGAGTAGTTATGTGGGATAGAAAGGAAGGAAAGATTATCATGTGCCAAGAACCAGCATGAGTCCATAGCTTTTGGTGGTCCAGCAGTTATAAATTTTATTTCCCAATCTCATATTTGGAAAGCAACCAATAGTCTCTTTAGAATCAGGACCGATAGATCAGAGAAAAGGGATTGCTCATGGAAACTGCTTTGGCATTGGTAGCTGTGCGCTTTTCCTTTTCTTATTTTTGTCCTCCAGAAATTTCAACTAAATCACTGAACTACTTTGTAACTTCATTTATCATTCATATTTACTTACTGTTGCCATAAGAGATATCTCAGAACAAGACAGCAAATGTAATAATTTTATCCTATGGTCATTTTTGTTTTATTCAGGCAGAACGTCCAAGAAAAATCACATTCAAAGATGCAAAGAAAACAAAACAATGCAAAACAAGCTGTTTGGAGAATACACAAGCAAAAAGTTGAGAAATTTTGCTCTTGGTCATTTTTCAGAATACCAGGAACTAGAACTAACCCTCCAAATTATGTGCTTTCCTTCTATTACTATCGAAATATAATAGTTCCCTGAGTTAATAAACACATACATTTCACAATAGCGTATCACACTTCCCATTATAATGCTGCTTTCTCACATGTATCTCTGCAGATTTTGAAAGCCTAACATTTTAATCCTTAAAATCTTTGTACAAAGCAGTTGCTAACTTTGAAGTAATGTACAAAAATGGGCAGGTCACAAGGGTAAAGCTATTTCAGGAAACTGATAGGTAAATCAGATTAGATAATATGGCCTGCACTCAGGAGCAAAACCGGACTTTGGTGATAACTTAATGGTCATACTGTTTAACAATAATACCTTGTGGAGCAGACTGGATACATACATCTTGTTGTGGTGAGCGTATCTCATGTTCTACTCTCAAGTTCTGCCTTTGGAGGGAAACTTGCTATACCACTTCAGAGTACAGCCTAAGAATAACTAAATTTAAACACTGGACTCAATCAGGGCCATAGAAAGAAATGAGAAACCAAAGCCAAGAGTGCAGATCTACCATAAGATCAAGTATTACACTTACTGTTTTCAAAACAGATTGAAATAGATAATAAAGCAACTATTAACATCAGCCAATCTGCAAGTACAAAAATTCATGCTCCTCTGTACCTTTCCAACATGTCCATTGCCAACAATTTGAGCAGAGGGCAAATCAGACAAGGTGGATGAAGGAGTTGATTGGACTGGGCTATGCTGTTGGCTGGGTTTCTGTTCAGGTAAGCCTGCTGCTTTTCTTCTTTGGGCTGCAATCTGAGACAAAACATTATCTGCACTGCCACCTAAGAAAAAAAAAAAACAAAAACAACAGAGTCAAAGAAACCATAATTTTAAAATATTTATTAATTCTCAATTTTCTTCTCTCCACCATTCGCTTTGTTTGAAAAACTGACTGGATGAAGCAAGAGATAGAATTGTAAGGTTCAGATCTGTTCAGCAGCTTTCAGGAAAAGAAACAAAAATCAGTCACAGAAGAAGACAGAAGCCAGTCTTGTCTATAGAGTCATAGAGCTGACTTTAGTGATTTTTTGAATAAAGGTTTCCTGAGCTGCTTTCACCAGCGGTCTTTACCGCTGCCAGATACAATGCTTGTAGATTTTTTCAGTTGAAAACCAATTTTTATTTTAAATAAAAAGCAAGTAACATGGATAAGAAAAAGAGACAGTTTTAAGAAATCTACATTGCAATGAACAAGCATGCATCTGAGTAACTGTGAGTGGACTCACGAAAATGAAAATGTTTTTTTCTGAAATAGGGGCTAACCTACAAGATTTCTACAACAGATGTGAGGCTTTTGTTCCCTTATGTAGATGTCTGGAGTCCAATCCAATTTTGATAGAAATTATAGAAGTTTGACTTACAAAGCAGTAGGAGCCTTCAGAAAAGCTTTAATATCTTCCACCACCACCACAAACACTAGTATTTTAGCCAAGCCAGATTTAAGTGACTTTCTTATGCAAAATAAAAGCAGCACAGTACCTGATCTGTTATGCAGTTCTCCTCCATGTCTGTTGATTCCCACAATGTTATTGGATCCACCAGAAGAATGGGGAGAATGGTTGAAGTTGTTGGAACTTGAAGGAGATGCAGGTCTTCTTGCAAATGCTGGTAATTTGACTGGTCTCGTACCTTTGCTAACAGATGTCTGGAAAACAAAAAAGAATATCTTATCCATCTTTCTTTTTGAGTAGAACAAAGATCAAACTTTAACTGCTATTTTTTGTACTGTAAGTTCTGAAACTTCCACTACAGAGTAAAAGGCATATCAGAAATAATGTTACTTTACATAAACAAATACATTGAATATATATATTTTTATATATATAGTATATGCCTATTTAACAAAAGAGATGTCACCATATTAAAGGCTTTAATTCTCCTTAACCTTCAGCCAAAACAAAACATGCATGTACGATGTACCTGAAATACAATATGCACACTATTACAAGCAGTGGAGGGGGTAAAAAAAAAAAATCACACATGAAACTTCTTTCCTGCAGAATACTAGTTTTGTGCCTCATCTCACGAAACACACACCATCTACTTCTCAACCATCATACAAGTGACACAAATTTTCTCTGCTCCAGTTGCACTTTTATATTCCCTTCAACCTAAACACCCACCTACACCACTTATTGACTGTTGTAAACTGCTAAAGTAGCCTCTGGTTCCATCCATAAATTTTAATTGCCAAAACAGGTACAGACAGGCAGCAGGACCTGGACACAAGACAGTATTTTCACAAATATCTTGTTTGCTTACTATATCAGAGTTACCACTGCTGTTAAAATCATGTTTGATCGCTCTCTGGGGCCAGGCAGTTTTCAACTGTTCAGCTTTGCCATCCTTGCTGATTCGCGTTCGGTCAGAATTCCAAAGTTCAAAACTTGAGGGTGGTAAGAAAGGCGGTATCACTGCTTTCAGTTTATCACTGGGCAGCCTGGTAAATGGAGCACTACTTCTCAACTATGAGAGGGAAACAAAAAAGGGGAAAGAAAAGACTTTCTTAGGTAAGACTGCTGTAAGCTAAGGAGGTAGTTTCAAAATATTAAGTTAAATAGAAAAATGGAGATGAATGTATTTTAAAACAAAATAAAATGGAAATGAGACACAAAAGTGCTATTTGAGAAGATGTACAACATGTAACAACAGAGAATCTAATGGACATTCTGGCATCTGTCAGTATGCTTATGCATTTAATACAATGAGTAATAGTGGCAGAAACTGTCTCTCACTTATTGAGCTGAACCTTACTTCAAATTGATTTTAAATGGAATGCTAACAATTAATTTCCAAAGAAATAACAAGGTAACCCTCTCTGTATTCCCAGACAGGACACCTGGAAACAGTGTTCAAGCTGTATGTGTTCTCCAGGAAGAGAAAAAAAAAATACAACACAACTGATTTGGCTCTCCAGAGTTCTGTCAGTCAGTCACATCAGAAGTTACTCAATCTTTTTAAAAAGAACATGAAGGATAACCAGTTAAATTTAACGACACCTCCAGGGAGTAAGCTGCAGGGGAATTTAAAGCTACAGCGTAATAAAAGAAGAAACAGAATAATATGTTCAGTCGCTGTCAATCAACACCCCCAGGTCCCTCTCCTCCAGGCAGTTTTCTAGACAGGCTTCTCCTAGTCTGCAGCTGCACAGGGTCGTTGTGCCCCAAGTGCAGGAGCCAGCATTTGGCCGTGATAAAGCTCATGCCAAAGGACTCAGCCCAGGGCTCCAGCCTGTTCAGATCCCTTTGCAGAGCCTCCTTACTATGTATCACAGCCTATCAGTTCTGAATTGGGCTGAAGGTACCAAGAACACTGCAACATACCATTGTTGCCAATAACTCATCGTCCTTTCCTCCTTTTGCAGAGTTTACACCTGAAAAAGACATAAATGATGTTTTATTACTTACATGCTCCTACTTCCATTCTCAAGGCTAATTACTGTTTTCAAACATTTAACAGCTTTACCCTCATTAAGTACATAGAATAAAGTTCTCTGGTGACTCTGTCAGGTACCTGAAGTTAAGTGAATAGTTTTATTTCACATCACAGACTATAGGGGTTTTGTATGTAGAGCTGTACAATTTCACTAAATGTACTTAATGATCTCGGCTTTTCAAACCTCTTTCTTCTCAGAATTACTTATTTATTTGTTTAAATAAATTCATTTTCATTACACAGATTAGTTTTCCAAATATAATAACAACTTTTGAGTGGGCACTTTATAATTCTTGCTAAAGAACAGTTACATTGTTATACCAGCATTTTCCTGATTAAAGGTGCCGCCCTCATTCAGCATAAGCGACACTCAGGAGTAAAAAATTGTCTCTTTCTATATGCAACAAACAAGCTAAAGAATCACAAAATGGTCAAGGTTGGAAGGGACCTCTGGAGATCATCTAGTCAACCCCACATGCTAAACAAGGTTCACCTATAGCAGCTTGTACAGGAACGGGTCCAGGCAGGTTTTTAATATCTCCAGAGAAGGAGATATTTTCAGTGACATTAGGCTAAATTGAAACTAAATCAATGAAATGGAAATAGTATTATCTTGACTATCCCATAAGAGCTCACTTCTTGTAAGACAATTCTAGCTTTACCACTAGCTTTGTTATTTGTGATCCAAGCTGTAGCAGCCTCAAGGTTTCCAGAGGTGTCCATATCACTCTGTGAAACTGCCTTTATGGTGGAATTTAATGATGGTTCAGGCTCATCAGGAAAAGGCACAAACTGATTGGAAGGAAATCCATGGCGCAATGTCTGGGTCAACTTCAGCTTGCGGAATCGATTGGACATTCTGCTCCACCAGGACTAGATTAATAAGAAGACACAACAATTTAGTTCCAGATAAAAGGAAAATTAAAAAGAAGGAAAATAAATGTGCAATTAAGTAATCCTTACAGTAGTGAAATATCTGTTGAGAATTTTTGAGCTAAACTACAAAAGCAGTGTTGAAGTGGTTTGCAATTACCAGCAGAATCTTTCACCATAATTTGAATGCATAAGATTAATCGTTTTCCTTATTATTCATCTGGCAAATGACATAGTGTATTTTTCCGTATCATCTGGAAAGACAAGGTAGATAAAAGCATTTGGGCAATTTGAATAGAGAATTTTTACAGCTACATGGCAAATAATAAATCTTTCCATTAAGTTCCAATTTCACCTTCAATTCTTACACTTGCTGGCAGTAGTGAACCAGCATGTATGCTTTCTGCTTTTTAGAAGTGTGTGTATAAGTTTATCCAGTCTGCATTAATGTCTCCTCTTTAAGATTTTCAAGATCAGTGGCAAATTAGAATAATTCTGATAGTATTCCTGTCAGACTCATGATCCACAACCCAAACAGTGCTGCTATACAGGTAACTTAAATCCTGCCAGACTGGAGAGACTATAAACTGAAAAAGAGCAAGGCAAGGCAGACAACACAAACCTTAGGATTACTGCATGTACCATACAGGTATCACACACATGGAGACTGTTACATGAAAGGAACATCTTCTCTCAAAATAAAATTTATCCAAGTATTTACAGGCCTAAACATTTTTACATGCAGATAGTACAAGATGCTTCAGGTATTTAGCAAGACATTTCTCTAAACTATACAACACCTACAGGCTACACTGAGAAGACCTGTGTAATCTGTATTACAGATTATGTGCTTATAGGTCAGTCAGATTATAAACATCTGAATATTTCTTAGAAAAGATTCTTCTTCACTTTCTAGAACACTTTAATAAAAAAATAATGTAAAAGTGATGATACTTCAACAAGGCAGCTTTATGGAATATCCAAGCTAGATAACATATTTTGCAATTTTCCTTTCTTTCTTAGTCATTCGTTCTCACCATATATGCTCCCTTCTCTCCATGACACTAAACATTTTTCAACTGCTTACTTATGTATGTCTTCCCAACTGTCATACAGTAGAACTAAGTAATATAAATGTAAACACATTCCCAGTAAATCATTCCTACTTAATTATGAGATTACTTTTAGGCACTGAAAAGCTTTGATCCAAATTCTTCCTTTAAAGTCCTTCTTTTGCCTTCCCACATGACAAAAAGAAAGATGAACACGTTACACTTCATAAAACCAGGAAATACTGTCAACGAGGGACTCGGAATACACACCCCCAAAAAAACCCAGTTGCATACTAGATCATAAGTACATTATTAGCAGTGACTTTCTCTGCTTCATACGTTACATGAAACAATGCAGTGGATATTTATTAAGAGTGAAGATATTTACCTTTAGACCACCTTTGTGATCTGGTAACATTGGGACATTTAAGGATTGCCTACTTTTGGAACAAGGCAAAGATGATCTGTTGTTCAGTTTATTCTTGTCTTTGTCTACTTGCATGCATGCTGATGCCAGTAATCGTACAAGCTCTGTGTCTAAAAGACAAAAAAAAAAGAAGATAATGTTTAGTTTGTTTTGCTTCCCCAAATAATGATTGATACACCAAAACTTTCCCTATAAATCCCACATAAGTAGACCATGACATATCACAAAATTAATCTGCCAGAGAAACACAAAGCAGATGAATCCCCAAAACCTTTTTTCTTGGTGTGTTTCCCACCCCTTCTCCCCACAGTGGACTGTAGTCTTATTATCACCTCTCTAAAGCTATTTATCAAAACAAATAAGCATGCTATTCAGTCAGAATCAGTCACGTGTGACCACATGAACTGCCTCCTCTCACACTTTGTGTAAGTTAAGAAAGGTATTGTAATGCTCCCTTTTCTCACCTGACACAGAAGAGAGAAGAGAGAAATGAACATTCTTTCTTCAAGCGCAGGTTGCAGAAAAGCTTGAAATTAAATCCCAAAGAGAAAGGAGATGTTCAGCCTAGACAATGAAGGGACTGAAAAGACACGGTAAGAAAAAAGGTGGACAAAAAAGTAAGAAAGAAAGGAAGAAGAAAAAAAGAACAAGTATGAGATAAGGACAGAAAAGCAAACAAAAAGTATTCTGTAAATCTGTGTGATATATGAATTCAGGAAAGATTTTCAGAAGAGTAGGCAGAACTGATCTATACATACATTATTCTTGCTGAACAGGTAACAAGAGAAACTATTCTGTCCTTCAAGAACTTAGTTATAAGAAAAAGAAATATTCAAGGTACTTACTTACTAAAATTTCATATTATTAGTGATCTACTTTTGACAAAGCTAGGAGCTTAGAACCAAAAACACCAATACGAGTAAATACAGAGAAAACAAAGATTTATTCCATTAGCAGTAGTGTTTTCTGACTTCAGATACAGCAATTGAGTACCAGGCATGGTTAACAACAACAAATTACATAGGCTAAACAAACTACAACGAAAATTAAATGTCTTTCATTGAAGCTTCCCCTATAACATCCTGCCTTTTTCTAAAGCACTCTCATGCAAAACGGTCTGAATCCTAAAGTGTGATTTCACAGAATCACAGAACAACCAGGTTGGAAATGACCTATCGGATCATCAAGTCCAATCATTCCTATCTAACACTAAACCAAGTCCCTTAAGACCGTGCCTTAAACACCTCCAGGGAAGGTGAATCAACCACCTCCCTGGGCAGCCTATTCCAATGCCCAATGACCCTCTGTGTGAAAAACCTCCTCCTAATCTCCAGCCTAAATCTCCCCTGGCGGAGCTTGAGGCCATTCCCTCTTGTCCTGTCCCCTGTCACTTGGGAGAAGAGCCCAGCTCCCTCCTCTCTACAACCTCCTTTCAGGTACTTGTAGAGAGTAATGAGGTCTCCTCTCAGCCTCCTCTTCTCCAGGCTAAACAACCCCAGCTCTCTCAGCCGCTCCTCATAGGGTCTGTTCTCCAGCCCCTTCACCAGCTTCGTTGCTCTTCTCTGGACTTGCTCCAGAGCCTCAACATCCTTCTTGTGGTGAGGGGCCCAGAACTGAACACAGGATTCAAGGAGCGGCCTCACCAGTGCTGAGTACAGAGGGAGAATCACCTCCCTGGACCTGCTGGTCACACCGTTTCTGATACAAGCCAGGATGCCATTGGCCTTCTTGGTCACCTGGGCACACTGCTGGCTCATGTTCAGTCGCCTGTCGACCAACACCCCCAAGTCCCTCTCCTCCTGGCAGTTTTCCAGCCAGGCTTCTCCCAGTCTGTAGCTCTGCATAGGGTTGTTGTGCCCCAAGTGCAGGACCCGGCATTTGGCCGTGTTAAACCTCATGCCGTTGGACACTGCCCAGCGGTCCAGCCTGCTTAGGTCCCTTTGCAAAGCCTCCCTACCCTCCAGCAGATCAACACTTGCACACAGCTTTGTGTCATCTGCAAACTTGCTAAGGGTACCCTCAATGCCCTCATCCAGGTCATTGATGAAGACACTGAACAGGACTGGACCTAGCACTGAGCCCTGGGGAACACCACTTGTCACTGGCCTCCAGCTGGACTTAACACCATTTACCACCACTCTCTGGGCCCGGCCATCCAGCCAGCTTTCTACCCAGGAGAGTGTGCGTCTGTCCAGGCCAGAGGCTGACAGTTTCCGTAGCAGAATGCTGTGAGAAACTGTGTCAAAGGCTTTACTCAAGTCCAGAAAGACCACATCCACAGCCTTTCCCTCATCCAGTAGCCGAGTGACTTTGTCATAGAAGGTGATCAGGTTGGTTTGGCAGGACCTGCCTCTGGTAAACCCATGTTGACTGGGTCTGATCACCCGGTTCTCTTGTAAGTGCTTCATGATAGCACTCAAGATCACCTGTTCCATGACTTTCCCTGGCACTGAGGTCAGACTGACTGGCCTGTAGTTCCCGGGATCCTCCCTGCTACCCTTCTTGTAAATGGGAACTACATCAGCCAGTCTCCAGTCCAGAGGTACCTCCCCAGTCTTCCAGGACTGCTGGAAGATGATGGAAAGGGGTTTGGCCAATACATCTGCCAGCTCCCTCAAAACCCTAGGATGTATCCCATCTGGCCCCATAGACTTGTGGGTGTCCAGTTGGCTGAGCAGGGCTCTGACCACCTCCTCTTGGACTATGGGAGCCTGGTATTGCTCCTCTGTTTCCCGGGTATCTACACAGAGGGAACAGCTTTCTTTACAATTAAAGACTGAGGCAAAGAAGGCATTAAGTACCTCAGCCTTCTCCTCGTCCCCTGTCACTGCTGTTCCCTCTGAGTCCAAAAGGGACTGTATGGTCTCTCTTGTCCTCCTTTTACTGTTTATATATTTATAGAAAGATTTTTTATTGTCTTTTACAGACTTAGCTAATCTGATCTCTAGGTCAGCCTTAGCCCCTCTGATTTTTTCCCTACATAGCCTTGCTTCCCTCCTGTAGTCCCTCCAAGAGGCTTGTCCCCCCTTCCAGAGCCTATAAATGGATGGCTTTCTCCTGAGCTGCCAGGATCTCCTTCTTGAAGAGCTCACAGCCCTCATGGGCTCCCTTGCCCTCAAGTGCTGTCTCCCAGGAGACTTTGCCAACCAGCCTTCTAAACAGTTCAAAGTCTGCCCTCTGAAAATTTAGTGCTACCGTCCTGCTTAGCACCCTCTTCACTTCACCTAGGATTTACTCTCAGCCTTTACAGATCTAGCAGGAGGTTTGGCCAGGAGTTCACTAGCTTTGTTTTGAATGTACTGTCTTTGCCACATCCTTCTGCTGCTGTTTACCAAGTGAAAATTTCTAGCTGAAGTTCATAGCTTTGTGCTAATGACACTACAGAATACTTAGGCCACCACAGTCAAATGCCACTGAACTGGCTCTGGTGACAAAAGCAAGGTATTCTGAAGCATCTTTAAAAACAAGGGTGAAAGGAAGGCATAAGATCTGTCATCCCATATATGTATACATCCATCTAACCAAATTAACTCAAACTTCACCATTTCAGACAGTATCCCTTCTTGGTCCAGTCCAGCACAGACCTCAGGGAATAGTTCCTACCAACTTTAATGTATTTTTTAGATTGGAAGACATGTTCATTAATTGTAGAGACCTCATTTCTCTCTACAACTACCTGAAAGGAGGTTGTGGAGAGGAGGGAGCTGGCCTCTTCTCCCAAGTGACAAGGGACAGGACAAGAGGGAATGGCCTCAAGCTCTGCCAGGGGAGATCTATGTGAGACATTAGGAAAAAGTTTTTCACAGAAAGGGTCACTGGGCATTGGAACAGGCTGCCCAGGGAGATGGTCGATTCACCTTCCCTGGAGGTGTGTAAGGCACAGGTGGACAAGGTGCTCAGGGGCATGGTTTAGTGTTTAATGGGAACGGTTGGACTCAATGATCCGGCGGGTCTCTTCCAACCTGGTTGTTCTATGATTCTATGACCTTCCTAAGGTCTCTTTGAAATAACATACCTGGATCATTCAGCAGCATTATCAGGTCAAAAGCTGTGTATCCATTTTTTGCACGAAGATTGACGTCAGCTCCTTGATTTAACAAATATTTAACAACATCTTTGTTTCTTTATGGGAAGAAAAAAAACAAAAAACATTGCTCATGTTAAACAAAACAAAACACAAAACTGTAATACTGCATTTTCATCCCTTTTTACCATTGCTTCTCAACTAGAGATGTTGGTTTTATCTTATCTACAGCTGACCAACTCTAAAATTTGTTCACAAGACATTCAGATGTCCCCACAACTCCTTTGTCAGACAATGTTTTACTCACTGTGAATTACATTAATCAACATGTAGAAAGTCAGCTTAAAAAGTGTAACTTGAATACTCAGTTTCTTAAGCTGACTCTCTAGAACTGCCTCCAGAATTTGTTGCCAAACACCTTCCCAATGAAAGGTCAATACTTAAAACACAATTCAGAATAGGTAAGAAAGTGTATACAGAAAAGACAAACTGACTGAAGATAATTTAAAAACTCCAAACAGTACTTCACTTAATTAGAGATATAAATTACATTATTGAGAAAGCACATTATCACACCCTTATGGTGTTTAAAACACAAAAACAGTCAGCAATAAATTATCAACAGAAATAACTTCCAACATAATCTCATAAAAGCTAGCTGCATGAAAGGAACTTGCCATTCCATTTCCATTAGCCTCCCTCATGCACCTGAGTAAATAAGCAGTTGCCTTGTGAGTTAAAAACAATAGTGTAATTCAACCTACAAAATAAGAGACAAAGCTACAGAAAATATAGTTAATACAAAACTCCTCTTGAGCAAAGACTGATCTTGTATAAAAACAAACTCTGACACACATATGCAACACAGAACAAAAATGTTCTTAAGTAGCAAGAGCTGACTACAAACTAATGCTGAAGCTGAGAAACAAATCTCAACCACTCCACCTGAAATAAAGGAGGAAGGTTCCTCTTCCCTTTTAACAAAAATTCTGCTTACCCCCACCACAGTTTCTCTGCATACCCCTCATTACTTTTAGACTCTTCCTTAAACCTGTGTTACTCCCCCACCCTGCTTTCCAGTCCTGTACCTTTAAGGCACAGAGAGAAATAATCTTTTAGTGTCCCTAGCTCACACAGACCTTGCCTACTCCCTCCTTCAAACTAGAAAACCTCTGCACCACTGTTGCTCCAGGGAAGCAATAAGCAGGGGTTCTGGAGACTAAAGATTTCCAGTTGTTACAAAAATTCACAATTGGCTTGTGCTGACCTAGGAGAGAGGCTATGACACAAAGTATAGAATTACAAGGGTAAATATTCACACACGAGGCATCCCAGACAAATTGAGCCACCTCGAACGTGGTCTTATGCAGGGTTCTTGTACCCCTCAAGCATACTTAGGTACAACATGATTTGACTAACCACTAACACCCACACTGCCAATTAATAATCATAGTAAAACTTTGCAAAACAATTGTATTTCTTGCAGCATTGTCACCACCTGTCTATTCATCCAAATGCCTCTGGAGTCAATCTTGCTATCTTTACTTAGTTATCACTAAACAATACTGAGAGGGTTTCAAAGATGGGCTAGAGGTTCTATGATGCTGGTATTATTTTGGTTGAGCACGATCATCTTTCATCCTTCATGGACAGCTCTAAGCTCCAAAGCAGCCAAGTCCTTACTTCCAGGGCTTGGATATCCTTCTTGACCTTCCACTGAGCTGGTGTCCTTTAAGTCTGTTTTACTTAAGCATAAAAAATACCAAAGTCTCCAGTAAAATTCCACTACATCAGCATCAAGTGTATTAACAAATTAATATTCACTCATACTATAAAGTCTGACTGATATAACAGGGAAAGAAATTTTCATAACACAGTCCTCCAAGAAACTGAAAGGGCAGTATCTGAACACACGCAGCATTCAGCTGGACTCTGTGCTTCCACAGACAAATTCCTGAGTGGAGGACTTGCCAGCAACCCTGTGTATCACTCTCTGCTTGCTGCTTCCACTCCAGCTGTGCATTTAGGTGGCTGCTGCTAAGCAAAACAGCGCACCAGAAGAACTGATCTCCAGGCACTCGTGCAAAATGCCTGTTGCTACTAACAGCACTGCTGTGGTGAGGAAGCAGAGAATCTCATCTGATGTAGGTTCAAGGATCAACTTCAGAAATTTTTCATAAAGCAATGACAAGTTGGTATCCTATTTTTGCTTTCTGTTGTACCTTCATAGTCCAATGAGATATGCTGTCTAAAAACAAAAGCTGGAGCAGAATATCTGCATTTGTACAATAAACATCAGCGCTACCACACAGCAAAGCAAACCTTTGCCTTCCTGAAGGTCTCCTCTACAACAATGCAAAAGAATTCAGCTTCCTAAACTGTATGCTCTGTATTCAGACAACACCAAATGTACACGAGAGATCACATGTAAAGTATCAGGATGATTTTGGGGGTCTAACTCTTAAGTGTCCATCTTCCTTTACAAAGTAGCTTTATAGCAAGTGACAATCAGTTCTCCCACAGGCACATTTCAGAAAACTCAAGGAAAACCAAAGGCTGAAGAGGAGAACATAAGAAAGGTTTCACGATTGGAAAATATGGCACATAGAAGGGTGATTGCCTTGAAGATTAACAACTTGATGTAGGCCTACAATCCTGGCAAGAGGTGATATTATCTTACAAACACTAAAAAATATCAAAGGATGGCAGTTGAAATGTGCATGAAAAATCCACGTTCCTGCCTGGAGCACTATGTTCCCAGCACTTATTGAGCAAGATTCAAGCTCCCAAATGTGACACTGATTCTTAAATCCAAACAGCATTCAAGTCTGCTCTGAAAAGTTGAGGGCACCACAAGAGTCATAGAAAATTGAAGCCACAAGTCTCTCAAACCCTTGTAAGACCCTTCTTCTACAGCCAGTGTCAAGAAGACTTTTTTCCTTTTTGTTACAAGAAGAATGAAACTCCTTTACTGCTAGACCCAAAGACAGTATACATCTTACCCATGGTATGTGGCCTGCATCAGGGCTGTCCAGCCATGAACATTATCTTGTTTGTCAATATCAGCATTTTTCTCAACAAGGAGCTGAACAAGGGGCATCTGTCCAGTTACAGCTGCAATCATTAATGGAGATGCGCCATCAACATTGATAATATTGACCTGGCTTGGGTCCTCATCAACAATCTCTTTAACCAGCTGAAAGTTTCCTGCAAAACAGTGATAAAACATAATCTACGTGAGCAATAGAGAGCTGCTTCATCATCGAATTAATATGTATTTTGGTTTGCTGACATTGGTCTACAATTACAGGAATTAAACAAGAAAAAGTAAAGCAGAATCATAGAATGCTTTGGATTGGAAGACATCTTTACAGGTCATCTAGTCCACCCCCCTGCAGGAGTAGGGACATCTTCAACGTGATCAGGTTGCTCAGAGCCCCATCCAACCCGACCTTGAACATTTCCAAGGACAGGGCCTTCACTGTCCCCCGGGCAACCTTTTCCAGTGCTTTACCACCTTCATTGTAGAACATTTCATCTTTATATACAGAATAAATCTACCCTCCCTAAGTTTAAAATGATTACTCCTTACCCTGTACTAGAACAACTGCAACACTAAAGCTAAACATTTGTACTGATCTTTGGTCTTTCAGTTAATCAGTACATCTTCCCCAACTACTAAAAATCACGGCACGAGCAGGAGACACCGTTTACCCTCATTTTCCCTATCTGTACACTTGCAGCACAATCCCACTACAAGAATAATTTTCTAAAATGAACAACTAAGCTATGAAGGCTGTATAAACTGCAGTGTAGCCCACATGTGAAAACATGAGTAGGGAATATCTCTACTAAATTGTCACAAGATGATATCACAGAAGGAAAACAGATGATGCTGAGACACCATGATGTGTCCTTCAGCAGGATGAAGGTCCCTGTTCCATATCCATAGGCTGAAATCAGAGACAGCAACCATTTTTGAATCAGAGAGTGGGTACAAAGGTACACTGAAAGGTGTGAAGGCCATCCCTTGCCTTAAGCAGGCAGAACAATGCTCTACATCACACTGACCCATAAATTCCTCTTACAAAGGTGGTTCATAGATTCAAAAAACTTCTACTGATACAATTTGACAACCTCTCAAGGAACTAATCAATTCCAGTGCTCAATTTCCTTATTATTCAGAAAGATTTTTTTTAATCTGCCTCCAATATTTGAATTAAATCTCCAATGCAAGACTTCCCTACTTTTCATTCAGAAGTAATGTGCTAGTTCCGGACATATTTCTAATTCTTTAAATGTGAACCTAATGTTCAAGTTTTGTTTTAAAGAAGCTAGTAGTCACCGAGTTGTTGTCTAGATTTAAAAAAGCAGCACAAGGTACGCTAATGAGCATATTTTAACAAGGTTGTAGGGTTTTCCCTAAACCTTAATAAAACTGCTTTTTCTTACATTTGAAAATGTATGAGGTAATCAGGGTTATCTTAAGCAGGCAACTTAAGCTCATCCAGCTCCCCTACTTTTTTGATAACATACAACAGGCAAAAGCAGGGAACAAGTTAAGGAA
The DNA here is from genome assembly GCA_033558105.1 of Coccyzus lansbergi. Taxonomy (NCBI): domain Eukaryota; kingdom Metazoa; phylum Chordata; class Aves; order Cuculiformes; family Coccyzidae; genus Coccyzus; species Coccyzus lansbergi. The sequence continues at coordinate 716,326 of JAUMJK010000166.1, forward strand.
AAAAAGATCTCTGGGATCAAAAATGTACCACGGTAGCAACAGAGGCATGCAGCATCAGATCACGAGCTGCCATGCAAATGCCGATTGGCGAGAAGCTTTGCATGAGCCGGCAATGCACACCCACAGGCCAGAAGGTCAGACGTATCCTGGGCTGCATCAAAAGAAGCATGACCAGCATGTCAAGGGAGGTGATTCTGCCCCTCTACCATGGTCCTGTGAAACCCCACCTGGAGTATTATGTGCAGTTCTGGAATTCTCAACATAAGAAAGGATACAGAACTGTTGGAACGAGTCCAAAGGAAGCCTATAAAGATGATCAGAGGACAGGCTAAGGGGGTTAGGGTTTTTCAGCCTAGAGAAAAGATGACTCCAGGGAGACCTTATAGCAGCTTTCCAGTATCTGAAGGGGGCCCACAGGAAATCTGGGGAGGGACATTTTACACAAGCACATTGTGACAGGATGAGGGGAAATAGTTTAAAATTAAAAGGGGGAAAATTTAGATTGGACATTAGGTAGAAAGTCTTTCCAATGGGGGTAGTGAAATGCTGGAACAGTTTGCCTATGGAAGTTGTGGCTGCCTCTCCCTGGCAGTGTTCAAGGCCAGGCTGGATGGAGCCTTCAGCAGCCTGGTCTAGTAGGAGGTTGGAATCGGATGATCTTTAAGGTCCTCCAACCCAAACCACTCTATGATTCTACAGTTATATGGAATGTAACAAGTCTCACTTTTTAAAAAAACCTCAGATGATAAACTGCCCCATGGCACAGGCTGCCTTCAACTCGATCACAAACATGAAAATTTTCCTTGAAAGTCTGTCAGCATCACAGACAACCCCTGCAGGTACTTGAATGCATTAATTGAAACCAACACTCACCCGTGCCACTCATTTCTTGTAAGGGGAAAAATAAAAATCAAACCTCTGCTGTGCCTTGTATGTCCCAGTTTAGTAAAAGACATCAGTCGGTTTTCTTAACACACCCACATCTCAGACTTCATTAAAAAGAAACCCTGGGACCCACAGGGACTCCAGAATTGACTTTGAACTCTGGTTTGGACACTTCTTAACCTAGAGAGCTGGTTCTTTAACAATGCTGTCATCCATAGCCAAGTATTTCAGTAAAAAACAAAAGGAGCATGTGACTAGTATTCATTTGTCCCTCTAAGACTCCTTCTAACCCAGCACCAAGGTTTATAAATCTCAAACTAAAAGTCACAGGGGTACAAGAAGGGTAGAGGAACTTTCTGAAATCTAACAGACCTGAGGCCTTCCTAGGAAGTTGTGCTAGCTTACGTGTGAAGGGTCAACATTTACAAGAGAGTGCCCCATACTGCTATCTATCACCTCTTTCTTCTCCACTATTGTGTCTGCCTATTCCAATTTCCAGCAGCCATCAAGTTCCCGATTAATTGAAAAGTAACTGTTAAACTGTTGTACAAAATCCAGAATGAGACCTGAATGCTAGGGCCTAGCTTGGCCGTTTAAAATACACCTCTAACTTTTCAACAGGAATGTAGCAACAATAAAACTTGAAGGATAGCTGTTGATTTGAAGACGATGCATTGCTGAAATCCACTTGGACAGATGTTGAGAAAATCTAGTATTTTCCTTCGTAAACATCACTCATCCCTGAATAATAATTAAAAAAATATAAAAATACATCAGAAACTGTAAAAGTTTCTAACTCGGAGCTGTGCTCTGTTAAGGTTACAGCTCCCTGTTGAAAGCAGGAAGGCAAATCACCAGCAGTTTTCATGGAACATCCCTCATGAGTTCACTGGATGTAAGATTTAAGCTCCCATGAAAACGACAGATTCCAATATATGGGAAAAAATAAAATAGATACATCAGGAACTTTTCTTTACTACTGAATGAGTATTTTTTTCTGACTGCCTATAGAGCTAGGGCTGCCAGCAATAGGCTAAATGTGCTATGGTATAGCCAAACCCAAATTTAAATAGCAACATACCAAATGCAAATGCAGTAATCAGATAATCTTCAAGTACTGAATCTCTCTAATGCATCAAAAGAAATTGCAAACAGTGCAATTTCCTTTGCCATCACCAGGAACCTTAGCAGGAAGTGTATAGTCCTGTTTCCCGTGACAAAGCCATCAGACAGCAAGCCTCAAGCCAAATGCATCATTTCACCACTTTTTCCTATGCTGCAAATCCAGGAAAACAGGTACCCGGAAAGCAGCCTGCCACAGCGCAAACCATTAGAGACTGGATCAAATTTAAGTGTACAGGATGGCACTGGCTCTTTCTGTTTCCACGGAATTGTTCCACCAATCGTGGGTTCATAAGAGTCACTCTTGCTCATGAGAGAACATTCGAGATCTGAGATATTAATTTCTTGAAGCAACTTGATAAAGAGTAGTCACAGTGTTCATACACAGTTGAGGTCACAACCAGGAGTTCATATTTTCTTATAGTAGAATGTGAAGAAAAATAATTCTAAACTACAAAAATAAATGTATTTTTAAAACTAAAAGAAATATAAAGAAAACGGCAATGTTACATGTAAAAACAGAACATGTCTCGGCTTCAGATATTAACCAACAAAGGTGCTCTGATGTTACAAGAACCAAACCTGGAAGAGCCCTGTCACTACTTACCCAATTTCAAAGCATGAAAGACATCAGGTTGGCTTTTTTCTGTATCTGGAAGAAACAGAAATATTTCTATTAGTAACTACTAAAGAGTAAAAATTTCGAGTAAAATTTTTATAGCAAAATGTATCAAAGAATTTATATACAGGTAGTATAAAGCATACAGAATCATAGAACAGTTAGGGTTGGAAGGGAGCTTAAAGATCATCCATTCCCCCTGCCATGGGCAGGGACATCCCACTGGATCAGGCTGCCCAAGGTCCCGTCCATCCTGGCCTTGAACACACCCAGGGATGTGGACACATGTTTGGACATACATGTAATAAGAACTAAGAAAGCACTAATCATACTTTTATTTCCTTTGGGAAGAATGACTCACCTGTATGGTTCTCCATGCAGAATTAAAGCTACAAAGTATTTATAAAGCACAAGCACTGGCTTTTACATTTCAATTCCCATTTTCTATCTGAAAATTGTAACTGGAAACTTCCATGTTTCCTGCCTCAAAGACTAAAATACTAACTGAAGAACCACAGGATGGTTCTGGGGTATGTTGTAACCCTCTGTACAACAGCAAACACTCAAATAATACAGGATTATTCTGACAGGTGACTCAAAAGGAGTTTCAGAAGACATCCCATTTACACTTTGTCTTCTATAACGCTGGGTTAATTTCTGAAGGTCACAAAACCCAATAGTGACGATTTAACTACACAGCTTGCTATTTATGTAAATAGATGTCTTTCAGCTCCCAGATCATCATCCCCATAGCAAGAACTGCAATAATTACAAATATTAATATTTAGATCTTTCCTTCAACATGCCTCCAACATACTTTGAAACCGCTGATACTACGTAAGATGAAGAAAAAACAGTGACATATTTTGCACTTTCTACTCAAGCCATTAAAATATATGCTCCTCCATCTTCAAAAGCATAACTAACACTACAGAATCAATAGGATGTTGAGGCTGTGGAGTGAGTCCAGAGAAGAGCAACAAAGCTGGCGAAGGGGCTGGAGAACAGGCCCTGTGAGGAACAGCTGAGAGAGCTGAGGGTGTTTAGCCTGGAGAAGAGGAGGTTGAGAGGAGACCTCATTGCTCTCTATAACTACCTGGAAGGAGGTTGTAGAGAAGAGGGAGCTGGGCTCTTCTCCCAAGGGACAGGACAAGAGGGAATGGCCTCAAGCTCTGCCAGGGGAGATTTAGGCTGGACATCAGGAAAAAAATTTTTGCAGAAAGGGTCATTGGGCACTGGCAGAGGCTGCCCAGGGAGGTGGCTGATTCACCTTCCCTGGAGGTGTTTAAGGGACGAGTGGATGAGGCACTGAGGGACACAGCTTAGTGTTTGATAGGAACGGTTGGACTCGATGATCCGGTGGGTCTCTTCCAACCTGGTTATTCTATGATTCTATGATTTTAAGGAAAACAAGAAGATGGTGAGTAGTTTCCCAAGCCAAATTCTTCCATTTTAAAAGGTTAACATTCATAGCTTGACTCCAAAGGAAGTAATTTGAAATTGCCAAACAAAATCAACCACTGGAAAGGCCCCAAAAACATGACACATATTTTAAGACTGGGAAAGAGAGCTATGGGTCCTGCATTTTCCCCTTGTCTGGAAACCGCTCTTACACAGTTCCTTCTATATGATCTAACCATTGGAAAACATACTTCAAAAGGCTAGTTTAGTAAAGGACCAGACTCCATACTTGGCATGTGAAAATCCTGGGAGAAAGTCAGTGTCTAGGAACAGAAGACCACGAGGAGGTGCCAGTAGGAAGGACTTGCTGTTTGAGAATGCTGAAGCAAGAGTTGGGACGGAACACAGGCAACACCCAGGCTACTTCAGATAGTTTTGAATTTGTCACTGAAAACAGCCCTGAGAAGAGAGTTGCTTTCTTTTGCAAGGCAAATCACCCTATCCATGGTAACAGATCAGAAGGCAAATTCTTTTTCTGCTGCCTCCCATATTAGAAAAAGGATCTTTTTTCTTCACAGGACATAAAAGACTCCAGTGCTAGGAGGAGACTGAAGCCATGGTAAAAAAACAATGCAGAAAGCTCTGTGGAAGCTTAACATTTTTACCTACCTCTCTGTGCCAATTAGTTACTACCCTTGTGTGGATGGAAACTACCCTCCCAGTAGAGGTGACAGGAAAACTCACCGGCTTTGAAATCCACTCTCCTCTCTTAAAGAGACTTCTTCAATACTTTAAGTTGAATGACTAAGGAAGACTCTCAAAACTCATCAAGACAACTCTGCCTGCACATATGTCCTGTAAGTGCAAATGCATGTACAAAGTATAAAGCCCTGCACTAGTGAATCCCACAGAGGTTTGATTCTCTGTACTGAAACCAGTTGATGTCTATTCCTCAGAGACTGGTCCTGAGCAAATGTTCAACTGTTCAGCCAGTTCTGTCTGGCAGCACAGCTGTATGAAAGCCCTAGCTCAAACTTAACCTATGAGTCAACATCTGACTAAGTTAACACCTTCTCTGAAGCAGAAACAAATATCAGATTTTTGCCCTTGCTTCTTTTAGTATAAGGGAAGCCTGACCTGCAGGAATGACACCAAATGTAAATAAAATTAACAATCTGGGGGACTGTGGACATGTTCACACAGTAGTGAAATAGAAGCAGAATTTGATAAGACTTAGATAAGCCAATTCAGGTATCGCAAGTGGCAGAGAGTTTACAGTGAACTATCACTCTTTATCTTTGACAGTGGATGAGTGGTAGTACCTAGAAAAAGTTCTTAGATTTTGTAGCAAGTATTCCAAAGCTCAAAAGTCCAAACCCTCTCGTTATGCATCTCGCAGCAGTGGTCTGCATTGTAAAGCACAAATACTCTGAAAAGTGTCCACAAACAGCCACATGTAGAATGAGGTCTCAATGTCTGAAATGACTCATTGAGGTTAAAAGGTCCAACAAAATGTCCAAATGAAACTATCTCATCTCAGATTTAATACGTTTCTGTTAGCATAAACAAACTTCTGGAGAAGGAAAGTAAAACAAATCATCAATACTTTTAACAAAACTAACACAAAACATTTGTTAAAACATTATTTTGAATGAGCTACAAAGAAGAGCTACTTTGGAAATATACCTAGGAGAGATATTCATAATAAGTAAAAAAATTTCAAAAACTAAATGCAGTAACATTTCAAACTGGCAGGTTTAACCATTAACTGAGATAAAAAAAAAAAAACCTAGGAAGTTACATTCAAAAAAATTGTCAACAGGATAGAAATTTGCTCAGTTATTAATAAAACTCTGAAATTTACTGGTAAAAGACACACAATATACTAATCCATCCTTTCGGTTGAGTATGTGGGCCTGGATATAATGGTTAAGACTAAAGGAAAAATCTGTGTTGCATGATTTTAGGGTTTGTTTTTTTTTGTTTAAGGTCGTGGTTTATTTTTGAGTTATTGTTGTAGTGCTCAGTATAACATTTTGTAGATGGTCATAATTATAAGAACAACCATTTCTTCCTTTGCTATCCAGTTTTGGGGTTTATGTCTACTCTTCAGTGCCATTTCAAGCAGCCCTTTGTTATTTTCTTCCTAAATAAGCACCTGGAGCATGTCTTTTAAAAGCAAAAAACATTTAAAATATTCACACATCTTTAAATTCTTCACATTATTTTTACAGGAGGTCAGGAATCTTGTCATGCTAACACGGAGGAAACTTGTTCAAGTTGGGCCTCCCTGCCTATACCGAAGGCAGGTGTACCTACTCTAACATTTTCAAGAAATCCAGTTACAAATTATAAAGAACACCATGCACGTACAAAACAAACTCTTCGATTTCTAAATATGGAATCCAAACTTCAAGAGAGCAAAACAAAATACTAACGCTCCGTACCTGGCTGAGGTCTGATTGTTGTCAGAGACTCCAAATAGTCCTTCATGTCTTTGTGCTTGAAGCCAACAGAGATTTCCAAAGGTGTTTTATGTAGTACATTCAGGTGATCAGGATTAGCACCTTTCTCCATAAGCTGTTGTGCCAGGCTCACTTTTCCACTAACAGCTGCCAGCATTAAAGGACTCCACCCCACAGTCTTCACAGTGTAATTACAATCAGCTCCCCAGTCTAATAACAGATGTACCACAGCCTCATGTCCGTGCTGAGCAGCTGCCATCAGTGGAGTGATATCAGGAAGGTCATCTCTGCTGCTGTTAAGTACACTTGTGCTAAAATGGTCATAATTGTCTACAAAAGCTCCAGATTCCAGCAACAATTTCACCATGCTGACATGGCCACCTCTGGAGGCCATTGTAAGGACACTGGCTCCTAACTTATTCTGTGCATTGAGATCAGCACCATTCTCCAGCAAGATATGAGCCACGCTTAGATGTCCAAACCTCGAGAGAAAGAGATAACAGGAGAATTAACACCTTCGATGGCATAGGCTTCTCAAAGAAAACCAACATACTCTGAACACAGAAAACTATCTTATCATTGCAATGGTGAGCATACAATGACTGCTAATGGGCACGCTGTTCATCTGCCCAGGGAGGAGGTTGAGTCACCTTCCCTGGAGGGATTTAAGGGACGGGTGGACAAGGCTTTAAGGGGCATGGTTTAGTGTTTGATAGGAATGGTTGGACTCAATAATCCCGTGGGTCCCTTCTAACCTGGTGATTCTATGATTTGATGATTCCAGGATTCAGTTTCACTAACACAGCTTTGACACCACTTGACTATTAGAGGCTTTGGTAGTGTGTGAGCAAGCAAAAAACAATCATGTAAGCCATACATCCAACTGGCTAGCTAGCCATAAGAAAATAAAAACCCTCTACCACTCCACAGTTGAGGAATCCCACATTTTAATAAACATAATACATTGATAACATAGGTATATTGTGCTCTTACTGCAGATATCATACATTACTATACATTTGTGCAGTGTTTAACATAATCAAGCTTTGACCCTGAAAGCAGTCTTTGTATGCTGCAGCAAAGCAAGTGTTAGTTGAGGAAATCCCAAAGAATGCTACTAACCACTGACAGCAGACACAAAACCAAAACTTCCCAGCTTCTATTCAGAAAGCACACAGTTGCAGAAGGAAACCTCCAGGGCTTGTCTAGTCCCTAGGCCTCCAATGGCAGTCTTCACTGCATAACCTCAGTAGAGCCTGTGACCACTGTTCATGATTAATTTTATTCCCATATGCTATCTTGTGTCCAGTTTCAACAGGACTAGAAAACTGAACATGTACACAGTTGAAACCTAGGTCTGTACAAATACTATGTTTCCTTTTTGGTTATCCATTAAAGAGAAAAAAGAAACAAGAAATATGCTCTTCCACTTTTAAGCTTTATCCACAGGTTTCAATGATATCTATAGTACTTCTCAAATGGCAGCAAGCAATTTCTTTAGAACAGTGAGAGGCTTGATATTGATTTGAGTGTCTTAGTTTTAGAGCGTATGGTTTTCATTAAGGAGGAAAAAAAACAACTAAGAACGTTTCTGCCACTTTTTTTTTTGACCTTCATAAAACAACAAAATTGTTGAACCTCGTCTTCCTTGTTCTTACTGAGAAACCAGCTGTGTGACTCATTCCTTGGGAACTTTCTATGGGTTTTAAATTGAAAAGAGAAACCTTGACTTTGAAACAGATTGTTTTCTTCCAAGTATTTTGTTATAAAACAAAGAAAAAAATTAAAAAAATATCCTTCCTTTCAATTAAGGATTGAACTATTACAGGAAAGCACTTCCCTCCAACCTCACAAAACACATCTGTAAGCCCAGGGAGTACTTGTATATGTAAAGATGAGCAACATAGGGACCTCCCACAACCCAGCCACAGGTTACACAAAGCACAGCATCACTGATGCTGAAAACAACCCAGTTCTGTCATTTAAAACCACAGAAATTATTTCCCATATCCTCCAGCAAACCATTTAGGAAAGCATGGAAAAGCCAAATGAAATGAATTCTTGCTGTTAACTGGAATGCTTTATGTCAGAAATCAGTTTTCAATAGGTAGGTGAGACATACACATATAAAAAAAATCCCAAGAGAAAACTAAGAAAGGGTGTGCACATGTCTTCTTGCTGCAGAAGGAAAGACAGGAGCAGTGTACATGTCTAGGTTACCCATCACTGTGACTCTGCACTGCCTTTACCCAAGAAATAGCACACACAGCTTTAATGACCACATCATTAGCTGTTTCACTACAGGAAAAGGAGTAATGGTTTTAAACTAAGGGAGTGTACACTTAGTCTGTATATAAAGAAGAAATTTTTTTACAATGAGGGTGGTGAAACACTTGGCAGAATTAATTGGTAAGTTTTGCTGCAGCTGGTTTATATGTTTAATTATCTTGTTATATAAATCTGTCTTGTATCGAGAGATAATATGCAGACAATCTCCAGAGATGATGTTTAATGGTCTTGCAAGATGTAGTTATCTTAGGTCAAATGATAACCTGAAGGGAGTCTCCGGACATGGTCAAATACTCCAAAAACATAATGAGCACTCTTAGATTTATATGTTTTTTTGTCTAGAACTAGAATAGATATCCGCTACTTTTGTAAGATAGCATGCCTTTTTAGAAGGGCATCCAATTCAACGCTGAACTGTAAAATAAAAATATTACATCTGCTTCAAAGACTTTGTCCTTTGCAATATTTTACCAATGAGTGTTTCTCATACATTAGAGGAGGCTGATGGATCAGTGACGTGGGGGTCCCATTCTTGGAAATCTTCGAGGCCAGGTTGGACAGGGCTCTGAGCAACCTGATCGTGTTGAAGATGTCCCTGCTTCTGCAGGGGGGTAGGTCTGGGTAATCCATAAAGGCCAGTTCTAAGCCAAAGAAAGGAGGTTGTGGAGAGGAGGGAGCTGGCCTCTTCTCCCAAGTGACAGGGGACAGGACAAGAGGGAATGGCCTCAAGCTCCGCCAGGGGAGATTTAGGCTGGAGATTAGGAGGAAGTTTTTCACACAGAGGGTCATTGGGCATTGGAATAGGCTGCCCAGGGAGGTGGTTGACTCACCTTCCCTGCAGGTGTTTAAGGCACAGCTGGATGAGGTCCTGAGGGACATGGTTTAGTGTTTGATGGGAATGGTTGGACTCGATGATCCGATGGGTCCCTTCCAACCTGGTGGTTCTGTGATTTTTCATGAGAAAACCTAACACCGCAGCATAAGGGGCACACAAGACAGCTGGGGAGGGGATTTTTACAAGGGCATGAAGTGACAGAATGAAGGGGAATGGGTTTGAATTGAAGGGGGACAGATTTAGACAAGACATGAAAGAAATTCCTCACGGTGAGGGCGGTGAGACCCTGGCTGCCCAGGGAAGCTGTGGCTGCCCCATCCCCGAAGGTGCTCGAGGCCGGGTTGGATGGGCCCTCGGGCAGCCCTGGCTGGTGGGAGGCTTCCAGCCCACGGCAGGGGGGCTGGAACCGGACGACCTTCAATGTCCCTTCCAACCCAAACTCAAACTGGGCAACCCCTCCCCTCAGGCTGGAAAGGACCGTGCAGACCCCCTGCGGCCGCTCAGGGACCCTCCACCTCCCCCCAACATGGCGGCTCCCGCGCGGGGGGCCCCGCGGAGGGCGGGCGGCGGCCCCAAGCCGAGCCCCCCCGGCCCCTACCTGGCCGCCTGCATCAGCGGGCTCCACCCGTAGTGGTTGGTGCTCTGCACCGAGGCCCCTTTGCGCAGCAGGAACCGCACCAGCCGCTCGTGCCCCGCCGCCGCCGCGAACTGCAGCCCCGTGTTGCCGGCCTCGTCCGTGCAGTCCACGGCCACGGCGGCGGCCGCCGGCGGCGCGGAGGGGGGGTCGCCGCGGGGCTGCTCCGCCGCCGCCGCCGCCGCCTCTTCGGGGCCGCAGGAGGACGGAGCCGCCGGGTCGCCGCCGGGCAGCCCCAGCAGGCGCCGTGCGGTGTCGCAGTCGCCCTGCTCGCAGGCGCGGAGGAAGAGCTGGACCTGCGGGGCCACCCCGCTCTCCCCCATGGGCGGCGGCGGCGCCGCGCGGGCCCGCACCGAGCCGGGAGCCGCCGGGAGGAGCCGCCGGGAGGGCGGGCGGCGGGGAGGGGACTGGGGAGGCGCGGGGGGAGACGGCCCCGGGAGCGGCGGGGCCGAGCCCAACCGGCCGCTGCCGGAGCACAGAGTCGCCCTTCTGCCCTGCGGCCCTCGCTGTTCGCTTCTGGCTCCCTCGCTCTTCAGTTCTGGGCCCCTCGACACAAGAAGGATGTTGAGGCTCTGGAGTGAATCCAGAGAAGAGCAACGAAGCTGGTGAAGGGGCTGGAGAACAAGAGGAGCGGCTGAGAGAGCTGGGGGTGTTTAGCTTGGAGAAGAGGAGGCTGAGGGGAGACCTCATTGCTCTTACTACCTGAAAGGAGGTTGTAGAGAGGAGGGAGCTGGCCTCTTCACCCAAGTGACAGGGGACGGGACAAGAGGGAATGGCCTCAACTCTGCCTGGGGAGGTTCAGGCTGGATATAAGGAAAAAAATTTTCACAGGAAGGGTCATTGGGCACTGGCAGAGGCTGCCCAGGGAGGAGGTTGAGTCACCTTGCCTGGAGGGATTTAAGGGACAAGTGGACGGGGCTTTAAGGGACATGGTTTAGTGTTTGATAAGAATGGTTGGACTCCAGTGATTCTAGGCTAGATGTTGAAAAGGACAAAGTCTTCAAAGCGAAGGTAATACTGATATGGGGCTAGGTGAATTAACCATAGATGAACAGGATAACCATTGTTTAGCAGCTCCAGATAAGCACAAAGAAAGGACTAACTTAAGGGTAAACAGAATAGTAATAATTCAGCCAAGCAACTGACACTTAAAGAATAGCGGAATAGAAGCTGCTCACACATAAAGAATACATAGGATGACAGTTGTTTAGCTAAAGCAACAGACTTCTATAAGCCTTTATGTAGGAGGGGGGCCTGTTGCTAGAAGATTTCTGATAAGCAGGACAAGTCATCTGGACCTGTGATAAGAGTGAAAACTACACTGATAAGGATGGCAAGGATCTGGAGAACACAGACACAGATGGAAACTAAAGGAAGTTAAGACAACTGACTCCATCCCTGAGAAAATCCTGCATAGGCACAAAACAGAAAGAAAACTTTTCTCAAACTCATTATAATAAGAGACGGGGAAAGTTTATGAATATATATAGGCGTTTTGGGGGATATGCAACAGTTGTATAAAGCCAAGACAAGTTGCCACTATGGGCACACATGTTGTTTTGGAGAAATAATTCTCCTGTCCGTCTCAGCGCTGAATAAACATACCTACTTTATAACTTTATAAGTTATAGAGTCTTGATTGCACATGTCAATACTTCTAAAAAGGACATAACATCTTACAAAAGGAGTGGTTATATATACTAGTTTTAGACAGAGAACTGTGTAAATCCTCAATGATTTTTCATTCTTTTTCAGATTATCCAGCTATATCTGGAGACTCCCTTCAGGTTATCTCCTCACCTAAAACAGCTTCATCTTACAAGACACATTTATATGATGAGATAATTAAATGTACAAACCTGCTGCAGTAAAACTTATCAATTAATCCTCACAGTTGGAAGGGACCGTAAAGATCATGACGTCCCAGCCACCCTGCCATGGGCAAGGACACCTCCCACTAGATCAGGCTGCCCAAGGCTCCATCCAGCCTGGCCTTGAAGACCTCTAGGGATGGGGCAGCCACAGCCTCCCTGGGAAACCTGTGCCAGTGCCTCACCACTCTCATTGTGAAGAAATTCTTCCTTATGTCTAGTCTAAATCTGCCCCTCTCCAGTTTATACCCATTGGCCCTAGTCCTATCACTACAAGCCTTTGTAAACAGTCCCTCCGCATAAAAAATATCCCTAAGCACCTTGTCTACCCATCTTTTAAACACCTCCAGGTATGGCCACTAAACCAACTCCCTGGGCAGTCTGTGTCTGATAACCCTTTCAGGAAGGCTTAGCCACTCCTGGGAGACAGTGAGGGGCCTTCCTTACTGGTGTCTCTCCCTACAAAGCTGCCCTCGCTGGCAGCCCTAGCAGTCTCACCCCTCCTTGTCCCAGCCAGTGCCTGTGTCAGTATGGCTCACACCCCTCTCCCAGATGTTTTCTGTCATCTGTTTGCACCTGGGCTGCAGATGTTCTCCATGCTATGTTCTCACTACCATTACTGAATCCCATGCCATTCAATATCCCCATGTTAAGTGTTTTCCTGACCAAGGTCATCGCAGCAAGCCTTCGCTATGGAGCTTACTCCCTCTCACCCAACACAACCACCCCATAGTTTTCCTGCTATACAACGTGACTTCTATAGCCTGCTGCGGCCTCTCTCTTTCAGCCCCACTCTGTTTACAAGGTACTTCAGTCTTTACCTAGAATCATTAACATTGGAAAAAGACCAAGATCATCCAGTCCAACTGTCAGCCCCACACCACTCTGCCTAGTAAAACATGTCACAAAGTGCCACATGTATGCAGTTTTTTAGCACCTCCAGGGAAGGAGGCTCCACCACTTCCCTCGGCAGCCTGTTCCAATGCTTGACTGCTTTTTCAGTAAAGACCCTTTTTCTAATATCTAGTGTAAGCCTACTCTAGCATGACTCGAGGCCTTTTATTCTTCTACTGTCACTTGGTACTTGGGAGAAGAGACCAGCACACACCTCCCTACAACCTCATTTCAGGTAGTTGTAGAGAGTGATAAGATCTCAGCCTCTTTTTCACCAGGCCAAACAATCCCACTTCCCTCAGTGGCTCCTCATAAGACTTGTTCTCCAGACCCTTCACCAGCTCCGTTGCCCTCCTCTGAACACACTCCAGCAGCTCAATATCTTTCTTATACTGAGGGGCCCAAAACTGAACACAGTATTTAAGTTGTGGCCTCACCAGTGCTGAATATAGGGGCATGATCCCTTCCGTGCTCCTGCTGGCCACAAAACCAGTGTCTTCCTTCACTGAAATACAGGATTCACAATTGAGTCATTCCCCCAAAAAATCCAGATTTCCCATCCCCCCGATTTCACATCAGTTAGGCTTTTGATTTAAAGGGTTTGGGCATAAAATTGTAATTTCTTGTGGCATTTCTGACTATCTTCTCTATATCTTGAACCTCTCAGATAACCTGAAACCTTTTCCAGGTTGTATTGATTTACAATACAAGGGGACAAAAAATAAAGCACCAATGAAATATCCCTTGAACTGTGGTTGCCCTGTCACTTAAGGATATTGTTTTGTGTCCCTAATAAGTCTGGGCAGGTCATTCTTTGTTAAAATCATTGACTTTGATGTCAGTGCATGGCACTTACTGCAGCAATGGAAGGTCTGGGGATGAGAGGACTATAGAGGTTATAGGGAGTGCAGTGAAACCACCAAATGCCACTAAAATTAAACCATTCCCTGTTTTTTGGCAGTGGAATCCATACCTTCCAAGTCATATGGCTTCAGGCCTCTGATCCCCGTCCAAATCCAGATTGCCCACCAAAAAAAGCAAGCCTAATAAGTCAAGAGCAAATATTTGAGGCCAGCTTCTGTGAAACGTCTCTAACAGAAGTCTCCACTGCAAATGATGTCAGAACACCAAGGGAGATAAATGGGCCAATGTAAACTATTAAAGCTGCTCATAAGAGAAGGCAACATAAAGGAGATAAAACTAGAGCCACCACGCAAGAGAGAGAACTCATTGTCTGCAAAACAAAGCCTAGGAAACCCTCAGGGCATACAATGTACCTGTGGAGCTAGTACAGTAAGTGTAACATGGCAAATGTGCAGTGATGTAGAACTACAAATTAGCCAGGCAACATGGCAAAAAGTTCTGTCACTATTCTAGTAGTAACAGAATGTAATACATTTGGACATAACTTCATACCATGACATCAAGTAAATTACTACCTCATATGTAATTCAGGGCCACATAATATCGATGACTATAAAATTACCATAATCATAATCAAAAGCATCTCAGAAAAGGAAAAATCCAACAATTCAAGCAATCTGTTCCAAAGAATTCCAGAAAACTAGTGACAGCTGACTGTTATAGTCATCATTATGAAGGCCAAGTGATGATGGCTTATCAAATCCCCAAATATGATGGCATTATTTTCATGGCAATTCAAGGTTTAAAATGCTGATTTTCTACTTTAAAACCTTACTGATGTGAATCACGAGGAAGTTGTACTTCTGAGAGAAAGAAAATGGAAAAAATTAGCATGCATTTTGTGTGAAGACTCTTATTTCTGTCTTAAAGAAAAACACAGATGCGTGCATTAGACATAGTATCAGAAAAAAGAAGAAGTCTCACCATTATCATTAGACTCAATATGATGACTTCTGCCCTTTCAGGCACAGAAAAAAAAATAACCTGGAAAAATGACTTTAAAAAGTGTTGGTAAGCGCCTACAGTATAGGATGACTAAGACTAATCCACCACATAATATCCCCTTGAGTTCTTGGTCCAGAATTTCAATCAAGGCATCTATAGCTGGTCTCCCCCTTGTCTACTATAGCCAGGTGCCATAACTTTGCAATGAAATTCCTTCATTTATGTTTCTACATACGTCAGAATTTTGATCAAACTTTCAAAAATTTTTTGCAGTTCAAAATTTCAATTCACTCTGTCTGCACGAGAACATAGGAAAAACCAGTCTGGTTTCCAATATAACAGACCTCTCTTTAGTAACTTGTCACATCATACCATACTCTGTGCACAGAACTGCACTTTTGTTCTAATAGTTTTTGACATCTAAGCTTGCTAGCCATGGTTTCCTTTATGCACGGTATCTCTTCTATTGCCTGCAGTTCATTCTTGTTCTTTAGCCATGGAGAACATTTACAGATCAAACCCACATACCTATAGCAAGCAAATACACTGACTGATGCCTTTGGCATGTGCATCCTTACTACCTTTTAGCTATCCTGGCTTGCGTATGACCTTTTGAACAAGAATAAGATGGTTCACACGTGTGTGTAAGTGTGTATGAAAATATATGTATATAAGGGGCGTTAGGCACTGGAAAGGGCTACTTAGGGAGGTGGTTGACTCACCTTCCCTGGAGGTGTTTAAGATGCGAGTGGATGAGGTACTGAGGGGCATTGTTTAGAGGTTGGTAGGAATGGTTGGACTCGATGATCCGGTGGGTCTCTTCCAACCTGGTGATTCTATGATTCTATGATATATCTGTATATATGCACATACAGGTACTACACAGATCTGCAAGCTGGTACAGATCAGGTCATAAATCACTGAATGCTGCCTGTTTTTACTGGCATGTCAGCATGAGAATTACAGAGCATTCATCAATCTGATAGAAGAACCCTGAAATAACTGACAGTTTCTATCTCACTCATCCAGTCTGTGGTTTTAATCTCTTTTATTTTTAGGGCCTGCACCCACTCTTCTACCTCTCATGTAAATTCTTGATATTCTCTGCCTCTGCACTACGCACCCAGTTTCAATCTTGACTCAAACTCTACCCTGTAAAAAAGGATTCCCACTGAAGCACCAAAGCCCTGAAACACCTAGCCTTTGGCAAGACCTGCAGCTGGGAAAGCAGGGGCTTAGCCTGCTTGGTGTTTTGCCTGCACTCTGCAGTTGCCTCCAAAAAAGACACTTTCAGAACAAAATTGTTAATAAAAGAAAATGCTTGGCACTGGTTGAACAATGGGACGAATAACCACACTTTTAAAACGCAGGTAGACTTGCACTGGCAAGAGATGCAGACAGGGTGGGAGCTGGGGGGAGCTGTTTCTTTGCGGGGCAATGCTATTTTATGCCTGGTTAAAATGATGGTGAACAACAACCTGAAGGTCCAAAGCTGTCTCCAGGGGGTATGTTTTATACCTTCACTGAAAAGAATTCCTACCTAACTGCAATATATTTGCACACCATGTTCTCCTGATATTTTTTTCCTTTTGAATACCTAAGAATTGACTGTTACTAAAACTAGGAACATTGTTCTGAAGCACATTATTTGGTACTTTCTTATATTCTGAAAGTAAGCCATTTGAACTTTGGTTTTACTAAAAATGCAGTCTCCATCTCTTGATAATTTTCACATTCCATTTTGGAATTTTGACTGAAAGTGCAGATCTAATAAAGAAATTAAAAAGAAAACTTTTGGTACAAAAAATTTGAAGTCTTTGCAAAATTTTATACCTCTACTTTTTTCTGTAATTTTTATGTCATTGCTATAAAATAACTGTTAATAATAATTGATTTATAAAATAGTTAATCTTAAATTACCACTTTAAGTTTTCTAATGTGTACTAATTCCTTCAATAAGCTCTCATACTTCTAGGTAAACTAAATATTGCCTACAATTCAAATGTATATTTTAGTGAACAAGAGCTACACTCTTAATCTCAGCTATTACTTTCTCTATAATGCAGGTTTCTATGGACAGTTACATAGTGTTGCGTTTAGTCTTCTCTAGCTGCTTTTTGAAAGGTTTAGATAATGTTCCTTTTTTTGGTGAAAAAATATTATTTCACATTTTTAAAATAAGCTCTTCAAATTTATTAATTATTCCACTAATCTTTTGTTTCAATTTTGACAACTGAGAGCTTATTAGATCTTCCAGTTATAAGTTAAGTATTAACTTATTCTACTTATTTATGACTGAAACTCCTTAAGCAAGAATTCTTACTAATCTTTAAAAAAAAAATCTCAAAACCAGTTCTCTAACTTCCATTGTTATTACAGCTGTGGAAAAAAAATATTGCTTGAACAGAACTTTTCCATTAAAATGTTGTTGCAAGCTTTATGGATAGCAGGAAACTTATTTACATTATTAATTCCAGATTTTTTTTCTCAGGGGCGTATTGTCACTTTCAGAACAGAAATCCTTATACTTTAAATATTTCATCTCAGAAATTTCAGTCTTCACATTTTAATTAAAACCAAAAACTTCTAAAAAGGTTTAAAAAAAGTGTCTGTGCCTTTGCATTCTTTACATCTTGTCCAAATTTATTTGCAAGTGCAACTGATTTTTTCTTAATGATTTTTGCATTAACACCATTATTGTGCTCTCCTTTGCTCATTTTCCATAGATTTATGTGCTTGGACATCATCCCTGGGGAACTACCATTTACTCATATGATTTTCAGTCCTCACTGCAGTGATGATCACAGGAAGCCTTCCCACTTATTTTGCTCTAAGGGCATTATTATCACTGAGAGCTGCCTCCCTGAGTTTCCCACCAGCTGTAACCTTTCCTGCTTGTGTGGAAGCAAGCTGATACTCTCCTACTTTTTCTCCAAGCCCTTTCTTTGTTTTTAAAATCTGACTGAGAAGTAGTTATGCTAGTTGTCTTCTTCAACAGTCTGATATGATCTTACCCTGTCTGCCAATGATTGCAGCATGTGTCCTGCGGTCATATCACGTTCTGTTCTCAGTTTCCCACTTTTTTATCTCAAAACTTGTTTTAGTTGTGTGATTGTATTCCTGTGTTTCTTCCACATTGCTCTAACACTTAAAATACTTAAATGAAATACTTATTATTCTAATACTTAAGAACCTCTGCAGCAGAACTCTGCTGTTTCCTTTCTCATTGTTCTTAATTAATCCTTTCTCATTGTTCTTAATTAACACCTAGTCCTACATTTTGCTGTTTACATCTTCTCTGTCTCCCATATTAATTTCTTTCAGGTATCCAGGAGGATCTCCATCTCCTTTGTTCCATTCCAGGAAGCCCTTGCTGGGCTCTTCATGCTTATTATTTCTGTTATCCTGTTCTAAATAATTTACAGCCTTACACAAAGGAAAAAACTCAAGACTATTTGTTCCAGACAACCAAATCTAAACCTGCAGCATGTTACAGAAATGTTGGCTGTATCTTTAGCGTTCACCCCTCCACCAGCCAGCAGTCAGGGAAACCCTACTATACGCTCAATACCAACAACATCAGTTCAACTTCCTTTATTCAGGAAGGGTGGCAAGCAAGGAGACAATAGAATCATCGTGCATGGAATTACTAGTGCCACCTAACTGTTCAGATCCCAAGCTTGCTGCACACGACTTCCTTTATATACCACATATATTATTCTTTTCAGCGTATTGGTTCTTAACAGAGGTCTAGAACTATATTTACAGACACGTACTTAACCACTATTATGCTTGTTATTCCTTCTAGTATGTATGCTTTGAAACTAGACTTTATGCATACATAATTATTTGTGATAGACAGCTGTATAGCTGAATAATGGCATTATACCCATACACATACTCATCTGCAAATCCACCTAAACTACTAATTTATGCTAGTTTGCCAGCATCAGGATGACTCACTATTATTATTCAGCGTGTTTCTGTCCAGAGCACGTCCTCCACAGTAGCTGATGGCCTCTATGTTTGTTGTCACATACAATATTTATTAGCATCTGAAATGAGAAACAGCTCATAGTTGTATGTGACCCCATCTGGTAGTGACAAAGTTTTCCTGATTCGTTAGTGTCAGAGGTGTTTTTATCTGCTCCTCAGAAATGCTGGTGAGCACTGCATCGTACTACTTGCCAAGCTGAACTCTCTCTGGGGATGGCTAGAGTCCTCAGTTGGGTTGATCTTGACAGGCCTCCAGCAGCAGAGGATAGTGCAGTTAAATCAAGTCTCTCTGTAAAATGCTTAGAGCATATCACCACCTCAAAGCCAGAGTTTCAGCTGGCTACTGAACTTGAGAGATAAACTGTATTGGTTATATTACACTTACGTTTTCTTCAAAAATAAGCCCACAAAGTCTCATGTAATCACAGGGCCTCTAGATAGCAAGTTTGGATAGACAGGGATGCATCGTGTTAGGGAGTGGAGTAAAAAGGCTGGATGTGTTGTTGAGAATGAAACAAAAGTTTTGACTAAATCAGAATCATAGAATCATAGAACAACCAGGTTGGAAAGGGACCCATCGGATCTTCTAGTCCAACCATTCCTATGCCACAGTTTTCCCCATAATTCAGTCAAGCCAAGAGATGGATTGCCCATTACCTGGACTATAAATTTCAGGATTTTCACTTATCTTCTGGATTTCTATCTAAGTGGCCACATTGCTTGACCTGTTTCTCCACCAAGAACACTGCCTTCTTCAGTGAAAGAAGAAAGAAGCTTCCTCCTCTCAGTGAGCTGTGGGACAAGTGCCCAGGGCTGGGTCAGGATCATTCCTGGCCACCCCAGTGGGGTTCCTGGTGGGAGTTTGCAGCCCAGCAGAGATGCACGCTCTCCCCAGGGTGCCAAAGTCCATCCTCAATGCTGGGTCCAGCCCTGAGGTCATTATCAATGACCTGGATGAAGGCATTGAGTGCACCCTTAGCAAGTTTGTGGATGGCACTAAGCTGGGTGGAAAGTGGATCTGATGGAGGGTAGAGAAGCTCTGAAAAGGAATCTGGACAGGCTGGACCGTTGGACTGAGATCAATGGCATGAGGTTTAACATGGCCAAATGCCAGCTCCTGCACTTGGGGCACAACAACCTTATGCAGCTACAGACTAGAAGTCTGGCTAGAAAGCTGCCCCGGGGAGAAGGACCTGGGGGTGTTGGTTGACAGCGACTGAACATGAGCCAGCAGTGTGCCCAGGTGGCCATGAAGGCCAATGGCATCCTGGCTTGGATCAGAAACGGTGTGACCAGCAGGTCCAGGGAGGTTCTTCTCCCTCTGTACTCAGCACTGGTGAGCCCACTCCTTGAAAGCTGTGTTCAGTTCTGGGCCCCTCACCACAAGAAGGATGTTGAGGCTCTGGAGTAAGTCCAGAGAAGAGCAACAAAGCTCGTGAAGGGGCTGGAGAACAGGCCTTATGAGGAACAGCTGAGAGAGCTGGAGTTGTTTAAGCTGGAGAAGAGGAGTCTGAGAGGAGACCTCATTGCTCTTTACCACTACCTGAAAGGAGGTTGTGGAGAGGAGGGAGCTGGGCTCTACTCCGAGGTGACAGGGGACAGGACAAGAGGGAATGGCCTCAAGCTCCACCAGGGGAGGTGTAGGCTGAACATTAGGAAGAAATTTTTCACGGAAGGGGTCATTGGGCAGTGGAATAGGCTGCCCAGGGAGGTGGTTGATTCACCTTCCCTGGAGGTGTTTAAGGGACGGGTGGACGAGGTGCTGCGGAACATGGTTTAGTGATTGACAGGAACGGTTGGACTCCATGATCCGTCGGATCCTTTCCAACCTAGTGACCCTCTGATTCTCCGATCTCCCCCGGTCCCCGGGAGCATCCCCGCGGTGTAGCGGGCGGTGCGCTGGGGCTGCCCGTGGGCGGGGAAGGCGGGAGGAGGAGCCGCGGGGCGGGCGGGTTTCCTGGCCGGGAGGCGCGGGCAGGTCGGAGCGAGCGTGTCCGGGAAAGGCTGCCCGGCTCGGCATGGCCGGCCGCTTCGGCCGCGGGGTGCTGCGGGGCAAGCGGGGCCGGGGCTGCGGCTGCGGCGGGGGGGCGGCGCTGCTGGCGCTGGGGCTGCTGGCGGCCGCCGCTTGCCTCGCCTGGCGCCGCTCCCCGCCGGCTGCCGGCGCCGCCGAGCGGCTGCGGAGGGCGGTGTACGAGAAACCCGCGGCGGGGCCGGGGGCGCTGGGCGAGCTGGGCCGGGCGGCGAGGCTGGAGCTGAGCCCGGCCGAGCGGCGCCGCCAGGAGGAGAGCATCCGCCGCCACCAGATCAACATCTACCTGAGCGACCGCATCTCCCTGCACCGACGCCTGCCCGAGCGCTGGAACCCGCTGTGAGTACCTGCCCCCGGCACCTGCCGAGCGGCGACCCGCGGGTGGCTCCGGCCGGCTCGGAAGGGACCTTAAAGGTGATGGAGCTGCGGTGCCTGCTCCCGGGCCGGAGAGTCGCGGGACAGCTGTAGCTCGCCCACGAACTCGGTGGAAGGTCCTAAATCATAGAATCCCCAGGTTGGAAGAGACCTACCGGATCATCGAGTCCAACCATTCCCATCAATCACTAAACCATGCCCCTTAGTATCATAGAACAACTAGGTTGGAAGAGACCCATCAGATCATCGAGTCCAACTATAGGCACCTCGTCCACCAGTCCCTTAAACCCCTCCAGGGAAGGTGACTCAACCACCTCCCTGGGCAGCCTCTGCCAGTGCCCAGTGACGTTTTCCGTGAAAGACTTTTTTCCTAATGTCTAGCCTAAATCTCCCCTGGCGGAGTTTGAGGCCATTCCCTCTCGTCCTGTCCCCTGTGATGCTGTTCCCTGTGATGTGATGTGTTCCCTGTCTCTCTGATGCTGTGGACTTGCACAATGCCTAGAGCTTCTTGGAAGTTGCTGTAGATGCCATGCAAGATGCCAAATGCACAGGCTGCTGGATCTGGGTTGTAGGAAGCCTGAAGTAACAAGGAAAATTTGAATGGGTTGGACTGTTGTGTTGTGACCTTTGCAGAACTGTAGCTGTACAAGAAGTGTGTTGTAGGAAGTGGTTTTATTCTCTTTAGAGAAAACAACAACCAGGTGTTTGGTTTCCAGTGAGCTGGAGAATAGAGGGAAGATTATGGTTGGACTCGATGATCCGGTGGGTCTCTTCCAACCTGGTGATTCTATGATTCTATGATTCTGTCACTTGGGAGAAGAGGCCACCACCCTCCTCTCCAATATTTCTCAGCTATGTTATACTTCCCGGACTTCAGCTTTGCTTGTGTCCCACTGTCTTATGCCACGCGTTATAAAGCAGATTGTTTTATCGTCAGATTTACTGGGAACGGCATAGAAATGCTCTCAGAGAGGCATAGTGTTCTTCTAAACTGGGACTTGCTTGTTCCTGGATACTTACTTGCCAGGACAATTTAGAAGTTATATTTATGATGCTACTACCAGATGAATCATAGAATCACCAGGTTGGAAAAGACCCATCGGATCGTCAAGCCCAACCACGAAGGCACTAGCAATTCTAAACCGAGGACTGGAGGCTGGTTCCTGAGACAATTCTAGCTTTCAAGCAACAGTTCAGCATAGTCCTGACGTCAGTTCTGCACAGCAGATCTGACTGTATGATCTGTTCTAGCCTAATGCAAATACTTAGCTTAGCCGAGTGGTTCATTGGTGCGGGCCTGCCCTGTGAGTGAGCAGCCTGCCGGTGAGAGGACACTCACCACAAGAAGGATGTGGAGGCTCTGGAGCAAGGCCAGAGAAGAGCAATGAAGCTGGTGAAGGGGCTGGAGAACAGACCTTATGAGGAACGGCTGAGAGAGCTGAGGGTGCTTATCCTAGAGAAGAGGAGGCTGAGAGGAGACCTCATTACTCTCTACAACTACCTGAAAGGAGGTTGTGGAGAGGAGGGAGCTGGCCTCTTCTCTCAAGTGACGGGGACAGGACAAGAGGGAATGACCTGAAGCTACACCAGGGGATGTTCAGGCTTGACATCAGAAAATATTTTTTCACAGAAAAGGTCTTTGGACACCAGCAGAGGATGCCCAGGGATGGGGTTGATTCACCTTCCCTGGAGGTGTTTAAAGGACAGATGGATGAGGTGCTGAAGGACATGGTTTAGTGATTGATAGGAATGGTTTGACTCGATGATCCGGTGGGTCTTTTCCTACCTAGTGATTCTATGATTCTGAGTGGATTGACTGAAAACAGGTATGTGCCTTCAGCCGAATGGGTCAGGACAGAGCTATGGCTGCAGATTCCTCTGTTTAACCTGAGCTTAGTTTCAGCCAGCGTATCCCATTACAACAAGATTGCATTGTATGTTAGCGAAGAGCTGTGCACTCACTACACGTTACCATGTCCTGTCCAGTAAATCTAAAACATGAATCTCACAATGGCTCTCCAAAACGTCGCAATGCCAGTGCAAAGCATTTTTTTTCATAAATTCAACTCTGACAGTAGACTTCTTTTTCTTAGTTATCTTTTTTTCTCCCCTTATAAGCAGCCTATAGACCATAGACTGAAAAGGACCATTTTAGTTGTTTTTCTATAGGAAGAATTTAAGTCATTTCAGCAAATTATTTTGGACTCCTGCCACTTCTCTCAGACAGGATTTTGGAGGAAATGGGGGATCACAGCTATTTAACAGGGGACATTATAGTTGGAAGGGGAGATTCTTGAAATGAAAATAATGTAATTAGATGGATTTTGCTACAGTGACGTGGCCATTCTGATTTGAATATTTGGATGTTGTAATGACAACATGTATCCGAAAGGATTACAAAGCGTTAGTGACATAATCTCAGAGATAATTGCCTTCTGAGGCTGGGGTGGTAGTATACTGTTGTAGTAACTGCTGGCAGGTGCTTCATGCCTTTTCACACAGTTAAATCTAAATTATGGCAGAAACATCAGAGAACATCTATCCAATTCACACAGCAAATGTGAAAAAAAGCTTTCCCCAAAGGCGATTTTGTAATGAAGTTGTTAACTACCGCTCTTAACAAGGAAGACTATATAAGAGATCGAAGTAAAAAGACATATATCAAAAATATCACCAACTCTTTAGCGACAGAAAATTCAGTGCACTTCAGTGTAAAATTAGAGGCTAGACAGGCTGAAAAGTTAAATCTAGGAAACAATGATTTAGTTTATTTTAAGGTTGGTAGTCCTTTGGGTGATGAGTGAGGCTACAATGATAGGAAATAAGTTGTAATGGTAAACTTCAGCTGACTACAAAAATGGTGTTAAGGCTAGATTTTAGATGTGATCAATGAAGCAGTTTTGATACATGAAGACCAGCAGATGATGAACCAGAGAACTGTGTGCTCGCAAGCCCTGTATTTTTTCCAGGCATACTGTTTACAAACTATGATTAGGAAAAGAATTAGTAGCAGATAGGTGGCTGTGATCGATTGAGAAGGAGCCAACTTGACTTTTGTCAGGTATAACGTGTCTCACAAATGTATTAGAGGTCTTTGAAGGCCATAATTGTATGGATGAAGAAGTGTATTCTCAGTTTGAGGATTTTGATCAGTTCCTTAAACAGCTGTGAAATGAGTTAATATTCCTTGCATTTATAAATAACTGGATAAAAGCTAAGAAGCACTTTTTTTTTTTTTTTTAAATAGTGGAACGTCACCGGTAAAGTTGCACAGAAATCTGTTGGATCTGTGTTGGATCCAATGCCATTCAATGTGCAGCATGGCTTCCATAAAGAAATTATTAATTTATAACTCTTCAGCCTGAAAGACAAGCAGGTCTCCTGCTGAGCCACTGCAGTTCTAGGTTGATGCATGAAGTACATAAAACAAATTCTCGCACCTCCTTGTTCCAAAAATCCATTTACTGTAAAGCATAAGAAAGCCCACGAACTAGAAAATTTAAATCAAGTATTCATGAGATATTAACAGATACTGCTTGGAGACTTTATTCTGGTCTATGGGCTTTTG
Organism: Coccyzus lansbergi; assembly: GCA_033558105.1. Lineage (NCBI taxonomy): Eukaryota > Metazoa > Chordata > Aves > Cuculiformes > Coccyzidae > Coccyzus > Coccyzus lansbergi. The sequence goes on from JAUMJK010000166.1 coordinate 741,178, forward strand.
TTTCGGCATATTCTTGCACATGTGGAGGTGAGTCTGGAAATTTTAGATGGGGTGATGAAAGAAGTTGAAATAAAGAGACAGTATCCTCACCATCTGGATACCCCACTTCACAGTTTTATGCCCTCTCACAATTCATCAGTGAACCTGTTTTCTGGTTGTGAATTTTTGAAAATCGCAAACATTTGAGTCAGGTAAAAGCTAGAATTTTGCTTATTAGCAATCTTATTGGATTGAGAATATCTGAACCAGTAAGCCTTTAAACATTGTCTGCAAAATTATGGATAAATGGTGTAGCTTTATCAGAAACCGATGATAAAAACCTTCCCACTGCTACGTGTTGTACATCCTGGAGCTGCTGTTTGACCAGAAACTTGGCAACAGTTGTTTGCAAATACATATGTCTAGTAATAGTGTATAGAACACAAGAATAGTTTGACTGAGATTAGTCCCCACAATAAAGCATTTTTTGATGGTATTTAACTAAGGATCATATTATTTACTTTATTATGATGATTCTTCAAATACGTGTTTCTTCTGCTAATATATTCCTGCCAATGTAAATGTTCAGGAGACCTTTTTTCTTTCTTGTTCATATAGACTGTTGTAACATGAATTTCTGAGAACTGTTAAAAAGTGGGCTTGGAGGACTCAGTTCCTGCTTCCTTTAACTGTCTGCGCTTGAGGTTAGCAACTCATATATTTCATCATATGCAACCTCTTTGGTTTTATAGGTGTCTGTAATTGTGTGTGCATGTATATATATATGTACCTTAATGCATACATAAATGTATATAAATATATCAATTTAAATGTACATATAAACAAATCAAATATGTATATAAGCAAACTATAAAAAACCTTTTTTTTCCATATAATCTTCTGCATAAGGAAGTAGGGAAATTACTAACAGGTGATACGGTTTGTACAAGGCTAGGAATGAAATATGTTGTAGCGTCAGGGAATGACAGATGTTGGAAGGAACCTGTGGGGTGCCTAGTCCAACCTTCTGTTTGAAGCAGACCAACTTCAGGGTTAGAGCGTGTTGCCAAGGTCCCATCCTTGTCCTGTCAAATTTGGAAAATCTCCAGGGATGGAGATTCAACAGCCTCTCTGGGCAACTCTTTCAAAGCTGTATCACTACCACAGTGAAATTTCTGCAGTTTCCCTGCGATAATAGTTTCCATTTTGCCTCCCCAATGTCTACCCATCTTAAGTTTATAAACACATGAGAAGCAACAGTTACAACAGGTCTAAACCAAACAAGCAACCTTCATCAGATGTTAACTTACTGAGGGACCTGTGGGGGTGGATGCCCTGTAAGTGCAGTAGGATGAGTTCTGAGCTGTGTGTTTTGGCCACTGCTGCTCTTGCTTTGCCCCTGCACAACCACATTCCATTCAGCCGTGCTTCTTGCTGTGTGCTCGTTTTACAGGACTGCAAGGTTTGGAAGACGACTGATAGGGTCTCTTAAACAATCTTATCCTGTCTTCTGATTTTGATGGTCATGCAGCTCCTTTCAGGAGTTTTAACCTGACCCTGTTCGAGGAAATGGCACAGCAGCTGGGTGTTTCCTCCCCAGCTCTGCAACTGCCTGACTACACCCAGAAACTTCCCTTTCATCTGTTATCTAAAGGTGAAGTGACTGCAGGGACTTCTTTTCTTTGCAGTGTGTATAGTAGAAGTGAAGTCTTTGGAGTGCTTCTTTGCAGAAGCTTAGCTTTGTCAGTGCATCTCTTCCCTCTGAGCGCACAGCTGATTGCACGCTCTGTGCCCAGGGCTTGCTTTGATGTAGGGATTCCTATGCTTTACATTTCATCATTTGTTTGTTTAAAACACTTATATGTGCTTTGCTTTAGTAGTTTTGTAACACTACGGTCACTGTTTATTTTGTGTTTTGTTTGTTTTCTGAGCTCTTCTGGAATGGATAATTAGTTACTGTTAACTACATTAATCGTAATACCTTTTAGTCGTTACTTCATTCTAAGTTGGTGGGATTTCTTTTATTAATAACCAGGCTTTAGACCTGTAAAGTAGGTGTCTCTAGGACACCTCATTCCTCCCTCATGCAGTTAAGCTACGAGTAGTAAATCGGCAGGACTGTTTGGTTTCTTTTCTTTTTAATAAGCCAGGTTGCTTTTTATAGCAGTATAAAATAGAGGAATGCTTCCTCTAGAGCTTTGCTAGTTAGGATAATTTACTGTTTTCCTTTCCTGTCCTCTGTAAAAATGTGTCACTTTTCTTTGCCATTATGCTTTTGTTCAGTAGTCATCTGCAAACATATTTCGGAAGAGCTCATGTAATTGTTTTTTGACCATTTTTCTTTACAGCTTCTGTGAGAGATCCTCAGCTTCTGTGAGAGATCCTCAGCTTCTTCTGACCTCTAGATAAATGCGTGGTTTTGATTGATTTCATTTTTGAATGAAAAGTTCCTGACAAAGTTCTCAGATCAGTGATAATAACCACAAGTTATGATTATTTTTTCTTTAGTCAAACAGTGCTTTTACTATGCAGAATTGTCTATATGGACCAGGTGCATCTACACCCTGCTATTTATCACTAGTGATAGTTACAATAGCTTCTTTCAGTTATTGTATTACTTTGCAAAATACTTTTGTCTTGAATCAAATTACTTGCATCTATCATCTTCCAGCAGTCCTGGCTGACTGGGGAAGTTCCACTGGACTGGAGGCTGGCTGGTGTTGTACCTGTTTACAAGAAGGGTCGCAGGGAGGATCCAGGGAACTCCAGGCCTGTCAGTCTGACTTCAGTGCCAGGGAAAGTCATGGAACAGGTGATCTTGAGTGCTCTCATGAAGCACATGCAAGAGAACCAGGTTATCAGGCCCAGTCAACATGGGTTCACAAAAGGCAGGTTGAAGCTCTGGAGTGAGTCCAGAGAAGAGCCACGAAGCTCGTGAAGGGGCTGGAGAACAGGCCTTATGAGGAGCAGCTGAGGGAACTGGAGAAGAGAAGTATGAGGGGAGACCTTATTGCTCTCTACAACTGAAAGGAGGTTGTAGAGAGGAGGGTGCTGACCTCTTTTCCCCAAGTGAGAGGTGATAGGACAAGGGGGAGGTTCAAACTGGATATCAGTAAAAAAATTTTTACAGAAAAGGTCATTAGGCACTTGAACAGGCTGCCCAGGGAGGTGGTTGTGTCACCTTCGCTAGAGGTATTTAAGGCACTGGTGGATGAGGTGCTTAGGGACATGATTTAGTGGCAGATAGGAATGTTTGGACTCAATGATCTAAGAGGTCATTTCCAACCTAGTGACTCTATGATTCTAAAATAAATTTCTGAATATAGGTATAGGAATTTGGAAAAAAGCTGCAAACATAAGTAATCATTTAAGCAAAATGAAACCACTGGTTCAAATCAGCAAAATAAAATAAGAATCAATTGGGTTTTTTTTTCTGAAAGGGCACCTGCAGAAATGCCTTCTCATTGACGCATCCAGAATGTAGGGTAGGTAGGAACTTCTATTGCCTTTTCCTAACAGTTTAGAATTTGGAGGGCCTATAGATTTCCTAAATTTGTGGATTTTAGGGTATAGATGTAGTCCACTCTCATCAGCTGACTTCCCAGACAATTTTTTCTTAATGTATTTTTATTCTGTCTTAAATTAGTTTGTTTTTTTTTTAAGAAAATGTCTTTGTAAATATTTTCTTCTAGTTCAAACTTCCCAACTTTCTTTCTTCTCACAATATTTTTATACTAGCCAGTGCAGCCCTTAATTACCTCTAGTGTTAACACAGTGTTTGGCAGACTGTCTTGTCGAGACCTTATTGTCAGTGCAAGAATCATCAAATAATCTGAAAAATCATTTCACAGTCTAGCTAGCATTGGTTTTCAAAGACATGATTGTATCCCGGTGTTGGAGACTGAGCTATATCCTGCTGGGCTCTTCCCAAATGAGATTTGTTTTGGACACAATTTTGGGAGCCTTTTCCTAGGCTACCGGTCTCGGAGCAGGTGATAGAAAAGAATGGGCCAGAATTGCTTTGACTCATGCAGCTTACGTGTTCCAGCCTTGCCCTGAATAATTCAGCCATTCCGGTGGTTATCAGCACTTTGCTGCTGTCTTGTTTGCTAATTGGACCAAGACACACCTTATGTAAATGTTAGCACCTTTTTCTGTACTATCTGAACATGTGTGGTGCAGTTGTACAAAACCAGGTGCAGCCTTTCCATGCTCAGATAAAACTTTTTTTTTGTTGTTCAAGGTAGTTTTATGACAGAAAATAAAAAAACATGGGTAGGTTTGGGAGGAGTCAATAGTAGTCTGATTTATAATATCCTTTAATTCCACTGGAAGTATTGCACTTCTGTCCTAGGTTTTGATGTAATAAGGCTGCATTGCTTTTGCCTCACAGCTAGATTTTATCCATTGGTTGCTCTCCCCTAAGGAAGGGTGAGGAGCAGCTGTTCAAGTGCATATTCAGCCTGGAGCAGCTACCATGGCCTTAGTAACTCTGCAGGGTGACACAGAAACCAGCGCTGGAACCCACGTCGCACTGCTGAGCTTGGGATGTTTGTGTGGTTGACCTGCTAAATCCTGAGATGCTGCTGGGAGTGGGAGTGAGAGGAGAAGTAAAAAAAGTGGGAAGAGAAGGACCCCAGCACTGCCTCGTTCTCTGCTGTAGCTTTGGGCAGGTGGAAGGAGGAGGAGGAGTAGTTTTCTTTCAAGTGAAGATTTCTGGCAGACCCCTGAGTTCCCATGTTCTCCTGTGCTGTTCATAGAGTGGGAAGTGACATAGTTGAAATTGGATCGAGGTGTTCATTCATCAGCTGTCTTTACTTACAGCCCACAAAATGCTGCATTTGACCACACCTCTTACTAAAAGGACATCTACTGGTTAATTGAATGTACTAACCCTGTTCAAATTAGGAAGAGAAAGGAAGGTAAAGTTGTGAGTTGGCATGTTTATGCCCCACCATAACAAACCCAGCAAGCTTAGCTCCTAGCCCACTGTGTGCAACCCAGCCTGAAGCACAGTCCTGGCTGTGTTTGCAGTGATGGTGCGTGTATGACAATGCCACGTCATGTAGCCACATAAATTAAGTTAAATACAGCAGTGACACATGCTGTTTTCAACTTCCCTAGAGGAGCTACAGACTCATTAACTTTCTGTATTTTCAGGCATTCATAATGAAACTCCAAAAGCAAAACTTAAACATTTCAGCAGTGTCTGTTTTGGTTTTGTGGATTACTGAAAAGAATTTTAATGTCTTGATTGTCAGCACACACTTTTTTCCATTAAAAATATTGCAGTATGTTATTTCTAACAGAGAAGTATACCTTTAGAAAGCAGGAAATAATTTGAGCCAATTTTATTCTTAACAAATCTTTGAAAATTCACAGAACGTTTCATATTTTTTGCTTAGAATGGGTGGGTAACTTGGTGTGTAGCATGTAAAATTTGGAGATGAAAAATGTGTTTTCTCTTGTGGTATTGTCTTTGAAGTTGTGGTGAAAGTCTTGTATAAAAGTATGTCAGCAACCACTGCTAATTAACTCATGGCAGCATGCCTGGTGTGCACACATTCATGTGCTCTCTCCCTGTGTATGCATACGCATCTCTAAGAGAGAAACAGCTCCTCACAGTCAAATAAATTGAGTGATTATACTAATTGACACAAATGTTCTCTAAAATAGGCCATTTAATTTTGTTTAGGCATTTCCTCACTGAAGTCTCCTTAGTTTCTACTAAATAACCTATTGTAAAACTTGTTAACAGAAGATTTTGTAGTGTAGCAGATCCCAAAGCGAAATTATTAAACTTGTCAGCTGTATAGTCTCAGTTCGACTACAACTTGCAAATGCAGTGTGAAAATGTGAAATCAAAACCCCGCTGGAGTGTGGATGTGTGATGACACACCTTTATGTGCTTTCCTTCAGTTTCCATTTTGTGGAGGCAGATGTTTGAGTAGCTGCTGTAAGGAAAGATCCAGGAAGGATGGCACATAGTGAACTTGGGTTTAAGTTTGTGTTCAGGCACAGCATTATTCTCTCTCTCCTCCTGTCTTGGAATTTGAAGATTCATGGCTGCATGCAATTAGAATTTTATAAAAATAGATGTTTATTTTGTTACACATTGATAAACAGATGCTGTGTCTTTAGGGATTTCTTGTTTTATAGCTGTCTTTTAAGCTACCATGATCAAGCAGGAGGATTCTGAGAACATCCACCCAGTGTGGCTGAGAGTGTCTGAGGGAAAAGGAAGACAATGCCAAATCAGGTTGCTGTGGGAGCCAGGCAGTGTCCTGGCCCACTCCCTGGGAGGCTGTTAAGGGCATGCTAGACTGTGTTTACTTTTGGTGCAACTCTGCTCTGCACAAATCCTCTGCTTGAGCGTTTTCTAATGGTTCTGAAGAGAACAGGAGCTATGGGAGGGCAGAGGCTGAGAAGATGTTTCTCCTTTGCATTGTGCTACCCATTATAGTTGTTATCCATTACATATCAGTGTTTTTCAGTGAAATGCAAATGCTGTTTAAATCATGCCTTTGTTTTGTTTGCTTTGAAAAAGCTGCTCGCATGTGCTAGTATCTTTTTTTTTCCTCAGTGACTGATACTGGTATCTGGGAACTTTTTCCTAAATCAGCTTGGTTATAAATATGTGTACTTTTTATAGCTTGACTATAAATATGCGTACTTTTCTGAAGAAAATGAATCCACTCAATATGCATGCATTTTCGACTGAAGTGTTTTGTTGGTTTTTTAAAATATATGTCATTATTACCTATATAAATACTAAAGTTTCTGTTGTTCAGTAAGATAATGAAAGTAGTGAAGGAATACACTGCACCACAAATGACTATGCTTCTGCATTTATTGTCCATACTTTGAAATGTCATGTTTACAGGCAGCTTATTTCCTCTTCTCTATGTTATATTTTTATGAACTCTTCAGTACTTATGATAACTAGGCTCAAAGGGGTGTATCAGGCAGTCAGTAGTAGGGACTGTGGATAGTTTTCCATCATTTAACTTCAGCTGCAGAAAAGTTAAACGTGTGCTCTGTAATTAAACCTCTGTGAGCAAGAGGGAAGTCTGTCTGTGCTAGATAAATGTCTTAAGGAGGCTGTGGTGAATGGCTGTTGGAGATGGAAAATCAGACACGGGGTGAGCAGTTTAGTGAGCAAGCAGCCAAGCAAGCAAACTACTGGCAAGCAGGCAAGCAAGCCACAAGCAAACAAGCAAGCTCCTTTATTTCTCAGGTTACATACTTAGAGTATTGTATAAACAACATTTGTCTTTCTAATGAACATGTCCTACTCTGAGACTAGCTCATTACCTGTGGCCTTTTACATGGAAACTACCTTGACCCTTTTCATCCATGCTTGGTGGAGCATCTTTGTTTTTTTGGCTCTTACGGGCTTGCAAACTTCCTTTTTTGACCCTTAATACATTAGGTTGGTTTCAATCCTCATAGACAGAGAAGCTGCATTTTTTTCCCACTAACTCCTCAGGAAACCTGAGGTGAATCACCTCTAGATTTGTCTTTATGGACATGCAGAGTCCAGACAGTAAGCTAAAAGGCAGCACCTAGCTTTTAGGTGGCTAATGCGAGACACAATTAATCTCCCCCTGTACTCAGCACTGGTGAGGCCACTCCTTGAATATTGTGTCCAGTTCTGGGCCCCTCACCACAAGAAGGATGTTGAGGCTCTGGAGCAAGTCCAGAGAAGAGCGACGAGGCTGGTGAAGGGGCTGGAGAACAGACCCTATGAGGAGCGGCTGAGAGAGCTGGGGTTGTTTAGCCTGGAGAAGAGGAGGCTGAGAGGAGACCTCATTACTCTCTACAGCTACCTGAAAGGAGGTTGTGAAGAGGAGGGAGCTGGCTTCTTCTCCCAAGTGCCAGGGGACAGGACAAGAGGGAATGGCCTCAAGCTCCGCCAGGGGACATTTAGGCTGGAGATTAGGAGGAGGTTTTTCACACAGAGGGTCATTGGGCATTGGAATAGGCTGCCCAGGGAGGTGGTTGATTCCCCTTCCGTGGAGGTGTTTAAGGCACGGGTGGATGAGGTATTGAGGGACTTGGTTTAGTGTTAGATAGGAATGGTTGGACTAGAAGATCCGATGGGTCCCTTCCAACCTGGTTGTTCTGTGATTCTGTGATTATCTTAACGTGATACCCTGTATTGGGAAGGGACAGTGTTATGTGTTTGAGGGTGACACTGAAGAGTTCCTTAGTCAGAAACTGCAAATAGCATTCAGACATTATAAATATACATTCCCACTCTCTGTTAAAATGTAGTTTTGGACTGTTGTCACCCATTTGTATCATTCCTGTCATATTAATGATGTCTTGCAATTGATACACATTTGTTTTTATAAGCCAAAGTGGGAGTGAAATGATTCAGTTCGAAAGTAGGAGCTTGGTTACTCATGTAACACACAGAGGAAAATAGTTTGTGAAGGTGAATACAGAAGGATGCACTGCTAAGGTGGTTCTGTTGTAAGTAGGAGCTGGGAAGTGGAAAAACTGACTTATCATCACTGAGCTTTAAGTCAGCTTTCATATTTTTAGTGAGTTGTTTTGAAGGTGATGTATCTTGTGAGGTGGTTAAGTTTAGTGTCCTTTGGCATGCCCTTTAATTGTTATTCAACAGCAATTCTCAGCATTTGCATTGAAGTGATTAATTCTTTATTTTATTTTTTTTATTTTCTTACACTGTGAATTTTCCAGTAAACATTTCAGGTTTGTTGTCTCCCATGTGGGATTCTTTTTTAAGACTGAGCAAAACTCTTGAATTTTCTCTCAAAAGAGAAATATTAAGAAAATTGTGCTTCATTTTATCAAGAATATTTGAAACTACTAGCAGTTGAGATTACTTCCAATAAGGAATATGTGTCTCGTAAATAGTTTCTGAGATAAACATGCAAATCTGCACAAAAGTTGAATAATTTTTTTTTCCTAATTTTCAAAGAAAAATTTTCAAAATTTTAGTTGGTCTATAGATTATGATTATTTCTCCTCTCCCCTTCCCCCCCCGAAAAAAAAACCCCAACAACAACAACCCACCTTAATTTATTAAAAAGCTAAGCATTCAGTCGTGTTCTGAGTGTTTCAGTATGTAAGTTCAGCCTGTTGGAGGAAAATGAGCCACGGGGGCTGTGGGCACTGCTCAGGGCAGTGGCTGTGCCAGCCAGCAGCCTGTCCTGCTGCCCTAGTGAGTCACTTCTCTGCTGCCTTCCACCATGAAACTAGTAAATAAAATACCCTTTTTAGTTCTGGCCTCTTTCTTGATTTCAGAAACCTAAGAAACGTGTACTGTGGTATGTCTTGGAGGAGGCTGACCTTTTTCCACCACGTGGGGTATGCTCATCGTAGGAGGCAGCGATGCACAGTGAATCTCAAACAGTTTTGGGATTTCCTTGCTCTGTGCCAAATTGTTTCCTGTCTCCTGCATGTAATTTTCAGGCAAATCTATTGAAGTCTTTAATCTATAATTAGGTGTATAAGCCGCTTTAGACCTCTTGGATTTCCTTTTTTAAATAATGGTAGACGACATTATTATTTGTTCATCTTTCTGACATCTTTTCTGGAGAAAGCTTTCATGTAGATTTTTTTGATTTCTTTCTTTTTCCCTTCAGTTTTCTAAAATGGGTAGGTCAAGGTCCTGTTTCCATCAAGAAGTGAACTGAAATTACCTGGTAGAAGTGATTGTGATATATTAGAAGATTTTTTTTTTCCTGGCAGTGCTGAGCATAAATTATTTTTAATAGGCTAAAGTAAATATGTGTTTCCAAATAGTAGGTTTTTCTGCATTTTCTTTTGAAAGGTACTTAACACATGTAGGAAGAGTGACGTTTTAAAACATGAACATGAGGTAAAATAAATCACCTCTGTCACCAACCATGGGGGTTAGGCAGGTCTCTGTGTAAATACCCCTGTTTACCTCAGGATGGAAGGGACAGAGAGTTCTGAGCTTCAATCTAGAAGTGTGTGTATATGTGTATCCACGTATTTGTGATTATCTGGATGTATGTATGCACATAGACGTATTCTGTACAATGACCATTGTTGCCTAGTGGTGCCTTCATGTTTGAGGATCAGCCTTCGTGTGCCTCCTCTGCCCAAGTGTCGTTTCTTCTCATTGTTTCCTTATTTTCAGGTATTTATTACCAAAGAACTCTACTGACTTTTTTTTCCCCTCATAAGCAATTTAATTTTATGAACATTCATTCGGATTCAGACTTCTTTCTGTGTATCATAGATTTTAATGAATATTACCTAATCTTTAGAGAAACCTGTAAAAAGTCTTTTTTTTATTGCAAACGCGGCAGCATTAAGTAGTCAGTAAATATATCCTCAATGTAATATAGGTAAGCGGTTTTCTTTTAATGTAATTTCCTGTGTGTTTTGGGAATTTTGTTCCCCTAAACTGACCTAAGTGATTTTACTGTCATGTTTTTCTCTGGTCAGTTCTGTTTTTATTCTTCAGCTCCTTGTAGCATAGGTATTGGACCTAGCAGTCTACAGGAGTATTTCCTTCTACCTGTTACAAGCCCTAGTGACCCCAGGCAGTAAAATCCAAATAAAATTCAAATATCTCTAAATAATTTCTATTGTTTTCTAACAAAACTGCTCATACGCAATGCTCTAAGAAAAGAGGAGAAATGATAATAAATACTGTAATTATTTTAAAACTCATTCAGACCAGGGAAGTCTTTACACATTTGGCTCAGCTGTAAGTTTCTTGGAGTCCTTATGTTCATTTAGGGAATTTCATATATATGTTTATAGGAAATACATTCTGGAACTTAATCCCAAGGTTTGCAAACTTCCTGGCTCTCCATAGAGCCAAAACCATGCATTTCTGTGTCTGTCTGTGGTTTTTTTGCAGAATTCAGTATTGTATCTTGGCAATTCTGTGGCCTTCTCAAATTATGCTTAAGTGTACGTACATCTCAGTTCTGTTACTGGTTTGATTTTTTTTTTCTCTTTACATATTGCTACTCCTTCACAGTTCTATTTTTACTATCTAGCACTTCTTTTCCAAAGCACAAGTTATTGGTAATTTATGCTGTTGTTTTTACTACACTTAGGGTTTGCATTTCTTTTTTTTTTTAATTCTGTGATATGAGGCAAATTTTGCCCATTGCTTGTTCTATTATTTGTGGTAGTATTGTGCAAAGACAGCTACTGCACATACACCAGACCATAATACATCCTATTATTTTTCATTTTAGATATTTTTGGGGATTTATAGAATAGTTTGGGTTGTAAGGGATGTTAAGGATCACACAGTTCCAATCCCTCTGCCATGGACAGGGACACCTTCCACTAGGTCAGGTTGCTAAGTGCCTCATCCAACTTGGCCATGAACATGCCAGGGATGGGACCTCTGTAACTTCTGTGGGCAACCTGTTCCAGTGCCTCATCTGCCTTCACAGGAGAAAAATTCTTAATAACTGAACTAAATCACCCCTTTCAGCTTAAAACTGTCACCCTTTCATTCTGTCCCCACACTCCTTTATATAGAGCACCTCCCCATATATAGAGCTTTTCTGTAGGCCTCTTTTAAGCACCGGATGGTTGCTATAAAATCTCCCCAGAGCCTTCTCTTCTCCAGGCTGAACGACCCCACTTCTCTCAGTCTGGGTTCCAGACTTTTAGTTTATGCTGCTGTGGAAATGAGCCTTCAAGAACACCTTCCTGAAAGTGTTTGCATCCTTTTCTGTGTACATGCAGTGCTTTTAAAATCCTCTAAATGTTCTGGCTTACAGTTAATAAATAGCATACAAAATATTAATTTGAGAACAGTTTTCTGAAAATTAAGAAATGTTTTTGCACTTGTACTAAATGTAATCTGCTCCCTTACAGATGCCGAGAGAAGAAATATGATTACTATAGCCTGCCAAAAACCTCCGTTGTGATAGCTTTTTATAATGAGGCTTGGTCAACACTTCTGCGAACTGTTCACAGTGTTCTTGAGACATCCCCAGATATACTTTTGGAAGAAGTTATCCTTGTAGATGATTACAGTGACCAAGGTAGGAAGAATAATTCCAAATAATGTTGATGGTTGATGGGGTTTTTGTCAGCCAGTCCACAGGAGAAAAAGAAGTGCTCTTTGGGTAGTATACCATGATCAGAAGGCTGGAACAGCTCTGCTGTGAAGACAGACTGAGGGAATTAGGGTTGTTCAGCCTAGAGAAGAGAAGGCTCCAGGGAGACTTTATAGCGACCTTCTAGCACATGAAGGGGCTACAAGAAAGCTGGGGAGGGACTGTTTACAAGGGCATGTAGTGACAGGACGAGGGGGAATGGCTTTAAATTGGAAGGGGGAAGATTTAGATTAGATATTAGGAAGAAGCTCTTCATAATGAGGGTTGCCCAGGGAAGCTGTGGATGCCCCCCTGTCTGGAAGTGTTCAAGGCCAGGTTGGATGGGGCTTTGAGCAGACTGGTATAGTGGGAGGTGTCCCTACCCATGGCACGGAGGTTGGAACTGGATGATCTTTAAGTTTCCTTCTCACCTGAACCATTCTATATAACCAACAATCTGGTCAGAGCATTTCAGGTTTCCTAATTTGAGCAAGTGTTAATTGCTCCAAGCTTGTTCTGATGTCTAGGATTGTGAGATGTACCTGGTTGTATGTTTTTATTTGAATTGCAGGATACAAAGACAATGCTGGCATTTTTCACCTCATATGAATTGTGTTAATAGTAAAAGTTATACATGGAAAAAGTTTTATGATAGGCGCTTAACATTTGGAAATGAATTAGAGAGGCAAATATGAATTACTCAGTTTCTTGAAAGTGATTATGATTTGTGTCCGTAACTTATGTGCTTTTTCTTGTCCTTTCCTAACATAGACAGCATAGCAGAATCAGAATTCATAGAATCATAGAACAACCAGGTTGGAAGAGACCCATTGGATCATCGAGTCCAACCATTCCTATCAAAATTCAAAATGTCAATATCTTTAAGGCAGTGCTGTAAATAATATGCTACTGAAAAAAGGGCTCTCTGGGATAATGTAAACCAATTATTCCAGAATTATAATCTTTCTTTTTTTGTTTGTTTTACTTTTTGCAGAACATTTAAAGGAGCCTTTGGAAAACTACGTGGCTGGTTTACGCAAGGTGCGTCTTATCCGCGCAAATAAGCGAGAGGGGCTGGTTCGAGCCCGGCTGCTAGGGGCATCTGTGGCAAAAGGAGCTATTTTGACGTTCCTGGACTGCCACTGTGAATGTCACGAGGGCTGGCTGGAGCCACTGCTGGCAAGGTGAGTTTATGCCCTGGCTTGGTTTCCTGTTTAGCTGTAGAAGAAGAGACAGTTTGACACATTTCTGCAGTGAAAAAATTGGCTCTCAGTGAATGTTTACCAAAGGTTACTGAAGTCTGGTCCCAGGGGTGTTCTGTTTGTTTCCTTGTGGTAGGGTAGCAATTGGAAGTGTGGAAGATCAGGAGGTGGATTTTTGTTTCCTCCCAAGAACCAGGCTGCTCTTTTTCTTCAGAGAAGGGAAAGGTTTGTTTTCAGGAAGAAGAATCCTCTCCTACCTTTGAAACTACCTCGTGAAAGGTGGCTCTTTCTGTCAGCCTTGGTGTTGGATGAGAAGGTTTGGAAGGATGTTTGCCCTGAGATGTTCTCTGTTGGGTTTAAGCAGATTGGAAGTGAAATTAATAAACTCTGTCTTCCCAGTTCTGAGCTCATCCATCTCTCTCCAACTGGAAAGAGATTTCCAAAAGGATGTGCTGTCTTGATGTGTGCAAATCTTCCTGATTCCTAGTGGAACTCATGTTCTCAGACTCCCTGTGTCCATTCAAAATTGTTTCTGGAATAATATTCCAATTTATTATTCTTAAAATTGTCATATTTAGCTTGATTCAAAATTTCATTCTGAGTATATTCCAGATAACCGTGGGTTTACTACAGATATTAATGATAGTGTGAAGGGGAAGGAGTAAAAATCAAAGAATAAACGTGATTTTAACGATTATCCTCCGAAGAAACAGTGTCTAGCTACATTTAGAGAAGATTCTGTAATTTCTTCACTTCTTTAGCAAACCACTAGATGGCAATCTTAGGAAGGATTTGGATAATTTGCAGTGTACTAAATCAACTTTTGTAAAAAGTTAGCCCTGGATGTGTCTTGGAATTTTTGCTCTTCTTGCTGCAGATGCAGATGTACGTGTCTGAAGAGATATTTGCATGGCATATCTCAGTTCTAATGTATGGCAGCAATGCAATAGCGCTTGCGTTTTGCAGTGCAAACATAGTTGTGTTTGTAAGCTGCCTGTACATTGTACCATCTAGTTAAGAATTAACTTACAGAAAAAGTGACAGCTTTTCAGTCTACCTGAGTTGTTTCATAACTGAAATCACATGCCCGATACCCAAGTTTTACTCCTTTTCCTTTACAAGAGTTATAAGAGAATTTTTATATTTAGTTGTGATAGTTTTCCTCTGTGTACGTATCATTCTCATTGCTTTGTATGTAAGCTTTATGCAAATGAGACAGGAGGTAGTAATATTTATATAAACCCTTTTGAGTGCTCTAGCGAATGGGATTTCAATGGAAGACCATAAAGAAGAAAACTGCTGTGTCACGACTTCTATCTGGCAATAAGGGGCCATTTCATGTTTAAGGCAGGCTTTCTCAGCTCAGGCAATATTTCTTTAGAACCCATTCAGTTCTGTGCAGCATTTAATGACCACAAGCTGCTCTAATTTCAGAGTCAGAGCCGCTTGGTCAGCCTGCAGGTTTTAAACATTAATCCAAGAGAAGCTACTGGTTTGCCTTGAATGTCACATTCATTACAGATGTTACAGATGATACTGATGTCACAGTAGTAAAAGACCTCACAGATGAAACTGATGTCACAGACATCACGTATCAGTGATGTCACGCTAGTCAGTGACATCACAGGTGTCTCTGAATTCACAATTGTCTCTGATGCCACAGTCATCACCAATGTCACTGATGTCACAATCATTAGAGACATCACAGAATACATCCATGTCTGTGACAACTGTGACATCTGAGATTACACTGATGTCACAATAGTAAGAGACCTCAGAGATATAACTGTTGTCAAAAAAGTCACAGAGGACACAGATGTCACTGATGTCACAAAAGACACAGATCCACAGAAGCTGCAAATATCAAAGATGTCACAATAGTCACAGGCGTGACAGATGTCACTGATGTCACAATAGTTCAAGACATGAAAAATTTCGCTAATATCACAATTGTCAGAGATGTCACAAATGTCACTGATGTCACAATAGTCACAGAAGTAACAAATGTCACTGATGTCACAATCGTAACAGACCTAAAAGATTTCAGTGATGTCACAATAGTCAATGACATCACATATTTCTCTGATGTCACAATCATCACAGATGTCACAGATTACACTGATGATCCGGTGGGTCTCTTCCAACCTGGTTATTCTATGATCTATGACTTATGTATCAGGTCTCTTCATAGTTTGACAATGTGATGTGTTCAGTTTTTCTCTCCTTTGGAAACTCAAATCCGAAGATGCAGGGTGAAAACAAGTCTCAGCATCTTAAAGTCAAACAAGTCAGTTTTTCACTGAACTAACAGGAGATATCTAAGACTAGAGTAGTTAAGATTGCTGAAGAGTCATTTAGAAGAAAAGCCTTAGCTGTAGCTTGTATGCTTGAAGTTGATCTCTCCTGGTACTGAGACCTTTCCAGAAGTTGAGGTGAAGTCAAAGAATCCTGTGGCCTCTAGTAAGGGCAAATACTTTTTGGAAGGAAGCCAGAAAATCCTGTGTGGTACTGAGAAATGGGAATAAGTTGTTTATCTCCTGGCAAGTAGACTTGTGGAAAATGTCATCAACTCTGATGTATTCTTATTGTGATAAAGATCTTAACTATCTTTGCATCAGCCTTGCTAATAGTTGTGGCATTCCACAGTACTAAGTTGTTTCTCCTTTTTATTTCCAAGGTTGTCAGGGTTTCTGGGCCCTCCTTCACATGTGTTTCACTGTTGCATATCTAATTTCTGTCTTGAGTGGTTTTGAGATTTTTTGTTTAAGGTCATAGTATCTTTTTGAGTTACTGTTGTAGTGCTCAGTATAACTTTTTGTAGATGATCATAACTACACAAACAACCATGAACCAAAAGCCCGGCTATCTTATTTGTTCTTGCAAAATGATAGTCGTACTGCTTTCTGAATATCTTGAATACAGCTACCTGTTCAAAACAAAACAGGTATTTTTTGTTTAGAATGCAGTGCTGGATATGGCAGCCATAAAAGATACTGTATGCGTTATTGTAAGCCATATATCATGCCCAGCTTCTCCTGTCCAGCAACTGACGCTTGTCAGTTGCCCAAGTCTGCCCTGATGCATCCTTCTGATACAGCCTCAGAAAGAAATTGCTAATTATTCTTTTATCTATCCTTAAGCTGTATTGCAGCGTGAGTTGAAATGCAGCAAAACTTTGCATTTGGTTTTTCTAAGTGTTTTCTTTAGTTCCTCAGAGATGTTTCTAATGGAAGTCACCCCTTTTTTTTTTTTTTTTTTTTTTTTTTTTAATAGGATTGCAGAAGAAGAATCAGCTGTAGTCTGCCCCGTTATTGATGTTATTGACTGGAACACATTTGAGTACCTGGGAAATGCGGGTGAGCCACAGATCGGTGGATTTGACTGGAGACTGGTCTTCACTTGGCACACTATCCCTGAAAGAGAACAAAAACTGAGGAAGTCCAAGACTGACGTGATCAGGTTAATGTCCATGCATCTTATGAAACTGAATGTTACAGGGGCTTTTGACTTCACTTGGAAATACCAGGTGCTGAAAAATATTTGATAAATGAACCTGTTACTAAAAATTATGTGTCATGTTTAGTTCTCCTTTTTCCAAAACAGCTTCTGCTCACCGTGCTCCCAAAAAAATACTGCTTTAAGAGCTGAAATGCCTGTGTGATCTTTCATATGGAATCCTTATTGCACAAGCAGTCTCTGGATTCCTGCAGGAACTCCCACAGATGCTTATCAACACATGGAAAGGTTGTAACCGATTAGCTAATATTGAAGACCAAAGCAGAGATAGACATTGCATTGAGTCCACAGTGAAAAAGTGGGGGGGAAATCCCATCACCCAGTAAGAAAGCAAAAGTAATTTTTAACTTTATCTGTGCTGTAGTGACAGTTGTGGTTCCTTGCTCTGTTTTCAGAGGTGAACCAGTTTGCTAGTTCTTCTTGGGATGAAAAGATACAGCTCTACTCACCATAGTTTCTATGAAGGGCTAACTCATAGGAGCTCATGCAGATGTCTCTCTTGTGGGTTTTTCTTTTGTTTTATTTTAAGATAAGTTGCGGTAAGTCAGTATTATCTGGTACTCTATGCTGTGTTTTTAGGAGGTGCAAGGTGAGATTACAAGCAATGCATCTGGGAAGTGTCCGCTGTAGATAGTTGAAGGTCTGCTGCACTTGATTTGGAAATTGCTGTGTTTCAGTAGTATATTGTAAGAAGTGATGCATGCTTTTTACTGGTTTTAGCATCATGATTTTATTAGTTTTTACTTTTGTTGTAACAGTTATCTTATGGACAACAAATACAGGATTTTCTCAGTTTTTTTCTAGGTAGCTTATCATGATAATAATACCCAGTATTTCACAAATATTAATGGACTTATCCTTGACTGAGAAAAGAGAATGTTTTGGGTTTTTTTAAATGGGAAGTGTGAGGCAGTAATTTCGTCTTCAGCATATGTTAGTCCACATCCTCCTGAGTAGAAGTTTCAAAATAGAGTAAATATTTTTAAAGCCTTTAGTTTAAATATGATACTTTTCTTCTCCATGACAAGAAGAGTTGCCTTTGGCATGGGAAAATGACGAGTGATGAAGCATCACAGTGGCCCAAGGACTGTGAGCTTTGCAATGGTCTGGAGAAAGCACCAGTGCTGAGAGTGGTGTCACTGACAACTGTGTTTGGAAGGATGAAATCTAGAGTAAGACAGAAGACCTTGACTGGTTTTGGAGTTTGGTTTGGGTTTTTTTTTTCCTTTTTTTTTTTTTTCCTCTTATGTCTCACTTCATCTCTTTCTGTTCTTTTAAACAACATATGACAGTGTAAAACAACGTTGCTTCAAAAAGATGGCTGGTAAAATTAGTTTTGACAGATTAAGAGTAACTGAACACCGCACCTAGCATTTGTTAATGTTTAGCTTAACAGCAGTTTAGTAAAATTAATAAAGTGCCAGCTGATTTTAATTCCAGCCAGTGTTATAAGGTTGGCACTTTAAAGAGGGTCATTTCCTAAGACTGTAAACAATTGGTAACAAGAATGAATCAATTCGTGTTTATACATATGTGGACGCCCTACGCCACTGCAAGTACATCCTCTAAGTGCACTGTCACTCTGGGCCTTGTGGTCTTCAGTGAGGATCTATTCTTCACCTCTGATTTATCTTCCAAATGTCGCAAACAATGAAAGAAACCGAAGCAGATCAGCAGGTCTTAGAAA
Source organism: Coccyzus lansbergi (assembly GCA_033558105.1). NCBI lineage: Eukaryota > Metazoa > Chordata > Aves > Cuculiformes > Coccyzidae > Coccyzus > Coccyzus lansbergi. Next base: position 759,636 of record JAUMJK010000166.1, read on the forward strand.
GGAAAAAAAATCTCTTCAGCATTTCTGTTTACTTAGTTCTGTTCAATTATGTCTGAGAATTTTTCCACTTGATATCAGTGAAATCAGAAATGCCTTTATTAATTACAAAGGCACAAATGTGTTTATTTATGACTTAAGTTGTATAAGCATACTGCACCTAGAATTTCAGAGCTGCCTAAGATAATTCTGCCACAGAGAAGCTTATGTTCTGCTGTGAAGGTAGGAGGCTACTCATTTATGGCCATTCAAAAAGACACTGTAGTTGCAAAGTATTGTATTAACAAAATGCTTATCTTCCCTCATTTCGTTGTTATTTTTATATATTCTGGAGGTCATTTCTGATACAATTTTTTACTACAAAATTAAATGTCATGATAATATACTACTTAACCAATCAATGGCTCTCTGCTACTGTGTATCCAGAAAGGACTGAGAAAATGGAAAATAAAAAGATATATTGTATTTCTGATCTACAGTGTGTTAATTTATATTTTTCAATTGTTATTCAATTCAGAGTTACTATATTCTTTTATAGGTCTCCAACCATGGCAGGTGGATTGTTTTCTGTGAGCAAGAAGTATTTTGATTATCTTGGTTCATATGACACTGGAATGGAAGTCTGGGGAGGAGAAAACCTTGAATTCTCATTTAGGGTAAGTGGACAAATTAATTTTTTTTTTCTTTTTTGAGAATAAAACCAAGTTTTCTATTTCTTCACGCCCTTTCAGTTAATGAGATAACTGTAATGCAATCAAGTGTTAAGAAGAGAATATTTTAGGGTATATTGAAGTGACTCTCTTTTCCTTGTTTTCGCACTTTATTATAGTTGTATTTTCCTTCAGATTAGCCATTTTAAAACAGTTTAAAAAAATACGTCTTTTGTTTTGAATGCCAGTACACTATGTGAGTACTAGTGTGATACTAGTGGAGGAAGTTTTACATTCTGTGGCTTGGAGAGGATTGTTGGAAAGAAAGATTTATAATGCTTTAATGTGACTCTGAAGCTCCTCCAGCAGTTGATGGAGTGAGCAGAAGACAGCTGGTGGGAGTTGCTAGAGAGCAGGACAAACCAGTCTTTGTACTCCTTGAAGGCTTTATTCTGTTTTGCTTCAAGGAAAGTTTACACAAAGGTTATAAAAGATGTTGGGGAAAATCTCTAAGAACTCTAGTGTTGCACTCAACTAAAGGGTGGGTCATGCTCACGTGTGAAGGAGATTGCTAGCTATGCTGGAATGATAAGGATTTATAGCAAGGGAAGGGAGAGGAGATACAAAACAGTCCAGACTCATAGGCAAAGCAATCTTGCCTTCTCAGCAACCCTGTTACCTCGTGCTGCTGATTCCTACAAAGCATTAGCTGCTTGTGGTTTGCCCCATATCACCCTTAGCTTGCTGAAGCAATTTACTGCTGGTGTAAGAGGTACACTGCAGGGCTGGTTTTGTCTTGCAGGGAGTTCACAACTTAGTATCTTGGATTCCCCTTGCTTTTTCTGCTCGTAATCAGGTGTGATTTTGATAGGAATGGTTGGACTCGATGATCCGATGGGTCTCTTCCGACCTGGTGATTCTATGATTCTATGATTTATAGTGGTATTTGCATTTCTGCGTATCGATGGATTGTGGGATGGGAGGGGTTTGTGGTTTGGTGTTTTGGGGTTTTTTTTGTTTGTTTGTTTGTTTTTACCAGGTGACAGCACATTTCATGGATTAATGAGTGTTCAAGGTCAAACGGAATGGGACTTTGAGCAACCTGGTCTAGTGGAAGGTGTCCCTGTCCATGGCAGTGGGGGTGGACTAGATAATCTTTAAGGTTCCTTTCAACTCAAACCATTCTAAATTGTACTTTGATGCTAAAAAATCGCTTTTTTTGAGAAAGGAAGCATCAGCAGACTGTCTCACATGAAACGTTGCCTGTTAACCAGAGAGGCGTGGAATCTTCATGGCTGCTGCTCCTGTCTCCTGCTGCCTGTAGTGCAAAAAAACTAGCAATAAAAGACAGAAAAATAATGAAAGAAAAGGATTAGAGAGGGTAATAAGCGCAGATCTGCAGCTGACGTGGTTTCTCCTTGGAGGGATATTTCTCATGTGGGATTGCCATTCGATCTGAATCGACGACCACCTACTTTCTCACAACAGGAAAAAGTTTCTCTGGCATATAACTCCACACACACAGGCTACTTGTCTTGGCTGGTAATTTCAGCAAGCCTCTGCCTGAAACTCAAAGCAGTTTACCCACCTCCATTAGGTCTGTGAGCTTCTGAAGCAGGAGTCTCCCGGCTGACTCCAGTTCTAAGGTAGCCCACGTTGATGTGTATGTATCTCTCCCTTGGAAATGTAGGATAATTGCTTCCTTATGGGGTCAGGAACTACAAAATAGCTCTAGATGAAATTATTTTTATACCTCCTTTTGAGAGGAGCTTCAGTTCATGCATGAGGGACAAAAGAAACGATTGTGCTCGTCATCAGTCATAACCCAAGACAGGTTAAGCCAGAAAGCAGCCTAGTGGTGGATGCCACCCTTGGCTAACTCTGGCAAGAAAAAAATATTTTTCTTGCTTACTGAGGGATTTTAAGGGGTGATGAAAATGAAGGAGGCATGTATTTTTAGGTACAGATGCTTTCTGATCTGGGGCTTGCTTTGTCACCTATGACACTGTTGCAGCGGACAAATAGGCAGAAGCAGGAGACCACCAACTTGGCAGTCAGCTGTATCGGAGAGCTGATGCTACTTCTCACAAACATGTAGCAAGCATGTTGGATATGGTCACCTCCTGAGAAAAACTGGCTCTTGCAGGCATTTATTGGTCTGCTACTGCACATGCAACCAGATGGAGCGCCCATGAGGCGGAATGCAGAGAATGCTGCTTTTGAAAGTAGTACTATATACTCTGCCTCTCTCTCTCTCAGCAGAAATTTCCACCTCTCCCAGACGCAGTTGACAGAACTGGCCATTACAGGATCTACTTCACATAGCTTGAAATGTCTGCAGTTTTCTGACATCCTGGTTGCCACAGATTTGGTGGCACCAAAATGGTTGCCCCTTGATCAGTAGGTGTTAAGGATAGCATCTCCCCAGATGGCAGGGGTTTTATCCTCCGAGATAGATTGTGGGAGCTTTCTATAGCTCCTTTTAGAAAACTATGAAGCTGGTCCTTTCTGTGTGCAGTTCTTGGCTCTCTGCTCTTCAAACCTTGCTTTTTGGGAGACCAAGGCACACAGACAGGACAATCCTGACCCCTTGCCCTGTATGGCATGGGGTGCCCCTGCACTGGCTGCTGCTTTAGACCCAAACTGTCATTGTCGTTGGCTTCTACCAGGGCCTGGCAGCAAGACTCATTTCTGATGTTACCTGCTCCCCTGCACCAAGTGTTTGACCCCATGAGATGCGGCAGCATGAATGAGCAGTGCCTTTTCAATATGGACAAATACGGTCTTCTTGTGAGCCAGAGGCTGCCTGGCATGCAGGAGAATTGCAGAAGGAGGAGCAGCAGAGTCCCCAGGAGCCAGCGAGCTAGGCAGGTGTGCACAGGCTCACTTTGTGCCCAGCAGGGGCTGAGCAGGTGCATAGTTACACCAGCCTGGGTGCTCAGGGCAGTCCTTCAGCAACCGCAAGCATGCAGCGTGTCATACACTGGGCTGAGAGCGGGGAGGTGGCTTGGGGTGGGTAAGAGAAGTGCTTAAATGGGGAAGCAGAATGGGAGCTCTGATGTGGGTCTCCCTTCAGCCTGGAAGTAGATCAAGAGGCTTTCTTCCTGTGGGGTGACATTTATGCAGGACAGAGTGTGCAGTGACCAGTGGATATGGCCGGGTGTGTTAATTTTACTGGTGCATATTGTCAGTAGAATCTGGGCATTTGCATCCAAATTGTGTGTGATGTGCTTTCCTCTAGCTAATTTCAAGCCCTTGTACTCCTGCTTTAGGCAATGAGTGTTTCTATGGAAGAGAGCAGAGTAGCATAATGTTGCTTAACCATGTTCTTCTAGTTGCCCACAGTGCTGAAGAAGGTCAAGAGGGATAAATCAGTGTTAATTTTGTTGTCTCTATGGTTCCTAGACCTGGAAATTAGGAGCAGGGCTACTGAAAAAACCTGTAAATTAATTCATTATTCTTCTCATCTCTGAAAGCACCACCCTCTCCTGATGACAGATGATGAAAGAACTTGTCCTCAAACCTCCGCTTTCTCATATGTCGATTATTCTGAACTGAAGAAATTCTCTGTGGTTTTGAGAGGTGCAACAAGGACAAAGCTTCCACTAAAAGCATGATGACTAAGAGAGATGAAGGCTGCGTGCTGAATGCAAGATCAAGTCAATGTGCCTTGATTTCGAATTGCTTAATGATATTGGCTGGATAAAATTTCATTTCATGGGCATAATGGGCATTGAAGCTCCTCATTCTGAAGGATGCAAAACATGCCATTTCATCTTCCCCTTCCTATAGCTGGAGCAAGGGGAACTTGGTTGCAGCTGTTTTACGCCCTCTCTGCTCTTGGTCCCTCTGGTTGCGCTGCAGTGTTAGTTTGCTTCACACACCCGCAGTCTGTCCTTCAACTCATCATCACAGCATGAGAGAAAACTATGCATGTGCAAAACCCCAGAATTATTTATTAACATGCCTTTTCTTCTGCTGGAAACTTCGTTGCCTGCGTGATGCATCTCCAGCTGCCTGAGGTCTCCTCTTTTCTGATCTTTTCTGTGTTGTTTCTTTCTGTCCGGATCTTGGAGCAGCTGGGATAGATTGATGCAACTGGGGAGGCTCCTCTGCCCACACAGCTCCCAGCAGAGAGTGCATGAGCACCACACAGAGGACTCAGCCTCAAGCCAACAAGCAGAATTACAGTAGAGAGAAGAGCAGGAGCAGAGTCTTTTATGCAGTTTCTGTTTGTTCAGGAGGTAGCATCCTTCTTTTATTTTTTATTTCTTCCAGACAGTCCTAAAAATGTTACAGTGGAGCTGGTAAAGCTCACAGATCTTTTCTTATTTAGCATTCATTGCCCCAGCATTAGATCAGTTGTCCAGAAACCCTGGCAGGAACAGGTATCCCTAGGGTAAGATCTGAACATTCACTGTAGCTTTCCAGAATGCCACCATCTGTTTCTGAAAAGAAAAAAAAAAATATTGATGGGCTGCATGCATCAAGACGAAAGTGAAAGTAAGAAGGGATGTCACCCTGTTTTCTTTTTGTGGTGAAGGAAAAAAGTGCTTTTATAATGAGAGCTGTGAGATAATGAGACCTAGTGAAGAAACATCTTCATGCGCACAAGCATGCAAATACATACATGAAATCTAGTGTGCTTTTCTGTTACAGAAGGTTGAAATATTTTTAGAGGAGAATCTCTTGCAGAATCACTTATTTAGTATTTGGTAATCAACTTTGTTTTTTCTATTAAATTCCTTGCTTTATTTTATGTCTGTTCATTTGTAACTGATTTTACATAGAAGTTTAAATGTTTCCCATTAAAATAAAAGTAAATAAGACTTTCGAGGAGTTGTTTGTAATAGGAAGGCAAGAAGTTTTGAACCGTTTAATGAAAAAAAATTCTCAATGACCATTGCTTAGCAACCTACAGTTATATTTTTAGAGGAATTCAGAATTTGAATTATTGAAAAATAAGCTGTTGGGGAATTCTTTCTTTGACGGCAGTTTAACAGCGATATAGTCAGTCTGTCTTACTCCATTTAAATCAGACTTCATCACAGAAGAGTCAAAGAATGTGCTTCCTTCTTAACTGCACACTTTCACTTCATTAGTCTTCATGGTATGGTCCTCAAATCTTGTTTAAAAACCAGACTGAACAAAACAGTAATGATCAATTAAAAAATGCTTGTATGGAATAAAACAAATATGAAAATTCTTAAACTTCCATAAATTTAATGGCTTTTAATATTTGCTGACAAACAAATCTTGCATGATAAATTTCAAAAAGCAGCCTTGGATCTATGTATGAAAATTTGCAGATTATTCAGAAGATCAGTACAGAGTTCTAGTTTTCTTGTATTTTTTATTTGATTATCTTTCTGTTCACATGACAAATACACTGCTTCCCCCAAAAATCAATAAAAAAAGAAGAAACCTTTTGTGAAAAGCAAAAATTAAAATTTTAAATTTTAAGGAAGTGAAGTTTATCCAGCATTCCCTACAATTGAATAATGAATTACTTATACCATTAAGGAAACCATTTGTTTCTTAGAGGAAACATTTGTATTAGAGAGCTTATGGGTTTGCTCTTAAGCACAGTATTGGGCTACATGTCTGATGTCAGTAACCAAAATCAAATCAACAGAGACAACATTCATTAGTTTATAAATAAAGAAATCTGAGAGAAATCCTAAATAAGTTAAAAAAATCCCACTACCAAACCAAAAAAAAAGAAAAATACAAACCACCCCTAAAAAACAATCTGAAGACAACATCTGTCTCGTGTAGGCTGAAATTTCATCTATAGAGACTTTCTGGATCCCTAAAAGTCCCAGGAAGAGAAAAAGTCCCATCTTATCAGTTGTTGTTAAGTACAGAAGTTTTATTTGCTGCCTTATAGCTTTCACTCCTTATATGTTTGAGTAACTTCTCTGCCTCTTAAACATATCTCAGCTAATTTCTCATCTTCCATTTACGAAGGAAAGGTGAGGTGTGATTGAATACATGAGGGGGATTAGCTCACTGAAGTGTCAGTTCTCAGAAGGCTTCTGTGGGAAGTCTGTTGGAACCACTGATGATAGCATCAAGTCTGTTCAAGTGCAGCAATGTGTCCTGCCTTTCCTCCCATATGACAATTTCAGAAAGCTTGCTTCAGGCACCTGTACATAGTATTAAATAGAAAATATTGTATCTAGCATGCTTTGCTTTCATCACATCAAACTTGAGGTCAGTGGTTGTACAAATGAGCTGCCCCAAGTCCAAGTTTTTCAAAGGAGATGAGAACAATTACAAAAGTATGTACAGAGTCCTGCTTGGGACTCATCATTTATGGGATCATCTCCAGGGCCATGTATCTCCTAACTTGGAGAGCCAGGGGCATGAGGATGAGGGCAAAGTGAGTTCTGCCAGCTCCACATTCAGATTTGAGTACTTTTCTTGGCAGCAAGTAGGAATATAAGATAGGAGAGATTGTTTTGCTATCCTGGCCGGATCATCATAGGTCAGTTACAGAATTACTTTGCTTTTTCTTTTCCAGTGTTTGGTTTGGACTTCTTGTCTCAGCTTTCCGAAGAAAAGTATTAGTTCTGTTTTAAGACCAGGCACTCATACCTCTCTTCTGAAATAGTGAATATAGTGATGGAAGTACAACTTATACTCCAAATATATGGCAAGCTTACCCAATTTGCCAGCTTAGCTTTCCTGCAGAGCGCAAGAGCAAGTTTCAGCTAAGAAATCATTCATCGCTTTATTGAAGAGACTATTTGTGTGGCTAATTTAAACAAGAAATATGACTGTCTTGTTAACAATGCCTCTATAGCTTGAACTGCAGGGCACAGTTAGACGTGCAGAAATGTCGTGGACCATTTCTTATTGTGCCTTGAGAGAAAGTAAAGCTAAGAAAGAGATAATTGCACAACGCGATACGAGAGAGATGGGGTTATCTCCTTGTTGCTTCCAGTGATTTGCTTCAAGTTCACAAGGATGTAATTTAATCTCACCACATGAGACACAATTACTGTATACATTGCATATAGTATGCTGTGATGAGAAGGTAATATCCTCACAAAAGCTTAATGTTACTTTATCTTCTTGCAAATATTCAAATTAACAATGCACAATGTATTCTTTTTTTCTCAGATATGGCAGTGCGGAGGGAGTCTTGAGATCCACCCTTGCTCACATGTAGGTCACGTTTTCCCCAAGCAAGCTCCATACTCACGGTCCAAAGCTCTGGCAAATAGTGTGCGTGCAGCTGAAGTGTGGATGGATGAATATAAAGAAATTTATTACCATCGAAATCCACATGCTCGCCTGGTGAGTTCAAGTCAACTGTTCTTGGAATTTCAGTAGAATTTGTTTTCAATTAAATAAGTATTAAGTTGGCTAATATTTAATATGAAATGCTTTTTATATCAATTTCTTATTTCTTCTGAAACAGAATAAATGAATGTATAATTGACTTATAATTCCTTAGAAAAAAAACCAGAAATTCTGGAAGACTAGACTAGAAGAAAGCCACGTTTGTGTCAGTATTAAATGAATGAATGAACGGGTAAATGAAAGAATAAAATCAGGCAAGGTGACCCAAGTAAGGAGGAGCTGTCTAGCCTAAAATCTGCACTTCTATGAAACAGCTGATACAGGAGTCGATCAATAAAAAATTATAGAAGGGGTACATAATTAATGAATGAATGCTGATCAACAAGGTTCAATGGACATTAGATCTTTAAGTGAACAGCTTGGTAATAATCGTTAGCAAAATAATCTGCCTTTGTGATAATTGTAAAATTTTAGACTGATGTCAGACAAAATGGATTTTTTCTGTTTGAGTTACTGAACAACACTTGATTAAAAAAAAAAAAATTAGTATTGCAAAGATTAATTAAAATCAGTCCTGGAAGCTCAATTGAAAATGTTCCTAGTGAAGTATTTGATGTATCAATTCTATTTAAAAAAAAAAAAAGTTTTGTTTTCCATGAGGAAGAAAACACAAGATCATTTGTTTGCAAAATTTTTCAGGAGGTGAATACTATGAAAATTGTGGATGTCAGGACAGTAAAGCAGTATGCAAATTCATAGCTTGGGTACGTTTATCATGAGGGGCCTGTGGACTGGCATAGAATAACACTGAACTATACTTACAGCGTTTAGAAATGACTTATATGAATCTCTGGCACAAAGAACATAGTTCAAGCCTAGGAGAAATCATTCTCTACTGTTGCTTGTTTCTGGAGGTGCATAGTCTCCCCAGGCACTCTTTGCATGAAAAATTTTCTAAATGCTGGCTAAATGTTGTTTTGTGCATGGGGAGAACTGCCCTGCAGTTAACTGCTGGGCACCCACTTCTGGCTCCATCAGACTGAATCTTAGGGACTAGGCAGAGGGACAGGGAGATCCCCACACTTTTGAGTGACCTACCCCAATAGACATGCTGGGGTAGGAAAAATCCTCTTGAAACCATTATGCTTTTAAAAGAGATGCTGGAGGACGCTGGGGAAGCTGAATTTAGTTAGCTTACATCTCGTGTTTCTTTGGATTAAACTGAGTAATTACATTATTATAGTCTATGCATTTGTAATAATTGTTTTACTTTAACATCATAAAAGCCATTTAGGTTTTATTATTAGAGTCTGACTTTAAGAGAAATATGGAGTTCACATATCTAAAACCCGCAACTCACAGGCAATAGCCAGGCTGGTTCTGCTTATCATGTGCAAAGAAAAACCAACTCTGTGAAGTTTGTAAAGCTGCTGACAGTTTTTCTTGTAAAGTTCAGGGCAGCTTATGTCTGTGATGACAGAACTTTAAAGAATATTTGAGTGCTAGTGTTGGAAGTTGTACATATGGGCTTATTATAACACAGTGCATGTGAGCTGAGACTCATGTTGGTCTTTTTACACTTATCAAAGCTGCTACCAATGCACTCTGGTTTCCACAGTACACCACTTGTTGTAGTTCAGCCCTTTCTACTTCATCTAACCATTCAGTTCCACAGCATAATGATTCAGGCTATGGCTGCAGAATTTGGCTCTATAAGGTTTCACTTCCAGATTAATGTTCAGACCTCAGAGCTAATGTCATGCTCTTTGCTTATTCAGGCAGGCATCTCTGCCTCTGTTTTACATCTGCTCTGTGTTTTCAGTGATATTTCCACAGCTTTGAGAAATGCAAATATATTTCTGGTGTGATGAAAGAGTGTGTCAAGTGACCTGTGAAAATCTGGAAGCTGCAAATGGTATCTCATGCCTGACTGTCTGAAGTCCCTAATCAATATAAAGATAATTTTTTGAAGACAGACATGAAAAGAAGTGAACTCTGCTCCAATCTATAGGCAGGGAAAAGTCTTCAATGAAAGCTTTCCCCTGGAGGTTTAAGTTTTCATACTCCCCACCCCTCAAAACTGTGAAGTTCAAAGGAAACATTAGCAGATTTTATGAATTGCTACAGTTAAGTATAAAACTCTCTGCACTGGTAATTTGCAAATGGATGGTGGAATAATTTAAAATTCTCAAGATTCATTCATTGCTTTTGCTATTTTTCAATTATCCAACTAAAGGAAGTTTTATTTTCCAATACACTTCCTCTGTTTCCAGCAATCTGTATTCAAGGACTTCCTTACTTGTGGATTTGGGGAGTTTTCTCAGACAAACTGTCTTCTAGAATATTGTACGTGCACTGTTCCAAACCATTTTGCTCAACATTTAGCAAATATAATGAAATCAAACGCGGCACCCAAACATGGGGATTTTTCCTGGGTAAAAGTCCTACTCATCAGTTTAGTGTGTGGTTCCTAATAATATGTAGAGATAATTTAAAGGAGAGCATCTGCTCTGGTTGAGTGGTTGGGGTTTTAAATAGTTTTGGTTTGGGTTTTTTTTTTTTTTTTTTTTGTTCTTTCAGGAACCATATGGAGATGTGACAGAAAGGAGACTCCTTCGAGAGAAGCTGAAATGTAAGGACTTCAAATGGTACTTGGAGAATGTGTACCCAGAACTTCACGTACCCGAGGACAGACCAGGCTTCTTTGGAATGGTATGTGACTGCTGAGAAGAGCCCTCATCACAGTTCTCTGAACAATGTTGCTAACTCAGTATGAATGTATTTTTATGCCAACATCAGTTTAGGATTTTGGTAGAATTCAGTTAGAACTGATAGACTTTAAAATGTGGTTTCTGATAAAATCTTTATTCTAGGGAATGCTCTTTCGGAGGGAGTTCTATGAGGGGTAAGAGAATGGGTAATGTTGCCATGAATTATAACTTCCAAGTGATGTTGTGGGAGTGAGAAATGCAGCAAAGGAGAACTTGTTTTATTTCTCAAAGTGTTGCATAGCAAAAAGGGAGCACAAGAGTGTTTTAATTTTTAGTTTTCCACTTGCAAATAGAAAGAGTTTGCTTTGAAACATGTATTTGCATATTTTAGCTGATGAAAGCTACGATGCTGTGGTGATTGGAAAGAGAGATGATGCTATGTGCTCTTGGATCATACAGGATTCTGTAAGTTAAAACAACAGGATAATTAATATGGATGTCACTTTAGACCAGGACCAGTTCACAAGCAATTTTCTTATGTTCAATATCAAAATCACCTTCTCCTTCTTTAAGAGCTGACAACATTCTATGCTATTTACAGCTTACAAAGAAATATAAACTATGGCTCAGTGTATATCACATTATAATCTCATTTAGAAGGGGTGAACACAGAGATGATGCAGCAAATACCTGCTTCTTCTGAAAAGCTGACATATAGCTGCGTATCTTATTAGGAAGGCAAGATTGCACCTTTCTGCCAGGCAAAGATGTATAAAATACCTTCCTGTTTACCAATGCCACATTGACTTAGAGGTACTCTTGCTGGTAACTTGATCACCCTGCGGATCTAGCTAAGCTGCATTCCCACACTGTTGCATCAGAACAGCTTTGTCTTGCTGCCATCTGCACTTCAGTTACTCAGTCTCTGCTGGATCTCCTTCTGTGGAGGAAAAAACCTGATCACTGTGGGCATAAAAAATATACGGGAACCAAGTCTCCCCACAGCCTTCCTCGATAGCTATGTTACCTGTTGAATGAGAAAGATCTTAATGAAGAATGGTTGGACTAGAAGATCCGATGGGTCCCTTCCAACCTGGTTGTTCTGTGATTCTGTGAAATTCTGCAGTTCCCCATAGGGAGTTGTATTTCCCAAGGGAAGATGTCAAAGCTTCCATAAGGAGCACCAGTTGGCTGCAAAGCCCATAGAAGCCTCTGAGAGAATAGCCACCTTCCTCCATTTGTCTTGGAACTTGTACTTGAGATGGTATCTTTGTGCGATTGCTGGTGTGAAAGGTAATATCCACCATTATCCACACCTTGAACAGACCCCAGTACAACATTAGTTTCTTTCTCTGTTGTTTTGCACTGGATTGCTAACTGACAAGGTCAGAGACAGATGAATCAATGAGATACTATGACTTACCTTCTCTCCACCTCCATCCTCCAAAAGACTGGTGACAGTGATAGTGCTTCAACCCCCTGGGGGAGGGAAAGGGATTTGTGCAGTTTCTTTCATGATTTAACTACACGTGTCGCCCTCAGGAAAGTTGTTGACAACACCTAGAAATAATAATGCTTGGTCAGAACTGCTTGAGATATCTGCGGTGTAATTTAGGTGTGTTCTATATATTTCTCTGAAAGCAATTCTTAAATGCTGTCATCTAGTTGTGAGCATAATAAGAACGCACCAGTTTGTTTGGCAGGAGGAGTTTAAAATGTGATAAAAGTTCAGTTATAATCTAAGAAGGTGACAGTGCAAAAATGACACCTACTGATTCAACTGATTTGTAGGTATCAAGTTCCATGTGCTAACTTCAGTCAATCATTGATCGTGTTCTTTATTCCTGCCTTAGCTGTGTAGTGCTTTTCTGGTTCACAAAAATACTGTTTTTAAAAGCGTCAGCTTTGTTAACAATTCAGCTTAGTTTGAGGTTATTTAATTGTTCAAAGAGGCTGCTAAGGGATATGGGGATTTCTCCCTTGCTTGAAAATGTTTAAATTGAAGTTGAAACATCTTTCTAGGATTACCCGTAGGTCAACCATATGTTGTCAAAAAAAATACAAGACTTACTGAGCAGCACTCATTTCCACGCGCTGACAATTAGACAGTTGTGCTAAAATTTTCTTCCTGATACACAGATAATTTTTTACTGTCTGTACTAAGCACCATTTTCTAAAAGATTAGCTGTGTAAAACTTCATTTAAACAAATAATTTTGAATAATTTTGCCTTAGCTATGTTCGCTTTCAGATAAACTGTCTGAGGCATAGAAATTAGTGAAATATGTCTCCTTTCTAGTAACATCTGTACACTTTTTAGCAAAATCATGTAGCATCAATAAATCTGGAATGCTCCAATGCTGATTTCACTTAGTACTCTGAAAAAAATTGTACTTTGAGGAGGCGTACTGTCAATGTTATGAGTGTTCTCCATTCAAAAGATGTTTGTTTGCTTGTTTGTTTTTAAATTAAGTTAGATTTTTCCATAAAAGTTCCAGTACTGGAACAGTGGAGTGAAGTTCAAAACAAAAAATTTCAAACAGTAAGGCTACAGAGGCCATTATGAGGTGAAATTCTGGAAAATATTTAAAGTGCTACATGTTAGCAACATTAGATAGAAAGATAACTGCGTGACAACTTAAAAAAAATAAATTGCCAGAACTTCAAGGGCTATTCCCTTCTTTGTGTAGCATCTTTGTAGGAGCACATCATAACTTCTTATTCACTGTTGTAATGAAAGAGTAAAGAAAATCTTGAGAGGTTAAACCGACTTCCCATCTGAGCTTCCAATACTGCTTTGTGCAGTGGCATATCTAAGCATGGTGAACTAGAAGCACCTAGAGAGCTGAGTTAGAGTGCATTAAATTTATTCTTGGGGCACCTCAGCAGGGTGTGGGCATGGTCTGTCTTGTATCTATCCATAGATAGGAAGAAGGAATGTTTTGCAGGGAGAGTGGTGAGAGATTGGAACATGTTGCCCAGAGAAGTCGTGGCTGCCTAATCATTGGAAATGTTCAAGGCCAGGCTGGCCAGGACTTTGAACAACTTAATCAAATGGAAGATTTCACTGCCCATGGCAAGGAGGTTGGACTTGATCTTTAAAGATCTGTTCCAACCCAAACTATTCTGTGTTTGTATGATTCCATTTCTTTGCTTCTACTCAAGCAGCTGCCATTTTTAACGCATACAGTGCCTTGGGCAGCTGTTTATTTCTGGTCCTTGGGCTCCTTGCAGCTTTGGCACTTTGTGCGAGACACAGACTAAACATTTTGATTTTGATTTTTTGTTTTCTGTTTTGGAGGCAAGGAGTGAGGTTGGTAGGGACTTAGTGAGTTGAAATAATATGATGTCAGCATTTCTAGAAAGCTGATAATCCCCTTTAGGTTCTTGAGCAGTGCACTGATGTCTCTCTTTTTCTGACATAGCATCTGATTTTGTCATCCTTGAGTATGTACTTACCAACAAAGTGTGTGTTGTTCCTGTGCTCCAGCCGGTGTGAAATCTTAAAAAGACCTGAACCCTAGGTCTGTGGGGTTGTCCACCCAGAGAGCCCAAACTAGATCTGCTTACAGATATTAGCTGCCATGGAGAGCGGTGGTGTGGATGACCTTTGGGAGGAGTTGGAGCTGCCTTGTGTGTTTAATATTAGCATTCTGAGACTGCTGCTTTGTGCATCTAGGGAAGCATAGGGGACAGTGCTGTGGTCTCTTCATGTTATTGGTGGCTGTGGAAAAGCTTGGCTGCAAACCAAGAGACTGCTCAGGGTTCCTGTCCCTTTGAGCGTGTACTGAGTATAGTTAGCATTCTGGGTGCACATCTGAGGAAAAATCTGATTCTCGGAGGTATCGGGCTACAAAACAGGGTATACCTCTAAAATTGCATTATAATACAATTTGTAGAGCTGCCATTTGAGATTGAGTTGGTACCCAAGATTATGGCTGATGAGACCTTGAGATTTGATGCCCATCACAGAAGAATGTGCACCACTCTGTTGGCTGTACAGCTGCTGCTGAAAGATTTAGGGAGACTTTTTTTAGAGGCAGTTGTAGAAAGTCAAGTGTTTGACATTAATCTCAAGTGAACACACGATCACTTGAGATACATGCTTGTAAGTTCTTGAGCCTCCCAGAGAGTGACTTGCTGGGTAAGCAACTGAATTCCAACACCAGTGTCTCATCATCAATTCCTTCAAAGAATCTTAGTCATCAATGTAGTATATCCATTTCAGCATTGCACTTAAGAGGTTAACAGAAACCTGAGGATATTCACAATCTTTTTTTCCAAAAAGGGTGATAAGAAAATGGCACACATTCAGTAAAATCATTCCCTGCAACTGCATAGATTACCTTTGAAATAAAAACTTAGGCTTTGTCAGTACCGTGAAGCTGTTGGCTTGCTACAGATTCACGTTGCTGTGTTGCGCAGTGTCATCTGCCCATAGCACTAATGCATCAGCACCGATGCCACTGAGGCAGAGTAAAGAGGATTCTGATCTATTTTGTGGATGAAGAGAAAGGTTGGCTGTGCTCCACTGGCTGTATTTATCAACTAATGTAATCAAGCTTTAATGTCAAAAATCTGCTGTTGATGCTTTGCTTACAGTTATATGAAATGGATTTTATCTTAAAAAAAACCCAAGCAAACAAAGAATTATTTACACAGTGCCATCTGTATTATGTTGTTTTATGCAAGTGTCCAGATGTTGGGAAGTAACAGATTGAAATTCTTTCAAGAAGTACACAGCAAAGGTCTGAGGTGAATATCTCAGTAGTTTAGCACCTGCCCCAGCCTCCAAGCAGAATGGTAACTAAATGGCACAGTAGAGCACATCTGCAGCACTTCAATAGGGGGCAAAAGTTGTAGAAAGATGCAGCCAGTAATCCTGCATACGTAGAACTTTTTAGAACTGAATTGTGTGTTTTAATGGCAAGATGATCAATGTTTTTCTTGCTTCTGTTTCTTTAATGCAGCATTCTGCAAAAGAATTAAGGTAAGTCATGGAGAAAATTTTGTTCTTATTGCATGACTTGTTTATCGTGGATATGGGAACAAAGATAGCTTCAAAAATGAATGAATGATTACTGGTTTGACAGAGCTGTTGTATATAAAAGGAACTTAAACTGTATATTTTCATTTGATGAGAAAAATATTACTTTCACTAATTCTCATACTTTTTTCTACCTTGGAACAAAGGGCAGACTTTTTTTTTTTTGCATAGATATGTGATCAGATTTTCAAATTTGATTATTTTCAAATCTGTCATTTCAGATCAGGTTGTTTAACAGCTTAGGAGGCACTATTCCCACAGATTAGGTCTTGAATATCTATTAGACATCTTGATGAAGCATGGATATACAAGAACATCTACTGATGCCTGATAAAATGAATTAAAGAACCAGGTTGAATTATGGGCCGTGTATGTTTAGGAATGTGTTTGCACGTATCATGGGCATTTATGAATGAGAGAGAAAAATGAGAGAACATGCGTTGTAGCATCCTGGGAGTAGACCCTCAGCTTTAAACCATCTGAAATGAAGAGTTTAGTAAGCTTCTACATAGCTTTTGTTTTGTTGTTTATCTTCGGGCATTGCATAATGTGCATATGGGAGTTACAGTAGTTCTGGTGGTGCATGGCACCAGGTTATTCAAAATTCCAGGCCACAAAAGGGAGCATGTGCTGGGGGGTGGCAGTGAACTGTGCATGTTTGGAGCAGTAGTGAAGGTGTTGGATTGTCCGGAAGGGCACCATGGAAAATGGTTTTGCTATGTATATCTTTCCTTGGAGCAAATAGATAGATAGACAAAGTCAGAGATTGTTAAGTATTCTAACAAGAGACCCTCTGAACCTGAGGACAGCCACTGACAGCAACCTAAATGGATTTATGCTTTTAGAGATGCAATTATTTCAGTAGTTATGACTTTAAGTTAACATTTCTTGATGTTAATGTAGAAACCTGAGAAGGTTATTGTTTGGTTAATGTAGTTCCATGGTGGTGTTAAAAATTGTCTGTAGAAGACACACTCCTATTTTTGTAAGTGTAATTCTTGCCTAGTTTTACAAAGGTAAACAAAACATTTTCTTTTGACAGCTCTGGGAGAGGTGCAGTGAGTTAGTGTTTTCCCACCAAACCAAGAAACGTTTTCTGTAGAAAGGGTGCTGAGGATTTCTTTTGCTTCTGGTAAACTTAGATGCTAAAACTGAGAGGGAATTTTATTGTACCCCAAATTCAGATGTCAGTTGATCCTTTACTGAAAAATTACACCAAATGCAGAGTGGAAACGTGTTGAGAGAGGAATTGAGAGGCAAAACCTGTAAGGGTAGCACTCTATGTTTATACATTTGGCTCTGACAAGAGAACCTTACAGCACCAGCAACCCTGCAAGTGACTGCAGAGGACCACCGAGCCCCCCCCAGAGTATGACTGTTGTCCTGGCCCAGCAGCCCAAACATGCAGAGTGCCGAGAGCTTGAGTGCCTTTCAGCAGGAGTGGGCACAAAACAGTGGACAGAAGACCTTGGATAGCAACAAAAGTAGATGTTGTGAAAGCAAAATATATGTAGGGCACAAGTATTTAGTTTTCCAACTTGTGTGGTTTGCTTTGTGGTGGGTTTGTGTCTTGTGGGGCTTGTCTGGTTTGTTTTTAGCCTTCTGCAATCCCTTCATGTCCATTCATTCTCCGCATTTGGAACTGAGGATACAATGATGACGACTAGGGAAGCATGGTGAAATTATACCTTGCTGAAGTAACTCCTCTGGGATTTACTCTGCTTATTCTTTTGTCTGTGATATAATTGCACTCGACAACAGGGGCATTCAGCTTCAGCCTGTGTTTACAAAACTTGTTTTGCTCTGTGTAATTATAAATGTGGTTAAGTGACTAATACTAGGAGTCAGTAATTGTTATGGCATTGTTTAAATTATTTTTAGTTCCTTTTTGCCTCTGGAATACTTAAAAGCAAATACTTGTTAATTAGCCTGATTTTTTTTAAGTCTTGTCATATCAGATTTAAAGATTTAATCTAGCATTTACACAATTTTTGTGCAACACAAGTAAAGAACTTCTAGAATCATATATATTCTTTCCAAAGATAAATCTTACCCGGTTTCATGATTTCTGATTTTAAAATCTGACTGCTTGTTCAACCTCAAGAAGGTACTGGAGTCATTTAGAGAACAAATACTTCTAACATCTCCCGTCTGACAAGCTGAGAGAAGGATGTAGTTTTCTTTTCATAAGAAAATCAAACAGTTGGATCCGGAGTGGTGGGAATGTTAAAAACATGGCAGACACTTGTGTTGTGCATGAGTTGCAGGCTTGTTGGGTTTCAGCACAGCTTCCCATAGGTTCTACCTACTTCATTTGCAAATACAGTGGAACATAGGGGAAGCCATTGTGTCTGACTGCTTCAGTTCCCAAAGTGAGGATGGTGCCAACAGTTTTGTTTGACGTTAGTCTGAAAGAGATCTTGTCATTAGATCCATTTGTTCTATTCCAATTAGTTTGAAACAGCTCTGGGATGTAAACCTCACAGCCCAGCAGATTGGGTGTAAAGTGGATACAGCATATCTTCCTTACTTTAGATTAATACTTTAAAATATTCTTTTGTTTTGATTAGCTGAAGAATAGAGGAATGGCAAACTTCTGTTTTGATTATAACCCTACAAATGAACATCAAGTAACTGGACAAAGGATCATACTGTACCCATGTCATGGCATGGGACAAAATCAGGTAAGGTTCATATTTTGGTCTTGGTCTTGACTAAGGCTGTGGTTGTAATGTAAAAAATATGGTAAAAATCATTGCAACAGGACTTAAAGAATATGTGGTCATGGTAACATAAAGTTATTTCTAACTCTTGATTCTCACACTGGATGCTTTTAATTTTGTCGTGTCTTGAGGTCAGACATAGGGTAAAACAGGAAAGCAAAAGAGAAGTATAATTCATAGAAAAACGGTTTTACAAGATGACATTTTAAAGTCCTGTGTTTAGCTAGCACTAAAAGATTAACTGAATTTACTGCAAAGGTATTGAGTCTCTGGATATTAGTGCTGTCTGCTGATGGTGCGATACATCCGTATACCTGTGAGAAATACAGACTGAGCAGAAATGCTCTCAGAGCTGTGCAATCAGTGCTCCCTCTGCTGGCATCCAGGCAGCAGGAGCAAGGAGAAGGGGGGACACTACTTGACTGCAATATAAACAGATAAAAGAATGTATGATGACACAAGACTGTTAGTACTTAGGAGCTACCGGAAAGGAGCATGAAATGAGCAGACTTGCCACTGGAGACCTCTTTAGTGGCAGGGGGACTCAGCACTGGAGCAGTGATACCAGTTGGCAAATTGGGGCATGAATAGGGTGACAGGTAGTAGCTGCAAGAGAAAAAGTGGACAGCAAGCAGAATTGCAAGTGTGGGAGCAAAGCAAGGCTGAAGTTAAGACAAGATGTAGAAGCACAAGTGAGATGGGAAATGAAGTCAGGATTGCTGAACTTGCACCTTCTTTTTCTGCCTCACAAACAACCAAGAAACCTACCAGCAGGACATTTCTCTCGCTTTCCTTCCTGTCTCACTGCCCCCCTTTTGACAGTCATTCTTTAAAGGTAACAAGCTGCTCCAGGTGGTGTGAATTCCTTAGCTCAGTTGGCAGGTGACAGTGGCAGGACTGAAACAGTCAAATCTTTCACATGTACGTTGACTGCTGACAGCTGATGGAACTGATGGTGGTTGGCAAGGTTGATCATCCTCTACTTGTATCAATGTTAAGGAGAGCAAGACACTTCAACACAGAGTTTCACAGATGTTTTCTGCCAACAGGCAAACCTTAACTTCTTTTTTCATTCTTGGAAGGGAATCTGCCATCCTAATACCAAGCTCTGCTGCTGATCTCCTCCAGTCTGCTCTCATCACTCCACTCATAACTTATACACAGCTTTAGCAGCAAACCCTCATTACAGAGATTCATTCCAGTCCCCTGCCCTGCACCACGTGTCACAGGCAGCTCCAGTTTCTCCACTCCGCTCCATTTAACACTTTCTTTTCAATGCTGGCTGGCTCCCTGTCTTTCTTTAATGCTCTTACTCCCTCTCTTTCTTCACTTATTCATGGGATCGTAGAATGTTTGGGGTTGGACAGGACCTTAAAGATCATGTAGTTCCAACCTTTCTGCCGTGGGCAGGGACACCTTCCACTAGATCAGGTTGCTCAAAGCTTCATTTCTCTCACCAGTTACTACACATGCTAGGTCAAGTATTGTTCATTTCCCTGGCTAGCTCCCATTTTTAATCCTCTAGTCTTCTCCTCCTCATCCCTTCCTCCAGTTGCAGAGTTTGTTTCACCATTCATCACTTTCTTCCTCAAATAGTACCTCCTGCTGCACATTTACGCTGTCTTGTGGTGTAAAGGAATGAAGTTTATTCTCCAGAGTACAGCTCAGTAAAGTTATTCTCCAAAAACATCTTGATAGGATTTAACATTAATGAAGGTTAACTTGGTCAGCCATATGTGTCTTACACTCCAGTACACCCATACCCATCCTCTGGCATG
This sequence comes from Coccyzus lansbergi, assembly GCA_033558105.1. NCBI lineage: Eukaryota > Metazoa > Chordata > Aves > Cuculiformes > Coccyzidae > Coccyzus > Coccyzus lansbergi. The sequence goes on from JAUMJK010000166.1 coordinate 779,852, forward strand.
ATATGCTAGTAGCAGGTGGCTGTTTATGTAGGGATCTACTGCAAAAGCTTTTTTTACTGGAAGCAGTTCTCTGCTTAAAGTGACCTCTGAATATCTGTGTGCATTGTGCCGAGAGGACAGAACTCTGTGCTCTCAGTTATATATAAAGTCCAGCACCTGCTCCCATTTTTTGTCTCAGTAAGCAAAACCACTCTCAGAAAACAGATCACTGGTAATTTGTTGCTATTTTTCCTTGAATCCATGGCCTAAGAGCATTCCCTTTAGTCCTTTGCAATTGCGAGCTTTTGGTTTGGTTTGGATTTTTTTAAGCAGTAAGGATGCTGATTTTTTTGCCCCAGTAGATGAGAATGAAAGGCTTTGAAAGTCCAGGAGAGATTCAGACTGGATATCAGGAAAAAAAAATTACAAAAAGGATCATCAGGCACTGGCAGAGGCTGCTCAGGGAGGTGGTTGAATCAGCATCCCTAGAGGTATTTAAAAGATGGATAGATGAGATACTCAAAGACATGGTTTAGTGGCAGGTAGGAATGGTTGGACTTGATGATCTAAGAGGTCTTCTATGATTCTATGAAACTCAACAGCAGTAAAGCCCATTGGCCTTCTTGGTGTAGCTGGAAAACAGCACGGAGGGCACCAATGCATGATGGCAGGAAGCTAACCCAGTGTGGTAAGAGGATGGCAAACCACTGAGCATGCTGCTTTGTCTAATAGTAGCCCATCAATATTCCCATTAGCAGCTGATAGATTTGAGGCAAAGAGCTTAGCAAAGCCCTTGAGGTTTTTGCAAAAGGGATATCAGACCTGGTAACCTCACTGCTGGTTGATCATACCCAAACATCTTCCTGCACACAGAAGCACAATACCCAAACACAGAGAGGGCTGAGAGTCTGTTTCACGGTCCAGTGAGGCAGCCAAACCCTGCTTCCATCTCTTGTACCACAGAGCTTTGATATAGCTGGGATATATCCCATCAATTGCCCAGAATTGGTAGGCATTAGGTAAAAGGTTTCATCAGGTTTCCCAGTAGCACTTAAGGGAGTCTACTGGCTCTTGAAGGAAAGTAATGCAGCGAGGATACTAGTTAGTGGGCCATGGATCAGACTGAAAATGCTTCCTTTCTGTCCACAGAACCCGCTGGGCAAAGGAAAGAGCACTAAAAACCACTTCAGCTTTTGAAGAGGAAGATATTTATCTCATGTATTGCTGGAGCATGAAACAGCCCAAAGCCTGAAGTATTTATTCCATAGTATAGGGTAAAGAACTGTGTGATGCTAATTGGGCAAGGATGTAGGAGTGCTTGGTTGGTAATGCTATAACCACAATCCTTAATGGTACCCAGAAATTAACCATTGTAATTGCACTGCTTCTCCAAAATCTGATGCAAGTCCTTGAGAGACTGTTCAGGAAAGATGTCAGTACTAAGGAGTGCTCTGACCCTTGTAGCTGCCTCACCTACTCTTGATGCATTTGGTACAATCAGCAGCTCGCAGGCTTTCACTGATAGTGAATACAAATTACTAAAAAGAATTATTTTTTTTTATAAATTCACTAATGACCAAGGCTTTTAGTGTGGCCTTGTAAAAGTGGCAGCTGTGGAAAAGTGTCCATCCAGAAACAAACAAGCAGGAGTGAAGCCTTTTCTTTGTTCAGGCTTAAAATGAGTGTCCTTACAGCTCACTGTGGTACCCAAAGTAGCAGGCTTTCCATATGCCAATCAGATACCAAACCTGGGAACTAAAGCCTGAGTAAAGCCTGAGTATTAGAGATAAAAACAACAACAACAACAACCACCAACAACAACCAACAACAACATCCCCTTTGACTTTTGTTACTGATGAGATGTTTTTGTATAAAGATTTCAGTCTCCTGTGTGCTACATCTGCACGCAGACTTCAAACTTGAAGTTGCTTTCTCAAAACAGTCACTTTCCTTTGCAGAATCACAAATGAATAACGGTGAGCAGGTTAATTCTTGGGGAGCCACTTGCATCAGCCTTGGTCTGCAACAGCCACCTTGGCAGAGAATTTCCTTATTGTGATAGAAGGAGAGGCAGAGGAGATTTCATGAAACAACTACCATGAGGATAGTCTAGATCAGAGATCTTACATCTGGAAATGGCTGACTGCAGACTTTGTAATCACAAATGTTTACACTATAATTCCACTTCCAGTTTTCTTTCAAGATTAATTAGCCTTTTTTGCTAAGGATGGCTTGGTGGTAAGTTCAAGAATATACAACATTTCTGAACTGGTACAGCCTCCTTCACAAAAACTTACAGTCCCTTTCTCCGGGGATGAAACAAAACAAAGGAGGATTCCTTCTTTCCCTCATTCTTTTATTGCTTTTCACTAAAGCAACTATACTGTTGGTAACAAGCAATTTTCTGATGTGTATAAAACTCCCCTTTACCCTACTGAGCATAATCTAAATCAGATCTAAATACACATCCGTGCACTATAGTCATCTAAATTATTTACAAGTGAGCTAAATACAAACAGCTCTCAAGCTCTGCTGCTCTCTGATGAAGTCCAAAATTTGGCAAGTGTCCATGATAAATATAAAAATTTTAAGGAAGTCTTCATCTGTAATTGCTACAAAAGCCAAGATGTTTTGAAGCATGTTCAGAACACCTCTGTAGAAAATTTTATGACAAGCAGAACCAGTACATTGTCTTAGGTAAAGTTCTGTTTATGTTTAAAAAGCAACTGCAGCTGATTTGCTCCAAGTAATATCTTAAAATGTTATATGATAAAATGCTCATCACCATGCATTCTGAGTACTTTGTAACTGATACTAACCTGGACCAAACTGCATTTTGAACTACAATGAGCCACTTCTTAATTAAAGGTAACATTGTTTTATGACAACTGAATTAAGAAGGCTATAAACTGGTTTGTGTCCTATTTTTAAGGGTGATCAGAACGTGAAAGTAGAATGTTACGGTCAGATTTTGAAAGGTCCTTAATGCTTGGAATGTCTGTTTTCTACAGTATTTATTCAGCATTTCTTACATTTTAAGTGCTACCAGAGTAAAGTGGTGCTGTGGTGAGATTAATTTTCTGTAAAATAGTCAGCAAATGGCAGCAGTTAAGGCTCCTTGGATATTTTTGGCATAATTTCTCTCCACAATAGAAGCTTTTATATGGGAGCTTAATTATACTATCCTAGTATATCTTCCTTATAAACAATTTCTTGTGTACATATGAAATGACTGTTGTCTTTTGTTTTTTCTCTTGGGTTTGTAGTTTTTCGAGTACACATCCCATAATGAAATACGTTACAACACCCGGCAGCCAGAAGTCTGTGCAGCCGTCGATTCAGGGACCGACTACTTGACAATGTACTTATGTCAAGATGATGTCCAAAGTATTCCTGAAAACCAGAAGTTTGTTTTCAGAGAGGTAAGTATTTCTGGCTTTTTTGGGGAGCTGGATGGAAGGGAAATTGTCAGGGTTTTTTTCTTTTTCTCTTATTGCCTACACATCATGCAGACCACAATTTTGGCATAGATGTGCTATCTTGGCTTCTAATATCTGGACATAGAATGAGGATAGCAGCAGTGGCATGCAGTGAAGAATGTACCAGTCATGAAAAATAGGAAGATAAGAGGAAGGCAGGCACCTTGCTTAACCTCAAAGCAGTTGGGAAGGTTAGCAGACGTCTTTATTTTCCCTGTCCACATCTAGCACTTTCTGTGAGCGTCTCAGTTCTCTCTCTCTCTCTTTCACATCTTACCCCTACCATCTTTTGAGAACTGATTTGCCTCCATGCCTTCCCCAGCCATTCTCACAGCTGAACTACTTCTGCTCTCCGTTCATGGACTTCTTTTATTTTCCTGTATTTATCCCCGATACTTCACTTACTACTATTACTTTATTCTCTTCTCTGCTTTAGAACAGCTGCTTCTTCTCCGCTGCAAACCATCTCTGTTAATCCTCCCCATGTAAATCAGAAGTGCTTCCTGAGCTTTTCTGCAGTATAATGCACAGTTGTATAATTTGACGCATTATCAAAAAATACCTTCTGCTCTGCTCCTACCCCTGCACAAGACACATCTTGCTGGCTGTGGGGACTCAGTAGATCTGTACCTCTCTTCTTCAGCCTTAATACCTACTCCCAAAGGGGAAAAATACTGGGAAGTATGGAGTATATTAATAAACATAACGTGATCTTTGAAAACCTTGTATTTAGTAGTTTTTAATCTCTGAAGGAGTTCCTGGATGCCTGAGAAAAAATAAATGGGATGAAAAATGATGGCCTTGGCCAGGTTCTAGTGTGTTATTATTTGGCTAAGGAAAAGGTCACATAATATATCAAAATGGTATATTTACATAATGTATCTGCATAATGAATCTAAATTCTACAGGCTCCATGGTTGACAAATGTCATGCTTTAATACTACCACCAGTGATAGGAGGCAGAGTAAATTCTAAAGAAAAATAAGAAAACTGTAGTCCATTCACTCAATCTAGTTCAAACTGAAGCTCAAAATGATATTGCTGTGTAAAGCAAAATATTTAAAAGGCTGACTTTATAAACAATGTTTTGTTTTTAATACCAACTTCTAAAAAAAAATCCTTCAAGGTCATATGCATTAATCCCTAATATGACACATATTGAATGAACCTCACTCACTTTAGGAAGCAACTGAGAAAATGCGGTTCTGGAAGGCATCTGTTTCCACTGGTTTCCTAACCATTAACTTTTAAAACAATTCCTAATTTTTCAGATGCTAAATCCTCTCTTTCTCATTTGTGTCTGTATGCGGTTTAAATGTACCGATTACTTTGATTCCTTCTCTTCTTTTGCATTAAATCAAAATCACCAGTCCCCATCTTTCAAGGCAAGTGATGGGTGAGCTGTCAGTACCACATTTCTCTTGCTTCGTACAGAGAAGTGTCAGGTGCTTGAAAAGCTGTCCTTGTAGATGTACCATAATCAAAAGACTTGAACAGCCTTCCCAGCAAGAAAGACTGGCAAGAACTGAGTTCTTATGGGCACCAGGTCAAAAATGAGTGAGGGAGAATATTGATCATTCCACTCAAAAATCTGAATTATCACAGACGGAAACAGGAAAGTCATTCAGCAGCTAAACTTGCAGCGAACCCATGAGCAAGCACACACTGCTTGGGCATCAGGGACTGTGGCTTGAGGCACAATTAGCGTGGCACTCCTGACAAAGGAAGAGCAGATTTTCAGAGGAGTCAGTTTTATACTGAGAAACAGGGTGTTGGCATTTTCTTTTGAGGCTGTCAAAGGCTTTGGAAATGGTTACGTGTGGGAATGTCACCTGGGCTAAAGGAAGGGTCTTGTAGCAAGGCAATTCTCCACTGCTGGTTTTACCACCTTTTTTGCGGTGCGTTATCCTAGCTGACAGCACTCCCAGATTAGAGCAAGCTACATGAACTGGAGATGAAATGTTCCTAGAGACTTTTGTAATAGGAGGCCTTGAGGCTTCAAAATATGTTTTCTGGGGAATCTGTGGAGGCCTGTCAGACCTTACACCTCTGAGGCAGATGTGCTGCCCTCCAGCAAAGCAAGCAAGGGTCATACTCATCTGCAGGCAAGTGATATGCTTAAGATTATTTTGCCTTTGCCACTGAAAATATACCCTGTGAAGAAAAGGGAATTTTCTTTTTACTAAACATTATCCAACATCTGCACTTAACTACCAACATTTACATCTTACTTAACAATGTACAATAAGGTAGTGAATTTGGGTAATGTCTGTACTTGGCTATTGTTTTCTCTGCCCATATTCAGGTGCAGTAACAAAAGGCAATGAAAGTGAATGAAGTTAGCACATCCTTTACAGGCACAAATCACTCTTAAGCTATGTCAATATAAGTTTAAAGGCAGCGTCTTTTGATAAAGCTTCAGTCGTACTGAGTTAGGCATTCTGGCTTCACTGCATGGCCCCATGAGAAGGGTATGTGTGATACTTATTATGAATGTCTTCTGTTACTTTTGAAACACAGTGGTATGTCTGTAATTGTTAAGACTTGAAATGCAAAAAATATTTCTGCCTTTTGTAGGATGGGACTTTGTTTCATCTACACACCCAGAAGTGCGTACAAGCAGAGTCAAATGCGTACAATGGTAACCCAGCACCATTATTACGACCGTGTACCGACTCAGACTACCAAAAGTGGTTCTTCAAAGAAAGAAGTTGATCCAGATGTCATCTAGAATACAGCTGAATATGAAAATGTTCTCTTTCTAGTCAGCAGTTAGTCAGCCTTTTGAGAATCACATAAGTGATATATTTTTGTATGGAAAGAACTGTAATTAGTTTACAAGCCTTGAATTTAGTTTTCTGGAGCATTAAAAAGCACTAAGCATTGAGAGCTACGTAAAGTAAGTGCTGTGATTTTATCATGCCACAGAATCTACTCCTCTTTATTTGGCAGCTACATAACAGCTTCTGAAGTGTCTTAGGTTATTTTCACAAGTGACAATATATTTTTTAATCTACTGTGTGAAAGTAAGGCAGTCAAAATAATTGCACTAATGTTATCTGCCAATAACTTAAAATGTTTTATTTTTCTACTAAAACATTCTGCAGTTGGGTCTTTTAAGAGATATTAGTTAATAATTCTTCTTGTCTTTTAAACACCAAGAAGGTAAACGTAGGCCAGATTCTGCCCTAAGTACCTACCACAAAAGCCTCACTGAAGACAGTGAGGATTTGCACGTGAAGGCAGAGTAGGTCTGCGTGTTTTTGCACAAATAACAATCTAGATGCATACAAACTGCACATGCTTGACAATTCTCTACCTTAAATATTGCCGCAATTTTAGATGCTCATGGCACTCGATGAGTTTCTAATCATGCTTAAGTCTGGTTTGGGATTTTCTCATCTTTCTTAAAGAAATAAGACTACAATATTAAAAGGTGATGGTGTGGGAAAAGCTGTTTAGATTCATATGGATCTAGCTATCCAGCTGTGTCACAGACTGCATGACTTTAACATGATGTGGGTTTTCAGCATGCATCAAACTTGCAAGATCAGACCTAGCAATAATTTGACAATTTAAAAATTATGGTTAGAGAAATCAATCTAAGAAATTATAATGGTTCATATAAAAACAATTACATAAACACGGGTTTGCAACTGATTGATATGCTATTCAGTTGATAATAACACAAAAAGCATTGTCTTTAAGATCTAACTTGCATTTTGTCTGGAAACTCCCTTTCTGTTAAGTTGGTCATGTCAACACATAGCCTTATTGAAAATCCCTATGGGGTTTTAACCTGCAGCGGTACGAGACGTTTTCTTTTGTTGTGTGTGGGATCTGCCTTACCCAATCAGACGTGTAGTGTGTATAGCAATGCATTTGGTCATTGACCGTCACCATTATCATGTTGAGTTTCAGCTCATAAGGAAGGTTTCTTTCTGTATCAGCTGGAAGTATACTTATGTGTAGAATCATGAAGATTTCGACATTTTTTTTTCTCCTCAAAAGTCTTGGCATCTGTTTTGATTAGTTTTGGATGTCTCCTGTTTTTTGCCTTTGTTCATGTTTTCTATAAAAATGTGCAGTCTTTTCTCTGAATCCTCATAAGCCCATGCCATTTTTGGCATATGTATGATAGGGTGTGGGCGGAGGGTTTCTGCCTGTAGGGAATGCGTATGTACGTTCTTCCAAGGTCTTTCTAAACCTTGTGGTGTAAACCATGTAGATGGAATGTTTTTGTGAGCACCTTTCGAGTTTTTTCTCTGTGGGCTGAACTGATGAAATTGATATTAGAATTAATAAAATATTTTGTGATTCAGTAGAGTGGCAACTGTCGTAAATACAACTGTGGGACTTTTTTTCTTATGACCAGTGGTTTTATTTTAATCATTTTGCTGATCTCTTAGGTTCTGATCCCTGCAGCATTTGGGAGAAGATAGCTTCATTTCATGGTCTCTCAAGCTAGCAGCAGTGGTGTGTGCTTTGTGGCTACATGAAAGAACTGTGGGTGCTTCAGCAATACAGCCAGGTTCTCCTGCTCATTTCTGCTTTGCCTTCTTGACTGTTGATTTAATTACGTTAGTAGGTTAATGAGAGCCCATCTATTACAAATGTAGTTAAAACTCTCATTAATCTCCATGGTCAATGAGGTTTTCTTAGTTTGGGGTCTTCAAGACTTCATCATCAAGTGGTAGCATACAAATAAAAGTTAGTAATTTAAAATTATTTTCCATACATCTTCCCAGTTTGTGCATGTTCAGAGGGAAATATTGATGTTCTGGGCTTCTGATTACAAGCTGAGCTTTCTCATTTACCAGTGAATGTGCTAGTCTGGGTTGAATATTTGCTAGGCAAACACACTTGTGTTGAGTTCAAAAGCAGAAACTGAATATAGCAATGTCACCACCTTGCTCCCCCTATGTTTGCCTTGTAGTCCATCTACTTAGCATTTTTCTTTTTGATATCCTTTTCTTCTTCTTAGCTCACTGGAACTGTTTTAATGTCTGGCTTCTGGTTTGGAGGGTGAAGTACTCCATCAAGCATCTGAGTCACAATGCGCATTTTCAGACTTCCTTTTGTGGAAGGTCAGGGCTACCTGCTAAGGAATGGACTGAAGTCTTTGGGCTTCTCCTCAGCAGAGAAGGGGATAGATGCCTCACAGAAATGGAAAAATTGGAGGACTTCAGTCACAAATCAATGCTTCATATGGTTCTGGCCTCCGAAGGCTCTCTTTGAAAATAAGAAACACTTTCTACGTGGTCCAAATCAGGATCATCCCTTTCTTTCTATTCATTGTCCTTTTATATTTAGAGCTGTGTGTTTCTTTTCCCCTTTGCCAACCATCTGAAACTTGCAACTCAAGCTTGTTGATCATCTTAGATTAAAATAATGGGATACTGGCAGCATAAAGTGGGAAATCTTGAGGGTCCTTCTTCCACTTTGTCCCAACAGTCCGTTCCAAACAAAAAAAGGACATTTGTTTAAATCAAGAGAAATCAGCTGAACAAATTGTCCTAAGAAGGTGTCTCAGTGCACAGTATGCCATATAAAATTCTAGGACAAAGGTGAAGAAATCTGTCCTCCAAATGGATTTTATTCCTTTGACAATGTCTAGCTGTGAATACAACTGCTCCCATATTTACTGCCCTATTTTTAGAAGTTACATTGGAGCAGTGTGTTCTCCCAGGCTCCTTTCCTTCCCCTTATGTTCCTTGGACATGCCTAGGTATAGGACATACTTGGCACAGTTGAGGCACAAAGGATTAAACCAGAAGTATTTCACAATACTAAACTATACAAAATGTCTTCCGGTTTTCTATGTTCTGTGCTAAATACATCTTGTGAGAGAAATAGTAATCTGCAAGCAGTCTTTAACCTTTAATAAATTGCCTGATGGTAGTATCCCTAAATGAGAATCTGCAGTTGAAAGTAACAGTTAAACTTGCTGATTTTTATGGATTTTTTTAAGAAAAAGTTATAAAAAAAAATTCATTAAGAAGATGCCTATTTCTTAGTCTTTGTATTCTGTTATTAAAAAAAAAAAAAAAAAAAAACAACCAAAAGTTGCAGTCCAGCTTGCTGTCTGGTGTCTAATTCTTTCCCATATTTCTTTGAGCTCATCAAGTAACTATTTTAACATTTTTTTTCTTTTGTTCTCCTTTATTTTAAACACTGTGGATCTTTGATGTGGACTAGAACTTACTGGATTTTCAGTTCACTTTCCTTAGTTCACTTTTCACAGAAGACAAGAGTGTGGACTTCCCTTCTAAGAAATAAATGAGTAAGGTCTCTGGACATGCAGTCTTGACCAGATCTGTATGATGGAGGATTGTTGGAGCTTGCACAAACACCCTGGAACAACAGTCATCGTTGTATACGCATCAGTCAACATAAATTTGGAGCAATATTTCTTGCTAGCTCTGCTGAAACAGACTCAAACGTGTTCAATTTTTATAGCAAGTGATAAGTCTACTGGAAGGGGGAATTCATGTTGGCTGGTAACGCGAGGACTGATGGGATTGTGCTCCTCTTCCCCATATATGAAAACATGGACAGTTAGACAGTGACACTGCTGGGTTTGTAATTCACAATCTGGTGGGTTTAAATGTCATTTGGCTCTCTTAAAGCCTTTAGATTGGGAGATTAATTTGAAGTTGACCTTTGTTCTGATATCCTGATAATAAGATGTAGCAGTCGAGATGTTAGAGAGACCATAGTTAGGATAACACAGTTGTGTAATATGCTTATAACTCTTGGAGTTTTTGGCAGTGTTTGAGAATGCTGCATAGGTTCATAACAAAGGCAAAATTTTGACCGTGCTAGCAAGTTAGCCAAGTCCTAGTCAGCACCAACAGCAATGTTGTGGCTGTAGATAATATTTATAGAGGCTTCTATGATTTCCAAAAAGGGTTGGAGACAAAAACAGGGCAGGACTTTCTCAGTGAATTCTCTTGACTCCAAAAGAAAGAAGATGGAATATGCAGGAAGTGAGTCACTGGCTTGATAGGTAGCATTTCACGTAGCGTCAGACCGTCTCCCAGGGTGGGAGAAGACTTGCAACAGATGCTATTTATTTCTTGGTGGTAAGGGAAAAATCAGTTTCCTGGGTTTCTTGAACTTCTCCATGCTATGAAGCTACTTAACTTGCAGCTGAAGAAAAATTGGTCAAGGGAATCATAACATTGCAGATACTTAGACCTGAAATTCATGAAATAGGTATTCTGCAATGTGCAAGTACAAAGACTATAAAGAGAATAAAAGCATTAAGTGTGCATCCACTGTGAGAAAACTTACTTATAACAGAGAGAAACTGGAGATGATCATTAGCAGTAAGATATTTGATGTAACTGTTTTTACTGAAATAGAGTTGATGGATTCATGACTGAAATTCTGAAATGAATGGGTAATGTTCTGGGAAGAAAGTGACTTTTGATTTTTGAGTAAAGAGAACAGCATTTACAATTTTTGTGAATTAATATTTTAGCCAACATGGAAGAAACATGTACAGAAGGTATCTGATATACACCACCTAATAAGAATATAAAGCCTTTTTGCATAATAGGTAAGGGATGTGTGCTACCTCAGAGGATTTCACCGTAGGGGATGCACTTTATTGATTTCATGGTAGCAAAACATTCTGGGGATTTCTAAGGTAAAGAAATAAAAAAGGAGCTGGACAGGCAACTGTGTCCGACACAATCTTCAGTAAGTAGCTGGGTGCAATTCTTCTTTAGGCCTCTTTTCGTTTAAAATGAGATGCTACCTGGGCATCTATTATGTGTAAACAAAGGATACCTATGAAGGAAGAAATTTGTCAGCAATGAAATTGGAAAGAAGCAGGGTTTACAAAATATATGTATACATCATGTTAAAAGCAATACATGTAGGTTTCAAATCCTTTTGATAAGATTGCACATGAAATTTTTGGAAGTGTCAGAAATACAGTTCTTTGTTAAATCTAAATTTAGCCTCAGTGCATCTATGACACTATTGTCTTTAATTATCCGATTTTATTGTGCTGTGTTCCCTGTTGTGGTTTGTTTTATAAAAGATGTTCAAACTGTCTTTTTCATGCCTCTCTGAGTATACAGGAAGGATTTTGAAAGGTTTATTTTACATAATCCTCATTGTTCAATATATGGCTTTATTCCCTACAGTAAATCCGAAACCTGAAAAATAAAGGTTATTTTCATAGCTTTTTTAAATGGAACTTGAATGTTACAGTGTCCTAGTGCTTCCCAAATATTTATTACTCTATCTTGACAGTACGACCATGGAGGAAGAGGACTGCTGTTTTCCTGCAGGGAAAGCAGTGACAAGAACATTAAGATCAGAAGTACCACATTATTAAATACTGTGATTTAAAGTGCAGCTTTGCTTGGTTTAAATGATAACCTGCAATACTCCAAACTTCTGCGGGTCAGGCACGGGAGCAAAGATTCATTTGACCTAAGGTGGTCACCTTCAAGCCAGAAATGTGCATACAGATAAAGTGTCACCCCAGGCTTACAAGGGAGGCAGAATGATGCATAGAAAAGATGACTTGCCAACTACCATCAGAGACTACCTCTGAAAATCTCTTTTAGGTTTCTGGACAAATACGGGTAAATCTTATTTTTTCTGGACCTGCTTTTGGAACTGCCTTTGTACTCCGTGGTAAGCATTAGCTTTATGACATAGCACTTCCCAGGCGTGTTTCTTTGACCTACCTCCCCAGCATCTGACTTCCCAGTTGCTGTGGGCATAAGACCAGCAGCTGGGTTCTGCCTCCCATGCGAGGGCAAGGCTCGAGCTTTACGCTGAATGGAACTGTGCAATTACTCTTTCTGATCTGAGCCTGGAAAGAAGCAAGAAGGTGCATTTGGTTCTCAAAATAACAAAAGGATGCTTGCTGCTGCATCAGTAACAAAGAAGGATGTCAACTAGTTGCTAATAATATTCAAGGTATCAGTTCTGTTGTGCCACATAACTTGGACTCAAAGCTTTCTTTCAGAAAGACAGATCTCAAAAACTGGGAAATTACTTAAGGAAAAAAAAAAAAACCCAGACCCAAAAACTTAGAAAGCTGATGGCATTCCAGAGAGAGAGCGAGAGAGAGAGAATGAGAAAATGAGTGTGTGTTAATACAGTGCCAATATTGTAAAATGATAAGCACAAGTGATCCAAGCAGCTATAGTCCAAGGTAGCTAAGTACTGGAGAAATTCACTGAATGATACAGGATACAAGCAGTGAAAAATGATTTTCTGTGAAACAGATTTTGACAAATTTGGTATCTATTGCAGGTCAGGTCGAGGATCGTAAGACATCATTTAGCAAATGAAATTCTGATTAAAAATGACATTGTAAAAAATCAATATGGCAACTACTTCTGTTGGCATCCTAGGAAGATCTGCTCTTGGGGTCATGATACTCAGCCTTCTGGAGAAAAGTAAGTTACTGATAAGCTTGCAGGTGACAAAAAAAATGCTGGACAGGTCATTTGCACAAATAAAGCACAGTTTGATTTATCCTAACATGAGGTCAGACGCATAGGAGCAAAGAAGTAGGTCATGCTTTTGAGAGAATGGATGCAAACCACAGTGTAGAGAATGCCATAAAGAGGCAGCTGCACAAGGACAACACGCTGGGTAGTTTGCCTATGAGGATTAGGTCTCCACCTGCCCAGCCCTCAGAAGCGACGTGCCCAGAGAGGTGCTGAGGTTGCTGCTAGTGGCGCAGCGCTGACAGGTTGCAGGATCAGAAGGGCCAATTCACACAGAAGGTGTAAAAAGGAACCCTGCCTTGGAAATGCCTCCAAGAATGATTCCTAAGGTGAGGGAAAGTTGGTCTAATTATTTTAGAAGAACAATTGCAGAGATTAGTCTTAGCCTGTGTGCATAGAAGATGACTGTTACTATGTGCTCTGAAGCTGATAAAGGCATGATGAGGACCAGTCACTGGAAGCTGGAATAAGACAAATTATTAATGAACGTGAGATGCACATCTGAGCAAACATGACTGCAATGATCTGTCAAGAGATGTGGTGGACTCCTCATTACTGATGTCTTTAGTTTGCACTTCTGGATGTCATACCAAGTGGAAGCCTGTAAAACAGGAGGTGAGTATTACAAGGTTACTGGTTCAATTTCATAGGTCCTTCGAAGAGTTCAGCCCAAGGTCAGATCACAATCTTAGAATTTATTAATCTGTGCAGATTCTTTCCCATTTACTGCATAAATACCACCGCTGGGTATGTGATATAGATTAGATGTATTAGGTTAATTTTCAAAGGTTTGCTGTCAGGAAAACTAAGAATATGTATGAAAAGTGAGGTGCCTAAGGCAGGGTTAAGCAAAGATGCTAATAACACCTCCTGCATAGGATCAAGCCTGCCTTGAAACACACAGCTGACCTGCCTGGTCTCCCAGGGCTTCTCAGTAGGTTGCCAATTAGTGCACTGCTGCTTGGGGACATTGCAAGTTGCAGTCAAGGGTGGGCAGTGGGAAAGTGTTCCCCAGGGTGGGGGGACACACCAGGAGTAAGGCAGAAAGCCTCTGTGAGGAGAAAAATAGAATCATAGAATGACTTGGGTTGGATGGCACCTTAAAAGGTCATCTAGTTTCAACCCCTCTGTCATGGGCTGGGGCACCTCCAACTAGATCAAGTTGCTCAAAGCCTGGTCTTGAACACTTCCAGGGATGGGACCTCCATAACTAATCTTGGCAACCTGTTCCAGTGCCTCATCCCCTCACAGGAGAAAAATTTTTCTTAATATCTGATCTAAATCACCCCTCTTTCAGCTTACAATTGTCATCCCCTCATTCTGTCCCCACACTCCCTTATAAAGAGCCCCTCCCCAACTTATAGCCCCCATCAGGTACTGGAAGGCTGCTGTAAGATCTTCCCAAAGCTTTCTCTTCTCCTGGCTGAACAACCCCAACTCCCTCAGCCTGTCCTCACAGGGGAAGTGCTCCAGCCTTTGGATCATCTTTGTGGTCCACCTCTGGACTCACTCCAACAGCTCCACGTCCTTCCTGCTTCTAGGACTCCAGAACCGAATGCAAGTGCTCTAGATGGGGTCTCAGGAGAGCAGAGCAGAGGGGCAGAATCACCTCCCTCTACCTGCTGCTCACACTTTTGATGCAGCCAAGGAACAGGCTGCCCAGGGAGGGGGTTGAGTCACCATCCCTGGAGGTGTTTAAGGGACGGGTGGACGAGGCGCTCAGTGACATGGTTTAGTGATTGATAGGAATGGTCGGACTGGATGATCCCGTGGGTCTTTTCCAACCCGGTGATTCTACGATTCTGTGAGGAGGTAACTAGCCGGGTGAACAGGCAGGGAAAGGGCTGGCCTGCCCCGGGCTCAGAATCACAGAATCACAGAACAACCAGGTTGGAAGGGACCCATCGGATCTTCTAGTCCAACCATTCCTATCTAACACTAAACCAAGTCCCTCAATACCTCATCCACCCGTGCCTTAAACACCTCCAGGGAAGGTGAATCAACCACCTCCCTGGGCAGCCTATTCCAATGCCCAATGACCCTCTGCGTGAAAAACCTCCTCCTAATCTCCAGCCTAAATCTCCCCTGGTGGAACTTGAGGCCATTCCCTCTCGTCCTGTCCCCTGTCACTTGGGAGAAGAGGCTCCTCGCAGAGTTGCGGCAATCCAGGGGAGAACTCCAGAGTCCTGCCGCAGCCTTCATCTTCTCGTAGCCATGAGCGCTGCCAGGCTCCAGGAATTCTGTGAGAAAATGAAAAGAGCTTAAAGAGAAGAAAAAAAAACCCAAAACCCCAAGCAGCAAGCGGTGTGCAGGGCGATAGGATGGGGCGAGTCCAGCCCTACCTGCCCCTGCTGAGCCCTCAGCGCCTATCTATGAAACACCCCCAGGGACAGGGACTCGACCTGCGCCCGTGTCCTCAGAACCCTTTTCGGTGAAGAAATTCTTCCTGCTACCCCATCTGAGCCTCCCCCGGCGCAACTTGAGGCCGCTCCCTCTCACCCACCTCTCTCTCAGCCTCCCTCAGCTCTCCCCTCATGGAGCGTCTCAGACTCCCTCAGCTCTCCCCTCATGGAGCGTCTCAGCCTCCCTCAGCTCTCCCCTCATGGAGCGTCTCAGACTCCCTCAGCTCTCCCCTCATGGGGCAGAGCAGCGTCCTCGTCCCCTCCGGCACCCGCAGGAGCTCTGGCAGCTCCGCTCGGGGAAGGTGCCCGAGCCAGGGTCGCTGATGCCGGGAGGGAAGCTCTGCTCTCCCTCTTCCCTCACACTCTCCTCGCTCCGCATCCCCCAGCGCTGCCCCAGCTCCCGGGGAATGCGGCACTAGCACCCCCGCCCCTCCCCAGCTCTAGGAGGGAGCAGCTTTTTCCTCTTCGGCGTTTGCTGCCGGAGCATCCTTTTTATTTATTTTTTTTTTTTCCCCCTTTGGGAGGAGGAGGGAAAGGAGGGAGGTGTTCACCGAGGGCTGCTCGGGCCCCCCCTCCGCGGCGAGAGGTGCCGGCCCTCCCTGAGCAAGGGCGGGGGGGGGGGGGAAGCAGAGGCAGGTCCCTCTCCCTGGCTCCGCCGCCGGGAAGAGAGGAGGAAAGGCTGGTGGGGAGCGTGTGTCAGTGTGTGCTGGGGGTTATTTATTTATTTTATTGCTCCTGGTGGTTGCAGCTGGCAGACCTGGGAAGGAGTAGGCGCCATTGCCAGAAGGATTATTGCCAGGGGAGGGGAGGGGAAGGGAGGGAAGGGGAGGGGGGGGGGCAGGCAGAGGAAGACCCCGAGGCTCCCGGGGAAGGATACAGAGTGCTCTTCTCTGCCCACCTTGGAGATGCGGCCGGTCTGAGAGGGGGGGGGGGGCTCGGCTCCCTCCCGCCGCTCCGTCCGCCCCCCCCTCCCCTTTCCCTACCCGGTCCTCCTCCTCCTCTTCCTCCCCCTCAGCCAGCAGCATGCATCCCTCTCCGCGGAGAGCGTCCGCCGCCACCTCCAACCCTGCCATGCTGCTGCTGCTGCTGTGCCTGGGCTGGGCGCCGCCGGGCTGGGGCTGGCCCCGGGGCAGCTCCCGGGGGGCGGCCGGGCTGCCCCCCAACGCCACCACCCCCATCTCCATCATGGGCTTGATGCCGCTCAGCCAGTCCGAGGAGGACCAGAAGAGCAAGATCGGCCGAGGGGTCCTGCCCGCCGTGCAGCTGGCCATGGATCAGATCCGCAACGAGTCCCTGCTCAACCCCTATTTCCTCGACCTGCGGCTCTACGACACGGAGGTAGGGGCCGCGGGGGGAGGCGCCGCCCGCTCCGGGGCGCAAGGGCAGCGCGGACACCCGGCCCGGGGCCGGCCGCCGACCCCGAACCCGCCGGCCGCCTGCCGACCGAGAGGGGCCGGCGCTGCGGCGCCGCGTCCCAAAGCCCCGGCGGCTCCCCCGCCGGCCAAGGGGCTCGGGGGCCGCGGGCGGCGCGGGGGCCGGGGAAAGGGGGAGGGGGGGGGGGGGGAGCCGGGATTCGCTGCCCTTGGCACGCGCGCGCTCCCGGCCGCGGGGAGGGAGCCTGGCGCTACCCAACCCGCCCGAGCCGCCGCCGCAGCCCTCTGCCAACCCTCCCTCAGCCCTCTCAGCATCCTTCTGTCAACCCTCCCTCAGCCCCCTCAGCATCCCTCTGCCAACCCTCCCTCAGCCCCCTCAGCATCGCTCTCCAACCCTCCCTCAGCCTTCTCAGCATCCCTCTGCCAGCCTTCCCTCAGCCCTCTCAGCATCCCTCTCCAACCTTCCCTCAGCCCTCTCAGCATCCCTCTGCCAACCCTCCCTCAGCCCTCTCAGTATCCCTCTGCCAACCCTCCCTCAGCCCTCTCAGCATCCTTCTGCCAACCCGCTCTCAGCCCTCTCAGCATCCCTCTCCCAACCCTCTCTCAGCCCTCTCAGCATCCCTGTCCGCATCCCTCTCAGCCCTCTCAGCATCCCTCTCCCAACACTCTCCCGGCTCTCTCCGCATCCCTCTCTCAGCCTTCTCTGCATCCCTCTCCCTTCCCTCTCCCTCCCCTCTCCCATCTCTCTCGGCATCCCTCTTGGCATTCTTCTCCCAGTCCTCTCCCATCCCTCTCCCAGTCCTCTCCGCATACCTCTCCCGGTCCTCTTCACATCCCTATCCTCATCCCTGTCCCATCCCTCTCGGCGTCGCTCTGGGCATCCCTGTCCCATCCCTCTCCCGGTCGCTACCCGCTCAGCTCCCCGGTCTCCGCCAAGGGGCACAGGCGCTGCCCTCCCGGTTTATCCAAGAGGCACAGGCGCTGCTCTCCCGGTTTATCCCGCCGGGACGCGGGAGGCGGCGGCCGGAGCTTGAGGCAGGAGGAGACGGGTGGGGGGGAAGGTTCTGGCAGGGTCTCCCACCGGAGAGACCGGGCGCCCTGCCGGAGCCGCTTCTCGGAAAGAGTTAAATTTGTAGTCCCCTCTCCCCTCCATGCCTCCCCATCCCACGGGATCCGGCCCCTCTCCGGCTGCGAGAAGAACCCCGTGCCGGGATACATCTTTGCTTTGGCCGGTAGAGAGGGGGGGGGGGGGGGCGAGGGCTTCGTTAAGTTGTTTCCCACCGCCTGCCACCCACCGCGGCGTTTGGTTTTGGTCACAACTTCAGAGAAGCCGTGTGTTTGCGGAGGGTCCGTGCGGGTTCGGGGCTCTCCTGAAGGTGGCACTCGCTTCTTGTGTAATAGCAGCGGCCGACGCTCGTTTTCAAGATAAATCCCCCCCCCCCAACCCGGTAAAGCGAGCGACTACCGAAAAATCTTCCTGGCTGTGGTTTAAGGAAGCCCTTCTCTGCTCCCCCTCGATTCTTAGTATGCGGGTTTGGGGGCAGGCTCTAAGAAGGATGTTGAGGCTCTGGAGTGAGTCCAGAGAAGAGCAACAAAGCTGGTGAAGGGGCTGGAGAACAGGCCTTATGAGGATTGGCTGAGAGAGCTGAGGGTGTTTAGCCTAGAGAAGAGGAGGCTGAGGGGAGACCTCATTGCTCTCTGTAGCTCCCTGAGTGGAGGTTGTGGAGAGGAGGGAACTGGCCTCTTCTCCCAAGTGTCAGGGGACAGGACAAGAGGGAATGGTCTCCAGCTCAACCAGGGGAGGTTCAGGCTTGACATAAGGAAAAAAAATTTCACAGAAAGGGTGATTGGGCACTGGAACAGGCTGCCCAGGGAGGGGGTTGATTCATCTTCCCTGGAGGTGTTTAAGGGACGGTTGGACGAGGTGCTGAGGGACATTGTTTAGAGATTGGTGGGAATGGTTGGACTTGATGATCCGGTGGGTCTCTTCCAGCCTGATAATTCTAAGATTCTAAGTGCTTCGGGGCAGCGTCTCCATCCTCTAAACTCACACAAAATCCTCTCCTAGGGTGGCTTTTCGTTGACTTAAATGTGTCATAGCATTTTTTTTTTCTGATGTATCTCTGAGCAGAAATGCACGGAGGGCAGTATTGCTGAATATTGAATTTCTCATTTATGAGAAAGCAACTGCCACCGTGTTGTGCGAACAAAACTGAGGTATCAAAGAGCAATGCAGGCAGGATCAGCCCAGAGTAGCTGCTTGTTGCCTTAAAAACTGAATCTCGGGGAACTCTGCAATCATAATGAAAAGAATTATGGGGGATTTTCTGAATGGCATTACCTGTTTCATAAAGTGAGGTGCGTGTCAGGAAAAAAAACCTGCAGTTCTTCTAATCCCATTTTCATCCTTCACTCCCATGGAATTTTTACAAAACTAACACATGCATAGGAAGCACAGAAGCCTAGGCAAGATCTTCCTTCTTCCAACAGTAACGTTGTAATCAATAAGGTGCTGCGTTTCATTGCAGTCAAAATATTTTGAATATCTTAATGCAGATTTTGGGCGCTGAACTAGGTAGTTAGCATTAAAATATTCAGGGGGAAAAAATGTCCTGTTTATTCTGAAATGAGTATCAGTTTCTTAAAAAATGCTTTTTTACTGTTTTGTACTCTAGGGACGTAAAGAATCAGGGTCATGTTGCCAGCTTGCTGTGTAGCTTTGAATGCTTTTAAGCAATTAATAAATGGATGGTTATGGAATGCTAAGTCAGGCGAACATATGTATTTGAAGTACGGTTGGATCATTATTGCATGCTTAATAGTGACAAGTAAATAACTTGGTGTTCGTGAAGAGGACTAGATTGACTGCACCAAACCGGAATAGATTAATGGCAGGAACAGCCATTAAATACATAATGGCAGTGCGAACTTTTTCACTCCATTCAGACATTACCTTATTCTTCCCGTGCACTTATGGTAAACAGAAGGATAGATGGTTCGTCAAGCCCACTTTGTCCTCAGCCTGTTTCCTGAGGTCACCAATAGATATGCCTAAAAGGCCTGGATCTTTTATCATTGAATAATCACAGACCAGGGAGCAGTTCTCTCTCTCAGTGCTTCACAGGTGGTGCTTGTGACATTGTTGGCTCTTGAAAAGAGAATACGGAGCCTTGAACACATGGGAATTTTTTAATATCTTAAGAAATAATTGTGGTATATTTGTAATGCTCAGGAAATGTATGGCAGGCATTCAGAAACTCTCCCTCACGTCTTTCCCAAATCTCCCGCTGTTTCAATCTGATGTTGGTGTTGCAATTTTGTGTAATATTTTAAAAAAGCTCAGGAAAAATAATCATGAAAATAAACAAAGCTATTTTTTGTTTTTCAATGATGCATTCAGGTAGTTTTCTGTCAGGATTGAACCGAACATTTGATTGATTGATATTTCTGATTTTTGTAATGAAGCATCATAGTACCTTTACTTTCTGATCAACCATCTGAAGAATTGCAGTGTGCCAGGTTAGACTTTTGTTTGTCAACACCTGAATTTTGACATGCGGCCCTAGTGTTTTTCGAAGCATTTAAACTGAATTAAGCACTTCAGTACAATCCTTAGTCTAAGCCTCAACCATTTGTGAGTGTGTGAATTACATTTTTGTTACAGAATAAGGCTACAGTTCACAGCAAACACATGAAAATGCAGAGGCTTATCTCTTGAGTATTTTTTTTTTTTGTGGTTAAATGTGTTTGGAGTGCCACCCCGATCCAGTTCAGCAAACTCTGTTTTACTGCCTTGTGGGCATGTCTGTATCTATTTGGACATTCTTATGTGGGATCAGTCAATAAAGCAGAGCTCAAGGGTAGGCATTTGCAGAACTCTGGTCTAAATTAGTGACTTTAGTTTGTTTCAGTGTTCATTTCGATGAGAGTGGGAGCAAACTCCAGTTGAGACTCTTAGGCAAAATTTTGTAATTGTGCTAGTGTAGAAACTAGAGAATTTATGAAGTGATCATCTGTAGAGAGTCTCATCCAAAACCCATTGAAATTAATGGCAGTAATTCACTGATGCCAAGGGCCCTTGGACCAGGTCCTAGTAGCTAAGGTGCTTGAGAGTTTATGGCTTTGGATCAATAACTGTGATATAATATTTCTTCTTTTTCCCGTCCCTGTGATTGTAACTTTAGCTGGTCAAATATTCAAAGAAATGTTTTATAAAATAATGAAATAAAAAATGCTACATGCACTAGATGTAGTTTACGACCTCATGTAAATCAGGAAAGATGATTTCTGCTTGAGCACCCTGATACACATCTGTTACAGGGAAAAAAGACAGAATAATCTTAAAATAAAGAAATTCAATATTCTAATAGATAATATTGTAAATTTCATCAGTATTTAATTCACATCAGACAAAAACTGACCATGCAGAAACTAGAGGAAGAGCCTTAGTGGAAGAAGACAAGGGCTTTAATGGAAGTTGGGTGTCTGCCCTTCTGCATCTGGACATCTTTCCTCGAATCTGGCATCTGTTTCCCGATTTCTTGTAGAAACTGCAAGTGGTGCTCAGACAAACTGAATTTGTTTTGAATCTAAAGATGTGTAGTCAGGAAAGCTGGGCATGCAAGTTAAAATTTTGTCACTTGTTTCTGAAAACCAAAGTGAGTCTTGACAAGCTGAAAAAATATCTTTCAGAAGTAAGTGGGGTGTATTATCACAAAGAGGGAAGATTATTCATACTATGGAGATGAGATTATTTCATTTTCTCTAACTACTACAAATAATTTCTGGTAATCCTGATATAATCTCATCTTTGTGTAATATTACACTCTAATGCCTTTAAATAACAGTGTGAGCTCAGGAAAATGCACAGAACTGCACAAAATCTGAAGGAAAATATGGAAGCATTGAAGAATTTTATACATACTTACCTACTGCTATTTTCTAATTAAGTAGGGAATGCCTTGCCTAGTTTATCTGACAGAAGTGACAGTCTAGGTATATTATAAATACACCTTATCTTTATTTTCTTTTTTTATTAAAATATAATTTTCTTTTCAGTCAAACCCTCCTCCCTCAAAGTTTAAGAAAGTGATACAGACCATACACCATTTGGGTCGTTTCTACCAGCAATTCTAAGTTAAAAAAGACCCTCAACTTCTGAACAAAGATACCGTTTACAGAAAGTCCAGTAGTGAATGATGTCAACAAAGTCAAGTCGTGTCTTGTTCCTGCAAGCTGAAGTAAGAGTCACACTTTTTATTACTAAGAATGGGGACTATACTCTGAAAACAGGAAAGCAGGTTTATCTCAGTGGTGTAAAATCAGGTGTTCAGCCAGGGATGTGGAGGTCAGTGTTCATTGGCACGTGATGATCTTCAGAGAGGGTCTGACAGCTACTGGTTGCTGTCTGACAAACTCTGCCCTAACAGAATTGAGCAAGTGCACCCCATCCAAAAAGAAATTACCTGATGTGTAGATAAGGGCCTTTGTTTTAAGAGACATAGACTAGGGTCACTCCAACAGCAACTGGATTTGTTTGGGGAAGTGTGGTTTACCAAAGCCGAGTTGGGACTTAGAGGGTGAACGCTGACATACTTGTGAGTGCTCTGTTTACTAAATTGTCTGAAGCCTTATTTTCATTTTTTTCTTTTTTTTCCCATATTTTTTCTTTTTTTTCCCATATTTTTTCTTTTTTTTTTTGCATCTGGGACAGATTGGTGTTGTCCTGGTCACCTTAGAGTAGCAGTCGGCTGAATATGTGGGTTATGTCTGGGTCTAAAAGAGGGTCCAGCTTACAGCAGACTGAACCAGCAGACATTTTTTCTCATATCTTCAAATGAGTTTGTCTGGCATATATTGCAGTAGTTGGGTAATTTCTTACCTTTAAATATTACCAAGTGCTTGTGCTGTCTGATATATGCAGAGTGTGGCATTAAAATGCAATAAACTATGTGTGTGGATGACGATCACAACTCTACTGGCAACATTCTGCTTGAAAGGGACATTTTTCTTTAAACAACCGATGTCCCCTTTGACTTTCTCATAATATGGCTCCATTTGTGACGTAACCTCTTTTTGCTCTAGAGTTTGGTAAACTTGGAGGGAATAATCTAAAAGTTTAGTGTTTATGTTAATTCTATGCTGACTTCTGCACTGATGCTAAGATGTGGGTGGGGAGAGGAGAGAAATCATGTATTCACTGCACCCACTCCTGGGTGCGGATCCCAGACCTGCAAAATGTATATCCTCTAAATATCTCTGCAAAGAGATTAAAGCTAATGTATCATTTGCTGGCATATGTCTTGAAATTTCATGTATAACTTAGCATATGCATACTGCAAAACACACTGTAATGGAATCTTTTGAATCAAATGCCAAACATGATCCATTGGGTGGGGAAAAGTTGTTGGTTTTTGGTTTTATTTAAATAAAACCAGGAAGGAGTTTCTATTTACATTTGAAAACGGAGGGGGGAAGCCCTGTCCTCCTGATGTGGTTATCAATCAGTGTGAATTACTTAAGTTTGTGGAAGAGATGGAGTGTAATATCCTGATGATAACTGTGAAGGAAGTATTTGCGATAGGAAAAAGGGAGAGGAAGAAGCTAGAAGAGAGAGATTTAATGACAGCAGTCACGAAAAAAAATTGTTAATGTAGTATTTGTATTGTTTTAATTAAATACACGTAACTATTTGGGATGACAACATAACTAACATAACACCAATTCACATTAATGATCTGAGCATGGCAATGCACGTGTTTCTCAAGCTTTGTTCTCCGCTTTTGGTTTCATTGCTTTATGGATGCTTTCATGGCATATGGTGGAATAACAATGCATTTGAGCAAACTGAGGAAACCAGGAGACAAATGGCTTTTCCATGAAACTCAAGTGGAAGCTATTCCTGTCACAGGAAAGCAGATCTTTTTACTTAGGAAGGGTTGAACCATTGTATATGGGGACTGGCTCAGGTGGTGGAATTTAATGGAGAAAAATCCATGATCTATTTTGGCTCAAATAATTTTTGGAGCAGCTGGGGCTAGTAGAGAGGTACACTGAAGCCAGGCAGCGGTTCTGTGACTCCGTCCTATGGAGATGTGTGTTGCTACATAGCCACCCATATAGTCCAGGAGGTTTATTCAGACTATGGGATTCCAGACTGAGAGGGTACAGTGCACATACATCGCTATTTTTTAAAAAAAATTATTTCTGTACTAGGAATCCTGGAATTAAGTTGGTGTTAGACCTTGAAGCTTTTCAGGAGCCAGATGCACCGTTCTGTTATTTGTAGACTGAGATGAGCTAGAAATGAGATTTGTAGTGCTTCGATGGTCTCTAGTATTAATGGACCAGTAGCCTGACTCCCAGAACAAACTGGTTCAGTCTCAGCATTGCTCTGACTTAAAGAAGGTGGTGCCCTTAAGAATATCTGGAATATATTTTATGTCACTCTGTTTCTCCCCTTATCATGCCATTAACGCTTGTAGAATGACAGAATTATTTTCCACATAAGTATTCTCAAACACAAAAAATGAAGGCTAACAAATTAAAGGCAAATATCCACCTTGTCTCTGAAAATAATAGTCACAAAGAGCATAGAATATAAGGGCTAATTCAGCAAGGCTGTCTAAATTGTTGTTTCTGAGGCTCTGGAGAGATGAAGGCCCAGATAATGGACTAATTGCTTTAAAGTGAGCATCACGTGTTTGAAGGATAGGATTAGAAAACTTAAGTTTCCTACTATGGCCATGGTTCTCTTAAATAATTAATGACTTCTAAGATCGTAGGACCATTAGGATTATCCAGCTCTTACAATATAGGCCGTATATTTCACATGGGGATTTCTGCCTGCTTCACTATGAACTATGAATGTGTACTTCAGAAAGCTCTTCGATCGTGTCTTCGGGATCCTTCAAAGTCCTCCTCCTTGGAAAACTTTTCTCTGTAATTTGCTTTGAAATCCCTTTAACAGTCTGTTGCTATTTCCAGCTTAAACTCTGCTGACCCTGTAACGGTGGATGCTGTGAGAGTAGCAGCTCTCAGCTTTTGCATTTGCCTCTATCCCAGCTATGGAGCTAGGAAATCACTGGCAAAGCCGTCTGTGCAGGGTGGCCAGGGCTTTCTTCCTTTTTCATGGCTATCCAGGGAATCCAACCTTATATGAAGGGCCCTGATGGATTAGATCCTGCTGGAATTGTAAGATTTCTTCCCTTCTAAAGATTATCCCAGGCCAAAAGTGAAAACCTTTTTAGCTTGCTTCTTGGCAAGATAGGGCTCCTGGATTCGTGTGCTCCTTCACTGATTGTGTAGAATAGCTGAACCCCATTTTCTTCTCTACATCTGCCTTTCTCCTAAGACTGTATCTGTTTTTAAAAGAGTGTAGTTGTTCAATCTTTTGTTCTCTTAAAGCAGTTATGTATTGTAATTTACCCTTTATCTATATTAGCCCTCAGCTCCTGCTGCAACTTCACTGAACTACAGAATTATGTGAAGATTCATATACACAATAGGTGTCTAAGTAACCATTTAACATCCAAAACCTCCAGGGAGAAGTAGTGAGAGACCTCCTTTGGGATGTTAATTAACTTCCTTTCCCCTGTTTACTGCTTCTTCTTTCATAGGGCATTTAATGTTTTTTTCTAGCAAAAAACAGATAGCTTTCTTTACATTTTTTTTACTGTATAGGAAGTGACAGTTTTTGACAGATTTAACACTCAGCATGGTACAAAATATAACACACAACATTTTTTCAAGCTTTATGATTATTAGACTTGCACTCTTGTGTATCTTGGCATCATAGACAGATACTTTAGTGTGCCTGTACAGTGTAAAAATACTAAACTCTGCATTTCTGTGGGACCTTCCATATAATAATAAAGTTCTGTAAAAGCACCTCGTGTTTTACCTTCTGCTCTCCCCTGTGAATTCAGAGAGCCCTAAATATTAGTAATTTATGGGAGATTGACTGACATAGAAAGCAAACTTTTTCCTTTCTCCTTTTTCCTTTCCACTTTCTCCCTTTCTGAAAATTATAGGCAGGACCCAATTCCGTATTGGTGAGGATCTAATCTGGAGAGATGTGCTAGTGACAGGGAGACTTTATGCAACATAGTAAAAGAAATTAAATAGGAATAGCTACAGCTATATAAAGAAAGTGATGCAAAAAGTTTAGCATTGTAGATCTTTAAACGTAGCCAAGCTCCCTGCTGCTCCTCATTTCTTGCTGTGAAAAATGCTAATGGTATCAGGTCCAGATCACTTCTTTTTTTCCTAACAAAAAAAAGTTTCAAGTTAGGTCCCTGAACTGAAGATTTGCTTTCCAAAAAGCATTGAGTGATTTGCATTTTCTGTCAACAGTGGGAATTGCTGAATGCTCAGCATTTTAGAAAGCCAGCCCACCTATGAAAATGCAGCTTGCTTCTATGAGGAGACTTAGAATTGCCACTTTTAATTAAGGACAAAGGCATTCACAGTTACTTGCTTTAAAGTTTCAAATTGCCTAGTGGAATAAAATGCTGATTTTGTTCAGCTTTTGGGATACAGATCCTTTCAGGATTGGTGTCAGTATTATCAGAATTAATATTCCTTTGGAATTAGATTATTGCTTCTCGAGGATCTTTTAAATGAGTTATATGCAAGGTACAGGAGTTTTTAAAAATCAGTAATTTAAAGAACAGTCATTTTTGTAATTAACATGTAACTGGAAATGGAATGTTTGACCTTGGCCCAAATATCAGGTTGTATGATACAAACAAAATGAGTGACACGGTGTGTCCCTAGGGCCTTGTTACTCAAGGCAGGTCTATATGGCTGGCACAATTGTGTCACTAGCGAGTATCAGGAGGTGTTATCTCAATGTCAGGAAAAGCCCTTAGTGCAGTCACAGCAGCAAACAGCTCTGATCTAATAAAAATTATTTTATTTACAGGGGATAGTTTACTGGCAGGTAGAAAGTGTATTTTCCTTGACCGATGAGTTCAGAAGTTTGGTTTTATTAGAAATCCTTTTTTTTGTCCATTAAAGAGCAAGTTACACATTAATCTGCCTAAACTAGACAGACTGAGCATCTCTGTTTTCTTTTTCCACCTTTTTATGCATTCTTGTGGCTTTCTTCTGAATCTTTTACAGTTTGTCATCTTCATTCTCAAAGTGCTGCCACTAGAATTTGATCTATTACTTCAGGAATAATCTCACCAATGCTGTATATACTAGTAATGTTATCTCTTTTTTTTTCAAGCCTTCTGTTCAGAATGGAGGAAATGAATTTGATCTTTGTGCTGCAAGAAAGCAGAGGAAGAGGGAAAGGAAGCAGAGATGAGATTTTCAGGTTACATATGAGAAGTAAGACATTATGATTTGCACTGAAAGTAAATGTTCTTTTGCCTTCTCCAGACACATCTCAGTAGCTGCAAGCAAATCTGGGCAGTATTGGTACGGTAGTTGGAAGTAGATAGCCTGGTCATTTGGCTAATGCCATGGGAGGTAAATGATTTTAGCTGAAGAGCCAGCTTCTTAAAAAAACAGGGCACGTTAGGACAGATAATAGAGCAGCTTCGGTATTGAGACGCTTGGTGTAGGTAGAGGCTTGGTCTTAATGGAAGAAAAGAAGTCGCCATCCAAAATAAATTGTAATGGTTTACATTGCATTGCCAAGGTTGTTTGGGATGTGTGAGAGCTCTGTACTCTAATTACACTGAGCTATTAAGCAGCAAGATCAGAGACACGTGGGGACAAGAAGGGTGAATGATAACCTACTTTGAAAAGTCTAACATTTGAGGCTGTGATTAGAACATCCTATAAATGTTAATGGGTGTTACTCAAGTGGGAGGAAGTTGTGTGTGGGAGGCATGAGGTGACATATAGCTTAAATACACAGCCAGCCTTTAACACAGTTAATACAGTCTATACTCAACATTTTATATGAACTAATAACTCTTGAAGTGATTTATGGTTCAGAAATACTGATCAGGTGATTGAGACCTTAACTTAATATGCTATAAAGGTTATTAAACTTATTTTAATATGCTATATAAATATAAAAGCATGTATAGCTCTATGCTATAATGTGGAAAGGAAGATAACAGAAAATATTACTCCTTTTGCCTTTGGGAAGTATTGTCTATGGGCAATTCATTTATATCAGGTATTTGTGTCTTTTTGGTTTTTAAGTTCTCAGAGACTGTGCTCCTATATGAGCACACAATTTCCTCCTTCAGTTTCCCTCTGAAAATTACTCAGTTTGAGCAGATCTCACAAAGGAGATGCCAACAGTGAGTCATCTGGTCACCAGCTCTGTACTAAAGCATTCATCTAGCTCTTGCAAAAGCTATAGTGATCCTTATCATGTGGAACAGGAATTATTTACCTTTGATAAAGCCACCCAAAATAGTGCAGAAGGCAGGATTTAAAATGAAAAGACCTTCATTTTCTGACAATGAAATCAAGTTTGAAAATTAGTACTATTTCAACTAATGATGGAAATTCAGCTTCACATTTTACTAATGCACATAAGTAATGCTCCTTGAATCCTGTGTTGAGTTCTGGGCCCCTCACCACAAGAAGGATGTTGAGGCTCTGGAGCGAGTCGAGAAGAGAAACGAAGCTGGTGAAGGAGCTGGAGAACAGGCCCTATGAGGAATGGCTGAGAGAGCTGGGGTTGTTTAGCCTGGAGAAGAGGAGGCTGAGGGGAGACCTTATTGCTCTCTATAACTACCTGAAAGGAGGTTATAGAGAGGAGGGAGCTGGGCTCTTCTCCCAAGGGACAGGGGACAGGACGAGAGGGAATGGCCTCAAGCTCTGCCAAGGGAGGTTCAGGCTAGATATTAGGAAAAAAGAAATCACAGAAAGGGTCATTGGGCACTGGCAGAGGCTGCCCAGGAAGTGGTTGAGTCACCTTCCCTGGAGGTGTTTAAGGTGCAGCTGGACGAGGTGCTAAAGGGCATAGTTTAGTGTCTGATAGGAATGGTTTGACTCGATGATCCAGTGGGTCTCTTCCAACCTGGTTATTCTATGATTCTAGGAAGATGCAGTGAGTTGATTTATCAGGCTAAGATTTCACAATTGTTCTGATTGGTAGTAAATGCTGAGGGTGTTGAGTAAACTTGCTTGAAAGACTGTCTTCGGGTGTGTGATGGGGCATAGCAGTATGCTTTTGTAGGTATTAAGCCTCAGAAAAAAGCTATTCTAAACCTGAAAATTATACCAGTGTCATCCTTCACGTGCATGGCAAACATGACTATTTTTTTCATCAAAATGAAAGCATTTGGGCATGTTTTGACGCAACTGTTACATTGGATTAATTAGCAATAAAAATACTACATAAGAAACAATTGCCTGATTAGATAGTTAAATGTTTCTGTCAGGAAGCAGATTTTAAGGAATCAAGTAACACAAGGCTTCACTAGTACATGATCTTATTTCTACCTTTGCCAGACATGGGTTAAGTGCAGCAATACTGAGGAGATCCAAAAGTAGCAAAGGAGGGGGGGGAAAAACTGGTTTAGGTTGAAGCCAGTTCATCTCTCTGTTGAATGAGGTGATGCTGCCTAAAATGTATGTCCTTAAAATGTATGCCCATCTATATGGTGCTGAAAATTATTTCATAGCCTGTGATACACCATTGCTTTCTCATGAATTTAAAGCCATTGATTGGGCAGCAGGGGTTGAATGAGCTGTGATGGCAGATTTGTTTTTTGAACACAGAAGAGGATATTGGATATTCAAACCACATTTTTTGTTACCTGAATATGAGCCAAAGCTATGACTCACAGAGCCCCATGTTCCCTCTTTAGTTAGTGAAAAGATGTAGGCATAGGAAGAAGAGCAGTTTAGAGCACCTTAGTTGCTGAGATTTGACAGCATGAATGCCTCCTGCTTTCCTCCCCTTCTCTCCCTTAGTAGTCAATGCTGAAATAATGCTGTTAAAGAAGGCTGGTCCAAGGACTATTCACCAACAAAATCCTGTTTAAGCTTCTAAGAAAGGTATTAAATGGGATTTAAACAACATCTTGGCCTACACTGGCCCAGGAAGAATCTCGTCCTGAGTTTTAAAAGTGTTTAAAAATATATTTTCAATAATCACATTATAGAATCATAAGACTAAGCAATAGAAAATGCCTATCAAGTCATTGTGTTAAGTGGTTGCTGTGTAAGACTGTGCTGAGAGAGCGTGCTTCCTCCTTAGTGTTGTGCCCAGCTAATGTGATAAATTTCTTAGCCTAGGAATTCCCATAATAATTTTTGACCCAGCTGCTTTTGATTTGAGCACAATCTTGTACTGGAAGAAAAGCAGTATCTCTTTTCCCCACATGAAGGGGTCCATACAATCTTGCTGTTTTCCTACTATAGGCAACGGTGGTAAAGAGAACCAAGGGTTATGCATCAGGTGTTCCTATTTCACCTTGTGTTTGTGTCCAAGAAAGCATGGAGAGGAATAATGATTGATCAGGTTTTTTTCTTGCCCACCCACTTGCACAAGTGTGTTTGAAGATGAGATGCTGTGGACAGTTAGTAATAAATGGAGCGTCTCTTTTGCTTGGGGCTGTTGACTGGGCTCAAGGCACACGTTTATTTCTTCTTCTTTCAATATTATTATATTATTTTTCTCCTTTTACATTTATTTATCTCTTTACTTCCATCCCTGTGTGTCATGTCATATGTAGATTGTAAATATAAATTAGAATGTTTATAATTAGGCTTTATTTGGAGATACTCTGTAGAAGCTTTTCATTTGCACATCAATTTCAAAATAACTTATTGACCTGGAACACCATGCTTTGAAAGTTAAAAAAACACCCTTACTTTCTACAGAAAACTAATACTTTGTTTTGAAATGTTAACTATTCACAGAATAAATTACCCAGCTCTGAACATATAGTTTCAAATTTGATTTATACCAAATCAAATACCTGTCTATGAGCCCTTCTATTTTTTCCTTCTTGCACATCATTATGTCATGGAAACCTTTGAGGCTTTAGGTTTCCATCCCAGCTTGGTAGACGTTATTTCTTTTGAAATATTGAATTTGCACAAGATGGCAAAAGAATTTGCTGTTCAGCTGCATGTATAATGATACTGTGCTGGAAATCAGAGCTTTTTTCTTCTTGGGCAAACAAGCCTTTTTCAGACCAGATGTTCTTCCACTGCCTGTCCTTGTGTTTGGCCCTTGCATTTCCGTCCTTTGCCTTTGACAGCATCCCAGTATGTATGGAGGGGCTTTCTGTGCATGGGAGGGATTGGGAGAGATGGCTGCATGCATGGAGGGAAGGAATCATCTAGGTGGTTCTCCTATGGGAGTAGAGTGCATTGCTGCTGTGAAAGGGGCAGGAAGGATGGTGCTTGCCTGAATGGCGAGGTAGGCTGCAAGCACTGGGGAACAGAGGTGCAGGTTCTTCTTTGGTGTGGTGATCACATATTTACTCCCTTCTCACCCGGGTGAGCATGGGATATCCTGCAGCAAAGAAGACTTTCTACTGTGTTACTATTTTCTCTGTCTTTCTGCATGCACAACATCTGTTCCATTCCAAAGCCTGGCATATTACTTGGAAAACTGCAAATAGCATGATGAAATTACTTAGCTAGCTGTGACAATATGTGAAATGCCTGTCAAAAGCTATGTGAGTGTATATAGGAGGAATAGGAATTCTGTGTGAACTTGCACTGATTTTAGGGGTAGCACAGGGTTTCTGAGCAAAGCAGGATCAGGCAGAGGATATACAGCTTTGAGCTGATGCTGTTTTTGCACTAGAAGTATATAAAATATTATCATTAACGGTTGGACTCGATGATCCGGTGGGTCTCTTCCAACCTGGTTGGTCTATGATTAGTCAAAGCTGCTGTTTGGTCTGTATGAAGCTGACTGAAAACGTGGTATGTGCAAGATAAAACAAACTAAAGCAATCTTTCGACCCAGCGCTGTACAGATTGCTGCAAATATGAGCTCACTATGCAATGACTTTGATCAGTTCCTAGAATACCTATTTTCAAAAGAATCATACGAGTTAGTTTATTGATTTGTCACCTATGGATAAGTATTTTTGCTACAGAAATGTTTAAAATGACACGTGTTTAAAATTAGACTTGGCAGAGCACTCTGCCTAGAGATTATTCTTGTGAAGTATTGAATCACAGCACTGCTGTGAGCTGGATTACTGTCCAAATTGGAAAAGCCAGCCGCAGCAAGGTCTTTATCCCTTAATAACAATTAGCTCTTTTCTTAGAGGGACATAGCTGACTGAAGCAAAGGAAGGCTGCAAAATGTCGGGCAACCAGGGAATCTAAGGCCTGTTCTTCAGGGATGTGGGCTGCAGGGGTAGGGAAGGAAAAAACAGCAAGGCACAAAGAAGGATGGTTTTCTGGAACTGGAAACTAGACATGCTGGTGCTGTTTGTGTTACTAATAATCAGGTGCTCTGAGGAACGGGACCGCACTCGCCTCTCTCTTCTTGGGCTTTCACCCACCAGCTGCCTGATTGATCGGAAAAACCTAACAGCAGGTGTGTTGCCTGCTGTTCATTTAGCCTTGAAACACTTATACAAGCATTCATGGATGCTGAAGAACTATGAACTCCAGGTATCATTCCATGACACACAGGTAAATGGATGTAGGTGTAGAGTTGTGTAATGTTTGAGCCTCCTCTGTGATGGTGCCTTTGAAGGCATGTGACTGAATTCTTCCCGGTGAATCCCATTCTGCTGAAATACAACAAATGTGGCTGTCTGGGAAAGTTTGGGCTGTTAGGTAGAAGTCTGACTGTGACAAGGGTCTTACAGTGCAATTGTTCACTGCTGGTGGTAGAAGCAGGAATAAAGAATGTGCGAATTAGGAGGAATGGCAAACACGGCTTTTCAGGTGCTTCTGAGGTACCCAGCAAGCGTTCCCCAAATTCATGGCTTGCAGTGTTGCTCTGTTCTGTGCTGTCTTCCGTGTTTTACTCTTCCTGCTTTCCGTGCTGAAAGCTGACTTCTATTTCTGCTTCTGTGTGAGCAGGAGAGAGCTCTGTGCTGTGCCATCCAGGTGTTTGCCTGGATAAAGCCTTGCATGCTGGTTCAGGGAAAAGTTAAGGGCTGAAACAAGAGGTGAGGGTCTGAGGAGTTAGATATAGAGAGTATTTAGATGGTATCTGTCATAGTAATATTTTGAAATTTGAGAAGAGCTGTGTTTTTTACTTACTCTTCTCGGACTGAGATGTCTGTTTATCTTCTGTGCAAAAATCTAATTAAGACAATTAATTTCTAAGGCCTGTCTCTTAGACTGGCTGAAACAACTGTGACAAAATTAAGAGGAGATACTCACATTTCAGGGTGATCTGGAACTGTAATCCTGTTCTTTAGGAGATTTTCACTAATTTGAACTTCTGTCTCCCACATTGGAGGAATGTTGTAGAGCAGATGCCCTCAGACACATACACACTTATTTGCATGTGTGCATACAGGCTCCATTCTACAGTAGTGAACTGCATAATATTTTGAAGTTCCAAAATACTGCATCTAAACATATTTGTTTAGCTATAAACCTTTAAACATGGACTATACAATTACCTTTAAGTTATTAAAATTTGACATTATTACACCAATAACAGTTGCACTGCATTATGTAACGGGGAAAAGGTATTATATGTCTTCTTTTGAAGCTCTAGAAAATTATCCAAGGGAGAAATTCTAATGTAATTTTAGTTGTGCATGGATTCATAAGCAGTTTTGTAATTTTTGAAGTGCTTAACACATAACGAACATGATCCCATATGCTAGAAGTTACTTCAGGATAGGTTCCATGTTTAATAATGTACCACAAATGCATCAGCTGCATAGACTCATTATGAAAATGTCTGTCTTATAAATTACTTTTAATACAATTCACTGTTTTATTTATTTGTTTATAAGGTCCTACTGGATATGTAATTATAGATATACAGTCCTGAAAAATGCATGCATATTAGCTTGTCATATAAAAAGATGAAGATGTGCAGAAGCTTTTCAGCTTCAATAGCTGGAAAGTGTAGAGTTTACATGGGTTGCAATTAAAACCTACTGGCATTTGCTCAGATTCAGGGCTTTTAATCTCAGTTCTTTCAGGACTTTTAATCTTGGTTCATTTGGGCTGGGGGGGGCGTGGTGGGGGGTGTCGGGGGGTGTTCATTTGTTAATTGTGTTTGAATAGCTTCCAGTTCTAGGAGCCACTCAAAAATACTTTCCCCCCACATAAATAGATTTGAATTGCAGAAATGCAACTCTATTGCACTGACCTCTACAGTTTGAATGGAAGTTTTGAAGTAATCTATAATTGTCTTTTTGAAGTAACCCTTGGAATAAGACATGTCATGATGACTTGTGAGAGTTTAACAAAATGTGGGGCATTAAGTTTTCTGCTTGTTCGTCTTGGTTCTGAGAGCAGAGTGCATGATGTTGAGTTTTAAGAACCAATTACAGAGAAACTGCAGAGGTCCTTAGATTTAATAATTTCTCAGGAATAGTATGGATGTGAGAGAGCTGATTCTGTTTATTAATGTTATGAGCCCAGATCTGCCATACGTGACCTTATACAACCTTTCAATTAACTTTCTTTCGAAGTAGAAAATACAGATGCTTGGCTCTTTGGATGTGAGATGTTTCAGGAGTTGGACAGATAATTGACTTTTTGACATAGTTAACTAGGAATAGAGAAAAATTGCATCGAAAAATATTTGTGTTACTTCTGCTGAAATAAGAAGTGGAAAGGAATCATGTCACCTAATATAAGATATTGCATAAGGCTTGAAAAACATTGTATCTTCATTCATCAGCACAGGAGAACTTTCTGTCCTGTGCCCCTGGGATTTAGGATCCATGTCCTCTGTCTCCCGTCAGAGAATACCGCCCTATTGCATGATAGGGCGTTTTGGGGAGGCTTCTCAGTCATTTCCTTTGCTACTGTTATATTTCAGCTAATTAAGCTGTCACTAGTCCAGAATGTGAATGGTAACTATGAGGCAAAGGGAGCACTCTTGCAGGAACTGTCTGAGTTCTTTGTATTAAATGAAGCTGTTTCAGCAGGAGCCTTTGGGAAAACTTTCTTCAGCAAAGTACTTTGTAACCTGGTGGCTTTGGCACTGAGCTGAGAACTGAATGTTTTCTTTGACTGATTTCTTTCAGGTCTCTTATGATTAACATGCATTTCCTAATTACCATGTTGTCAATTTCTTGGAAATGGGAAACTCTTGAAGACTCCTGGTATAGCTCCTAAAAACTGCTTCAGTATTCACTGAGAATACAGACCGAGCAAATGAAAATGATCTTCTGGTTTGGTAGATGTCTGCTTATCTCTTAAATGGTACAGCTATGTGTGCAATGTTTATTTATTCATTTATTCCAGAAGGACATTGTTAACAGGCCTGAGACATCCCTCTTCCAACCACCCCAAGCAGGGGTATCTTGGAGGGAGGTCTGATGCGTTTCCTCCCTCTAACTGAAGCAGAGCTGAAGTTAGGTTGTGTGGAGACCCCTATGCTTGAAGTGTTGGACAAAGCGTGTAGGAAGGCAGAAAAACTGGTTCTGCAGATTTGTGAATCCAGCCATGGAACAACTTTTTAATGTAATAGGGTGAATTATACCCCTGAGATTTTAACCCATGGGGGTGGTCAGTGAGGTATAATTGAGCTGTCTGCAAATCGCTGTATTTCTGTCTTTCACCATATGGCTGACATCTGGAGACTCTCCTTCTGCACCATCCTCAGGGTGACCAGACCAGTGGATTCTTACAGGCTTAGGCAAATCTAAAAATAGTTTCACTGATGGATAAAGAGCAATATTTTGGTCCATCAAAATTATTCATCTGTTCTTACTTAGTTTTCTGTGAGTTAGTAGCCAATACAAGGAGTACTAAGCCGGTACTTTGATTAGCGATGATGTTAACTGGAAGTGTTCAGATACCGTAACTGGGATGTGGCTTGAGCATACAGTAGACAGCATACATTTAACTCTACTGCAGGGATTTTCTGAGTAGTGCTGATTCGCACTCATACTGCTTGTTGTCACTTGGCTGAGTCTGTCCCAATGTGTATCATCTCTGACAGGGATGTTACAACATGTCCCAATCTGACTTAAAGGCTGGTTGTCTTTTCTTTGGTAAACTGGTTCCTTTGTAAGGGAATGACACAATAACATGATGGCTGTGTGTCAGCATATTTAAGGCATACCTTTATGTGCTTATTAAAAAAACAACAAACAGCAATGGAACAGTCACTGAAAGAGACACTGATAAGCACATTATTTCTACATTGGCAATTTCAAGTCATGCTTGTTTTCTTATCCTTCCTAAATAAGTAACAGAATTCTAATTCAGACTCAAGATGCAGTCAGCTGAAGCATTGTGCTGAGTTTTCTGGATTGGATATGTACAGGACATTCTGCTTAAAAGCAAGTAAAAAGAACAGACATCTTGCAGTGGCATTAAAATACAACATCATTTATTAATTACAGTATTGTTTCATAAACAAGAAAAATGGCTGTGGGTTTTCATGTATGAAACTCGTTGCATATAGAATCATAGAACAACCAGGTTGGAACAGACCCACTGGATCATCCGGTCCACCTGTTCCTATCAGACACTAAACTATGCCCCTTAGCACCTCGTCCACCCGTCCCTTAAACACCTCCAGGGAAGGTGGATCAACCTCCTCCCTGGGCAGCC
Source organism: Coccyzus lansbergi (assembly GCA_033558105.1). Lineage (NCBI taxonomy): Eukaryota > Metazoa > Chordata > Aves > Cuculiformes > Coccyzidae > Coccyzus > Coccyzus lansbergi. The sequence goes on from JAUMJK010000166.1 coordinate 816,232, forward strand.
TCTGCCAGTGCCCAGTGACACTTTCTGTGAAAAATGTTTTCCTAATGTCTAGCCTAAGTCTCCCCTGGCAGAGCTTGAGGCCATTCCCTCTCATCCTGTACCCTGTCACTTGGGATAAGGGGCCATCACCCTCCTCTCTACAACCTCCTTTCAGGTAGTTGTAGAGGGCAGTGAGGTCTCCTCTCAGCCTCCTCTTCTCCAGCTTAAACAACTCCAGCTCTCTCAGCCATTCCTCATGAAGCCTGTTCTCCAGCCCCTTCACCAGCCTCGCTGCTCTTCTCTGGACTCGCTTCAGAGCCTCAACATCCTTCTTGTGGTGAGGGGCCCAGAACTGAACATAGGATTCAAGGAGCGGTCTCACCAATGCTGAGTACAGAGGGAAAATCACCTCCCTGGACCTGTATGATCTGTATATGATCTCCATTTTGTACATTCATGTCTTCTGCGATGCTCTCTAAAGTCATCTGTCAGGACAGGCATAGGAAGAAGCAACGTCATATTGTTCACATTTGGCAAAGACTTGACCTTTAGGAAACTCTGGAATGATGTCCTAGGAAGTTATTAGTAGACCATATATTTGATAAATCAATTCTTGACGTCTAACATTCATAGAAGCAAGGTATTGTATTTTGCCTCCTAGAGAACACGGTTTCTCAGTACAGTATTGCAGGCATGAAAAACATGAACCATAGAATACTTGTCAAATGCTAATTTTAGCTTTACTAAACTGCTGTATCAGTATCCCTATTATTAGAACTGTCTAACTGAAAACAAGAAGAAAAGGTATTCTGTTATCTATTTTTCCCTCTAAAAAGTCTTTATTATGATTCCTGGCAATAGCTTTTTGTTTTCTAAATCATATATTTAAGAAAAAGTAGGTGAGCCTGACTGAATTCCTTATAACCTATTCTTGTGAACTTCCACCAAAGGCATCTGGTTTTGGTTTTATTCTAGTGTTTCACTTTTCAGTGCAGCAGAGATTCAGAGAAGCACAAGGGATACACAACAGTTGCCATATGTTAGCCCTTTTTGAGTGTTATTCGATCTAATACTTATGCAGCAAAAAAAAGAGAGGTAGTCATTCCTACCTTTTGGCCCCGAAAGACTCATCATTCATTGATGAAATTCTATTTTTTCACTCTATCTTCTTGATATCACCCTTCATTGATTTCAGGCCTTTGAAGTTGCTCAGTATAATGTATCTGGTGTATATGAATGGTGTGTATGCAGACATCTCATGTAAGAAAAATTATTTGGGCTTCGCATTTTTTGTTTTCCTGTTACTGCTTGCCGTGGTTTTGCCTCAGCCCACCTTGACTGGAAGCTGCACATGAGCAGTAGTGATCGCAATTCCCTTCCACTCCCATCCAGGGAAGAGGGGAAAAGCAAATAAGAGAAAAAGACTCATGGGTTGGAAACTAAAATGAAAACAACTTTAATGAAACAATAATAATAAATATAATACTGTTGATAAGAAAATAATAAAATATATACATGTATAAAAAATTGCTTCCCTCTCTCCTTGATGACTGTGTCACCACAGATACTGCCAAGCAGGCGTGGTAAAGGTCCTGGGCTGGACTCAGTGGCAGGAGGGAGCTGGACTCAGGGACTGGATTCAGGAATGCATTAATCTGGGCTCAGGGGGAAAAAGTCAGATGAGATCCATATTGGGTGCTGGCCATTGAAGAAAAGAGTTTTACCCTTGTGTTCCTTGGTTTTGTATTGAGTGTGGTGTATATGGGATGGAATACTCTGTTGTTCAGTTCTGTCCAATCCTCCTGTCCACTCCTCCCTGCAAGTGTGACCCTTTTCCCCCCCTTCCACTTACAGCATTCTATCAGCTTGAGGATGGCTTTGGTTTGTGTAGGAAAAAAAGATCCAGAGGTAGCTGCAGGCTTGAACCCTGGGCCAGGAGAGTCTACGGAGGTGCAAAGCCTGCTGGAACCACTGGGCTACTGCCAGCCCACCAGAACATCAAAACGCTGCTTCTGAGCCATAAGGAATTTGAGCAGAGATTGGCTGGTGGATCAAGTGAGAGTTGACAGTCCCAGAGAGGGGTTTGGTGCTGTGAAACCGGGGGTGTTTCCAGGCATGTCCAGGGCAGAAGGACTTTGCTAGGACTGGGCTTCACTTCGGTTTGCAGGTCTGGGCTACTGATATCTCCTTTTAGCTAGTGAGGTGGAATTTCCTGTATGATCAAGGAGTAGGCACTTCTATGTGGAAAAATTCATCTGACCTATTTTAGGTGACTATTTTAAGGTAAAAAGAATTGTATCCTAAAGAAAGCTTCTTTCTCTCCATGAAGTATAAAGGGAGCCTCAGCTGACTAGTATAGATGTAGATGTCTCCTATGTGGAAACCTGTATTGCGTCAGCTAAGCCTACCCTGGATGTCTGTAGGAATTTTAATGTAAAAAGCTGTAGTAACAATGCATTTCCATCACCTGTGGCTTTCAGTGGGATTTCAGCAGATGGTCTAGAGAACTCACTTCGCACCACCCCCACTTCATCTTTATTGGTTACAAGAAAATCCTTCATTGGTCTCTCATATCTATCCACACAACCTGGAAACCAGGTCAGCAAAGCTATATCATGTGCATTTTACGATACTGATGAAACAATATCCTGCTCTCTGGTCTTACTTTTAACTCTTGTATAAGGAGAAAATTGTGAGAACTATTCACTATTTCTGTCGAAATCACAAGGACTGTGAAATCTTGTTACTAGCACCAAGCCTTAATTCCAAAAGCCAAAGGAAAGAGAGTTTAGATTGTCTTGACAGAATTTTTTAGATGATACATGCTTATGTTTTCCTCTCAAAATGAATTTCAATTGACATGGTAGAGAGGTTTGAACTATATTGCACATTAAAATTCAAAATTAAAAAGTCAGAATTTAAATTACTGTTTTTTTATGAGGATTAGACATCTCAGTCAGCACAAAATGGATTATTTCCAGATTTCTCTTTCATGAAGAAATTCAGTGTTTAGGATTTTCTGTTCCCATTAACATGAAAAACCCTTGCAGATTTCTTCACAAAATCACTCCTGTTCTGCACTTCCCTGCTAATGTCTCCTTATGGATGTTTGCTTGTGTGAAACTCTTCACGGATATATATTTTGTAATCTTTATTGTAAAAGTTTCATAAAATACCTCTTTTCAGATTCTGACATGAAAATGGAGATCCATCAGAATAATCAGATTCTGGAAAAATTAATGCATTTAAGACCACTTTGTTTACAGAAGCTTCAGTGCAAGTTTTATGCTGATATATTTTGTCTGAATGAATTCAAGTCTCTGGTGCATACTATTGCTCTTTGAGCAATTTACATTATTTTGATTTATGACTTGTGCAGTCAGCTTCTAAAGAAATACCACCAGTGATGTCTTCATTCTGCTGTCATTCTTACCCACATCTTGCAATTTTCTTAGCTTTTACTGTAAAGCAGCGCTAAAGCAATGCAGGGACTGATTTTGCTTTTGAAGTCAAGGAACTTTTAGAAAAATAATCGTTAAGTATCATTGGCAGGTAGGCTAAAGTATGGCAGCCTCACAAGTTCTTCTGACATGGTGAATTACTGGACAACTAATACCACATCAGGAGAAGTAAACCAGGGTTCCTGTCAAAGTAAGAGATGGTCAGATCTCTTGATTGATTTTGAGTACTTCTAGTGAAAGAGTAAACACTGGTTTTGCATAAAACTTAAAGTTTATTCTTTCACTTGATGGTTGGAATTGATGATCTGGTGGGTCTTTTCCAACCTGGTGATTCTATGATTCTATGTCAGATACCAGCTGATACACACAGTTAGAAACCTTTTCTTGTTTGACATAGAGGCATAGTAAGTACTTTAAACATACAAAAGGAATCTGGGATGAAAAAGGAGTGAAGCATTGTTGTCTGTGGCTTTTCATACGCAATTCTTCTGGTTATTCTCCAAATCTTCTATGTCCATCATAGTCAAACTACTCAGTCCTGCTGTCCATTTCTTCTGGCTGTGGCTGCTATCCTTATTTCCTACTGCAGGGGTCTTCTTGCTCACAGTTACCATGTGTTATCTGGGGTCACATCATGACTGCTCCAGAACTCCTTTCTCCTGCCCATGACCACTGACTCTGAGCGCACTGTGATTTCTCTCTCATCCGCCCACAGTAAGCAGGAGAGGCAGGGATCCAAGAGAGAGGAGTCATCAACAGGAGGCTCATGAAATGTTGTGAAGTGGAAGTAGGCGTTTCACAGGATTTAAAAAAGAGAAGGAACAGGAAAAAGTGTCGTCCCAATAGCTCATGAGCAGTTTCCAAGCACAGGAATCCTTTAAGAGTGTATGGCTTGGTACCATCTAAACCATAAGAAGTTTGAAGTGTTGTGAAGAGGACTGTATTTGAAAAAGTGGGATTTGATGCTGTAGGAAAGGATGTTAACTACAGAGGTATTTAGTAACAGGAAGAAGAGAATTTTTATTCAGATTTTTATTTGGAATTGATTTCTTCTTGCTGAGTGGAGCCAGTCTTGCTGCGGAACTTTATGGAGGGTATTTCATAGATTGCAGGCTGAAATGGAAAATTTTCTGAAAATGATGCTAAGGAAAATAATAAGGTTTTTTTGTCATTTTTCTCAGTTTTGTGATTAAATGATGTCCAACTAAATATTTTTTCATATTTTACTATGAAGGCAGGGATGTCAGATTACATTCACCATTTTGTTCCAATGTTGTTCCAGTATTGAACCAAATAAGAAAACTCACATGAAGAACTGACAGGCAGCTGGGATTGGTTTATAATATTCATGATACCTATTAAATTATTAAAACCTTACTGATACAAGCAGTCATGCAGGTACTTGTGTTACAATGGGAAGAATACTCTTGATCTGATTCTCATGTACCCAAAGGACTGTTTTATTGAAAGTTGACAAGGTAAAGGTGTCTCAGAAAGGGCTGATCTTCAAGCCTACGTAGCCAGAAATTACAACCACTGCGAGAACAACGAACCTCAACGTAAACTTGTCAGTAAGCAGAAAAAAAAGTAAGACATTTAACCTATGGAATGGGTAGAAATGCAATAGGATACAAAAGTCAGAGGGACATTCATCTTAATTTTGGTGTACTGGTAGTTGCAGTCAAAGTGGTGCTGTAATACAGGCATGTTTTACCAAACCTAGAGAAGTGCCAAGCATTTATTTTTGGAATTAAGAGGTTATATGGGGAACTTTCTATGTGGGAAAATGTGGGAGGAACTGGTAGGAATGTCCGAGAACCTCTCCTTTGTAGAACAACCTACATACCAAACAGCAGAGAAAACTAGATGACTGAAAAAGAGAATAAAACATGTAGACCTTGCAAGGGATACTTGTACATAGATATTGGTACCTCTATAATGGTTCTGCTACAATAACCTTGGCAATGATGCCAGTGGTGGTAGAAGTGTTAATAGGCTGAGTGTGGGGTGCATGTAATAAAAACTGCTGGTTCCTTGTTTCTAGCTTTTGTTGTTACTGTTGTCTGTCAGAATTTGGTCAAAATCTACCAACAGATTAATTTGCAAAATACATAAATCTCAACTATATTAGCCTGAACATCCATGGACCATTTACTCTATCCATCAAACGATTCCTATATCAGGTTCACTGGTCTCCCTCAGAGCTGTAATTTATCTTTCTGAAATAAATGCATTTTTTATTGAAAGCCTTCCAAGGGTGAAGAATTTACTGCATATTTTGCAAAGTTGTACCGATAGGCAATTTCACATGTTATTTCTGGTTAAACTTTGCTAATTTCATATTTGAGTTGTTACAGATAATACTGTATCCATTCGATTTAAGATCATATTGTCATCTTGCTATAGATGATTGTGGATCATGTTCATTTCACCATTTTCTGTTGACCATGATAAATGACAAAAATGCTTTTATTTTCTTGCTGCAAGGCAGAATTTCTAGGAGTTACATCATTCATTGAATGAGCTTCCTGTATTGAGAGCAGAAGAGTATCAGCATTCTCTGTTCCCCTACTTGACTTCTCCTTCACCCTCACACTGTAGAAGCATGGTTCCCATAGCAATTGGCTCTGCTGTTCCTACTGATGTGCTAAAGTCCAAAGAGAAAGATATAGGAAAAGAGCCCTAATTATTTAAAACTGTATATGATGGTATAAGCATCTTTAGAAACTCTGACATGTCCTTGATTTGTCAGCGCATCTAGAGCACTTGGAATAATGCTGGGACACATACTGTCTTCATAAAGTGTAGGGAGTTTAAACTGTAATTGTTTCAGTCTGAATTTTCTTGATAGACAAAATCACAGTGTGACCTTTTCTGCTTGAGGGAAATTTGGAACCCATTTCCCTGATGACAAAAAAAATCGTTAGCATGAGAAACTGATGATATTTTAAGATTTCACAGCGTTTCACGAATCAGGGAGAGATTGCATATATTGCATGAGACTGCATGTATAAATATGCAGTTCTGGCAATAAAAATTATGTGACAGTTGGGTTGCATACTTTGACTTTAAGCTTCCCTAAAAAGCCTCTATGTGTAAATGTAGTACTATAGGAAAAGGTGTGGAACTGTGGATAATTGTGAGTACAAAAGCCAAATGACTGTTGTCCAGCATTGGGTATCATTTCTCCTGTATGAGAGCTCTTATACTTTATAGACATTACTTAAAATCACTGGAAGAGAGCTACTTTCAATAAAATTATCTAATGGGAAATATGGCATTTCTGAAAATCCCATTACTTTTTATGCAAAAAACTACTTTCTAATACACTTGTAGGACTTTCTGCCTTCGTAGTTATTGAGAATTTTTTCATTCTTATTTCCATCCGAGTACTGCTAGTTTAGCCTTATAAAGCTCCTAAAAACTTCTCCCTTCCTAATCCCCGATCCATGACCAGGATCCATATGTATGAATAGGATTCAGCAAAGCTGAACTGAACTAGGTGATGATGGATACAAAGATGATGTCTGATTCATCACATCTATTTTTAGATATGTGTGTCTGAGCTGGTCAGCCTTTCTAGTCAAGACATCTAGTTGTCTGCTTTAGGATTAGATTAATCCTGTTCTAGACAAAGCAGTTTGCACTGCCTATAAAATTAACCAAAAATATTTAGTATAACTGTAGATGTGATCAAATTAATTACACTGCATATCTGGGCATATAGGTAGGAATTTGTTGTTTGTACTCTTGAGATACATGAAGATCATTAGCTTGTTCATCAGCTGCTTTGGAAATTTTTGCATTTATAGCTTTCTTACTCTTCCCTGCTTGCAATTCGGTCTCTTAATCTGGGGAATATCTAGAAGTCCCTGTGTGTGGCTATGCAGTGCCTGGTACCACCTAGGTTTCTATATGACAGACCAGTCTTTTGTTGTCTGAGAATTAAATGCACTAATGGTAATAAATCCTTACTCCCAAGAGACTGCTGCCTCCCAGCATCTGCCTGGGTTAACTAATACGTGTTCTGTTTACCTCCAGTGTAGATTTTGTGTTTGTCTAATTTTCTGCTTCCAGTGCTTCTTCCACTGTGCTCAGATTTGGTTTCGTTATTGAATATCTTCATTTTGCAGGATGTGTTTGCTAATTAATGATTTTGCAGCTTCCAAAATGTAATCTCTTTTGTGCTTTTCAAAACATATTTCTAAACTAAGTTCTTTGCTATTATTTCCTTGTCTTCATTATTATTCTCAGTTGCAGCTAGTTTAATAGCATCAGCAAGTTTTGAGGAAATTAGCCAGTTCTTTATTTCTTTCATAGGAAAATTAAAATGTTAAATAGGACTGTTGTGACACTGCTCCTTTTACAGACTAATCATAATCACCTTTCCCAAACTTTCCAATTTTGTTGTTTATCATCACTGTAGTACTTCAGCCACAGTTCAGACAATCCTGTCACACATATGTAATCATATATAATTAATTTGGTGAGATAATATGAAATTATATGCTAAATTTCAGGTCTTTTAAGTGAGTTCAAGTTTAGTTTTCAATTAAAATTCCCACTCAGTGGGTGGATGCAACAGGAAAGCAGATACATTGAAATCAAAGTGCAATGCCTAACAAATGAAATGGCAAATGGTGAATATAATATTATAAATAGACATTAGATAAATTAATGATACAGATGTACACAAGCTGCGCTCTGTTCTATCATAAATATGAGTACTGCAATAATAGAAGGGATTCAGATATGGATTATGAGGCTGGTCAGAGGCCTGTGGATGCTTCAGTCGGAAGAGGCACTTGGACACCTGGGATCTGATCGAATCCCTATGCTACCTGAATTGAAAGAGGAGGCTAATCCTAAGCATCACATTCCAGGACACTTACTCAACTGAGTTCCCCTAAAACCCACGAAGCTTTCTTTTTTTCCTGTTGCATTTTACTGGGGTTAATTAAATATCCATGACCCAGACATCACAAGTAGTACCTCATGATTGGTATTATGGCTCCGCTTCTCACTTCACATAGATTCTCTGTACTGCTTGTCTTATTTGAGTGTTAGTCAGGCCACTTTTTTATTACCCAATGCATAATGCACAGGTGAGTCACACCCAGACAGTTCTGTGCTGTGCCACTTTCTCTAATTTGTTTGAACTGATATGTATTATGAAATTGCTGCTTCTATAATTATTTCACTTAAAGATTGCCCCAGATCATCTTTCCATCCTTTAACTCAGGGCTGCCCAAACGTGGCTTTTTTTAAAGCATGAGGTGGGTCCTCAAAATGAAACTGTTATCTTGGAGAATTTCCATACCTCGCAAAAGAAAAACAAGTAGGAGAAAGCTCTGAAGTGAGTGCTGGCAGCCGTGAGGAAGGTGTTGTAATGAGTGGTTGGGAAGCTACTTTAATGCTTTCTTTTAGAAACAGACTTACAGACTCATGGTTAGAGAGTAAAACTTGAAAAGGCAATAGGAATGAGTTCAGATATCAAAAGGCAAATAAGCAATAAAAAATTGTTATGATTAGGTTCAGTTTCACAATACCTTGAAGTCTGAGTCATGACATGAATCTCTGTAAAGGATAGTACTAGAAAAATATGAAAGAGATTTATAATGTGTAGCAATCAAGTAAGGAGCATAGTACTTGTCAGCCCTTTCGCAGTGAAACTTAAAATCCTGCCTTCTCCTCCTGTGCAGAGTAGATGTTTTCTTTATATTGTCCCATTTGGCTTTGAAGAAATATGCCTTGTTAACAATCTCAGATTTACCTTAATGAATGTAGTTTATCTGCCTGAAACTCTGAGTATCTTCTTTATGATGGGGAAGAGATTGAGCATTTATTTCTTAAGAGACTTTTTAATTTACCTCTGGTAACAGTGTGCAATTCACGTAGGTCTGATTGTGCTAAAGCATAAATCTGAGTTAAAATTGTTTGCATAGCAGAGCAAGTAGTTAATAAAGTGAAGCTGGTCAGATAAGAGTCCTCAAAATTTCTGAATAAAAGAATGCACTGTAGTAAAACTTTAACTTAAACTTTGCTACAAGGAGTAGAATTTATGGGTCAGCAAAAATACAGAGACATCTTTAAGCAGAAAAATAAATGATAAATACTCTTTTTCAGTTTTAAAACACTAAGACAATACTAAGCTGGGTGGAAGCGTGGATCTGATGGGAGGTAGGGAGGCTCTGCAAAGGGATCAGAACAAGCTGGACCAATGGGCAGAGACCAATGGGATGAGGTTTAACACAGCCAAATGCCGGTTCCTGCACTTGGGGCATAACAACCCTGTGCAGAGCTACAGACTGGGAGAAGTCTGACTAGAAAGCTGCCTGGAGGAGAAAGACCTGGGGGTGTTGGTTGACAGCGACTGAACGTGAGCCAGCAGTGGCCCAGGTGGCCAAGAAGGCCAATGGCATCCTGGCTTGTATCAGAAACGGTGTGACCAGCAGGTCCAGGGAGGTGATTCTCCCTCTGTACTCAGCACTGGTGAGGCTGCTTCTTGAATCCTGTGTTCAGTTCTGGGCCCCTCACCACAAGAAGGATGTTGAGGCTCTGGAGTGAGTCCAGAGAAGAACAACGAAGCTGGGGAAGGGGCTGGAGAACAGGCCTGAACATCTGAGAGAGCTGGGGTTGTTTAGCCTGGAGAAGAGGAGGCTGAGAGGAGACTTCATTGTTCTCTACAACTACCTGAAAGGAGGTAGTCACTCCCAAGTGCCAGGGGACAGGACAAGAGGGAATGACCTCAAGCTCCACCAGGGGAGGTTCAGGCTAGAGATTAGGAAAAATTTTTTCATATAAAGGGTCATTGGGCACTGGAACAGGCTACCCAGGGAGGTAGTTGATTCACCTTCCCTGGAAGTGTTTAAGGGATGGGTGGACGAGGTACTGAGGGACATAGTTTAGTATTTGATAGAAGTGGTTGGACTCAATGATCCAGTGGGTCTCTTCCAAACTGGTTATTCTGATTCTATGAAAATGCAGTGAATTGATTTATCAGATTAAGATTTCACAATTGTGTTTTGCTAGTAAATACTGAGGGTGTTGAGTAGACTCACTCAAAAGACTATCTTCAAGTGTGTAATGGGGCAAAGCAGCCTGCATTTTTAGGTATTAAGCCTCAGAAAAAGCTATTCTAAACCTGGAAATTATACCAGTGTGATCTTTCACATGCATGACAAACATGACTATTTTTTCATCAAAATGAAACAACTGTTTTGATACAACTGTTACATTGGAGGTGCTGAGCGACATGGTTTAGTGTTTGATAGGAGTGGTTGGACTTGACGATCCAGTGGGTCTTTTCCAACCTGGTGATTCTATGATTTTGTAAAAGCACAGTGAAGTAAATGAGTGAATTGTTCACTACTCCTGCACTCTGTGTTGCAATATAAATAGGTTCTCTTAATAACAGGTGGATGAAAATATTTCCCTAGAAGAGCGAGCAACCTGAGAATAACTTGTGAACATTTCTTCTTTAATCTAAAATTGAAAGTGCCACGTGTTCTTCCTGTCTAACATCTACACAGAAGTTCAGGACATGATCTGTAGATTTGTGTGATGTTTTTTCCTTGGTGTTAGTTGGAGCGATGGGATTAAAATTTTATCTGATCTTGACGAATTGGAGAAACAGTCTGGAAAAATAGGTAGAATTGAATATATACAAGAGCAGAGTTCCAGCATTAGCAGTAGACAAATTTAATAAATACTTCCTTTACTTGTCTTTAGGTCTTTGATGTATGTGACTTAATTTGGCAGTTTTCTTCTGTTTTACATAAGGTTAAGTATAACTGGAAAAGGGACATATATTTTAACAAAAATATGATTAGAGAGCGTTTGGGACTACTTTATTTTTTTTCCTCCATCCATTGTCACATGTTTACATGAGCTACACAGGGAATCCCTAAATATTGATTAACATATATTTTTAAATTTATTTTATATATGTGTAGTCATTATATTTTACCTTAAATGCTTCAGAATCTTATAAGAAGTTGTCATCTGATCAGAACAAAGACCTGTAACATTTTTCACTTAAATCTCAAGTATGTTTGAGGAACGGTGATATGAAGGACCTACTATTTTTTTCTTTGCTTATCTCTTTGACGACTCATTTCTGCTGCTTTTTCTCAGTTCTTCAGTGTTGTACAGCTCATTCACTAAAGATCTGCATTTCTTCCTGTCTTATCATGCATGAATTCACATATTAACATCTGGCAAATTCTGCCAGATGTCACTGAAATTGTTTCTTAGCTTCAGTGCTGGAGTTATTATCTCAGCTTCAGATACGCATGAGGTTTGTGATTGCTGTGCCACTCTGTCCTGCTGCTTCTATATTCTCCAAACACAGGGCGTTCTGTGGGGGAGCTGCCAAAGGAAGGGAAGTGCCAGGGGTATAAATGTACTTGCTGCATTATACAGAACAAACAGCCCCATGTTCCCTCTCCTTTTTCCTTGTGAAACATCTGGGAAGAAGATTAAAACTATTGTACAGACCTTTCAGTCTGTGGAACATAAAGTATTGATTTTTTAGTGTGCCAGGAGTAGTAAAACATGGAACCCTCCTGGATTGGTTAATTTCTAGATCATTCAAAAAGAATCCACGCTAGGGGGCTACACTCTTACCTCTTCAGAGGGCAATTATCTTTTCTGTGCCTCCTGTTCCTTTCGCTTCAGACAGCAATCCCCTTCATCCTCACCCTGATCATGATTTGACATCCTTACTTTTCACTGTACCTCCTTAATTGTTCTGCCAACTAGTTCTCGCTTTCCTTTGCTACACCTTTTCTTTCATGCACACTGCTGTTGCACCTTGCCCTTGTAATTAGCCAAATAATTATCTGTAATGTTTAATATTCTGTGCATAAAAATAATGTCAGAAAATTAGCTTGCTGCTTAAACATCCCCAGTGCACTGCAACAGCCCGCAGAATCAGTCACTCAAAATATTACTGGAAACATTGATTGCTGCATTATTCCTAAATGAAATACAAATTTACGTGCTTTATCTTCTCTTGACAATGGTAGTCTTAAATTGTACTTTTGAGCATACTTAATTTTACTGTAGTTTATTTTGGGCATGTGGCTTTCACTTGCACATAAATCACATCATTGTTCCTCCAGCCAGCCTCACTGGGAGACATAAACTGGATATCATAAGGTAGAGCTGTAAATATTAGAAGATACTGAAATCAGTAGTGGAAGAAAACTTTTGCCGCTGTAGCAATCAGGTAGTAATCTCCTAGTTGAGAATATTCTGACAATACATTTTCACGCTTAGCACTCAGAAATATAGTTATTCAGATCCTTCCAGTTAATCACTTGATAGAAGTTACATTGATAGTTAACCTATTACTTGTGTAACAAACTTCAAAATGTTACCTTTTTGCTGCTGCCCAGGATCCAGAGTTAAAATTTGGTATAAAAATACCACAGGAAGTGGCTGATCTTTCAGTCAAAGGACAAGACAGTTTTTGGCAGCAGAAGGCTGATTCTGGATGATCATGTGTTATACGAGGGACTTAAAATTTGCCAGTCAGCCAAATAAGCAAATAAATAAATAAAAAATGTCATCATTAAATCATCTTCAGGCGCTTGACTTGGGGTTTATAAAATATGAGGAGGAGAATAAAAAGCATAGTCATTGTGAAAGGCTTATATGTGCCTTGGTGAGGAGAGGAAAATTAAGAAGAGCATTTGTGTGTAATACCAACAGAAAGTAGAGTTAACAAACGTTATTAATTCCAAGAGCTACTACACATTTTATGCAGCAGCAGTTCTGCAGGAATCAGGCAAAAAAAGTGGCATAACTGCTTTGGTGGTAAGTTTTAATGTCCCACAGATTTTTCTCAAGAAATGGAAGTAGCATCATTGTCATTTTGAAAGCTCTGTGATCTTTGACTGCTATAGTAATAAAACATGTAGTTTAGTGCCTCTGCAGATCTGATAAGGAGTAAAAAAAAAAGGAATGGATACTTTGATGCATGCAGTGTGGTGTCAGAAAAGACATAAAATATATATACAACCTTAGAGTTTGCAACCTCCGTTTCTGTCTTTTTGGCAGATTTAGAAGGTAGACAGTACACTCCCTGATTATATTTTTTCAAGCTCCCTGATTTGTGTATATTTAATAGCGCACTAGTATCAGAAGGTTATCAAACCTAATGTTGTACTTATTTTTCTCTTGCCCTTGGAGTCATAAATTGGGGATGCAAGATGGGGAGAACAAATGAATCAGGCTTTCTGCAATCTGAAAGAATGTTGCCTAGTGTCCATTTTTACCCAGAGGCGAAAACGTTCCCCCACCAGACAGCGTTTAATCTCCATGGTCTATTGAGCAGATAGATCCATCAAACAGTTTTTCTTTATTTATTGGGAAAGATGCTGAACATTTCTGATTTAAATCTGTACTCTAAATCTGTATGCCGATTCTGATATGCCTAGAATAGGTGTTATCCATGGAATACATTAGCACAAAGCAGACAACATAGCTTGTCAATCACACTGATATGCATGTTAATCACTGCTTTCCTAGATTCCTTGTCATCCACAAGAAATGCCTTGATGGCATTGGGACCAGCGGCATCAACACCAGTACAACATGCAACTCAACATGCTGTCAAAAACCCTTCTCATCTTCCTGCAGCTCTTGCTCCAAACACTCCTTCCCCTTCCCCCCACACAACAAGATCCTGATGTGAGATCACAGGACAAGACCAGGCATCCGCGCATCAGGTCAAGAGGAGATGTAGGAGAGGCATCAGGTATGAACATCCCTCCTGCAATAAATGCCCCTTTCTATAACTGACATTTTTATGTGCCACGTTCATCATAGACAGATTATCTGCTGTGACTGAACAGAGTCAAGGAATACCTGAATTGTATCTGAGAGCTGGCTGGCTCCACCAGAAAAGCAACTCCAGGGTACAGACCTTGCACTTCTTTACTTTGAGTGAAGGCTGAATGCAGCACTTAATGTGATGGTATGAAGCGGGTGTTCCTGTCCCACTGGCACGGAGATGAACGGGGACCAGAGACTGATGTGTCACAGTGGGGCACAAGGTGCAGTTGCCTTCTGCTCTGCTTCGCAATTGCTTTAAATGCCCTTGTAATCATCCACTCCACAGGACTCTTTCACTTCTGTTGACTACTACATTTCCCTTCTTTCTTTCTTTCTTTCTCCAAAATAAACCTTCAAATCCATCTGTAGGCTAGTGAAAGAACATCAGCTTCATCCTTTGGAAAAAAAAATGCAGGAGGTGTCACTTGAATATCTTTCCTTATTTAATCAGATACAGTAGTGCAACAGCATTAACTCAGTGAAGCATAATTTAACAATAACTTACAATCTGCAATGATTTTGATCCAGCTGTCTGAAAATACTTTAAAACATTAATACATTAAATTTAACACTGTCTCGCTTTAGAAGTAGGTAGGCATTATAGCCTTAATTTTACAGATGAGAAAACACAGGCGCAGAGAATTTATATGCCTTGCCCAAGGTCAAATGAGAGATTCCTGTTAGCATTTAAGAAACTGGGAAGAGGAAGGAACAGTGTGTTTCCATTAGCACCACAGCAGCTCATCCAGCTGCTACTTTTTATGGAGCCAAACCTGTGCATCAGTGAAATCTACATATGTTACCAAATATATTTCTTTATCTTCATAGATGTAACAAGACAGTAGTATAAATGACTTCATAATGAACAACACACTTTTAGGTTGAGGGAGTGCATCAGAGTGAGTAGACCAAAGATGACATTATGACAAGCAACTTTCTTCTTTTTTTTTTTTTGGTTTCATACCGTAATCATCTATGCATTGTTATTTTTTTGTTGATTTCATAATTGTTGTTTTAGAGAAAAAATACACTAAACAAATAAGTGTGTAACCCTTGCAGTGGCTGACACAAGTTAGTACCAGTCTGGACTGCTGCCTCTGGAGATGTATTAAAAAAACATGTTCTGGGTGTTCCTGCCATGGTGTTAAAGGAAAAGCAAACTATAGGGAGGTACAAAGTTGAGACAAAAGCTCAGTTACAGAAGGTTGTCTGGGAGTTTGTCCTAAGAAAGAAGACCTGGAGCGCTGTTAGGAGCTGCTTTGCAAGAACAGGAGCCTCTGAGATGTACCTGGGTGGGTCTGGAAATATTAGCCAGAATAGAGAACGTGTAAATTGATGTTTTCTTCAGAGCTTTCCATAGTAGGTTTGATTAAGCACAACAGTCATGGAACAGCCATGTCATGTGTCTTATGATTTAAAAGAGCCCAAAGAAGAGTTTCACTATGGTATTTAGAGGTAATGTTGTTGGGTCTGTGCATTGATGTAATTCCTAGTTTTCTGAAGAAGGCCGATAACAACATCAGAGGGTGTGAGCAGACAAGTGACCTGCCCAAGTAGCTAAATCACAGCAGAGGCAGATTGTCACACAGCCAAGAAGGCAGAACATGGACCAAAAATTTATGGCAGTCTCAGGATAACAGGTAATAAGTGATCCTTGTCTCTATCTTGCCTATTTCTCTTCTTACAGTATCTCTTAGCTCTGCATCTTGCAGCTTGTTGGGACGATTCTGACTATGGCCACCATGGCAGATACCAGAGTGGGGTTTGGGCCACTTTACTCTGTAGGCCTAAGTGCTTTTCTTCAGAAGAGGAAGACAGTTTTCATTCAAAACCAGTCTTAAATAAAGTTTATTTTACAGCAGTGAGGACTGAAAACAAAGATTTTGATTTTAGTGTGTTTTAGGGTGATGTATAAAAAAAGGCTTATATGATCCTCAAATCTGAAGTCAGTTTTCCATTTCATTCATGCTAGATTCTCCCCATTGTATAGGACAGAGCACGTATGTGTAATCTAACTTCTGTTCTCCCTGGGGCCAAACAAATGATGTTCTCCTAAGGAGATTTTCTTTATGGTACTGGAAAATCACTTTCTTCTTTTCAGCTGTTCCATCTTGTTACATGGATGCATATATCCTAGAAGCACTTGAAAATTTCTGATTTTCCTCCCCTCCTTTTCCTGTAATCAGTTACTGCCAGCCACTTCAATAAGTGTATATTGGCTTGTTGTCAATTTGCCCAGCTTAATCTATGTAAATACATATAAATGCTTTTATCTCTACTTGCTTTCCCTTCCCACTTAATTTCTTCTGAGATTCTCTGCATCTACTCTGCATCTCTGTTCCCCAGTTTTGAATAGATACATGCACTCATCCTGTAAATCTTTGCTGCTACCTGAGAAATGCAAATTCATATAACTTTCAAGCAGTGCCTGTCCCATTCATTTGCCCTAGTAGAGAGGTTTTAGATCTTTTTAGGAATCATGAGCAAACCCCTTTGTAAAGCGGAAAAAATCCTGCTGGACTTATTTTTCCCTTCTTTGTGGAGGTGAGGACCACAATGACATCATACTCAAATAGAAAATATGGTCTGACTGCGTATGTGGCACAGGTGTTGCTTCCTAGCTGTGAGTAAGAAACTCCCTGCTCCTCAAACCAAAATGCAAAGGTTCTGTTTCTGTCCAGAAAAGTCCAGGCTGTGGGCTAGCAGAGGTGGGGGAGCTGGAGGGGAGTGATGATCCCAAGCTAGGACCTAGGGTAAGTTTCTAGTTACTATTTGCTCCTCTTTTGCTTAGTCTCCCATTTGTTGGTCTATTATATGATGCTCCACAAATGTAATTTTTTTCACAGTCCTTCCCACTGTTCTTAGTTGTGAACAAATACCTGAAGCCAGGGCCTCCTTCCCTGAGCTATTATTCCTTCTCAGCCCTAAATCTCTGGCAGAACAGGAGAAATGGGAGATCATCTTCTTTGTCCATGTAACTAATGAATACTCTGTCCCAAACAAAACTCATTCAAGGGGCTGTTTTATGTTGTTGCTTCTAACAAGTTCATAGTAACTTGGACTTAAGAGTGGAATGTGTCCTTGTGGTGTCACTGGGGAATGTGCAGTGAAAAACGCTGGTTAAAACAAAGCAAAATGAAAACCTGCTGTAGCCAGCAAGAAAAAAAAAAAGAATTCACCTATGCCTTGCCTCTTGCCTCATTGAAAGAGGCAACCGTGTGCTTCCTACTCAAGGTTTATGTTTTATGTAGACCAATGCATGACGTGAGTGTGATTCATATGCTGTGCTAGTTGATGATGGAGGAACTGAAACCCCAGGCTCACAGTGGGGGCTTTGGGGGTGAAACTGCAAATGATTTTTAATAATCTGATCTGCATAGATTGTCTTAATCTCTTGATTAAGACACTTTTTCTTAGGGACTAACTTTACATCACGTTTTGGAGTTGTACATCTCAATAGAAATGGCTTTTATCAGGGAAAGTGTTATGCCAATGAAAAATAGAGGTTGCTGGATAGCTGCTTAGAAGATCTGAGTGTGACTTTACTTATAACACTAAATAATGGGCAGAAATTAGGTATGGCAGCCGGAGGTTTATGCAGAGGCATTTGCTGTATTACTCTCATGAACATTTTTGTCATGTATAATGCACTTATTGGTATGTTGTCTTCTCACTAATATATTTATGTCAGAATATATAATAATAATATGGCATTTACCACATATATGCTACATTGTACCATTCATTATAAAAGAAAAGAATATTTATATAAAATAATAGTGTCAGAGATGGCTTCAGACCTTAAAACATATTTAAGGTACCAGTCCAGAGTATTTTTTCTTTCTGGATGTGTATGTGTATTAACAGAAAGATGGCTCAAAGGTGGCAATGATTCTATTTTTAACCAGAACTAGGTTTCCTTTTGTATTTCGTTGTAAGGCTGTAGTTTGAAGCAGGTATCAAAAATGTTGTAATTTTAAAGGCAAATTTTAGAGGACCAAAATTGGAATTTATTTTCCACTAAGGGGAAACTCCTGTGATTTCTTGGTAATTCAGAGAGGAACTGAGGATGGAAGGAGAACAGGAAGGACATGGATAATCACTTGGTTATCAGAAAAGAACTATTGTCCAGAACAAAAACTCCGGAAAATAAGAAGACAAGTCTGACCATATCAGTAGTGTCAAAAAGTGTCTGCTTCATTATGCCCTCTTAAAATTAAAATCTTTCCAGGAATACTTAATGCCAACTTCTGCCTTTGGGGGCAGTAGGCTCCTCCTTTGGAGTTTTCTTGTTCAGCTTCCTTCAGGTCTTTTTTGGAGACTAAACCTGGATGTTTCAGCACTAGAAGTATAAACTCACTGAGTTTCTGTAGGAACAACTACATCAGTAGGTTGCAGTGCTAAGCTCTTGCACCAATTCATCTGCCAACAACAAAAAACTTGTCCATTATCTTTCTATTTTAGGAATGTCCAGGATGTCCTTTTTTGAGAGCGTAGTTTTTGATTTTGATCTGGGAATATTCTCTGAGCAGTTCAGTGTGGTTTTAAAATGGAAGTGTTTTCAGTCAAGCCCTTTGCCAAAGGGCAACATTTTCCCTTTGTTTTTTGCTGTTTTGGGAGCAATTTCAGTGCAAGCAAAGTGTACCATGGGCAGAAGTTGTCCTTTCCACACTAGTTGCTTGCTGGCTGTTGGCTGGACTGCACAGACCTAAGTCTGAACACACGGATGATATGGAATTAAAGCTGGTTTTCAATGTTTTTCTAATCCTGCTCTTTTGGTTTAATGCAAACTTAGTTTTAATGAATATTTAAGAAAGGCAAATTCTTCTACATGTGGAAATTATAATAAAACTTAGAACAGAGGTTTTGGAGGAATATGGAAGAGTGTTTTGGCAGATATTGTAGCATAATGAGACTCCACAGTCCTATGCTCTCCTCTCAAGGCACAAGTTATTTAACAACAACAACAATCCTTGTACAGATTTTTTTTTTAAAATTGATCTGTTAATAACAATTTCATTAAATGTTACCAGATTCGGGCGTAATTTTGTATTTGCAGAGGCTGTGGAAATCATTGTAACCTTTTTGTTTCAAGATGGATGATTTAAAATAGATAGTCAGCATGTTTGCTCCGGCAGTATGAAATACAAAATTACACGTAATGTTTAACAATTAAGAGAGTACTGTCACAAAAGTAAACAATAATAATTTCAAATGCAGTAGGAAATGTGGCATCCAAAGCATTCCCCTCTGCTTGCAGAAAGACCGATGACCCTGAATAGGAAAACAAATAAAAAGAATCTTCATATGAAGGAATTTGTTCCACATCACCATATCTTACTTTTCCCCTGACAAGTTCTTTGAAGATGCCTATTTTAGTGGCTGTTGAAAATCTGTTGAAGATCTGGAAGATAATCAGCATTAACAAACTTGCCTCCTCTATATTTTTTGTAGGATTGTCAAATAAAATCTTAATTTACCACAGGCACTGTATGTTTATTAAAAGTGACATTTCCCCATTTTCCTCCAAGCAGATGGCTCACGTGCAAAGAAAACTAAGTTAGAGAACAAAGACTTTATGCAATGTCATAATGCTCCTCAGTTGCAATATTCCTGAATTTTCTCAAAGTGAAGACCTGAAACAGATTCTTCCAATTGCTACAGATGTGGCATAAGATTTTAATGAAACCATGTACAACATGAGCTCTCTGCATAGTTCTTGGATAACTAGATTTCAGATCAAGCATTTCACTTGTGTGTGTATGTGTAGTTATATACATAAACATACATACACATACTTACAAACTTCTCACGTGCTTCACACCCTCAAAAGCCACATTTGCTAACTGTAGAATGGGTTAAGTTTATGTTATAGCCTATTTCTGTCTTTTATTATTAAGTCCAGATGTAATGTATATTAAGCTTGATAATTTTATCCTGGACATTTTGCTTTACAAATTTAATTTAATACAGATAGGCTTTTTTTGAGCTACACTACATTAAGTCTTATGCAGGCACAAGAGGAATTAGTGAGATTAGAGTCTGCGAGCACTCTGCGGGGGATTCAAAATACAGCAATAATTTGGGTCACAATTCTTTATAAAGTCAATAGTGGTAAGAATTTTTAGCATAAATTTAAGCTGATGCATCATTCCAGCAAGCAAAACTTTTTGGACTTCTGACCCAGCAAGTGTCACTGGCTGGTCATAAATGTTTGGTTAACATCTGCTTTGGGAAAATCCATTCATCTGTCTGGGAAGAGTTTGCCAGGAGTGCATATAGCCAGATTAGCCTCTTACATGGATGGCTAAGTGTAAACAAGGGACTTAATGCTAGCCTGTAGGTCATGCATCAGAGCTGAGAGCTTCAAATATAAGACCTTAATTTCTTTACCTTTTTCGTAATCATGTCACATACACTCAGGGGCATATGTATGAGGAATATTGGGAGCATTGATAATCAGTTTTTTCTTTGGATATATTTAAGTGAATAATTGATCAGAAAGTTTAATTTCTTGGTAAAACCATGAGTAGTGCATTACCTCTTTGCAGAATCAAGCGCCTGCTCTTTTGGTTTTCATACATTCATTTGAAATGGTTTATTTGCTTCAAAAGGATTAATCTTAATAGCTTTAAAAGCGAAAGCCTAAAACTAGCAGGAATTGTTGGCTTAGAACCTACAACAGGGAATTAGTGGCTTCCCACTCACTGCTAATGAGTGGATTTTTTTAAGCTCTGTTTATTTATGAGCACTGTTGAATACAAATTCTTTTTAAACAAGTTATTTTAGGGGACCTACTCTGCTTGACTTTTAAAAATATTCAACAACTCTATTAACAAAATGCTGTTTACCCATGTGTCAGCGTAACTTCGCGTCACATTAAAAAATAAAATGCATCATATTTAACGAAGAAAATATCTAGGTTATTAGTAACTATAGACTTCTGAAAAGTTACCTCCAAAAATGAATCTTTCCATAGCACCAGGTATTTTTTGGGCAACTTAAGATACAAAGACATACTATCATGTACTGTCATTCTGTATTCTATATGCTACATAAAAATTCCAGGAAATTCTGATTTAAGATGGTCAGTAGAGTGATTTGCTATTATTGAAGACCACATGCCTTATGGATATTAGGATGGAAAAAAAGATTCAGTTACTTGGGAAAGCATAAGTGTTCCTGTGTAGAAGCTTCGCCTAATTCACCAGTGTTATTCCTTTTTCATACTGGCAAAAACAAAAGAACTTTGAAAAGAGTAAAATTAGTGTAACAGTGGAGTGAATCAGATCCTGTGTTTTAATGTATGAAGACAGAAGCAAGTAAGTAAGTAACATTTTTGATTCTTGGCTTTTGGGAATTGACCAGTAACACTTCTACTGTAAGGTTTCCTTCCAGATTTCCTATTTTGAATCCACAACGTGTGTGACAAAACTATTTAGCCAAGCTTAAGAGAATTTCTTTGTTCTTTCTCAAGCAACGGTTTTGTTTTAAAATTTCATTTTTCATGACTGTTCTGAAATTAATTTTATTTTTCTTGTGACGTTTGCATTGTTTCAGCTTCATGCTTTTTCCCCTCTTCGTGTTTTTCTGCTTTTTTTTTTTTTTTGATGATGATGATGTTCCTTTCTACCATTTTCATTCTGGTTCTGTAGTACTGGTGTGATACACAGCATGCTCTGATGAGCGTTTCTGGGTAGCTCTGGTCAACGTGGACACTCCAGGCTATCACAGGAGTCAGAGCAGCCGTGTGAGTTACAACTGGACTCGGTGAAGCTGAGCCCTAAGCAATCAGCTGTTTTGCTTGCCCCTTCTATTGACACGCTTTGGTGGTGGGTTGGAATTCTTAAATAAGGGCTTGCTCTCTACATCTTCTTTCTTTCCATACCTAACAATCCTGAATAACAAATTACTTTTCACTGGGAAGCAGAACTGCAGAGCTCTGGCCATCTGCTTCTTAGCAGGGGAGTGATCCTGGTGCTGGAACAATATACCAGAAAGGTCATCTCGTTTTAGGTGCTCAAATTACTCCATTGACAAGTAGACCTATAATTATATTCTTCTGCCATAACAAATTAAAACTCAGTTACAGTGGGTAATGATTTGCTCCATTATCTATAAGATTAGGTTACTGCATTCTCATTCTGTGCTAGAATTGCCCATCAGATTAACTTGGGGAAAAAAACTTACACAAAATACAGCATTAAGTGGATTTTACTCCAGCTCCTGCAAAATCCAGACAAATATCGCATTTATGAAGTGAGGTGTACAATAGAAAAGGATGCCTGTTGGTATTTTTGCAAAAAATATCTATACATATGCACAAAGAGAAGAGCTGATTGCTGTTCAGCAGTAGCAAAGGTCTGTTTTTAGAAAATGAGGCTCCAGTTCATTACAGAAGATGTAAAGAATATTCATATACATAAAAGATATTAATTGTGTATTTTATATTTACAGGCTGCCCAGGGAGGGGGTTGAGTCACCTTCCCTGGAGGTGTTTAAGGCACAGGTGGACTAGGCACTGAGGGACATGGTTTAGTGTTTGATAGGAATGGTTGGACTCAATGATCCGATGGGTCTCTTCCAACCTGGTGATTCTATGATTCTATGATTCCACGATAAACACTTTTTTTAAAACTTTGGTTGCTGCATGGTTCCAGAAAGTATTGAAAGGTGTTACTGCCTGACAAGGGAGACGATGCCAAGTTTATCACTGAAATAACTTAGGTTAAAATTACAGTGTTTGAAAAATATATAAAAATCTATGGAAAAGGAGCCACTTACACATAACATACATTGGTGTGGGTATCTGCAAATTTAGCACTTGAGTTTTTTCCTTGTTTGTCCCTTGGCCATTTCTATCTGAACTGCTTGTGCATCATACTCCATCATTATGTTTGGCAGCTTCAGTGCAACAGTTTTAGAACTTCCTGTGATTTCAGCAGTGAAGCACAGCAAGCACTTTATTGGCAAAATTAAAAAAAAAAGCCAAACAACTTGAATTGAGGTGTTTTCTGCATCCATGGTGATGATGCTTAGTAAGGCAGGAAACCCCCATTACACTGTCATTATGGACAGCTTGCAAGAGCTTACCAGGTTCTGAGTTATATACAGGATCTGTTTCCTCTCCTCGTACCACTTTTCACCCAGTTTTCTGGACAAACCTGTGCTTCTCCTAGAACAGTCAGTACCCTCAGGATTTCTTTTTTGAATCTTAAATGCTGTGGTGCTGGAAAGAGAAAAAAAAAAGCACAGAAGGTATAAGGCAATGTCCATCAGGTTTCCTTCAGATCCCTTGAAATGGTGACCTTGCTGAGTCTCTCAAGATGAGCAGATTCTTTCTGTGTGCCCCTTCAAAAGAATATTTCCATGTGTACTATCAATACTGCTTTAGACTTATTATGACATGAAAACCCTTGAATACCCTCGACCCTCAAGTCATTCATAGAGAGGCCAAGAAATCCAGAAAAGGAGCAGGAAGTTCAGGGGAAGATGATGGATACTAACCAGAGAGGGTTCTTAAATATACATTCTTCAACCCTTAGTGCTGGTGGCATGAAGGTTTTTGTCATGTACTTAAGTTGTGTACTTTGTTTCAGGGGGTAACACATGGGTAATATATAGGAAAATGATGAACCTTTCCCCTGCTTCTCCAGGAACAGTGCACATGCTTCTCTTTTTTTTTTTCCTAGCTTTTTCTATCAATAGCAAATGTATACTGTTTGTATTTATGCTAGCAGGTTGTTTTGTTGCTTTTTAAAAAATCTGAATAGCAGATAGAAGGCAAAACCATGATGTGACTGGAATGAAGTATCACTTATTTCCCCCTTCCCCTCCCCTCTCTTTAAAAAGAATGAAAATGAAAGCAGCCCAGGGTAGAAAACACAAATGAGAACTGGCTTTAAGTATATGAGTAGACCTGCTTATGTAAATCTCTGTATCAATCTTCATAGAATGTACTACCATTGAAAGCTATAAATATATTTTAATTCTTTCTGAATGAGGATCGTATGAGTAGGTGTATAACTCCATTTTCAGTTCAGAACAATTTTATTCCACTATAATTTCAAACAGAGTTATTAAAGTTAAATTCCAGGTCAGGTTGGATGGGGCTGTCGGCAACCTGACCTAGTTGAAGATGTCCCTGCTCATTGCAGGGGGGCTGGACTGGATGACCCTTAAAGTTCCCTTCCAGCCCACACTATTCTTTGATTCTGTGATAGTGCTCGCATTTCAAAGTACATCTTAGGGTTGGTGAAAGGTAAGGTGCATTTATATTTTAAATGTAACTACCAGGCAAACTCTGTAGCACTTTTTGTGGATTTAAATATTATTCTCTCAGGTCCCTTCTTTCCTTGTGGATTAAATGCAAGTTTCAAATAAAAACTGAACTGACTACAGTGAAACAGTTAAGCTGTAGAGAAAATAGAGCAGAAATATGTTAGGAGACACATCTTAATGTATTCGTAGTATATGTAGATATTCGCAAATAGGTATTTTTAGTCTGCTTTACTGTTAGGTAGGAGTCTGTCTTAAATTTTGATGGTATGACCTTGGACTAGTTATGTGCAGATAGTCATGAGAATCACAGACATGTTGGTTAGAAGACGCCTCTGGAGGTCATTCAGTCTAACTTCCTGCTCCAAGTAGCTTTTTGCACACATTACTGGAGGTGACCCATGGCTCAATTAGCCAAACCTCAAAAGCCTCCATCCAGCACAGAGACTCCACAGCCTCACCAAGCCACCTGCCCTGGTGTTGCTTTGGTGAGAAATGTTCTTGAAATGTGAATCTCTCAGGCTGCAGTTTGTACCTATTGCCTGCTGTTATATTATCTGCCAGGACTGCTGTCTGTATAGCTCTTTCTTAAATGCTGCGATGTTGCCACTCAGCCTCCTGTCCTGCAAACTAAACAAACTTAGCTCCCTCAACCTCTCCATGCTGAGCTGTGTACTCTAGGCTGCTGATCATCCTGGTAAATGGACTTTTGCTGGAGGCCCAAAGCTAGACGGAGTATTCCAGGTACAGTGTCAAGTAGAAGAGAATAATGTTTTCCCTCTTATAGTCTAATTACATTTAATTACATTACAAGGTAATTGCATCGTGTCATAGTGTTTGAGAAATGTTTGAGATATGTGCTGGTTTTTTTAAAATACTGCTCTTCTTAGAAGCTCCACAAAAAATGTGATACAATTTCCAGAAGTCTTGCCAGCAGAAACAGTGCTATGTTGATCTGATAAATCAGTCTTATTTATTGTACGTGTAAAAGTACATGGTTGGACTCGATGATCCGATGGGTCCCTTCCAACCTGGTTGTTCTGTGATTCTGTAAAAAATGTCTTTAAGATGCAAGACCTATTTACCTCAGACTAAAGCTTAAGTTCACACTTGATTAAGCTGCAGAAGAAAGACAACATGGAAGGTGATTGTGGGCTAGTTTCATTTTGAGTTTCTAGACATGGACTCAGAAGATAAATATCAGGAATATACACATCTCTTGCCTTGCTTTTTGCAGGCAGGACAGCACAGGGGAGATGTGTGATATCTGTGTGTGTCCACAATGCCTCCTGCCTCTTCCAAATGAAATGTTGCTAGTCTCCACAAAGATTTTGAAGATCATGTATGGGATTTGTTTCACTGCTACTTTTGAATTCCATTTTTAGTTGTCTAAACAAATAATAATATTGTTGAAAAAATATATGATGAGATGATTAGTTACTCAAGAACCTTTCTTAATTCTGTGCAGTACACATAACTTTAATGGATATTAGTACTGTAGATTGATCTGCAATAGTAGATACATCCTATCACAAACTCCTTTAAGTCATGTGCAAGCTTCTATGTGTAAGTTGTATTTGAAGATTTCTTCTATAACTTCTTCTAACCTCTTGTCTTTCTTTGTTGTACTATGTCCAGTTTGACATTTACAACAACTCTCATTTTAATAAAAAAGTGGAAGCGTGTTTCCTGTTTTGCTGGCTTTTTCTTTCAATTCAACTTTAAAGGGTATTGGTTTCCTCTAGAAATGTATTCGTTGTGAGCAACCAGATCAGAATTGATCTTTAAATGAAATACAAATTGGCATAAAGAGTCAACGTCAAATATGTTTGTAATTACAAAACATTTTAGGACTCAGTGACCCAAACACTTGAAGTTCTTTATGTTTTGATGACAAGCAGGACTCCGAAAAGAATATTTTTTTTATGGTCCAACTTTGGTAAAAAGAAGATGTTCCAACCCCAGAAGTCTTGTTCTCTTGGTACAAAATGTGTGATAACTGTTGCAGAGAGCCAATGTGTGAGAAAATCAAAAGCAATTATTGTGGGGATAGCAGGTTGACATGTGTGTAAGGGTATATGTCCTCTTGGGAGAGATTTAAAGGAAGTATTTGAATGAGTGTGGTTTTGTGTATAGACCTTTTTCTAGAACTTAATATGTGAAGGATTTTTTGTATGGATGATGACAAAGGGGCATAAAAAGCTGTGTTTGTTGACAGAGAGGAGGTAATACTTGTTTAACTGTATATGGATTTATTTGGGGAGGTATAAACTGTAATGGCACTAAAAGAGGGGAGGAGGAAACTCCGTGCTTTATATAGTGAATAAGATAACATGAGTAGCAGTCAGAACAGGAGTTGGTCAAGATGATAAAAAATAACTAAACAGAAACAGTTTTGATGAGTGGAGGGTGGAAGGAGAAATTTTACTTCACACTTCCACCCCTCTCTGGTTTCAGATCAAGAAGTAAAAATTTCATCTTTTTACAGTAAAAAATCTTCTCTCCTATGCACATTATTTTCTGGAAGAAGAAAAGGGATTTTTTTGCATTACTGAAATCTGATTTATCAGACTGTGTGACAGAACACTCTAGTCAATCTTATCCTACAAAATTCAGTGTGACATAAAACTTACACATGGAAAGAAGTAACTTAATAGCCAGGCCGAATTAAGAGATGGTTTAAGAAGACAACTGAGTTTAGAGTCAGTAGAAGAGAGCCTTCTCAGAAAACTGAGTAGAACAAGCTGTAGGATAATGAAAGACTAGAAAGATGAGTAATTAAGAGTGCGAGAAGGGAAGAGGAAGGTATAAGTAGGATAGAATTTCTGGATCAGGTGAATGAGGTGGAGCAGTTGATGAATCAAAACAGCTCTGTTTCACTGACAGACTTAAAAGGTAGGAGGCAAGAAGGGGACAAAATAAAACCTGACAGGACATGACTGATGGCATATTTCATTTAGAGTGCGGAAGAGGTGTTGTTGGGTTTTCTTAATTGTTAATATCCTTCTTTTAATTGGAAGAACTTGTTTGAGTATGACCTCAGTGAGGATGGGAAGCTGCTCACGGTGGGGAGGTCAAACAGAGGTCTAACCTGAGGGAGGGTGGCAGCAAGGAGCCTTTGGAGCAGCGTGAACATCAAGGAGGTTGTGGGGAGCAGAGTCCAGAGCACCAGTGGCAGAAATGACAAAAAAAATTCCTAGTGACACAGCAGGCTAGGCACAGTTTGCTGCTACTCAGAAAGTTACTGAGTTGGCCAAGAACTGGGTTGTGAAGCAAGAATCTGACTACATTTGCTGTTGTGAGACCAATAAAAGAGAAGCAGACTCAGAAGTTGCCTCTCTTAACTATCTTGATGATTTTCAGTGGCTGAAGGCATCTGGTTCAGGCTATTCTTTCTTTCCAGAATGTAACTATGATCAATATATTGTATTAACAATTCCAGCGATAGTTATGAAAACAAAATCATTTGAATATGTAGTCAGAAAATTGTGTCCATCATCTCTTTCTCTGACATATGCAATAATTCATGTTTTTAATGGTTGATCATAGATTCTGCCTGGGATGTCGCAGTCCCTGTAGCTTTCAGGCTAATCTTCCCCTTTCCCTGCTCCAACACACAGACAATGCAGCCCACTTAGATAAACTTAAATACACCAGCAAAATAATTAATACAGAACAAAATACCTTCAAATTCAAAATACCAATGCTTACAATGCAATAACAACTACTGTTATTTAAAATATTTTCTTTGTGGTGTTTTTTTTTTTTTAATATTGCTTTCGCAATTTATTCCTTGAAATCTCCATTCGACAAAAAGCCTTCTATTTTATGATTGACTGTTTTTGGTGGCCACTAAAAGTGACAATTCCTAGCGCTAGCTGCTGGTGAAAACAAGAGACTGAAAAGAGAATGACTGGAAGCAGTCTACAGATTATATTTTCCAGATAAGAATTTTTTGGATGACACTAAGTCTTCACAGAAAGCCTGAGATGGGAAGTTCTTTTGAAATAATGGTCACAGTACTGTATTCATAGTTGTTTTTGAGATAAGGCACAATACCAGAGCACAAGAGGGCTGAGGGGGAAATGCATCCCAGGCCATGTCCCAGTATAAAATCACACAGGTTAGGTGATGATAGATGTATCTTAGAAAATCTTTCACTGCTCTTTCAGTGTTTCTTCATAGAAAAGTATTTTCTTGTGCATATTCCATTACCCTAACTTTGTCCATCTAAAATTTTTCTGTTAATGTGATTGAAAGGGGAGGAGAGGGAAAATTATGCCTAAGAGGTTTTAATTGCAGTTAATAAGGTTTTACTGGTTCTTTGAACTCTTAGTCTATTTTCTCCTTCCAAATGTACCAAAGCCAATTGTTAGCTACATTTTTCTTGCTGAGTATTCTGGCTGCTGCCGAATAAACGTTATTGGCCTGAGAGAGTCTTTGGGCTGACCCAGTGGCTCAGTCCTTATCAAGCTGCTGGTGTGAAGGACAGGGGAACGTCATTTATCAGAGCAGATGTGGTTTGTGCATTTTTTGTGGTTGTTTTGCTTTGGTTTTTTTTTGTGTGTGTGTGTTGCTCTTCCCTCCTCCACCCCCTCCCCCCCATCAATGCAAGTGTTTATTTGTAAATATTTACCTTCTAGGAGAATGTGGTGTTTATCTTGTAGGATTGCAAACCAGTATTACACTGCGATGTTGTTTTCCTCCTCATCATTTTAGCATTTTTTAGAAAAGTACATGAATATACATATCATGCAAATTAGCGTTTAGAAATCAATAAATAGTATTTGAATTACTGCAGATGCAAATTTTGAGGTCAAGTTACAACCATTGTAAGCAGTTCTATAAACATCTTTCTTTACCTTAACAAAAATAACTAATTTCTGGAAGCAATGACTGTCATGCAAGCTACTCAGCTCTATTAGTTAATTCGGTTTTGCTATGTGATGCTATTTGCTGTATCCTATGTGGCAAATCTGTGCAAATGCAATAGGAAAACAATTTCCTTGTCGGTAACCTTATTGTTAAGAAGGCAAATCCTTGTGTACCATCTTTGTAACTCTGCTTGTACAGTGGCTGGATTAAACAGCAATTCCCTTACTAGCAGAAGCAAACATGAAGTGTGTGTAACATGGAAAATGAATTCAACTCACACAAGCTTCTTAGTCCTTGGAGTAGAGCTGTGAAACAAAGAAGACAAGTAACTGTACAAATAAAGATCTGGACATCCATTTCAGAATTAAGAAATTAAAATCTGTCAGAATGCAGGGAGGCAGATGAATGAGTGGTGGAATAGTCCTATATGAACACTAGAGGCATATCCAGGACTATGACTTTAATAATAGTGAATGTATGCTGTACATACAAAAATTTATGACCTCATGCTGTAATGTAGGTTGTCCTTTATAAAAAATCTGGATATATTAGGCAAAAACTTGAAAGTTCTTCACTTGAAAACATAATTTGGAGATCAACCCTGCAGAAATATTGCAGCGTTGTCTTTGAAAAGAAGAAATCAAACCAAATTGATAGCCTAGAGGAAGCGGAAGCTTTAAAATACAGTCTTCAGATAGAATCAGCAGTGTAATAACTTTTAGAAAAAAACACAAATAAGTTAATTTGGTTTTTGCTTCATGTTAAATTATTCCTAACTAAAAATTGTTAAAAAGCTAGCAGTTATACAGGCAAAGGGGTCAGCATTAGATGCTTCCATTTAGAATGCTTTAAAGTGTCAGTTTACAAAGAAAATGTGGTTTTTTTTGTTTTTTTACCTTCTGGATGCTTTTTGGCTGATAAACCAAAGTTTTAACATTTTGCGTTTTTTCCTAGTGCCATAGTGTTGCCAATGGCATTAGTTTAGTTGCATGAGGCCTCAGGGGGCTTAGAAACAAACACAGATGACACTGTAGCGTTTGGCTCAGGAAATTCTTGACTGTAACCTGATAGCATAATGAACAACAGAAGATGTCAAGTGTTATTACAATTAATGGGCCTCAGTTTTCTTGTCACAAACTTGAACGTATCGAATCCTTTTTGCAGCACAACTTCTACCATGACAAGGCAGAAAAATCTATCAGGACTGCCAAAAACCTGGGCTTTGGGTTTGTTTGTCTTTTTTTTTTTTTTTCCTCCAGATGGAGAGGGATAGGTAAGTGGGAGCACAGCAGAATAACAATGCCTGCAGAAAGAATTAGTAGACTAGAGAAAAACACCAGCAGAAGGCAAAGGCAGCCTTCCAATACAGCTCATGTCACACTGTATATGGACTATCTTGTTTATAGCAAAGGAAGGTCTGAAGCCAGCAGTGGCTGAAAATGTGATGGCAAGCATCAAGCCAGCGGGAACAAATCAAATATTACTGTGCAGAGATAGCCAGGTGTCTGACTCTTCCAATATTCTTTCTGACCAGGAATACAACTAGCATCTACAAAGATGTAAAACATGAAGGGCACAAGAAGATGCACAAGCAAAACTGGTTTCTAGCAACAAAGAACAAGTGACAAATTCATATGTACAGGTGACTGGTTCAGCAGCTACCCAGCAATATAGTTTGAGACAAGGTTACGAAGCTAAGACAATAAAAGCATTCCAGACAACCAAGAAACCCATTCCAGACAGCCAAGAGATATGCAACCTCAAAACTGTTAAAGTAACAAAATAAAATCCTGCAAAGTGCTGAATACAGAAAACTGTAAACTTTATTTATAAGTGAAAACAATTTATTGCATTCAAGTAAAAGCAATGTGAGAAATAATAAGGAAGTCGTTTATGAAAGCGATTAATGTAAAGGACAACAGCCCATTAGCATAAAATAATGCTTTGCTGTTCACTAGTCTGAATGTTTTATGCAACCATATTTGCAGAATTTTGTTATATCTAACTGAATAAAAGAGGAGTTAATAAAGAGATTGGAAATAGAAGTGGCAAAGATAATTCAAAGTCATGTAGTTTTATGTTTAAAATAGTTATTTAAACTGAAAATATTCCTCTGAAAATTTTATTTCCAGCCTGTTGCCAGAAGTAAGCCTAATTTTACAACTGTAGTTCCTTACAGTGTGTGGCCAGAGGCAATGGCCAGCACTTCATGACAGAGACGAGAGATTTATAACCAAGACCTACAGTGAGTAGCAGCAAGGTTACATATAAACGAAATGGAAGTCATATACCTCTACAAACATAATTGTGAAAGAATAAACGCTAAAGTGTTGCCCTTAGGGAGCAATTTGAATCATTCCTATGACCTGGCTATGAGGAGAGTTACTTACTAAAAGATGTGAGCCTTGGCAAAAGTGATGCAAGTGAAATAAAAATCAAAGCATGGAAGTATCTTGAAGGAAATCACAAAATGAAGAACATCCCTTGGAATAAAATCATGGGTGAATTGTAAAGTGGTCTAAAAACCTCTACAGACTTTACATCCAACTAATATATTTTTTTTCCCTCCTTGTACAGAGAGAACAGCACAGGAATTCCCCCAGCAAGCAGCTAACTAGAAACTCTTAGCTTGTCACTCTCTAGTAACTCTTAGCTTTGTTGTATCTTGAACACCAGCTTTTGTGGCTCTTGAATTCTTGAAGCTTACAACTTCCAGGTGGCCCAAGTGCAATTTTTGTGTTGAAACAAAGCAATGTACCTATAAGCTGGCACAGATCCTGCTAGGCTTGGTGGATCCTAGAGGCCAACAGGGCTATCCAAGCTCCTACCCCATAGCTCACCCTAGTTCAGACCACTACTACTTTACAGTGTCATGGGAAGTTGTTTCTAGGCAGGAAATAGGACTTGCTTTCAAGAGCCTGAATTAACTCTACAACCTGCTTCCTTGTTGGAAGGAAGGACAGGCTTCCTTCCAATAAGGATTGTTGAAGAAGGATGTTGAGGCTCTGGAGCAAGTCCAGAGAAGAGCGACGAGGCTGGTGAAGGGGCTGGAGAACAGAACCTATGAGGAGCGGCTGAGAGAGCTGGGGTTGTTTAGCCTGGAGAAGAGGAGGCTGAGAGGAGACCTCATTACTCTCTACAAGTACCTGAAAGGAGGTTGTAGAGAGGAGGGAGCTGGGCTCTTCTCCCAAGGGACAGGGGACAGGACGAGAGGGAATGGCCTCAAGCTCTGCCAGGGGAGATTTAGGCTGGAGATTAGGAGGAAGTTTTTCACAGAAAGGGTCATTGGGCATTGGAACAGGCTGCCCAGGGAGGTGGTTGATTCACCTTCCCTGCAGGTGTTTAAGGCACAGGTAGATGAGGTCTTGAGGGACATGGGTTAGTGTTTGATAGGAATGGTTGGACTAGAAGATCCGATGGGTCCCTTCCAACCTGGCTGTTCGATGATTCTATGATTCTATGACAGATGGCAGGTGATTGTCCCTCACAGAACGAGAACCAGCCAAAGTCTCTACAGTACTGATGCCCATGCAGCAGCTGTGCTGGTTCCTCCAGGTACTTCTCCACCCCTCAGCCAGAGCTGCTTCAAAGGAAAGACATTTGAAGTGTTTTCTCACTTGTCAAGCTCTATATTAACTGAATTCAACCTGAGTTTGTAAATAGTTTACTATTTTCTTTAAAAATAAAACAACAAAAAAACCCCTCTCCACAAAACAAACAGCTATCTTGCCTAGCCCCAGTCACAGCTGAACAGCTGTGAAGAAGCATTTCTGCTAATGCAGAGCCAGTCATGGCACAGAAACACAGCTTTTCACAGGTGGCTCTCATTTTCTGGGTTGCTGACTTGAGACCTCAGGATTTGATTTGCAGAAGCAGTGAGTACTTGCAGCTGCTGCTCAAGTGAATAGTAGCTGGGTTCAGAACGTGGAGGAGCACCATGAAACAAGTCTTCTGGAAAAAGCAGTTTTCAGCACTTTCAGACCCAAAATTAGTAGTAAGTGTGTGGGCTTTTTTTCTTTTATTTAGTTTTAAAAACTTTTCTTTTGGGGCCTTGTTTTCATAGAATCATAGAACAACCAGGTTGGAAGGGACCCATCGGATCTTCTAGTCCAACCATTCCTATCAAACACTAAACCAAGTCCCTCAAGACCTCATCCACCCGTACCTTAAGCACCTCCAGGGAAGGTGACTCAACCACCTCCCTGGGCAGCCTATTCCAAAATGGAAGTGTCAGAAGTGGGATGTTTTAATGTTAAAAGTGATGTAATTTGTTCTTACTGTAGGTATGCTGCAAAACCAGATTTACTAAAGGCTGCAAAGCATGTAGATGTTGTATTAATGATTATAGACAAATTACAGAAGAAATAAATTGCTTTCAATATGAACTCACATTGAGCTCACAGAAAGAGAATTCATGGAAGTGGAATATTTAGAGCTGAGTACTGAATCAAGTAGGACAGGACAAAGAACAAAGAGAAGCTATTGTTTCATCTTCCCTCTGTCTTGTTCTCAGAATCACATGAAATGGTTTAAATGTATGCTGGAAACTGTAAGGTCAGGTACAATCTCTCCATGTTACATAACTCACTTCACTTGCCATTACTCCTGCCTTATCATGGTGTAAATGAGAGGGAAAAGATTTTTGAAGGAATTTTTGAAAGAACAAGAGGGAATGGCCTCAAGCTCCACCAGGGGAGATTTAGGCTGGAGATTAGGAGGAAGTTTTTCACACAGAGGGTCATCGGGCATTGGAACAGGCTGCCCAGAGAGGTGGATGATTAACCTTCCCTGGAGGTGTTTAAGGCGCGGGTGGATGAGGTCCTGAGGGACATGCTTTAGTGTTTGATAGGAATGGTTGGACTTGATGATCCGATGGGTCTCTTCCAACCTGGTTGTTCTATGATTCTATGAATTAAGTGCTTCACCCCAGTGCAAGGAGAGACGCTATACTCTCATCAGCCGTAACATGGTCTGTAAGTCCGCAGAGAATATTATGAGCAATTAGCTCTCATGCAGAGGGCCTACAGTAGTGCCAGGTGGCCATCACACTCAAAGCTTTAGCATCAGAAATTTGGAATATCTTATAGATAACAGCACTATGAGTATATAAAATATGGTGTAATAGTTATCCCTAGCTTATTTGGATAATGATGTTTTTCTTTATTATTGGGATAGTGTAGGGACAGAGATGCATCGTGTTGGTGTGGCAGTCTAATTATGTCACCTCCTGTGACACAAGGAGCAACCAACAATGAGTGTGCCTCAGTTGCTGGGTTTCTTTTATTTGTTAAAATAAAATGGGGTTAAGAGTGACCTGATAAAGGATAAGAAATACTTCAAGTTTTGCACTTATGCTTTAGCATAATTGTGGCTGATGTAAGAAATGCTGTAGCTAATTCTGATTTGGTATTCGTGTATCTAATTGCAGTCAGCCCGTTTATGATTGCTTGTGCTTAGGATTTCATGTCAATTTTGCATTGCGATTAGTTTAGAAGTTGGAAGGTGTGTTTTGACGAATCTGCTTGTATTGATAGAAGCTGGCTAAGGCATCCCATGCCTGTTGGAAATTCCCATGTTCAATATAGTCAGAAGAATGAGGCAAGTAGCTGTGGTTCAGCCTCTCAGTGTCTTAGCAGATATTAGACTGAAGTGCCGATGAGAGTGGGTGTCTGGTAAGAAAC
Organism: Coccyzus lansbergi; assembly: GCA_033558105.1. NCBI lineage: Eukaryota > Metazoa > Chordata > Aves > Cuculiformes > Coccyzidae > Coccyzus > Coccyzus lansbergi. Next base: position 851,348 of record JAUMJK010000166.1, read on the forward strand.
CAGATTGTCAACAGGAGGAGCTTGAAATGCAGACTCCAGTCTTATTCTCTCAGTTCTTTGTTAAGGGCCAGAGCAAGCATGTTTGGTGCTCTTACTGGTATCTAAGTGTCAGACTCCAGTGTTAACTTTTAAATCTCTTGCCTTGCTTTCCCTTCCCTGCTTCTAAAGCCTTATTACTGCTGTGTTACCAGCCTGCAGATTGCTGTAGTGACATTTTTATCTCTGTGCATTATCGATACAGAAGTCATCGTGAGTTTAATGGTTCCTACTGAACATGATGCCTGATGAAATATATCTAGGGAATGTTTTCTAAAACTGAACATTTTTTTCCTGCTACTGACTAAGCAATTAATGTATTGAACATCAGCAAGACTTGGCAATCCAAGAAGTCCAACTCTAGCTAATATAGTACATAACAGATGAATATTTAAGAATGCTTTCCATGAGACCCCATGTATAGGAAATGGGGCAGGAAAGGGAAGAGACCAGTGTGGCTGAGTCGAGACCTGCTGGTCAAATGCAAGAACAAGAGGGAACTACACAGGCAGTGCAAGCAGGGACAGGGGACCTGGGAAGAGTACAGGGATGCTGCTCAGTTGTGTAGGGATGAGGTCAGGAAGGCCAAGATGCAGCTGGAGCTGAACTTGGCAAGGGAAGTGAACTAAAAAGAAGGGTTTCTACAAGTATGTCAATCAGAAGAGGAAGGTTAAAGAGAACGTACTCCCACTGTTGATTGAAAATTGTGACCTCGTATCAACAGAAGGCTGAGGTACTTCACAACTTTTTTGCTTTAGTTTTTGCTGACAGTTGCTCTCCTCACCCTTCCTGGGCCATGGGAGAACAAGATGGTGATGAGGGGCGTAAACCCTCTCCCACTGTAGAGGAGGATCAGGTTGGTGACCACCTGAGGAACCTGAACATTTATAAGTCTATGGGGCCTGATGAGACACATCCCAGAATCCTGAGGGAATTGGCAGTTGTGGTTGCCAAGCCGCTCTCCATGGACAGGTTGAGAGAGTTGGGGTTGTTTAGCCTGGAGAAGAGAAGGCTCTGAGGAGATCTTATAGTGACCTACCAGTACCTGAAAGGGGCTACAAGAAAGCTGGAGTGGGACTAGTTGTAAAGGCTTGTGGTGACAGGACAAGGGGCAATGGGTATGAACTAGAGAAGGGCAGATTTAGGCTTGATATAAGGAAGAATTTCTTCACTATGAGAGTGGTGTGACACTGGCACAGGTTGCCCAGGGAAGCTGTGGCTGCCCCATCCCTGGAGGTGTTCAAGGCCACGTTAAATGGAGCCTTGAGCAGCTTGGTCTGGTGGGAGGTGTCTCTACCCATGACAGGGGTGTTGGAACTGGATGATATTTAAGGTCCCTTCCAACTCAAACTATTCTATGATTCTACGAAAAAGTACGAAAGCGCACACAGATACCTTTAAACCAGTGAAGACAACTATTTCCACCATTGGCAATATGTCCCTGAAATTAGCTGGGTTTTTTAGTTAGCAGCAAGCTGAGTATGCTCCAGCAGTTTTCTGCAGAGGCTACTGTTAGCCCTGCATAACCATTCTGATTCCTCCTACCATTCAGAGTTTCAATACCAGGATTTTGTTTCCCTGGATTTCAGCTTTGACATGATTCCAAGCATCACCCCATGCAGCAGGATAACAATACCAGAAAACTAGGACAGCACAGTCACAAGAAAGATTGCATGCTTTCAGTAAAGTGCAACTGAAGGAGACTTTCTAACTCCAGGTAATAATACTACTTCAGATGAGAGAATAAATTCTGATAGCTTTTCTTACTACTTTGCAAAACTATATTCTCTGAAATGAGTCACCATCAATTCATCTGGTTTGACCCACTTCAAATTAATCTGCCCTGAGCTGAACAGAAGCTAGATGCTATCTGGTAGCTATGGTGGTTGCGTAAAGGAAGGTACATACAAAACTTAAAAAAAAAAAAAAAATAGTGTATTACACCTACTGCTTTGCACAGAAACGGGTATAATGTTATGCCAGTTGGCTTTTTTACATGCAGGCTTTTGAAATCTAACTAATCTTCAAATCATTGCTGCTCTCATTCCTGTTGTTTCTGCTTTTTGTTGATGTTTGTCCCCGAGAGAGTTCTGTACCAGCCAAATCAGTCAAGGTTTGAGTGTCAGTAACTGGTAAATGAGCCTCATGGTTCTCTATGGTTCCCAGTCCTGGCCTGTGCTGAGAGCTCTTATTGGAGTCCTGTAGCGTCGCATCAGTGTTTCTTTACATCTGTCTGCAGTGCTCTTGGCAGGCAACTGAAATTCAGTGAAGGAAACTTTAATACCCTGTCACATCTTTGCAGATCTTCAATGTTTTCCTTCACCTATTTGTTACTGTTGGGTTCATAAGCTAATTTGCAGTGGGCTATAAATTGTGGATGGTGAAGTGAGGTGCAGTACAATACTCCTGCCTGCTGCTTTGGTTGGTGAATCTTAGTGCTGCTATTCACTGTCTCTTATCCCAATTTGCCTGGGTAAGAGTTTCTTGAAAGCTGCGTGTGCGTTGCCGTTAAACTGGCTGTGGCGTGGGAAAAATGTGAGATGTTCAAGTTACGCTGGTGATGTAAACTCTGCAAATCCTTGACAGGCAAATTGGAGAGTTGAGAGTTGGAAGGGACTTGGAGAGGCTGTGTTTTCCATACACCTGTCCAAATATAAATGGATCGATTGTAACTGTCACTTCTCATAAGTGTTTGTCTAACCTATTCTTAAAAACCTGCCATGATGGAGATTCAGATCCTCTTCTAGTCACGTATTTTAGCTTTCAGTGTTAGGTGCAGGAAAGCTTTTCTCTTAAATCTGTGATGCAAGCTCATTCTTTACTGCCAGTACACATGAAGGAGAAAATTATACCTTTACCCCTTTAACTGACCATGTTCATACGTGAAGACTGATGAGTGATTACCGGTTTTCGTTTTCCAGGGTGACCTGGCACAACTCCTTTAATCTTTCCTCACAGACTTTGCTTTTTAGTCTTCTCTTTTGGTCCCATTGTTTGCCTTACTGCCAGCTGTGGAGAGACTGGGTTTTTCTTTAGTTTTAGCAGCCACAACTGGACATACTGGTCAAGACCTCACTAGTGCCACACAGAGGAAGGAGTTTGTTATCTTATGAAGAGTACTCATCATTGTATGTTGCAGTATGGGGCTTGCTTTTTTTTATTAAGTATGCAATTCATCATTAACTGAAAAAGAGATCAGCACCTGCCCCTTGTCCCCCTTTTTGGCATAGTAATATATCCTACGTGTACAGATCCTAAAACGTGAATTTTGCCTTTGTTCTTACTGAATTAAAATAGAGGCACATCATGGTAATGGGAGCCCTTATAAGATTAGCCAAACTAAGCCACTTCAGTAAGGAGGACTGCTTTTTAATTTTACCCTGCGTAAAACAAAGTGCTAATTTTCAGTCAGTTGGATGTTGTTTGTCTTAGGTTTATGTCTTATTTCTAACTTTATTAAGGATCAAGTGTCAGAAGATCAACTCAAAATATATTTGGCTGGAGTCAGTAATACAGATGAGGACTTAAGACTGCTGACAGATAGTTTCACAGTGAAAGAGTTGCATTCATTTTGTAAAAACACATGTGGATTTTGATATATTTCTTTTAATAAGGCAAGGAATAGACTTTTCAGATCTTCCTAAAACACAGTCATGTCCTTTTTAGTGAGAAGATGTATCTGTTCTTCTGCTATTTAAAACAGTGCGTGTATGTATTCCTATAGACTAGAAATTATCTGTTATCCTCTTTCAGACTAAATATTCTGTTAGTTTGTTTAATTTTTAAACCTGCTAACAAAGTTCTGCCTCTGAGTCCTTGTGTACTGTAAGTTCCTCAGCTGAGTGACATTTGGAATATGGTACTAAAGAAAAGTCATCTGCAAATTCTGCCTTTAGCCTGCAGGACAGAGATTTTTCACAATAAGTATCTTTATTTCAGACTAGCAATTTATGGAATACTTCGGAAGACAGCTTGATAACTTGTCTTTCACAATAACCTATCTTTTACATAATTTTTTTTCATGTTTTTCTTTTATAGAGTGTGCATTCATATACGTGAAGTGGTATAGTCCAAAATAACTTTACTTGTTTCTCACCATTTTGATTTGGTTTTGTTTAGAAGATGAACTCTAAGATCAGCTACTAGCTGCAATGTGCTGAACAGCATCTTTAATCCCGTTGACATAAACAAAGTCAAACAGAAAATGCAAAAGGCCTTGCATTTTTTTTTTTTAATCTATGATTTTCTTTAGTGATTTTATTAGTGATGATTCCAATTTTCTAAGTTAGGTTCTTAAATTGCTTGCAGGAAACATGCAAAACTCTGTAGTATACCTAGTAAACTCATTACTTCTTAAGCATAAACCCTGTTTTTCTCTGTTTGTGGGGTACTTTGCTGCACTGACATTTTTTTTCTTAGCATTGATAAAGCAGTTTATTAGCTGCTTCTGCAAAGAAGACCTCTGTGCAATATCTCTGTCCTTCTAGATTTCCAGATCCTCTAGAAAATAATTCTGATTGTACTGAAGAATAACCAATCATACTGAAACAGTTAAACAAACTTTTCCTTATCACTTGTGTCCTTGACTTACCTAGTACCTACAAGGTTATCTGAACCCCTGAGCCAGAGCAAAGGAGTCTAAAACAAAATGTGCAAAGCTCTTGGCTATGATTTGGAGTTCTGCTCACCTAATCTTGCCTTAGTAAATGCTACATTCAAATTTCAGGTAGAAAGATACATGTGAATCTGTAAAGGTTTTAGAAAGTCTCAGAATTACCATGTATGGACTCAGCCTTAAGGAGAAAGTCCAGCTTTGCTGATAGTAGATTTTAAGGTGGGGAAGTAAAAGCATTGGCAATTGAGCAACTTATGCAGAATAATCCAGTAGCTCAAGAGTAGAGCTAGGATTTATGTCTTGATCTTGAGTGTGACAATTTAGCTCTTAAATCATGCTGTGGTGCAATGAGGTACTTGGAAAACAAACTAGCACTGATTCTGAAACAATAGCAGCTAATGGATGTGATAGAAAAATGTTTTCATAGCTAGTCAGCCTACTGTCCAGAATGAGCTATATGTGGAAAGCTGCAAAGACAAAAAAAGCATTTAGGGGCATCTTGCAGATGGTAATTTATGTAAGGCTAAATTAAGCCTATGCAGTAAACTATGGGTAGAGCGGACTTGTATATTTTTCCAAAAGATCTATAAGAATACATAATTTACTTTCAATTCCAGTAGTGACTTCTCAGTTTCTAATGTTCTTCTTCTCAGAGACAAGTTGGGGTTGTTTAGCCTGGAGAAGAGGAGGCTGAGAGGAGACCTCATTACTCTCTACAACTACCTGAAGGGAGGTTGTGAAGAGGAGGGAGCTGGACTCTTCTCCCAAGTGACAGGGGACAGGACAAGAGGGAATGACCTCAAGCTCTGCCAGGGTAGATTTAGGCTGGAGATTAGGAGGAAGTTTTTCACAGAAAGGGTCATTGGGCATTGGAATAGGCTTCCCAGGGAGGTGGTTGATTCACCTTCCCTAGAGGTGTTTAAGGCACGGGTGGATGAGGTCTTAAGGGACTTGGTTTAGTGTTAGATAGGAATGGTTGGACTAGAAGATCCGATGGGTCCCTTCCAACCTGGTTGTTCTGTGATTCTATGATTGTAAGTTACTGCCCTCCCAGTACTATTGTCTCGACGTGACTTCCTGTCTGATGGGTTAGCAAGAAGAACCTGTGCTCCGTCTCCGCTGTAGTGGTGTGCTAGGCATACCCGTCTCTTCTCCTTTATCCAAGCCGAGGTTGAGACTGTGGGTGAAATCTTACTCCTGGGTTGCACATGTTTGGCACAGACAGGATCCAGACTATACAGTCGAGGTAGAAGAACTTTGTACCACTATATGAAGTCTTGCCAAACTAACTTGCTGTCAAGAAGCACATGCAAGAGAACCGGGTGATCAGGCTGGCCGGGCCCAGAGAGTGGTGGTAAATGGTGTTAAGTCCAGCTAGAGGCCAGTGACAAGTGGTGTTCCCCAGGGCTCAGTGCTGGGTCCAACCCTGTTCAATGTTTTCATCAATGACCTGGATGAAGACATTGAGGGTACCCTTAGCAAGTTTGCAGATGACACAAAGCTGTGTGGAAGTGTCGATCTGCTGGAGGGTAGGGAGGCTCTGCAAAGGGACCTAAACAGGCTGGACCGCTGGGCTGAGTCCAAAGGCATGAGATTTAACACGGCCAAATGCCGGGTCCTGCACTTGGGGCACAACAACCCTATGCAGAGCTACAGACTGGGAGAAGTCTGTCTAGAAAGCTGCCTGGAGGAGAGGGACCTGGGGGTGTTGGTCGACAGTGACTGAACATGAGGCAGCAGTGTGCCCAGGTGGCCAAGAAGGCCAATGGCATCCTGGCTTGTATCAGAAACAGTGTGACCAGCAGGTCCAGGGAGGTTATTCTCCCTCTGTACTAAGCACTGGTGAGGCCGCTCCTTGTGTTCAGTTCTGGGCGCCTCACCACAAGAAGGATGTTGAGGCTCTGGAGAGAGTCCAGAGAAGAGCGATGAGGCTGGTGAAGGGGCTGGAGAACAGACCCTATGAGGAGTGGCTGAGAGAGCTGGGGTTGTTTAGCCTGGAGAAGAGGAGGCTGAGGGGAGACCTCATTACTCTCTACAAGTACCTGAAAGGAGGTTGTGGAGAGGAGGGAGCTGGGCTCTTTTCCCAAGGGACAGGGGACAGGACAAGAGGGAATGGCCTCAAGCTCCGCCAGGGGCGGTTTAGGCTGTAGATTAGGAGGACGTTCTTCACACAGAGGGTCATTGGGCATTGGAACAGGCTGCCCAGGGAGGTGGTTGATTCACCTTCCCTGGAGGTGTTTAAGACACGGGTGGACGAGATCCTGAGGGACATGCTTTAGTGTTTGATAGGAATGGTTGGACTTGATGATCCGGTGGGTCTCTTCCAACCTGGTTGTTCTATGATTCTAAGTCTAGCAGCTGCCTTGCTACCCTACAAAAACAGGAGATGTGTTTTATTCCTGAGAAAGGGGAATAGTTTTTGGAATGCAATATGATGGAAGTCTGGAAAAATGCATGTGTTTTTGTTCTAAAAAGCAGAAAACGTACTTTAGCTAGACCTAACATGTGTAATCAGCTATATTTATAGATAGAAACATGATACAAATGGAAATTCAGACAGGAAACAAAGTGCCGAACAGTCTTTTATTCCCCTGCCATCCTAATGCCCTGACTAACCTTTTAATTTAACATTTGTTTAATAAAAGAAAATTTTTGCTTAATGGAAGTAAGTGGAAGCAATGAAGTGAAACATTTAGAAATGCTCAGGCAAAAAGCTTTAAATTAGATTGTGAGGAACGGCGGAAAAAAAGACAAAACTAACATAAACTTGCCTCATGCTTGTTCGTGTACAAGTGAAAGATGGCTCCTTTCATTTCTCTGTGAGATCTCTCTGTTTCTGCAAGAATATGTATCCAGCTGGGAATGTACACTAACTGGGGATTACGCAGATCATTTTATGAGGTCCTTTAGTCCTTCACTACTAAACTAAGTGAGGTATGTTCTAGAGTATTATTTCGCTGTGTTAAAGTTCTAAATTTGTCTATTTAATCATTTCTATAGATTACAAAATGAATTGACTATAAAGTTACTAAAATACAATTTTCTGTCATAAACTAGAACTTCAGAATTGTGGTACTGGATTTTTTTTTCTTTAGTTTTTAATTTGTTTAAATAACAGTGTTGATTTATCTAACTATCTGAGAGAGCTGGGGGTGTTTAGCCTGGAGAAGAGGAGGCTGAGAGGAGACCTCATTGCTCTCTACAACTACCTGAAAGGAGGTTGTGGAGATGAGGGAGATGGCCTGTTCTCCCAAGTAACAGAGGACAGGACAAGAGGGAATGGCCTCAAGCTTTGCCAGGGGAGGTTCAGGCTCAACTTAAGGAAAAAATTCTTTACAGAAAGGGTCATTAGGCACTGGAACAGGCTGCCCAGGGAGGTGGTTGGGTCACCTTCCCTGGGGGTGTTTAAGGTGCGTGTGGATGAGGTGCAGAGGGACATGGTTTAGAGATTGGTGGGAGTGGTTGGACTCAATGATCCGATGGGTCTCTTCCAACCTGGTGATTCTATGATTCTGTGATTCTATGATCTTTGTTGATGTCTTGTGGGAGATAAAAAGCGACTATCTTTCCAGCACATCTGGCCTTTAAGATGTGTTTCCCTTCTAGCAGCTGGACTCTAGATATGATCCAATGAAGGCAAGTTGCAAAAATGTATGTGCATAAGCTTTATGGCATAAGAGATGTAGCCTGGATTCCAACCTGATAAGTTAACCCATTTTCTTAGGCTAGTTAGTAGTGCACAGAAGAAAAGACCTGTATATATGCTTTTGACTCTTGTTTATGGAAGAACAGCTTTCCCTTGACACGTAGGAGGAAGAATTGCAACATGATAATTAACTATTTTCTTCTCAGCCTTGTTTTTATGTGCATTATAGTCAGGTAGGAAGCCTTAGATAGTTCCTGTCCTCAGCAGAAGGTCTACAAATCACCTCAATGCTCCTGGCATCCCAGAGCAGCTGAGTATCATCACATCTGGTCCTGGTCAAGAGAAGGTGATAAACTACATACAGTTAGTCTGCTAAAATAGAAATAAACACAATACAAATATTTTCAATGATGTAAACTGTAAGATTCGGTGAAAGATGTGTTCCTTGCTGCTGCAGAAAGCCAAATAGCCTCCAGAAGGGAAGGCAAGAATTCAGACCTTAACTGCAGCAACGAGTTACTAAGCAACTGGTCTGGTGCAGGGGATAAAATTTAGTGTAGTAAAGAAATACCTGTGGCTCGACTGTTTCTTACATCAGGCAAGAATAGGAGTGTTGAGCTGAAGAATGAACTCCTATATAATGGCTCAAAGAAAGGCAAGGCCATAGGAGCTTGCAGATGGCTCTGTGCCCTGCGATCTGAAGTTCTGATTACTGCTTCTTTGGGAGGGATGGAAAGAAGCATTAGAAAAGAATATTAAAGAATCCTAAAGGATTTTCCTTCAAATTTTGCTATGTCTGTTGAAAGTCATGAATGAATGTTTGCTTTGTAGCCTCTCCTTAAATTCAATTTGATTTCAGACGACTACAAACAGAAGGTGTCTTTTTAAGATGCCTCCCTTGTTATTTGATATTCAGCAACAGGCTGGCTTGGATTTAAGTGTAACTTTATAACTTTTCCGAATATAGAATATATGTGTATTCCAGATTTAAAAAGCAAACCCTTTTGCTTCTCAACAAGTAATATTTCTGTCAACTATATGAGATCCAAGTGTAGAAACATACACATTCTGCTCTGTATTGAAGTTTTTGGAAAATCTAACCAGATCTATTCATAGAATCATAGAACAACCAGGTTGGAAGAGACCCATCGGATCATCGAGTCCAACCACTCCTATCAAACACTAAACCATGTCCCTCAGGACCTCATCCACCCGTGCCTTAAACACTTCCAGGGAAGGTTAATCAACCACCTCCCTGGGCAACCTATTCCAATGCCCAATGACCCTCTGTGTAAAAAACTTCCTCCTAATGTCTAGCCTAAATCTCCCCTGGTAGAGCTTGAGGCCATTCCCTCTTGTCCTGTCCCCTGTCACTTGGGAGAAGAGGCCATTACCCTCCTCTCTACAACCTCCTTTCCTCGGTCTTCCAATTTCTTTAATCTAAATGTTTTGAAGAATCAGTTCTGAGCATGCTCTCTTACTTCATTTTTACATAATTGGAGCATACTTATAATTATTTAGAGATTTGGGTTCTTTAAAATAAGTTGTTAAGCAACAGTAAAGCCTACACTCTCAAAATTTCAGGAAAGAACTAGACATGTGAATCACTTTGACATTTTTGAAAATATTGCTTCAATCCTCTCTTTCATCTTGCAATTTTAAAGGATTAAAGGCTTGACTGTCCTTTCAAGTCACAAGCCTGCGTTATCACTGAAAGTAATGGCACTGTATTTCAAGACACACAGAGCTGTCTATCTTTAGGAAATGTCTGAAAGTGTGCTTGTAAACAGATGTAAAGATCATCCCGAGAATAGGGAGGTCTGTGGAGAGGTTGGCAGCTCCAGGAGTGCTGTTTTAGGGATCTACACTGTAATTAAAAAACATTTTTATTTTTTTGTTTTTCAACTGAGTGTTGCAGTTGTTTGAACAGATCCTGCTCTTAGATGTAGCAGTAGATAAAGAGAGAAACTTGAAATCCTTGGGGAAGAGGGGAGATAGGTGGAGGGGCTAGCTTGGTCTGAGGTACCACGATAAATGAAATCCAATAAACAGAACAAACTGTTGGCTGGCTGAAAGCACCCATTTTTTATTGCTATCAGAAAAAAGCTGTCAACAAACAAATGTATATCTTGCGTGAAAAAAGCACTCAAATATACCTTGATTTTTTTTTTATTCCACAGAGATGTTTAGCTTATGTAATTATGTGCCGAAACAATATTAATATATTTGCATATCTCTCAGTAGTTCCTAATGCTTTATGTAATGTTACTGAAACATCCTTTCTGATCCTCATCCTTTACTTTCCTAGAATTAGTTGTGGTGTAGATGGGTGCCTTTTATATCCCGAACCGTAGTACTGTATCCCAAATCATAGAATGTTTTGTGGGATCTTAAAGATCATCTGATTCCAGCCCCCGTGCCGGGAGCAGGGACATCTCCCATTAGACTAGGGTGCTTAACTTGGCCTTGAGTGCTTCCAGGGATGGGGCAACCAGCTTCCGTGGGCAATCTGTGACAGTACCTCAACAGGCTGATTGTGAAAAATTTCTTCCTAGTGTCTAATCAAAATCATCCCCCTTCCAACTTAAAGCCATTCCCCCTCATCCTATTACTCCATGCCCTCGTAAAAAGTCCCTCCTTGGCTTTCTTGTAGGCCCTCTTTGGGCAATGGAAGGCTGCTATAAGGTCTCCCCTGAGCTGTCTCCTCTCCAGGCTGAACAATCCCAACTCCTTCAGCCTGCAGAGGTGTGCTAAGTAAAAGTATTCATCCAGCCATTTCATGGGTAACAGTAATTCTCAAGCACCCTGCTGCAAAGCTTTCCAGTGCATCCTGTCTCTCTTACCATAAACATCGTTGTACTTGGACTGGCTGCAGCGTCCTTGAATTCTAATTGGCTGCTTTACTTATCCTTTCTTAAAGATACTTAGAATCATAGAACAACCAGGTTGGAAAGGAACCCATCGGATCATTGAGTCCAACCATTCCTATCAAACACTAAACCATGTCCCTCAGGACCTCATCTACCCATGCCTTAAACACCTCCAGGGAAGGTGAATCAACCACCTCCCTGGGCAGCCTATTCCAATGCCCAATGACCCTCTGCGTGAAAAACTTCCTCCTAATCTCCAGCCTAAATCTCCCCTGGCAGAACTTGAGGCCATTCTCTCTCGTCCTGTCCCCTGTCACTTGGGAGAAGAGTCCAGCTCCCTCCTCTCTACAACCTCCCTTCAGATAGTTGTAGAGAGTAATGAGGTCTCCTCTCAGCCTCCTCTTCTCCAGGCTAAACAACCCCAGCTCTCTCAGCCGCTCCTCATAAGGCCTGTTCTCCACCCCCTTTACCAGCTTCGTGGCTCTTCTCTGGACTCGCTCCAGAGCCTCAACATCCTTCGTGTGGTGAGGGGCCCAGAACTGAACACAGTATTCAAGGAGCGGCCTCACCAGTGCTTCCTGAGGTATTCCTTCCTTCACCCAGTCTGTTTTTCCTTTCCCCGAACTCTATGCTCATCCCATCCTGCTCTGCTGGCTGTGGTGCTATGAACCTCATCACACTTTCAAAGTCTTACAATCGGCTCTCCCATACACTGCTTTTCCACAGCCTGCCTTCTAGATGTAGCTTTGAATTACAGTAAAACAAATTTGGAGTGAAAGCATTTAGCTGCCTTGATTTAGTCTGTCTCCCAAAGTATTTTTGTAAAACAAATAGTTCTTCCTGTCTACAGTGGTACATGGGTTTTATTGAAGAGTGAGAAATTTTTATGCTTCAAATGACAGGTAGGTAGAATTTCAAATAACAAACAAAATCTCATCATAAATGCTTCAGTTTCAAGTCTTCATATTGCTTCTGCTGCACTGAGGGAGTTGTAAGCTTGTGTGTGCTCTGCCACAACTCTCTATACGGTGCATAAGGGAACCTAGAAAAGCTCTGTATTATTTCCTACCCACACAGAAACAAACAGATTAAGAGGAATGGAATATATCTCAGCATAGTATGAAAGAGGAGATAAATTTGGACATAGACGTTGGATAATAAGCTGTTGTGATGTGCATTTCTACTTCTGTGTAAGCAACTCTAGGTATGGAAAAGAATCAGTAATCATAGAGTCACCAGGTTGGAAGAGATCCACCAGATCATCGAGTCCAACCTTTCCCATCAATCACTAAACCATGTCCCTCAGCACCTCATTCACCCGTCCCTTAAACGCTTCCAGGGAAGGTGACTCAACCACCCCCCCGGACAGACTGTTCCAATGCCCAATGACCCTTTCTGTGAATCATTTTTTCCCTAATGTTCCTGTAGATTTGGTAGCAGAATTAAGAAAGCAGCCAGGGATTTCACAGAATCACAGAACAACCAGGTTGGAAGGGACCCATCGGATCTTCTAGTCCAACCATTCCTATCTAACACTAAACCAAGTCCCTCAAGACCTCATCCACCCGTGCCTTAAACACCTCCAGGGAAGGTGACTCAACCACCTCCCTGGGCAGCCTATTCCAATGCCCAATGACCCTCTGTGTGAAAAACCTCCTCCTAATCTCCAGCCTAAATCTCCCCTGGTGGAGCTTGAGGCCATTCCCTCTTGTCCTGTCCCCTGTCACTTGGGAGAAGAGGCCAGCTCCTTCCTCTCCACAACCACCTTTCAGGTACTTGTAGAGAGTAATGAGGTCTCCTCTCAGCCTCTTCTCCAGGCTAAACAACCCCAGCTCTCTCAGCCGCTCCTCATAGGGTCTGTTCTCCAACCCCTTCACCAGCCTCGTTGCTCTTCTCTGGACTTGCTCCAGAGCCTCAACATCCTTCTTGTGGTAAGGGGCCCAGAACTGGACACAATATTCAAGGAGCGGCCTCACCAGTGCTGAATACAGCTCTATATGGCATGAGGGGTGCTTCACTCAGTGATCATTTATCCATCCCCATAATTCTCATTGAATTAGGCTGTATTTCTTATGATATCAGTTACTGACAATGTTGGAGAATCTCTTATATCCCTAAATTATTTGAATAGGCACTTAGTAATTTTGCTTTAATTTTTTATTTTCCTCCTTCGTTTGACTTCAGTGTGCAACATGCAGCCATTAGATTTCATTAGGCTCTAGCTGGTAAATTGGTCTCTAAAAAGAAATCTTTTATCCCCCATGGACTCTTACAAATTGTGACAAAATGCCTCTTGATTTCACCTTTGATAAGATAAATTGAAGGAGATCTTTAAACTTATTAGGCATGACCACCTACTGGGGCCTGTATAGGCTACATTCACTTAAGAAATTTATAGGCTGGATTAGTGAGGATAATCATTAGTTATAGTATCCTGTCCACAAAAAAAAAGATGATAAATCTTGCTGTTTCCAGCTACTGTGGAGTACCCTGAAAAAAACCAAATTATCAAAGATGTGGAATAGATAACATTGCAGGAGGGCTGATCATCTTAAGGACAGTTTTGTTTTGGAAGTCTTTTTTGCAGCAAAGATTCTACCATCTTACAGAGACTTTAATTTTTGTCTTCCTTATCTCTGTCTGCTTAAGATATGCTTTTTTCAGAATCCTACAGGGACTAAAGTCTCACACTGACCTCAACCTTCAGGTCTTGTAGCTATTTACTCACTATTATCCTTTTTTGAATGCTGCATTCTTATGAGGCAGGTAAGGAAACTCAGAACGTCCAGGGTCCTACATCTGCCAATGATTTTTTCTTTGTCTGAACGGCCTCCATTTACTTAAACTAAAGGATATGGAACTAGCAAATCCTGACAGAAAGGTCACAAACCATATATTTTAATATTATTTTTCAGTTTTTGTTATCTTTTATCCATAGCTTGTATTGACTTTTCTTGAAGCTAGGTAGTTCTGTCTGTCAACTGATTTCAAGCTGTCTTACTGATTTGAAATGTTAAATGTTAAACTTAAAAAACAAACAGTTCTGCCTTGAAGCTGGGCCCTGAAATCAACTAATAGCAGTTTACTTATGTTCTTAATACAGAGTTTTGAGCTACAACAGCTGATTGTATTGATGTTTTGTGTACAATATCAGTGGGATATTTGGTGTAAAAATTGAGTATAATAAGGATGGATGTAGCAACTTGAAGAAGGATTTGGGGATCACTGGATGACTGAACAAACGTCTGTGATACTTGAATGTAAGAGAATATCAGTCAGCCGTTAGGAACATTTATAGCTATTCTTAATTGAACATTAAGACCTTTACTCCAAGGGTATACTCAGTTCTGTTTTATCCATTCAGAAAAGAAGCTGGAATGGATTCAGAGTAAAAAAAAAAAAAAAAAAATCAATGAGGATGATGCAGCATGTGGAAAAATAACCTTAGTATGAGAGAAAAAGAAAGCCTATTCATTTATTAAAGAGTTACTTAAGAAGTAACCTGATCACAGCCTAAAACAGGATTGTGTTGAAGACTTACGTGGGGTAGAATTGGCTGTAAACAAGTAGGAAAGGAAATCCTGGTGTTTGAAATGATAGCTCCCCCACTGAAATTGTCTTTTAACTTATAGGCAGGTCTTGGTTTGGTAGGAAACTCCCAGTTTAAGCAAAATCCAATAAGAATATAATTTTGTACTATTATTTTGGTAGGAGTCAGAGGACTTACAGCCTATGGACAGCATAGGAAGGTTAACAGGCATGTAACATTAAGCAGTGCATTTCTACCAACTGAAAGATAAAAACAGAATTACAAGTGATTACTGAAATTAAGAAGCATCCCCTGGGATATCAGTTGTCTTAAATGAAGTGTCATTGTAATTAGGAAAATGAAAACTTCATAAAGTTCTAGTAAGGAACAACTCCCCCTCCCCAAACCTGCAAGAACCTAAAACTCAGCGCTCTGCAAATAAATTATGTGTAACAGAATATGAAATAATTGCCTTGAAAAAACAGTGCAGAAATTTCATTTGATGCTTAATAGATTTTTTTTTCAGTTTTATTCAGTCATCTCAGCCTACTACAGAGAAAATAATGTTTTTATTTGTTAACCACAGAGAAACATCTCTGCTTCAATAGTCTCTGACTTTCTGCCTTGTGTATCATGAGAAGAAATATTTATAAATTTCTGATCAACTGTACCTGAATAAAACCAGAGATGGTATCTGTAATGCCATGGACAAAACCATCATGGTAATTTCTGATTCCTAAATTGGGGGGGAAAAATGGAATTATTATTATTTCACTGAATTTTCAAGGCTGGGTTCCCGCCTTGAAACACCGTATTGGTAGAAACCAGAACACGTACATTGTGGCCCAAATTATATCTGGGTAGAGGTCCAGAGTTCCCTTATGTGGTCAATTTTTTTCTTTGTAACATCTAATGTTAAAATTACTTGATTGAAGTTAGAGTGTACTACAGTAAGATCTGTCCCTGGTCTGTAGAAGGTGGTATCTGTGGGACAGTGAAGTGCATTTGTGGCACATGATTTCAGAGGCAAAACTTGTGTGGAGCCAGTGAGGGGCTACATTTTGAATGAATGAGTGGGAATAGAAATGAATCAGCTCGAGAGGAAAAAGTTCTTTTTAAATAACCCAGAACCATAGTTAAAGAATCACAATCTGAGTTGGAATATGTTCTGTATAAACCTTTGCAAACACTCTCCAAGGCTTTTTTATGTGTTTATGCAAACTATGTTCTTTTTCTCTATTGGAATGAGATTGGAAAAATATCTTCCAGGTAGATGTTTATAAGGTGAGGGAAGGCTGCAGCAGCAGTCACATTTTTGTTATTACCCGTAGGTGGTTTGCCCTGTTCCCCACCAGCAGGTGCAGGGACGTGGAGGAGGTCATGATTTGGGAGCGGTACATGCTTCCTGGCTGCTATGCAGCACTACAGCTGCTACGGTTTGGCTTGGGAATCTGTGCTGGTGGTGTGAGAAAAAGAAATGAAAAAATAATGCAGATGGCTTTTAACTACAGCAATGAAAACATCTTAAGTTTGTCCACTGTTTCCATGGTGACCATGCCATCATATAGTCTCCCTGGGTAACAGGCAGGAGGAAGAGAATGCTCAGACTCTTGAAATATATAAACCAGCATTTTCTTATAAGAAATTGTTTTGCTCAAAGAGCAAATAGATAAGGGTGTTTTGGAGAACTGCATCTGTGCTTGCGCTTGTGCAATCTCAAAATGAAAGCAGTTCTATTGATGGGACTGTCAGCTATTCAGAAAGCCATGTATGAGAAGTAAGCCCCTATTGCATCAGGTGGAATTATTCAGAGGCTTGTGACACCTGGATAAAAAGCTAATCTTCACATTACATCCTTTCTGGCTTTGGGTGTAGTCCATGCATATTCTAAAACTGGGTGACACTGAACCACCTGCACTGGAGGCTTCTGTGGCTTTGTCAGTATGTACTCAAAAGATACCCATCCATTTTCTCATGTTAATGAACTATTTTGTAATAAGTGTTTGGTTTCAGTTTTGTGTTTTAAGCAGTAAAAAATGTTTAGTGTGCCTTCTACTGGCAGGACTGGCTGGGGAGAGCTGCTTGTAGGCTAGGTACCGATTCCTGCATTTTTAGCCTCCTGCTAGAAGAGCTGCATGCTGTGCTGCTCTCAGGGCAGGGATGCTGCTGGGGAGACTACAGGGGGACCTGGGAGGAGGAGTCATGATGAGTAAGGAGGTTTACCTATAGGGCCATACCAGCACAGGTTGGACTTGGAGATTTCTACCTTGGGACCCCACATCGACTTCAATCATATCATCATCGTTTCACAGAAAGGGTCATTGGGCATTGGAATAGGCTGCCCAGGGAGGTGATTGAGTCACCTTCCCTGGAGGTGTTTAAGGCACGGATGGATGAGGTCTTGAGGGACTTGGTTTAGTGTTTGATAGGAATGGTTGGACTAGAAGATCTGATGGGTCCCTTCCAACCTGGTTGTTCTATGATTCTATGACCATGTGCCCTGTTCCCTCAGTTCTTTGTCAATCTTCATCTCTTTCGTTCCTTTTTCTTGCAATTAGTTGCGGAGGGTTGGTTGGTGTAACCAAACCTTATTCCATCAGATTTTCATTTTCTTTTCCTTTTTGAATTCAGTTCCGCTGCCCTGGGTTGCCCTTGCAGGTGGCAGCTCAGGCGACCGAGTTCCTGGGCACAAGGAGTTCCTACTCAGCTGGGAGCCCAAAAGGACACACTGTGAATATGTGAAAGGGTGGATTTCATTTACATGAAATTATATTATACATGCATAAATATGCACTGCATATTTGTCATCTTCATCTGTGAGACACATGTACAGTATCTAATAGATTCTGTACAGAACTAGTACATTTTTTTTCTTTAAAAGTCCAACTCCCAGGAAATACTCCACTTGTGCTTCTTACAAAGCTAAGGAAAAAAAAGTGGACACGAGCATCCCCAACTCCAGCAACTCAGACTAGGACACTGGCCACTTTAACTGGGGCCGAAATGGCTTGACCTTCTGTTATTCTAATAAGCTTGTTGATGAGCAGAGAGGATGCATGTAAGTAAGCAAATAAGTGTATACTTTATGTAAGTAAAGCCAAGCATTTGTTCTTACTATAATTAAAATATTAAGACTCTAGTTGTTGTAGAAAAAGCAAGACTAATAATGCCATTAAAATTATTACGCAAGAACCTCTTAGTTTCTTCCCCATTCCTGTTGCCCTGCTCATCAAGCCACTGCTTCTCTGGGTCCTGAGGTTAGACAATTAAGTTTGTCTTGCAGGATCTGCTCTTGATAAACCCATACTGACTCTCCCCAATCACCTGATCCTTTGTGTGCCCAGAAACATGTTTCCAGAGGGCTCTTTCCATTATTTTCCTGGGTCTTGAGTCTGTACTTTGCTTTTTCACTGCCTTCAGGATCTTGAACGCCATTTCAAGGTCATTAACAGCCAATGGTAACATTAATTATCACTTACCCACCCAGTTCTTCCCTTGTTAATGAGCAGCAGATCCAGCTGTGCATCATGTCTGGCTTATCCTGTACTTATATCGAGTTTTTCTGAGTTAGTACCTGAAATGCAATCCTTCCCCTTGAGTGTGGGCAATGTTCCTGGTTGTGTGGCAAGTAGTTCCTGGTTGTGTGGTGCAGCAGTACTGAAACTCATGTTTTTCAGCCCATCTCTATACCCCAGAAAGCTGTGTAAAACAGTTTAACTGTCAACTACTCACTTTTTTTTTTTTTTTAATCTTTCTTTCCTGTCAGCTGCAGATTTTATCAACGGAGTTTTTTGTATTTGCTTTCAGGAAAGGGTCTGCTTTCTTGATGACCTTAATCAAAGGAGAGAGGTTTGAGAATTGGCAGACTATTTGTGTCAAAGCGTGACTTGCTTGATGGCATAGCTGAGGCATATTCGTTACTCAGAACTGTACTGTTGGAGGGTTGGATCTGCTTGTCTGTGTCCCTGGTACTTCATAAGCACAAAAGCTGAGAGCTGGCAGTTTTCAAGAATCTGTTCACCTATATGTGACCTCTCACCTCCTTAGCTCAACCAACAGAAAATTTAAAAACGCAGAATTGAGGTACGATATTATATTAAGTCATCAGTGCAGAAGGCAACGTCGACTGAGTAATACCAAAGGACTTGAGGCAAAAGTGGGGATGGTAGAAAAAATGTGAATAGTTTTCATGGGTGGAAAGGAAGGTAGGCGGTTGGTGGGCCCCATGTATTCTTTTGTGGTGTTTAAATTACTACCTGCTCTGCTTTAGAAAATTAAGGAAAGGAGAAAAGCTCCTTGCTGTAAGTCCACAGTAGGTGAATGTCTTAATGCTGAAAGCCTTGTAGTTGTGATCACTACCTATAGCTGGGTTTTGATCTTTCTCAGTGCATGTCCTGTTACCACTGCTCCATTTTGCCTTCTCTACCTTCGTTTATGCTGTCAAAAACTCCAAAAGATTAATGTCTGCATGAAAAAGAATAATTGGGACATATGAAAGGTCCCACTTCCAGCCTCCATACGGTCACCAATATAGAGTTCACGGGAAAAGAACATAGATATTATGCTCTGGAGTAAGTTTGCTGCCTGGTATATGCAGTCAGTAAATCTCAAGCAGAGCTCAGTTTGTATGATCTTGTGTATTTTTATTGTGATGTGCAGTGTGGTTCTGATTTATTGTTGCTCGGTCTCAGTTGATGTGCATGTTTTCAAGGAGATCTGGATTTTGGAGGACTTTGGGAATTAAAAATGTAAGAGTAGGAGGAAGAAGAGGGATAAATACTTTGTGACCTCCCATCCAACAGTATTGACAAATACAGTAAATTGACATGCCGCTTCTAAATGACTATTACTATCTCAGGTTATGATAACATTTCAAATAACGCTTTCATCATGCTTAAACTCTACTTTAAGGTAGAGTTTGACTAGCACGGAATGGCCAGGCTGCTTTGGGGACAGAGTAAAGGGTTGTTTGTTTACTATCTGTAAATTTACAACAGGAGGGGCAAGTAATGTAACTGAGAGGTACTTCACCCTGGATCGTTTATCACTGTTTTTTTTAGACGGGACACTGGCTTTGTAGATTCTTACCTTGTGCTGATTCACAGTAAAGAAACTTCTTGAAAAGGTTCATGGAAATTTTTCAGCCTCCCACTATGATTATTTTCCTCTCTATATTTATGTTTTAAGAAATTCCACAGAATCTATTAAGAGGACAGTTAGAAGTGCAAAGCCATATTTTCACCGTTTTACTGTTCTATAAAGTCAGATAGTACAGTCCAGGCATCTGACACTAGTAAGCCAGTTGCAGTGCAGATAATCACAGAATCACCAGGTTGGAAGAGACCCACTGGATCATCAAGTCCAACCATTCCTACCAGTCTCTGAACATACCCCTCGGTACCTCATCCACCTGCACCTTAAACACCTCCAGGGAAGGCGAGTCAACCACCTCACTGGGCAGCCTGTGCCAGTGTCCAATGACCCTTTCTTTGAAGAATAATGGCAAAAACTCAGCAAGTACTCAGTGGTATCTTAAATTTCACTGTATTTTTTTTTAATCCTCCAGAAGAAAACACCACTGGTATTCAGTAATTGATAATGTAATTGTGGAGAAAAGGAGTAGCCAAAGTGCGCTTTTCATCCAATGTGTCGAATTAAATTAGAAATTAGTTATTATGTGAAAAAATATTTAATAAAGCCCAGCGTCCTGGAGATCTGGGTCTCTCTGCCTGACCTCTACATGCACTGTGATAAATATAATGTCAAGCTTTTTTTTGTTGTCCGCTTTGATTTTTGTCCCTGTTCAGCCTTTATAGCGCTGCCAGTTACCTTGTATTCCCTGATGCTTTGGGAAGAGGCAGCTGTGGCTAATGTGGTGTTTGTGTGTGGCCAGATAGCACCCCTGTGCCAGCCACTTGGCAGATGACTGGGCTTATGGCACTGTCTCTAATATGAATCTTCTTGTTACTTTGTCATTGGTTTTCACCCAATTTAAAAATACTCCTTTGGGATTTAAGGAAGGTAAAGGGTTCTGAAAGGAGAATGTTGGACAGGAGAAGAGTATGATTCCTGGAGGAGCAAGCTAAAGCCAGGCTGAAACAACTGCGATGTTTAGGAATTCACTTAAAAGCTAAAAAGCAGAGAGTAGGGTATGATGTTTCTTTAGAATTCAATCCCTGCGGATTAAAAAGATTTTCCTCCTTGTGGCGGTTTGCTATAGCAAAGAGAAAACCTCCCCATATGTAATTCATTCTCTCTAGGAGAGAATCTTTGCTAGTATCACTGTTGGGGATTGATGCATCAATCCTCAGGGCAGGATTTGGACCTTGCTGGTTTTGGGAACAGGTTGATCCTTTCTGGATTTCAGCAGCAGTCAGCACAAAATCAGAATTTGTAAACAAAAGCAGAAACAGTGAACACTGTGGAGGAGGGAAAAATAGAACTGAAAGGATAATCCCATTATTTTGAAATAGTCATAAATTTTAAATTGATCTTAAAGTGAAAGGGAGTCACAACTAAGAGCTCAGAGTGATTCTTGAAAAAAAAGTGACCTGTTGAAAACCATCGATGGGGCAGAATTTAGGAAAAAATTAACATGGACACTGGCAAATTTGTACTGTATGTATCACAAAGTGTTAACAGAAATGACACAAATATGTTTCTAAAAATACACATTTATTAAGAGTGTCAGTGAAGCTGCAGGAGTTTTCACCAGGGCTGGCTTCCTTTCATATTTATAAATCTTGCCTGCTTGCATGATCTCTAAAGCAATATGAAATTCCTTATTTGCATATTTATTTCTTAACCTTAACACAGCAATAAAAAGTATAACCATCTCCATTTTATCATGTATCTCATGCTGCAGGGATTTTTTTTTAAATTAATTTTCCAGCGAGTGAAATTGTTTCTATGATTTTAACTGCAGTTGCATTTTGATATAATCATGAAACATTTGAAGGGTTTTTTTTTTTTTTTTTGCTGCATGTGTAAAGACCCAATATCAGATATTTACTAGGTAATTCTGCATATAAAATGGAACATAAGTTTGCCTCTGCAAGAATTGACATGTCAATAGTTCAGTAATAAATGCTTCTGTGAAGCTGGTTTGTGACAGAACTGGAGTATATCATTCTCCAGGACAAAGGGTTTAAGAAAGACCCCATCCATTCACAAATCTTTCTGAAATTATTCATAAATATTAGCTCACTTTGCAGGAGGAGAGTGTGCTATATAATGTCAGCATGTCTACTCAGAGAAGCAATCCTGTGATTATAACTGATATTAAAATGAGATTTTTTTTAGAAGTAGACTATTAAAATCATAGAATAACCAGGTTGGAAAAGACCCATCAGATCATCAAGTCCAACCATTCCTATCAAACACTAAACCATGTCCTTCAGCATCTTGTCCTCCTGTCCCTTAAATACCTCCAGGGAAGGTGACTCAACCACCTCCCTGGGCAGCCTGTTCCAGTGCCTGGTGACCCTTTCTGTGAAAATATTTTCCTAATGTTCAGCCTGAACCCCCATTGGAGGAGCTTGAGGCCATTTCCTCTTGTCCTGTCCCCTGTCACTTGGGAGAAGAGCCCAGCACCCTCCTCTCCACAACCTCCTTTGAGGTTTAGCAATGAGGTCTCTCCTCAGTCTCAATCAGGAGTACACAGACCTGTGCCAGAAGAGCACTAGAGAGGATAAGAGAAATATCCCATCCCTTGATTAGACTTCATGGTCCATTAGAAAACATCTCATGGAAACATTTATATGACAACTATAGTATTTATTTTGTTTTATGCTTAGTAATATTGTGCTTGTATAATTAATCTATATGATCTCCATATGGAAAACATTGACTAAAAATTCTCAATTAATAATAGTGACATTTTGAACAGAAGGGAAGGCCAAGTGTATTTGTTTTCTTGTTTGCAGTATGTTGCGCAGAATTCTCTTTGAGAAGAAACAATTGTGCTTGAATCTTCATGTATTTGAATTGTATAATTCAATTAAGTATACAAATTGGTTTTTTCCAAATAAAGGGCACAGTTCCTTAAGTGAAAAATTAAAAGAATTGGTTTGAACTTCAGTATATGTCTAGTGTTTTAATGGTGCAAATATTAAGAAAAACCCTAATGTTGTGTTCTTAGTCTCTGATTTTCCCATTTCACGCACCCTTCTTGTTTCAGGCATGCCTTTAAGTTTCAACTTGATGTGATTCAGAAATATTATTGCTACCATATGTGAAAGTGTGAGGCTCTTCACATACTGGGTCTTAGGTACTGATATGCTTGATGTGTCTATATAGTCTGAAAGAATGATTCTTTAAAAAGGAAAGTAATTTCCATCTTCAGGGTTGCAGTGAAAATCATTAGCTGTGATCTAAACATATTCTGTTCAAAGTTAGACTACTTAAAATATTCAAGATACTCAAACCAGAATATGGAAATAAAAATTACCTGGAGTTTAGTTCTTAATCTCATTAAATTCCATCTTGATGTAGCTGGCAAAGAAACAGGACTGCTCTCTGTACCTTTTATTCTATGGGATAAATAAGTCAAGCTCATTTAGCCTTCCCCTAAGACAAGCTTTCCATTCCCATTATTATTTTAGAAGCCTTTCTCTGCATCTGTTGCAGTATAAATTAATCATTCTTGAATGCTGTGATTTGAGATGCACACAGTAGTCCTACTCGGGTTACCGTCTATGTCTGGAAACATTTTGATAGATAATTTTTAAAATTACATGTGAAGTTTTCACACCTAAATGCGATCAGTTTGTAAATACAAATATTGTTCCTTCTGTTTTCAACCAATGAGCTGCAAAAGTAGTGTATATTTACATTTCACCCATTTAAAATTGTATGTCCAAGCTCTAGTAAATGTTAATGTTTTATGGTGTATCAAAGCTGGAGGGAAGTGGATGCATACGTGCTGATGAAGGCAAAAATTGAGGTTACTGAAAGAACCCAGTGAGGGTGGTAAGGCACCCTCCTGGCAGGTTGCCAGGAGAAGCTGTGGCTGCCCCATCCCAGGGCTGTTCAAGACCAGGTTGGATGAGGCGTTGAGCAACCTGATCTAGTGGAAAGTGTCCCTGCCTGTGAGAAACGCTCTTTCACTGTTAAAATATGAGAAAGGACAAAGTCTTTGAAGCAAAGATAATAATATTATTTATTTTACAATTCCGCGCTGAATTGGATGCCCTTCTAAAAAAAGACATACTGCAAAGACTGGTTACAGGAGTTTTATACTGCTTGGACATGTGTGTTCATACAGATTTTGAGATCACCCACCATCACAGTTCTTTTGTGTCTCTGATGCTCTTTATCTTATCTCCTTCCTCATTGTCTCCTCTTGACGAGTTCAGGTCTGCCTTTTGACTAGTAAAGGAGCTAAATTCCTGTTACAATCGCTTCCTTCCTTACTGCAAGCTGGCTCAAAGAATATTCATTTAGGTTATCCAGTTATGTCTGAAGACTGTCTACACAACATCTCCCAACACGAGACAGATCCACATCACAAAAGCATACAAACCAGCTGCAGCAAAACCCATCAACCAATTCTCACACTGCCCATGACTGTTGGATTAGAACTCGATTATCTTTGAGGTCCCTTCCATCCTAAGCCATCCTATGATTGTATGATTCCCTTCTGCAAAATGGACCCCTATAAACAATTTTGTAACTTGAGGAAGTAAGTGTAAATCATACATAAATCTGCATTCCCCTTTAGAAACCACTTTTAAAATAAGAAATTAATGTCCATCAGTCTGTGCGTGACATGGAGCTCCCTGGACAATTAGTCTTCAGCTTTTTTTTTTTTTCCAGTGTACATAAATATAGGGAGTATCTCATGTCTATGCTAATGTGTTTCTGTGCGGATTCTAAAGGTTAAGTAACGCAAGAGGTTGAGCAAGGAAGCTGGTGAAGGGGCTGGAGAACAGGCCCTATGAGGAGCGGCTGAGAGAGCTGGGGGTGTTTAGCCTGGAGAAGAGGAGGCTGAGAGGAGACCTCATTACTCTCTACAAGTACCTGAAAGGAGGTTGTAGAGAGGAGGGAGCTGGCCTCTTCTCCCAAGTGATAGGGGACAAGACAAGAGGGAATGGCCTCAAGCTCCGCCAGGGGAGATTTAGGCTAGAGATTAGGAGGAAGTTTTTCACAAAAGGGTCATTGGGCATTGGAATAGGCTGCCCAGGGATGTGGTTGATTCACCTTCCCTGGAAGTGTTTAAGGTGTGGGTGGACCAGGTGCTGAGGGACATGCTTTAGTGTTAGATAGGAATGGTTTGGCTTGATGATCCGATGGGTCTCTTCCAACCTGGTTGTTCTATGATTCTAAGTAAAATACCTATCACCTACACATGCAACCTGTACAGGTATGTTACAGAGTCCTGTTGTTAGCTCCAGGATGGAATGATGGTTACAGTGCCTGGTGAAATCAGAAGTGTGTTTGCATTCTGCTAAGCCCAGTCTGAGCAGGTTTGTGTAGTAGAGCCTGGGTGCAGACCAGTCACGGTCTGTGGCAGAAAACATGAGGTACCGAGCCAGTACGCGTAGTCCCAGCACAAAAGCAGGCAAGAATGTACAAGATGGACTGTTTCTGTGCAAGCTAAGTGGATAAAAGCCAGCCTGTATGTAGTGCAGCCTTTTGCTGCAGGGCATGTGTTTGTCTTCAAAGTAGGGGGGAACCCTGACCATCAGTCCCAAAGGAGTGACTCGACTGGTTGGTCTGCCCCCCTCCCATGGCCCATTTCCTTCTTCAGAACAATGAGAGAATCAAATTGCTCTCTTATTATCTTTCTTGTGTGGTTTTAGCTTGTTTGTATAAATTTTCTTGCATTCATTTATGAGGAAAGAGGAGGTAGAGAAGGAAATACCAGATTTATTATTGTTGTACAAGAAGCCCAGCAGAGTCCTCTGCTTGATTTTGCTTTGTCGATAGGAAGGATTAATTACAAGAGTCAGATTTAAACTCTTCATTTTAACTTAATGTATTAACAGGGACAAATTCATGTCTGTCAGTGCAACTAATAAGCAGAAGAGTGTCTAGTCCTAAATTTAATATTTATATGTATCTAACATCTGATATCTGGCATGAATAATGCTTTTAGTTTCTACCTCAAACAGTATCTCTGCCCTAAGGATGTTTGCCCATACTCGTATGTCTTCAAGAATCTGCAATTCCTGTTAGTCAGAACAAGAATGTGATAGAGGAAGAAGAAAACTAAAATTCCTGTTAGTCAGAACATGAATATGATAGAGGAAGGAGAACTAACACAAAAAGACAGAAAGAGCAGTATTGGGTGTGTTATGTGTGGAACCAGTGACTTGCAGGTTACAAATACAAAGTGTAGGAACTGTGAAAGGATTGAGAATGCATTAAAAATGCAAGCCTTAAATTTCTAAAGATTATCATTTGTTTTCATTTCTGATGTTCTGTAATTTTCAGGGATTGTGGGCTTTTTTTTTTTTTTTTATGACATAGACCTCTAGTCTCCTGAATATCAAGTTC
Source organism: Coccyzus lansbergi (assembly GCA_033558105.1). Lineage (NCBI taxonomy): Eukaryota > Metazoa > Chordata > Aves > Cuculiformes > Coccyzidae > Coccyzus > Coccyzus lansbergi. Next base: position 877,543 of record JAUMJK010000166.1, read on the forward strand.
ATCTTATATATGTCAATTTGGAGATGCAGAGGTAACAAAGATCTCTAACAGTTCTGGAAAATTGTCTTTAAGATTGTAAAAATGCCAAGCTGCAAATTCCTCTTTTCCACAATGTGGAAGCCCTTAGGTTTATTTCTCATTTAAGTTATTTTTAAGATTGCAACATCTTCTGTGTTATGAATATGTAGTCTTAAATACTGATTGACAGTGTCAAATGTGGGTCTTTTTCTATAGTGTTTCCAGTTGTTATGAATGACACCAATAAGGAATGCTGCATCCCATCCTGTTGCTGCAGGAACAAAATAACTCTTAATAGTGTGTCAGCATGAGGAAGAAGGTTGTAATTTACAGACCAAAAGGAGAACTAGGAGGTGTTAATTATCTCGTCCCTTTGTACATTTGTCAGTATTTAACTGACCACTATAGTTTTAATGTACAAAGCAGCTCTGTCCTTTTTCATTTTCTTACCTAATGCTACTTCATTGGTGCAACTGTGACCTTTTGTCATAGTGTAACCTCTGAATTGTATTCTATGAACAAACTGAAGACCATTTTTTTGGGTTTGTAGATCAAGCTAGTTTTAATCGAAATGAGTAATGAGATGATCTTAATCTCATTGAGAAGACATGTGAAAAAAATAACTTACATCCTCAACTATAATAAAGCTGTTTAATTATGTTATCTTGTATAATAATACAGTACAAGGTGAAAATTATTTTTTTTTTCTTTTTGTGGCAAATGGTGATAATGGGAGATGTCTTCACTCTTCTTTCTGAGGCAACTCTGTGATTTCAGCTTCAATACATTTATTTCTTTTAACTACATATAGCCCTTCATCTGTTGCTTTGGTACCTAGAATCACTGGTTATTCTTATTTTTTCATGGTAGAAGTACACATGAGGGTATGCTCAGATTTTTTTAGTGTGTAAAATTAACATTAAAATCAAAAGTAAGCTTCTGCCCCAACATTTTCAAAAGAGACCTGAAATATCTGTAAAAAAAAAGTGGATACACTTGTGAAGAGAATGAAGAGAGAAGTTTTGGGCATTTTTAAGTGAAATAATGAAAGTTGATATGCTTTGCTATTAAGCTCATTAATTACTTCTTTTGGGGGAATAAGAACAGAGATGAATATATGATAGTGGAGAAGTGGGAACTGGGGGTCGCAGCGCGGCAGTAAACACGAGCCAGAAGTAGCAGACATGATTCAAACATGAAACAGGTTTTTCAGCTAAATGGTGCTGGTTTTAACTGTAAATTGAGAATGCAAGTACTATTTTTGTTTCATTTAATGACTATTTGACATCCAGTTTCCTTGCCACCAGAGTTCCCTGTCTGACCAATCACTGGTAGCACTAGATCTATGCCAACTTCCAATCTAGTATTTAGTATTATGTAAAGTACTTACTATTAACTCGATATATCTTAACATAATTTAAGCTTGAACAAGTAAGGTGTAGCAGTGAAAATAGTTTTTGTTACAACGCGGTGTTGCGAGGGTGTTGAAAGCTGAAGCGTTTCAAATCTTGTTCACCTTCTGTTCTATGTTTACTGCCCTGCACTGGGGTGTGGATGGATGTTGCTACAAACTTGAGGAGATCAGACATGGTTACAACAAACTCCGAATTAGATCATGGCAAACAAAAGAGATCTGTTGTTTATTTCCTACCCTATTTTCCTGACCTTTGTGGAGGTCTACCTCCACCTGTCTCTGAGGAATGGAGTTTCTCATTGCTATTTATAAATAGAAATAACTTGAGTAAATGTAGATAATGACAATGTCGTTAAGTTTCTCATGAAGGCATCAATTTCAGCATCAAAGTATCTTTTCCTTTCTTGAGAAAAAGGGTTATCGCTTGTGTGCAAGGAGACTAAAGCCTTCATTCAGGGATGTGTTCATGTGGCTGCCTTCAGGTTACCTGAACAGGCACACAGAGGTATGTATTCAGTGCTTAAACAAGATCAGAGCAATGCTGATAAGAGAAACAATGGAGATCATCAATTCTGCTCACTTAAATCTATTTGAGATGATAATTTGACTTCAACGGTCTCTTAGCATTAAGCTACTTCAGGTTCGTTGTGTGTGCCAGGCAGCTCCAGAGCAAAGCGCCCAAGCCGTATGTTCATGAACCATGTGGTGATGCTGAGGCACCACCCGAGTTGGAGAGGGAGTGGTTGGTTAGGGAGGCCAACACAGCCTTACAGAAAGGTACCAGGAGGCACTGGGAAGAAGGAAAACCTTATCTTCGCCTCGGTTTTACTTAGTACATCCAAATCTACAACTGTGATGAATGTGTTTTGAGACAGCTCTTAACATGGATAACGGTGGGACTGAGCCTGAGAGTGTTCCAGTGAAAATACTCTGTATTTCTGCCCTGGGAGGACTCTACTGTTGACAGTGAGGCATGCACAGTCTTAAAGCTGCATTGTTTCTGTCTTTACTTCTAATGGATTAAGGGATAGATATCAAGGCCTGCTGGAAAGATTAATATAGAATTAATGTATGACATATATATGACACATTAATAAGTACAACTTCAGGTTTATCTTTGGTAAAATACTGACCATCAACTTCAGTATATAATACTGTATCCTGATTTTGTACAGCATCGACCTCCTATACGAGGAGAGATTGAGAGAGATAGGGTTGTTCAGCCTGGAGAAGAGAAGGCTCTTAGGAGATCTTATAGTGACCTTCCAGTACCTGAAAGGGGCTACAGGAAAGCTGGGGAGGGACTAGTCATAAAGGCTTGTGGTGGCAGGACAAGGGGGAATGGGTATAAACTACAGAGGGGCAGATTTAGGCTTGATATAAGGAGGAATTTCTTCACCAATGTTTGTATGATACTGCCATGGAACAGGCCATCGAAACACACAAGCTTAAACATTTTTTAATGAGTACCACTCTTTCCTATATACTGCAGTTTTAATGCAAAATATCCCATTATTTTAACCTGAAGTCACAAATGTAATTGGAGAGGGGAAGAAGTTTAAAGCTTAAATTCTGAAGATAAGTTAATGGTCAAGAAAATGAAAAACTCACAACCAACTCAATTTTCCTAACAATAAGAGATTTTTCTAACTATAATACTTTTTCTTTTTTTGTACTATGCTACAACATTTGAAATGCATTTAATGAACAATTGTGATCTAACTGCAGTATAAGCTGAGAAATAATGATTTAAGAGAAGATGGCACAGAGCATAGTATTATTGTCAGTTATGAAGCATGATAATTCACCGAATAATTAAAGGTGTTTAGAATAGCTAAAGGGTAGACCAAACTATTGTGTGACCTTACTTAGCTGGGACATGAAAGAATCAATAGTGGTTGAAGGCAGATCCCTACAGGCTGAATTCTGGTGGATCTCTTTTGTTCTAATGCTTTGCTTAGGTGCTCTGTGTAAGCCACAGCTCCTCTGTTTTGGAATACGCACCACCCATGCGTTTTGTAGGAAGCGATGCTCTGATTTTGATTTGCAGCTTAAGGAAACTAAACAGCAAGGAAAAATGTAGGAAAACAAAGAAAAGCACAATTGAAATGGCTGATTGAAACACAGATGAAATAATCGAATAGTCTCCTAATGCACAAATCAGCCTTTTCTGTGATTTGTCCCATGGATTCTATGCAATAGCAGAGAAGAAATCAAGTGATTTCTTGATTCTCTGTGGGAGTAAAAGTGGCTTTTACAGTGATAAAAGTGAGAGACAGAGTGCTTAAAGAAAGAGCACTTCGTTGTCATTCATGTTTAGTATTAGACTGAAGGAATGTGAAAACAAACGTAATTTGTTGTTGGGTTAAAAAATAGAGATGTGGTTTTGCTGTAGTTTGAACAATTTGGAAATAATGAATTTGGAGCTGCTCTCAGAGATGGTGCTATTTTTTGTGTTACTGAGAGTTGTTAAATGTCATCCGATATATGTATGGAAATCATAGTGAAATCTTTGGAGATGTTTAAATGTTGTACAGAGGGGAAAAATAGTTAAAATGCATACGAATTTCTAAATGTCAAGATACAAGAGTAAATGTAACCTTATAATTTGTAGTGTATTTACATATTCATAAAATATCATATATGGTAGCCGTTAGAATTATATAACTGTTAGGAAATGAAACAAGTTGATATATGGCTGACTTTAGACATAAAAGAGGAAGAGGTCTACCTAGTGCTGAATATTAATATTTTTACGATACGATGCTGCAATACACTGAAAAGTGCAGAGCAATGTTTTTAGTGTCTCTCAAGTAATTTGTCTTTTAAAATATAAACCACTGTAGGATAACATAAGACATATAGTTTGCTGGGAAAATAATTCTGAACATTGGCCTAATTTATTTCAATGGCATTCAGATGGCAGCACTGATAAACAGCCTTTCAGAGTTCTCGTGGCTCAATGAATGTGTAAGTTTTCCAGATCCTCAAGCTGCCAGGACTGCTGAGGGGTTTGAGCACAAGAGAATCAGGATAATGTTTGAGGTTGCACAGAATAAATTTCTGACTTATGTTACAAACTGAATCTGGAAAGGACTATTAGTCAAGAGATTAAAGCTCTTGGGTTTTATAAATATATTGTCTAAACAAGCACTGTTATTTTACTAAGATAGTTAAAGTCATAAGAATGTTTATTTTCACTATCGAACACCACAGATTTTAATACATTTGGGTATGCATAAAGTGAGAATCCCAGTGTCTATTCCAACTGTATTTGATCCTGCTTGCAGGATGTTTTGCACCTCTTTTTACTACAGCTTCTTGCTGCTAGCAAAAAACTGTAGATCTGGCTAAGTTTCAAACTGCACAGCAGTTTTTCAAGGTGATAGCTCTTTGGGGATTTTTGTTGGTTGTTTTGGTTTTTTTCTTGCTTTGTGTCACAGCGCCATGACCTTTCTTATGAGGTAAAATATCATAGGGCTGTCTACTGGTTGGACACTGAGTTCAAAAATACTGAGTTTTCCCTACATCAATTCCCAGTGCTTGTTTATATTTAGCAGGGTTTCTTAGTAATACGGTACCAGGTTCATTTCATGATTAAAATAACTTACCTGTAAATCCTAACATCAAGGTATCAAGTAATTCAAGTTCCTAATTCTTGTTTCCCTTTATTTGTGTAATTAACCTGATGCTTTTCAGGACGTCAGTGTTGTATTGTGCTCAGCTTCCTACCTATGTTGGAGATAAATCCCAGATTCAGGGAGGAGAGGAATTCATGGTGGATTGGCTTAATTCCTTTTCTTTTGTGACAGATGTGTGGATCAGAATAGAAACTGGACTGTTAAGCTAAGTAGTATGGATGTGTATGTGTGGACTGAGTGCAAGAGATGTAGTCAGTGAGCCTTGTTAAATGCTTTTATCTTATGGCACACTAAACAATTTCATGGATATTATGATTGCACATTTGGGACTCCATTTATTTGTTCTTCCTAACTATGTTTTTGGGAGATGGCAAGGTAATGCAGCACCAACTTAGTTTGGATCAATAATCTGTAGGTATAACAGATGGAAAGAATATTTTAATAATGCCAGGAATTTGTATGGATTTTGTATGGAAATTTTATAATTAGAGCAACATGGCCTAATAATGTGAAACTTCTAAGTGGGTGGCTCCGATTTTTAAAATTTAACTTTTTTTCATTGCTGACTGAAGAGAGCAAATGTGATAAATGTTGTAAGGAGATTTCAACAGTTCTTGATGCACTCCCACTGAACAATTTCCATCAGAACAAAAAAACCCAAAAACCAGTGCCCTGGTGTCTAAGGGCTGCTCCTCTGACAAATGAAAACGTCCATTTATAGAAAAGGGAGCTATTAGAGCTCTTTCCAAATTGAAAAATACAATGGGGAAAGAAATGTATTATCAGAAAGCTTCAGGCATTGTTGCTGTTTTTCCAGTATCTGTAGGCAAAAAGATTTAAAAAATGCAGTATTATAGCAGGCTGCTGTCATTCATGGCAGCCTGGTGGAAGTGAATGGAGCTTTGCTCCATTGGATTGACAGCAGCCCTGAAGAGAAGGACTTGGGTGTGCTGGTGGATGAGCAGCTTAACATGAGCTGGTGATGCAGGTTTGCAGCCCAGAAAGCAAATTGTATCCTGGGCTGCATCAGAAGTGTAACCAGCAGGGTGAGGGAGATCATTCTCCAATACTTCGCTCTCATGAGTACGTGGAGTACTGAGTTTAGTTCTGTAATTCTCAGCACAGGGAGGACATGGATGTGTTGGAGCACGAAGGTCAGAAGGCTGAAACAACTCTCCTATAAGAATAGGCTGAGTAAGTTGGGGTTGTTCAGCCTAGAGAAGGCTTCAGGGCCTTATAGTGACCTTCCTGGAGTTAAAAGGGCCTATAGGAAAGCTGGGGAGGAGCTCTTTATCAGGGAGTGCAGTGATAAGATAAGTGGAAATGGTTTTAAGCTGGAAGAGGGTAGATTTAGATTAGATATTTGGAAGAATTTTTTTTCTGTGAAGGTGGTGAGGCACCGGAACAGGTTGCCCAAGGAAGTTGTGGATACCCCATCCCTAGAAGTGTTCAAGGCCAGGTTAAATAAGACTGAGCAATGTGATCTAGTGGAAGGTATCTGGCAGGCTGGAACTAGGTGATCTTTAAAGTCTCGTTTAACTCAAATGATTTGCATGTTCTCAAATCCTGTTAAGAGTGGTCAGGTGGCTGTGGGTGCCAAGGTCTGGTGCCTACTACTGGATTTAATTTCTGTGACTGGTTTTATGAGTAAGTGACGTCAAACATTGTCTCACAGACACAGAGATCTTCACTGTGTCAACAGTGTTTAACACCTTTGCTTGCTGTTAGACAGCTTTATATGAGTTATGTATCATTTGGGGAAATCTATGGTGTATTTACATAAAAATCATAGCTGTTGTGGGCTAATTTTAATTCTGACGCATAGAGGTGTGCACTGGCCAATGATCACGGTGGGTTTGCATATGCCTTTTTCAGGCCTGAAGCAATAACACTAACATTCCTCCCCTTAACATTCACCTTGTTTCATTCCTTATGCATTGTAATGAAACAGATCGTTTTCCCCAAGTCATTAATTCAGGATGAAAGTTCAGCTGGACTCCAAAGTCTTAGGAAATTTAGGCAGATGAATAAATGTATGAAAGTGCCAAAGACAGAATTGCTTGTCTGCCAAGTCACTTCCTTGAGATTAAAAGATGCTGTCATTTAATTGAAATAAATTATTGCTTAAAAATCACCAACCAAAGACTCAATTAAATGACTTCTAGGATTAGCAGTCTTTTGAAGATGACAATACACCCCCGAATAAAATCCATATTTATTTTATGTGTCAAATTAAATGAGATTATTTAAGACTTTTTGCTCTTTGCCCATACTTCACTTTGTTTCCATGGCCTACTTTTGAACTTACTTAAATTAATGTAGTTAGAACCAAGTCTTCTGAAGATAGTGAAATTACTGTAGCAAATAACTGCTGTAAGGAAGAGGAGGATCAGGCGTCTCTGTGTAATATCAAAAGAATTCTTCGTGAAACTGCTTTTACAGGGAACTGTTGATAACTTTAACTTAAAAATTAGGCCACAAGAGAAGACTTTCAGAAATGCTACTAGGAAAAGAAATCCCTGTTGCTGGTTAATGGCTACCACGTGCTACCCATTTGATGTATATGCAATCATGAGTCTGGTTAAAGTTGTGCTTAATCATCTTTTAATCAAGCTGAGTGCAAGTGGAACTTCTTCACAGTGATAGTTAGCCATGGTAGGAAATTAACTGGATGCTTAGTGAAGCCTGATTATTGTTCTTTGAAAAGGAATTTTGATTTTTTTATTACAATTGTAACTGAGGGCATATGTTGAAAGGCTGTGAGAGTGTGTGTGTGAGAGTGTTCAAACAAAAAAGTAGGGCAGAAAGAATGGAAAATGAGCAAGTGCTCAAGAGAAGAGATGTGAGCTTGGCCTTAGTAGGTGTGAAGACATGCCCTTTGTTATAAAACACACTGGGGAGGCGCCTTTGTGTTTATCAAGGGCACATAGTGTGGCCAGCCCAGCTCCAGCCTTGCTGCTGCCTTCCTGTGAAGGAAGAAAGACTTCCAGTGCCTTCCTTGCATGAACCTCCCCTTTCCTTCTTACCCCTGGAAGGATAAGGTTTCAGGGTAAGCAGATTTAACCCCCTGATTGCAGGGAGAGGGGGAAGAATCACCGGTGTACTTTTCTGCTCTTTTATAGTTCCAGTCTGTTCACTGTGGGTTCAGATAACTGTCAAAACCAGATTTACTGCGAGGTTGGACAGGAGCAAGAAGGTCAGGCTGTCTTGCTCTTCTGAGCAGCAAGATGGTAGCTCAGCTTCAGTCATTGGGATTAGCTGTATCTTCAGTTGTGCTTAAGGGCACAGGTGGAGAAAGTGCAAGTGGATTGTTAAAACAACTTTGCTTTTAGGCTTTTTCTGCTTGCTGTAACTTCATATTTTTTCAGCAAGTGCCAAGGTTTCTAAATGTGGGCTCAAAGAAGCCGCAAAGGAGCTATCTTTATGTGAGATAGCTTTCACCCTAAAAAGAGTTTTTCTCCCCATGGATGAGTGTGGGCATTTAGGCTGTTCTCAGAGGAGATCTTGGTGATTTGACAAACTGCTTCTGGTTTGCCCTTTTTAGGACAGGCTCACATTGGCTTTATTAAAGGTATCGTGCTTGTGAGGAGGATATTGTTGGACACGAGATGCTTGAAGTAGCAGAAGGTAGTGGACCGGAGAGCAGAAACATAGACGCTGCTTCCCGGGCATTCATAATCTAACCCAAGGCAGATGACGTCAGTGTTTTCCATTGTGTTGCTGTCTGGTTCTCATCCAACCTGTTGAAGCTCTCCCGGTCCCAGCTCATTCCTTGTACACCTGTAGTACATCCAGAGGTGGCGGGGGGGAGCTCTGACAGTGTGAGTTAGGCTTTTGAATCTATAGGGTTCCTTAAGCTGCTTGGCCTGTCCTCACAGCATCTTTCTTAAAGATGGTAGAATGGAGTGATGAGTGACAGTAGTTCATCCTTCTCATTCTCTGTTCATCAGTTAGACTTCAAGCATCGGTTTTTGTGTGAGTGCTCTTTCCATTTCCCATTTTGTTTTTGCCAGAAAAGATTTTGGCATATGCTTTGAATAGTAGCAGTAGATTGATTAGTTTGGATGTGTCTAATCTTGTTGGCTGCTTGTAAGCTGTTGACTGTTCATAAACAATGTTGTGCAATAGGTTGAAATGGATTTTTTGTTACCTTGAACAACTCAGAGTGTAGGCTCTTGACAACAGACAGCATCACGTTCAGAAAAGAGAAACTTAAAGTGCACAGTAAAAATCTTTACCTCCTGAATTAAGAATAACTGGTAGTAGAAATAAGCTATTTCCTTTTGTATGTGAGCAGAAATTAACTTTGCTGGTAGTTAGTGACTGTCCTTAACTACAAACACTGGGAACTATAGAAACTTATCTGGTACTCAGGACTCAGAATAATGTTTGTTCTAGTGTCTACTGCTGATGACCTTGGGTTTAGAAATGAATTAGGATCCTATACGTAACTGTGGGACTTGAATCTACTACATTAGCAATGAAAGGCTGGATTTTAGCCAGTTCTCAGAGTACATAGAAATAAAATGCATGACCTGATGACAAACTACAGGTCAGTATGAGAACTGGGAATGCAACAATATCCTCTCCCCTCTTGCAGAGAATAATTCAGGCAAAGGAATTCGTACTGTGCAATTTATCACACTGAGTTTTAATGCTGGACATACTGCACTCTTCTACTGCCTCTCTGTAGTCCTTACTTGTCCTTCAGTTAATTTTGCTAAAGATCTTTATATTAAATCATTTTAAAGATAATATTTTAAAGATCTTTTATTCTAACTCCTATTACTCGCACAAGGTAGTTGCTACGAAGCTGGTTATTCCTACCATACAAGCAAGTGCCAGTCACTCTTTCTCTCTCTCTCTGTGGTCTTAGAGTGTTTGCTGAACACTATGGGGGATGGGGAAGAATTGTACAGAAGCTATTACAGCTGCTGAATGCTGTGATTCTCTGCTGAGGTAATTGTCTGGTTGCAGTCCTAAAGGTTCTTATATTACAGTGGCTTTGTAGCAGTCTGCTGATGCAAGGGCTTATGATCTACCTCTATTCATGGTCAGTGGGCTAGGATAAACATGAGGAAGAAGCAAAAGGAGGCATCTAGTGTGAGATATTGCTTCTCTTGAAGCTCCTTAATTATCTTCCTTGTGTGTCAATACAGGTATATTATACTTGGGAGAGTATGTTTATGTTCGTGTCATGAATATTTGGGACTGACATCTCATTCATGTTTATTGTGAAACCAAAAAAAAAAAGAGGGGGAAAGATCACATTGATAATGCCATTAAAAGCATAGGGATAGTATGTCCTGTTTTGTGTTCCCTTATACTAAAAACACTTAAAGTGCGAGTTTCCTTAAAAATATATTTTCCATATTGATGCTACAATGTGTTGCACAGTTTCCTTTGCATTTGAATGCCAAGATTTGAGAATGATAGATCTGATTAAAGCCTTGCATATACTATGATGAATAGCAATACACAGAATTATGAGGCAACATATATGATGTTCTCCCAAGTGAAAATTATACTCAATTCTCAGTAAAAAACTTCAAATGTTTGTTGGAAATCCAAATTAGCAACATGGCAAGGCTATGTTATGAAATACTTCCATAAGTTCTCAAAAGTCCATTACAGAAGTAGTTTCTCAGAGGGTATTTGCTGGTTTACATCTGCTGCAGCGGCATGTCTGGCCTTGTACTTCAGGATTCTCATGTGGACTAAATGCATTCCTTCTTCTTAGACTAAAGTTGTAATAAAGCTTTTTCTTCTTGTCTGTATTTTTATCTGTCATTTGTTTTAATTCTGTGTGTCCTTTACCACTCCATCCCCCACCTTCTTATTATTTTTCACATCTCCATTTATACCCCTTGAAGAGGGATGCAACTAGTAAGTGGGAATGTGGGACAGAAGTATTGATAAGGTACCAGGAGTGTTGGATTAGACACAGCTCTGAGGTGAGGATCGAGTATTGAAGGAACTGGGAGATACAGTTAAGATAGATGGTAGGATTCTCAGGGAAATATATAGAAGCTCTATAGGCAGACACTTCCGTCATTCTTAAGCCAAAAGGATTATGATTACGTTTATTTTTAATTGAATTCAGTTAGTAAGCCTAGCCCTGTGATAAAAGAATGCAGCAGGCATGGATGGGGAATGATTTTCAATAGAGTGTGAAGGAGAAGGATTAGGTAGAAATAATTGGGATGTCTCGGGGCAGAAGTGATGCTAGGACCTAGAGTAATCAGGGAAGTGATGGAAACGCTACATGACAGTGCATTCTTGTAATCTATTTCCCTGCCTATTTTAATCAGATGGTAGGAAATAAAAATAATTTTTTATTTGTTTACCTGAAGGAAGTCATTCAAATGAGAGCTGTCCTTAAAGGACAAGGGCTCATAATCACAGTTTAGATGATGGGTATTTTAGCCAGATTCCCTTGGTACCGTTCATGTCTGCTAGGACTATTTCAGATTTCCTTTCCTAACTTTTACCATCTCTCTGGTTTTTTTTCTACCCCAAACTAAATCTTTCCAATGCTATTTTTCTACCTCATAGCTCTATAGAATGTAGTACTTGCCTGAAAGACAAGATCCTGATGCTGAAACATGTAAATTACATTTAATCCTTGCTGCAGGCTTTTGTACATTTCCTGACCAATAGAAACATCAGTGAGTAGCAACTATGAACCCTGCAGCTGGGGAGTGAAGTGATGGGGAGCAAGGGTGAATTTACACAAGCTGCAGTGTATGTTTGCAACTTCTAGGGCTGGTCCCAGTCAAAAAATAGTCCTGAGAAAAGCTATGAGTAGAAGAATGTTTAATCTAAATCAGATCCCACTTTTCCCCTCTGTTTACCCAGATTAGCAGATGCCTTCTTTCCAGGAATATAGCCTAGGCAATCTGGTGTTTTCTACGGAAAGTTGTAATTACATTATGTTGTAAATACCTTAAACGATTGTAGTATTTCAATATTTCTTTTAAATGATTACAGGCAAAATTACTTTCACTGAGCTTTTGCAAACTCTGACTTGCAAGGAATTACCCTGGGACCTCAGCAAAAGGTGTCATGCCCTGTGTTTGTAGCCTCTTGCTTTCCTTTCCCGAAGAATTCTACTTAGTCTATGAATCCCTAGCCTGAAGTGTTGCATGGAGTTATTTTCTGCAGTGTACAAGACTTTGGATTTGCCTTGAAATTCATGAGGGTGTCGTCAACTCCTGCCGTCAGTTTGTCAAGGCCCTGCTGAAGGGCAGCCCACTCCTCCAGTGTACAAACATAACAATTTGACTTGGCTGAACTTAGGTAAATGAGTTGCAAAGCAGTTCAGTTTGCTTTTCCAATGACTTTCTTGAAGGGGAAAGTTGTGTCTCTCAGAGATCTGTCAAGATGAAGACTTGACCTTTATCCTTTTCTGCTTGGCTCCACAGTTTGTAGGGTTGCCTTGATATTCCATTTAGCTCACTCAGCTGTTGCGTGTTTGAACTTGGAGCAGTTCTCAAGTCGTTACTGTAACTTAGCCAATTCCAAACTGATGTTCTCTGCTTTGGTAGCTTCTTGTAGAATTAAAGATATAAAATGAGGAGCTTATGTTTCTACAACACCAAATTCTTTCTTTGGGGACCAATGGCATGAGGGAGTTAGTGCATTTAGATTCAAGTCTAAAAAGGGTTAGTCCAACAAGCACTTACTGGCAAGGGTTGGACTTAGCATAAAAGCAATGTTATCTGACTCTGACCTTTGTGTTTAGAGCATTAGCTGGTATTTAGAGCCTCATGTTTGTGTCTCTTCTCAGCTTGAGGTAATTCAGTCCTGCCACTCAAATGTTTGGGGTTTTTTTTTTTTTAACTGCACAACCCAAATTGGTCTGAACAAGGTACAGAGGTGTCTGCTAAAGGTGCCTTGACATTAATTTAGTTAAACTAGAAGCATTAATCTGTCTAGATGTTTAGATTGAAAAAAGGTATCTTTTACTCAGGTCCTTGATGTCCATTTTATGGCTTATATTGAAAGGAAACAAAGTCATCCCACACAAACACTTTTTCATTAAGCAGAAGAAATATGTTTCTGAAGATGTTACTCATTCTAGGACTTCAGACTTCAAGAAAATATTTATGAATGAGTAATATTAATAGGAGAGCTTACATTAAATATGTGAGGTCTTAAAATGGGGCTTATTTACAAGCAGCAGGCAACTAAAATTTTTGGACCAGATTAAAGCTATGCCAATGCCACTTCTGTTTTACTGTTTCTAAGTAAAAAGCAGTGCTGTTTACATTCTTCTGAATAATCCCTGTGTTACTTTGAACACAGATACCTTATAAAAATTGTAATTTCTTGGACAAAAAGGATTGTCTCTGTGCAGGCAAATAATTCTTATCAAATTAATTTACACAAGTATTTCATATGATAGTCAAATCATTTTAAATGCTTTTAATTAAATGGCTTTTAGAATAATAGCATCCTGTCTGCTGCATGGTACAACGTGTAATTAAGAACTCATTTGGAATTTACTGAAAATGAGAAAGTTCAAGAACTCATGCCACAGTGTTTTTTAAAAAAACTGAACTAGGCCCTTAAATGATGTTCCATGGTGTGTGCACAAATTCACTAAAGGTGATGAAGAACTGTGTTAGGGGGCAAATTTATTTCTACTCAGCGAGGAATAAAAGGCTAACCAGCATAAAGTTGCTCATAACATACCTGATGGAGTTAAGGCACAAACAAATAAAAAAACCTGCCAAAACAAGACTGTATAGAATTTAATTTGTTAGGGGATAGTCAAAAGAAGAACTAGCATGTTGTTACCTGTGAGCTAATCTCTGTTTTCCATACATTAGGGCCTAGAGCAGTACACAGCACTCAGAAGTTAATTATCAGTAGTCTAGGTAGAACATTTTGAATGATTGAATGTTAAAATATGAATTTGAGAAATAATTTCTCAGAGTAATACTGCAGACAACTCTTGTAGTTTATTTTTTTCTGCATTCAAGAGTTTTGTATTGCCATCTCATAATAAACTGTTCCCCCCCCCCAATTTTTATGGGTGAACACATTATTTATGAATAACATAAATTCACAGAAGTGATTGTACCACCATTATGAAGAAAGCTATGGGCAAATTTTCTATTTTCCTTCTCTCAATAGAGTTTTGTTATCATAGTGGATTTAGAGAATGAGGAGTTTTGAAATCTGGAGGTGTAGTTGTTTTGTCATGTCTACTTCTAACATATCTTCTGAAAAAATTCTGGGAAGCTGAGCTTACAGGAGTGAATAGGCTTGTGTGGTTATGGGAGACGTACGATGCTTCCCTCATTCCCCCCCAAGTCGACCATATGCCACCCAAATCCATGTTAATATTGTGCGTTTTATGGTTAATACATATCTGCCTCTCTCTGCTCTTCCTTGGCATGGGTGTGAGTCTTCCATCCTCCAACTCGTGTAGTAGCTTGAACTACACTTTGGACACACTGAAAGCCTGTGCTTGCTCAGTCTGCCACCAGTTTGTATCTAGCAGCATAAGTAGAAGGCAGTGGGAGAATCTATTACTGATTGTTTTACTGCTTCTAGGGATTAATCTCCACTGTGTCTGAGAAAGTGGTTATTTCATGATCTCACAAACTGGCATCTGAGATGTTATTCTATCAACAAGTGCTGCTTAGCCCAGCAAGCAGGTTGTGATTCCAGCACCGTTTGAGGAGACATCAGGATGGAGGGTGGGGTCTGTTTGCTTGTGGGTTTCTTTTACAGTTGGTGTGTAGAAGTATGCTGTTAAACTGTTGTATTCCTAAAGCTGGGATAGTGGGTATTGAAAAGAGCCTCTCCTTTTGACTACTGAATTGTTCTAAAAGCACAGCAGTGCTGATGTCCACCTCCTCCCTCTGTCCCTGCCCCTGCATGCATGACAGACACAAGTGTACATACGTATCTTGATTTGTCAAAGTAGAAAGGATGGTGTGAACTCTTCTGACTCACTTGAGTGCGAGGTCAGCAGACTCAGGTTTGAAGAGCTGTCAATATCACCTGTGCTTTGTCATCTTACTTTACCTGAAGTGGGAACCACTCGCATAAACTTTTCTCACTGGCCTGAAGCAGCCAGATGATTGGTTTTGACCACAGCCTAAGCAGAAAACATTCTTCTTGGTGCTACTGTGCTATCTGGTTACAGCACTGGAGTGTATCTGCTCTTTTATTTTCTCAAAACCTGCTACTTGAAAGCCTAATACAGACTTGCTTATATGCATTCTCGCTACTGTTTTTAAATATGTGTCTCTCCTGCCCCAATATGCTTTCCATAACTGTCAATTTTTGTGCAGTTTCAGGTAAACAACAGAAAAACTATTGAAATCTCTCTTACTGTACCACTACATTGTAACAGCAGACTTAATGACTGTAATGTCTTTCCTCCTCTCAAAGGACTCTGAGTATTGTATTTTAAATAAGACATTTGAAATCCATGAGGGTATTCAGAGCACTCGTTCATTTTAAAAGGCGAGTTTTGCTGTGCAGGATTGTTATTGATTGACTATTTCACCCGGTCAGGACTTGCACATTTTCCTTCAGTTTACCTGAAACAATACTAAGAAAATTTTAACTCATTAACACCTTTTCTTTTACCTTTCTGATCCCATAGTAAGAAATAAAATTGATCAAGAGCTACACAAAGTACCCTTTTTTTTTTATTTTTCCCACTTGAAATGTAGTATCAGCATCACAGACAAAGTGATTAGAATTATACTGTTAGCATTTCATGCCATTCCAACCTGTTAGGATTCTGGGTGACAGTCAGTTCTTATTTGGCAAAGGGATGTCAAAAATCTTCTTAGTTCCCTGTGTAGTCTTAAAGAAATTTAGGTCTATTGGAATGCATGGTTTAATAGAAAACAGACTGTCTAAAGTAGCTTGATATTTGCATAATTTTTTTTTTTAATCTCTAGGCAAGCTAAGGCTGAGTGAATGGATATTTTTAAGGCAGGGAGTTCTTATAGGCAGGTGAAAAAATTGATCTGTTTGTCTATCCAGGTAATAAATGGGTCAGAGAATTTTCCACTATGATGATTTAGTCATATTTAATCGCTTACACTTTAGTTGTGCTTAGACAAGTCAATTGTACTCATGCATATAAGCTTTGCCTACAGGGTAGCACTGCCTACCAGAGCATTATGTGCCAAACTAATAGCAGCTATCAGTGAGGTGCCACATATATCACAGTGTGAAGGTAACTGGATAAATGACAGAGGATTCTGTGGTTTGGAAGCTTCTTTGAGGTGCGTGTCAATGAAATTTCTGTAGAGTTTGGTTATACATGCCAACCAGCGGGAATTACTGGTGCAGCGAGACATGACTGATGGAATTCATGTTGGGTTTTTATTATGAAGGAGAATAGCACATATAGAGACAGAGCAGCCCCTTTTGGGGGTTATAGCTCTTATAGTTAATCCTGGATGTCAAGCAGGCAATGAGTTGAAGAACAAATGAGTTCATTGTGGGTGTGTCACAAACAAATACCATATTTAGCTAACTAAATTAGGTAACTAAGGAAGAGAAATAGGCTGACCTAATTGGCTGAGCTGGACAAGCTGGCAGGTCTTAGCTGAAATGGATTGTTTGCAGTTTCCAGACTTGCGCTGAATGTATTTGCCTTTAAAAATCTGGGAGGTAGATCTCAAGCTGACTGCAGGTTTGACCTGTGCCCTATAGATGCATTTCCCCTGCATATAGCCCAGCTTTATTTCACTTCTGCTCCACAAGTCTTATTTTTTCCGGAGCATGAGGTGGAACCCTCAAGGGTTGATACATCAAGGTGAATAATGCTCTGCTCATGGCAAGCTTGATTAAGGTTCTCCGTAGCTGCTCCAAGGTGGGAAAGAGTATAGGTCATTCTGCTTGCAGAAATCCCATGCTATGCTGTTCAGTATGAGTGTTCAGGATTTATTTGGCCACCTGCTAGCCTGTCTTGATCCTACAAAGAAACAGCTCCTTGTTAATGAGTTTGCAGTTTACAGCATGGCGAAAATATACTATTTGTATAGGTTTAAAGCCAGAGAAATTTAGTTTCCGTGTGTGAATGTGACAGGACCATGAGTCAGACAGATGCACCATTTTGGGTTTTTGAAGTGGTTACTAATTTCTACTAATTAGCTTCCAGGGTTATGAAACCCAACTAGGCTAAGATGACCTTTAAATACGGAAAACTCAAATTAAGTTGGTCAAGTTATTACATAAAACCCTTCCTGCAAAGTTCATGAAGATTGAAACAGTTTTGAACATATTTCCTTTCCAGTATCTCCCTGTACTTCTAGGACTGCTTCTTTTCTTTCCTTTGCCTATGAGGCTCAACTTGAAGTCCATTCTTTGTTGCAGCTAAGACCATGACACATCAGGTTTGCGTTAGTCTGCCAGTTCCCTTCGGGTAATATAACTAAGACAAACCCAAGCCACCATTCAAAATGTGGTTTTCAGCCTGGAGGAGGAAAAAAATACTATGATCTTTGGGAAGAAGTCGCAGGGTTCCAAATGGATACTTGGATTTGGAGAGGTTTTGGTACCTGCCAACTGTGAAGCATCATGCCTAGTTACTCACTGTACCATCTGGGTAGTGGTTTAAACAAAGCTATGGTCATTCCATACTGTTTGTTTTGCCAGGTGTTAAGGGGGGGGGGGGGGGGGGGGGGAACCAAAAAAACCCCATTTATAAGGTTTACCTGTGCTGCTAGACACTATTTCCAGCCTAAGGCTTCTGTAAAATGGGGAATTAGTGTAGCCTGGTGCTATGTTAATTTAAGCCAAATTAAAACGTACCATGAATTTCATTTGGCTTTTATGGGCAAAATTATAAGTGGTAGCTTATCCAAATGATCACACACTATTTCTCCTTAAGTTAGCTTAGCAGAGTTTTAGTCACTGTAAACAAAGTTCAACTGTTCTGTATCACTGGAAGATTTTAATTAAAAATCATAGAAGTGTGATAAAAAATAAGACCCCAGGTTTTCTTGACTTTTGGGTCACTAAATTTATTTTTGCTATTCTTAATTTATTAAGCCTTTTTTTACCTCTTAATTTTTCAGTTGTATTGTTCTTCTGTGTCTGTGTTTCCAAAATTGCTTGTTGGGGAATTAAAATAAAAAAATAATATTTTTTTTCAAACAATATTGCTTCAGAAAAAGTCAAGCTGGGAGTTGACTAATTTGTACCACTTGGCATTCTTCATGAAGAGCATCCTCCTTTAAAGGAGGAGTTTAATCCTATTTTCCACAAAGACTAGATGCTTTCTGACCTTTTCTTAGAATTCAAATATACTCTCAAGAATGCCACAGACATTCTTGTGATAGCTTAAGAGATCTTATCATGTTTTCCAGGTAAGCAACTTTCAGAAGCTATAAGAACAATTCTGAAGGGCCTCGGAGTCATCTGTGTCTCTTGTCATGCCCAGTGAGCGTTTAGTTAGAAAATGCTGTGGCTGTGAACACTGATGGACAGACTCTTTTGCATTATAATAGAGGCATATACAAGAGATTTTATTTTGACATGACACTTTAACCAGGAAGTTATTGAAAAGCTCTTTTTCCACTTTTTCTCACACCCAGAATAGTGTCTTACATTACATTTATGTCAGAAAAGTATCAAGTATCTTTTTTTCTTTAGGCTTATAAAGCTAGATTCTTTTTCAGGATTGAGTAGGTCCTGGGAAAGAAAGATTTTATATAGCAGGCTTCCTCCAGAACTCGTTCTTGCTGATTGCCAAGGGCCAAGTGATTTTTCAAAATATGATTGCACTTCTATCTCAGTTTCAGTTGCAACTTATTATGCAAGAGTGGGATGCTATACACTATGATGTATATTGCTGGTACTTCAAATGTTCCGTGCTGATACGCTTCTTTTTTTTTCCCCATCTACAGCAACTTGATCATTATTAATAAATCTGGATTTTCTTCTTCTGTATTATTTTCACTTATTTTAGTCCTTCCTTTTATTTTACTAAAAATAGAATTGAGTACTTCTGTATTAAGTTTTGATTTATTATTTTTGATTGTTCATAGAATCACCA
This sequence comes from Coccyzus lansbergi, assembly GCA_033558105.1. Taxonomy (NCBI): domain Eukaryota; kingdom Metazoa; phylum Chordata; class Aves; order Cuculiformes; family Coccyzidae; genus Coccyzus; species Coccyzus lansbergi. Next base: position 896,657 of record JAUMJK010000166.1, read on the forward strand.
GGTTGGAAGAGACCCATCGGATCATCGAGTCCAACCATTCCTATCAAACTTTTGTTCATTTTCTAGGCCTGGGAAAGAGAACCAAGTATCATATTTACACGTGAACATGCACATCTTTCCACTTTTGTGACAACTTTTTTATACTCAAAAAGCACGGGGAATGGAGTGAAAGGAAATCTAACCAAAATATTCCAACAGAGTGTGATTAGATCTGGTGTGATCTATGAAATTATAGGCTATTTATGGCAATGTAACAATAAATGGTAATGAATGAAGGGAAGAAAAAGGAAGATATAAGGCAAGTACAGTTGGACTCAATGATCTGGTGGGTCTCTTCCAACCTGGTTGTTCTATGATTCTATGAAGTACAAAACCAGTCAATTGACATTAGTGACTCTGTTGAACCTGCCTTAGCTCTTCATTTTGTAATAAAACTGCAACTGGCAGATGTGTTCTTAATCTACTACAGCACATCTTTGTTTCAAAATGAGAGGCAACAAAATAGTAAGTAGTTTGCATCCATAAATTTAAGTGATAATGATCTTGGGGCTCAAGTGTCTGAAACAATTACCACCTTTTTAGGTTACTTAAATGCAAACCCACAAATGATTTCCTAGGGGAATTTTAAAAAGCCTTTTGATGCAAATAAAGAAAAGAGATATTTTCCTCATTTGTTGAATAATTAAAATTAATTCTTTGTTTTGTTAGAAATCATGTAATGTTGAACTTCGTAAGCAAAAATTGAAAAAGCTGGAGAAGACTGAGCCAGCCTATTCTTAAGAGCAGAATGTGTTAGTTGTTTTCTAAACATCTTTGGATATATTCTCTTTCCTACACTACTCCTCTGGACTCCCTTGCTTTTCTATAATTCCACATATTTCCATAAAAAAATAACAGCAATGGAGCTGTAGTGACTGTGTAAGGAGGAAGATGCTGGTCTCACTGTTAATACTGATTATACTAAAATCACTGTTAGGTGTTAGAGCATGGGCAGGTCAGAGAAAATGATATAGTAGTAAGACTTAGTTTTGTTTTTTACGTATTTATTCTATAAAGCTGTGAAAGTTCACATGCAGCTTAAAGGATACTTGGGAAAAGTTTAATTCAAGATGACAACGTGTATGTGAAGTCATCTATTTACATCAATGCTGCTAGTACACAAGATGGGTTTACAGATTTTTTTTGTAAATATTATTTGATTGATGCAGAAGTGAATGAGTTAAATGGACTGATACGCTGTGGGTGAAAAAATATAGGCTGGATGTTATGAAATAACAAGCTCCCTCAAGCTCTGCCAGGGGAGATTTGGTCTAGACATCAGGAGGAAGTTTTTCACAGAAAGGGTCATTGGGCATTGGAACAGGCTGCCCAGGGAGGTGGTTGATTCACCTTCCCTGGAGGTGTTTAAGGCACAGGTGGACGGGGTCCTGAGGGACATGGTTTAGTGTTTGATAGGAATGGTTGGACTCCATGATCTGGTGGGTCTCTTCCAACCTGGAGATTCTATGAAGTCCTCTCTGGCCCAGGAACACTAGAATTGACAGATTCAAAACTAGAATTTATTTGATTTTGGTTAGATGATGGGTCCAGCAGAACTCAAGAACTTATCCTGTGGATCTGACTAATTGCTCATATCACACCATAGGATGTGTCTGTGGTCCAAATGTTAGCTTTCCATTAGCAGTTCAGAATAAGATATTATTGTTTAAATTTCATGTCTGCCATCTTAGAGATGTTCTGTAAAGTGCTACCTCAATTGTGAATTTTATCACTGTGCAGCCCTATACAACTTACACGTTTGATGTGTGACACAGCCAGAAAAAGGATACAGTGGAACTGGATCTAAAATTACTCATGTGGAGTCCTCCACAGGATGCTATGGGGTGAATATCTGCTCCATCGTGATCCTCCATGAGCTGCAGGGGGATCACCACTATCTTCACCATGGGTTGCAGGGAATTTCAGCGCTTGGAGCATCTCGCTCCTTTCTTCTTCGCTGACCTTAGTGTCTGCAGGGTTGTTTCTCTCACATTTTTCTCATTCCTTTTTCACAGCTGCAGTATTTTTACTCTTTCTTAAACGTGTTATCACAGCTGTGCCCCTAGCATCACTGGTGGGCTCAGCTCTGGGCAGTGGCAGGTCCGTTTCAGAGCTGGTCCGAACTGGTCTATCAGACATGGGGGCAGCTCCTGATTTCTTCTTCCAGAAGCCACCTCTGCAGCTCCCCTGCTACCACAACTTTGCCATGTAACCCCAATACAGAATTGTGAAAGGGAGTGATCTTCATATTGCAAATATGCAAAATATTTCTTGATGATCTGAATTTTCTTTATGTAACAGTTACAGAGCAAGGAAAGGCTTCAGCTTTCTTTGAGGAACTTCCAACCCGAGTGTAAGATTATTGTGAAAAAAGGACGTAAATTTAATCTCTTCTATTACTGTCTGTTTAATCACGGTGCAAATTCAGGTAAAGTAAGTTCTGATTGCACAGGTTTTATCTATTTGCTACACTCAACTCCTTTTCATACTGGAGCTCTTAAATTGCAGTCATCCAGTGTAAATGTTATATGCTTAAAGACTTAATAACAAGATTGAAAATATACTATCTACATTTTTTTTTCCCAGTTATCTTTTTTTTTTTTTTTCCCGTGACTTATGTGTGTTTCCTTGATAAGGAGAGACAGGAAATTTTTGTTTATTTTGCTGGATGGACTGAGTTTCCTAATAGTGAGCTAAGAAAATTTAAAAAGATATGTGGAACAAGAAGCTGAACCTTCACAAGGTGTTCAGACAGGCTCTTAGGAAATGAGACAACAGAAGAGTGGCCACCCTTACTGTGGAGTCACTGGCTGCAGAGGCAGGTAGCAACTGATGTAGAATAGAAGCTTTTATAAAGGATGTTAAGCACTAGTACCTTAGCGATAGCACTTTGAGAACTATTCCCTGTACAGCAGGCAGGATCAGATAAAGAAGTTGCTTGGTAAAGTCTCGAAGTGTTTCAAGAAGTGTCAAGGTGGCCTGATTTACTGGGAAATATTTCACTGAATAGACTAAATCCTCTTCTGCTGTGTTTACTTCTTGTAAACCAAAATGAAATCTGATTTCTTGTAGTTAATTTCTCTATCATGTTTTAATTTTATGTGCCCAAGAGCACACAGTTTGGGAGAAATTAAATTCGTTTTAAGTTGCAGAAGGCTGATGTAGTTATTGGAGTGGGTTGCTTTTGTTTTTCAAAGACAGAGTACAGGGATGGCTATAGTAGTTCATGCCACGACTTGGTGCAAGTACTCAGAATTGCTCTAGAAGAGAGCATGTGTAGGGTGAGTCAGGACAGGGTAGGCAAAGCACTCTAATTCTGCTTCCCCAAAACACAATCCTATCCTTTAATTATTTGTGTTTCAACCTGAGAAAATCACTATCTCGTTATTAATAAGTTTAGTTTTGTTTTTTTGACCTATGAACTAGTCTCATTTCTTTTCACGTATTTGCAAATTTTAGTGTGCATAACATCCCCTGGCAAGACTTTTCACATTTACTTCATATGGATAATTTTGTTGTCACTTTATGTTTTGGTTGTTGGAGTGGTGGTTCCAAGAGCAATTGTAAAAACTCATGGAAGCAGAAGTCCAGCTACAGCGTTTAAATGCAAAATTAGAATTTCTGGCTCTGAGAGTATCTAAGTTGTAGATATCTGAAAACAAAGAGGATACCTCAGGAGATGCAATCTCTGCCCATAAAACCAGGCACAGGATGTGAACCTAATTGACCTTTGTTGTAGATCAGAGCGGTTGTCCATCTGCTTCTTCACTGAATTATTTGTATCATTTGATGAATTTAAAGAAGTTAATGCAAATCAACATGAAAATAATTTTTTCATGTTCTTTATGTCTTAGACTGACAGCATGAAAGGAGCTAACATGGAGTTAGTTCCTGAGCAAGATTTGGCAAAGGATAGGAGTAAGGTTTTGTACCTTTGTTCTCTCTGTTCTAGGAAGTCTCATCATGTATTTATGAGCACTTGCTTCTCTTTCCAATAATATTCAGTGCAGAGTGCTGCTGAAAGCTCTTGTATCACTTGAAAAATGATGATATTTCATTATGCAGATGACAGCTGTTGGTTTCCCCCCTTATCATAACGAAATCTCTAACCTCAGTAGTCAGTAGCTCAATAGGTACCAAAATTGTTCCTCCGGTTTACTTTTACTCAGACTAAGTAGAGTTGTGCCAGAATACAGCTAACTGAAAAACAGCTAGGCGTAGATATCCAGCAGCTAGTAATCTAAATACAACCATACATCTGACCAGTGCATCAGTTTACAATTGTTCTCATTGCTATATCAGTTAAATAACAAGTATCTGCTGTTTTGCTTGTCTTGTATTTACGCAGATCTGTACGTATTATAGGAGTCAGCAAAGGTTTCTGTATCAGACCCATACAAATTTCCATATTTTCATTCTGTGCACTAATGGTTTGTACTGTGTTATGTTTATGACCCTGAGGGTTTGAGCACACACCTCAATGTCTCTCTCGCTGTCTGCCAGGCAGCCAGCAAACCTCACAAGTCAGTTCTGCTGCTTCTCCTAATATCAGTGGTGTGTGTCCTTCACATGAGGCATCCTTCCTCTCAGCTGCACAGGCCTTTGGAGAAGCTCCCACTTGTGTATTCGGTTGCTGTGCTCCAAATACAAAGAGCTTTTCTCTTCATAAAGCTTTTTTTTGTCCTGCCCTTTGTGCTTCAGTCAGTACCTTGGTGAAGGATGATAGTTTTCATTTGACAGCCTCTCCTTTTGAAGAGAGTTCAAGAAGGTTAAAACTTCAGTCCCCAGACTCTTTTGGCTCCTCTCCTGTGCAGCAGTTCATCTGGCTATTTTTCTTAATTAAAATAAGTAGTTCTGTTTCCTTGGAAATGGAAGCTATGCCTTTGTAAGGTGCCACCTGCGACATTAATCAGTCTTAGTTGCAGGGAGAAGTAAGACTCTTCAGAGACCTTTGCTTCGTGATTTTCTAACATTTCATCTTGTGAAATGTCCACGTGTCCTGTTTCAAGCCAGTGCACTAAGAGATACGTTTAATGTAATTATTTCATTAATATGCATGTTTACTATTTATATGTGGCTTAAAACTGGCTCTTGACTGAGACTAAGCACAGCAATTATTGTGTTTGTGATGAGTAGTTCCCAGCTCCATCCTCTGGAGAAATTTGTAGCGCATACAAGTATCACATGTATTTGAAATCGCAGTTATGGTGAAGCTAATTTTCTCCAATGAAAGTTATTGCAATCAAAAGAAATTGGACTAGTTCATAGATCAAAAAGGTGTTGCAAATCCAGTATTTCACTGTGCAGTCAAGATAAACAGCACAGCGTGGCTCCTGGTTTTATATGTGAACCAGAAGTGAGCTGGCTGCACTTCAGCTCAGAAAAATAGAGGTGTGGATGACAGTTTAGGTGAAAGAGCAAAACCATCTAGCAGAAACAGTGTTGGCTCCTTCGCATGATATTTTGCATCGTTTAGGTTTGTGACTTTTTAGGAGGAATTCCTTCCCCTTGAGTGATGTTAGTCATGCTCCAATTAATAAGCCAGTCAGCTTCTTCTCATCCACTTGTGGCCAGGACTTTTTAGCCTCTGCATTTTAATGTGGATTTTGGCTCTTATGCAATCTTATGTTACTCCTGGACCTAGTTGTAGTCACTTGGTGACAACAACTCAGGTTCTCATTTGGTGGTTATTTGATGGGAGTTTCAGCGGCCACAGAATCACTGCGTTGGAAAAGACCCAATGTAGGATTATCGAGTCCAACCATTCCCATCAATCATTAAGCCATGCCCCTCAACACCTCATCCACCTGTCCCTTAAACCCCTCCTGGGATGGTGATTCAGCCACCTCCCCGGGCAGCCTCTGCCAGTGCCTAATGGCCCTTTCTATGAATTTTTTTTCTGATGTTCAGCCGGAACCTCCCCTAGCAGACCTTGAGGCCATTCCCTCTTGTCCTGGCCCGTGTCACTTGGGAGAAGAGACCATCTCCCTCCTCTCCACAACTTCCCCTCAGGTAGTTGTGGAAAGCAATGAGGTCTCCCCTCAACCTCCTCTTCTCCAGGCTGAACAACCCCAGCTCTCTCAGCCGTTCCTCATAAGGCCTGTTCTTCAGCTCCTTCACCAGCTTTGTTGCTCTTCTCTGCACTTGCTGCAGAGTCTCAACATCCTTCTTGTGGTGAGGGGCCCAGAACCGAACACAGGTCTCACCAGTGCCGAGTCCAGAGGGAGATTAACTTCCCTGGACCTGCTGGTTGCACCATTTCTGATACAAGCCAAGATGCCATTCACAATATTGCCCTATTCTAGGGTTTGCCAGCAGAAAATCATGAGCAGCCATGGTGGCCTGAGATCTCTAAAAAAGTCATGTAGTTAAAAGAACTTCAGGAACTTGATAAGGGAATGTTTCTCAGACTAGAGTCAGGAAGAAATCTTTTCTAAATGCTTATCTATCTGGCTTGGTATGGCTATTATTTTTATCTGAATGTTTATTTTTTAATGCTTGTGACAGACATGTTGCTCACAGAGAAGGATGTTATATGGAGTGTATGTTGTGAAATGTGAAGTTAAACAAACGTGAGAGTCTGCTTTCTTCTGTCTTTCTCATTTTTCCTTTCATTTCGCTTTGGGTCCTCCAAGAGCAAAGGATGAGGCTGAAGGACAAAAATTGTCCCTGAATTCCTCATGGTGAAGCTGCAGGGAAGGGGCTGGAGAACAGGCCTTATGAGGAACGACTGAGAGAGCTGGGGGTGTTTAGCCTGGAGAAGAGGAGGCTGAGAGGAGACCTCATTGCTCTCTACAACCACCTGAAAGGAGGTTGTGGAGAGGAGGGAGCTGGCCTCTTCTCCCAAGTGACAGGGGACAGGATGAGAGGGAATGGTCTCAAGCTCTGCCAGGGGAGGTTTAGGCTGGACATTAGGAAAAAAATTTTCACAGAAAGGGTCATTGGGCCCTGGAACAGTCTGCCCAGGGAGGGGGTTGAGTCACGGATGGATGAGCTGCTGAGGGACATGGTTTAGCGTTTGATAGGAATGATTGGACTTGAATATCCAGTGGGTCTCTTCCACCTGGTTTTTCTATGATTCTATGATTTCTGTCTAGTCATTGCCAGTCACAGTATGAAGTTCCCTTTCTTCATTTCTGAGACATACATTGGGCTATTTTGGCAGTTTTGCTCAAGGAGCAGGGTGAGTTCTGTAATTATTTGTGGTGACCTAAAAGAGAAAGATGAGAGTAATTGGGAAGGAAGTATGAAGATGGAAACATGGTAGGCTTTTAACTGAATTGCATTGAAAAAAAGCCCACAAGTTACTGTATATACTTCAGATTGATCAGTAATATGCCAGCAGTGTGAACCTTTCACTTTAGGAAAGAAATAATGCTTTTAGCATATCCTCCCAAGAGATCACAATGTGATTGAAAGTATCATGCAAGTATCTTTATAAACCTGTAAAGATCAAATAAACAAGAAAGGAAAAGTCTTATCATAATAGCAATTCTGCATCTTCCAGCAAATTGACCTACTGGGATCTTTTGCTGCAGAAGTTAAGTTTACTGCAGTGAGAAACAATTTGTAGGCAAATAATAGTCAAAAGATGCATCAGTGTTTTTTGGTGTAAGGGTGAAATTTAGTGTGAATTTTACCTCAGATAACATACCGCAGGACTTTGTTGTTTAGAATACTAATTTTCTTTCTCCATAACGTTTTATATATGTGGAATTTTATTATCTGCAGCTTCTGAATATTATTTTATTATCAACAACCTCCTTATTTCATTCTTAAACTGTTATTCAGTGTTACACTGAAATTGTAACATAATGCAAAAATTTAGATTACGTAATCTGGTTTTAAGTTAGTATGAAAACAAATTAAACAATCTCTTTTGCTGCAGTTTGAAATGATGATGTGGGTGAGGGTAAGGACTTGGCTAAATTGAGTTTAATTTCAGATACTGAAAGCTCCAGTGTCCTTGTATGCTTATAAAAGTAAAGTTGCTGAGCCTTCTAGCTGTGTTTTGAATAAACTGATCTTTAGCTAAGGGCTGGAGGAATAAAACTAGAGGACGCTGCTTGTTCCAGTAATCACAATCTTAATTCCTTCACGATGTCAGCTTGCCACCAATCCATCTGACAAGGGACCTTCTGCCCTGTTGAATGTTCTTTTTAATTTTTTTCTGTAATAAGAAGGAAAATTTGCTATATTATGCATTTTTTAAAAAAGTCCATGCAGTAAAAAGCTGTATCCTTTTGAATAAATGGGAGCAATAATTCTATTCTTCCAGATAGAATGCAAGTAGAATAATTTTTCTTTTAGCATGTAAGAAGATTAATATATAAGCTTGCAAACTTCTTAGTCAAAATCTTTATTCTCTCAAAAGAATGCTAAACAATTACTACTAGGATACAGATAGTAAATGAACTGGTTTATTGAATTATCATAATGAAATATTGGAGACTGCTGTATGGTAGTTCATAAGTCATGAAGACTGCATTTGAAGAAGACATTGTAGAGGATGCAAAAGAGGACAGAAAATTTTGTTTCAAAAGGAGAGATAAAGAAGCGGCTGCTACTGAGAAGTCTCAGCTGCTATTATAGCCTGTTGGCACTTCTGACTCCCAGTACAGTTTGGAATCAAATTCTTACCTTCAGATATATGTTTTAGTAATACTCTGCTGCAGTACTCAGGAATTAAACCATGACTACAGAAGTTATTAGGGATGATTGATACTATTCCATTCAAGGCTCGATATTCATATTTTTTTTTGCAGTACTGATCCATTATTTCTTAGTTTTCAGTCCTGGTCACTGTTTATGATAAAATTCTTTATACTTGAAATAATGATCAAACTAATTATAAGAGAAGCTCAGAATAAGTTATGTTGGAAGGGATGTCAGAAGATCGTTTGGTCCAGTCTTTTGTTCAAAGCAGGGTGAGCCATGAGAGCAGACTGATTAATTCTTGACACTTTAAGAGAATATTCTTTTAATATTTTTGAAGACTTTGCGTTGTCTGAAGTAATAGGCTCTCTACAGTATATTTTTGCACAGAATACTGAAGTGAGACCTTAAAGAGAGGTTACTTAGGAGGCTTCATTAGAGACAGAACTTCCCTTAAAGAGGCCATGAGTAGTGTCAAACTTTTCTCCAGCTATGGGAGTCCTGCTGACATCTGGTGTTACTTGCTGAATTTTGCTTTAGGAAACAGTAGCACTGAATGTAGAAAAGGTTTCAGTCAACCATTTTTGTTGGGGCTTTTTAATTCTTTGTTAAAAGATAGTACCAAAATTCAGATCTTGCAGCTTTGGCACGGAAGAAAGAAGTAAGGGCTTTTGAACCGTGCAAGGAAAAGGGATTTGTGTTCTTTTACTGCAGCATGCTAGGAGTCCAGAACAGGGTGCTCCAATTTTTCGTGTTTGGGCTTTAAGATGTTATATACTGTACATCTTTTATATCAGTGCAACCTCTGTTTGTTGGGGTTTTTTATTCCTGTCCAGTAGTTTATTTCCTAGTTAATTATGTTATTTGTGAAGTTGAATATTGCTTCTTTCTTTTTTTTGTTTTTCCAGTGTGACAATGCAAAAGGACTCAAAGCCTTCTATGATGCAATAAAATATGGACCTAATCATCTGATGGTTTTTGGTGGCGTATGTGCAACAGTTACTTCTATCATTGCTGAATCTCTAAAGGGTTGGAATTTGGTTCAGGTAAGGCATGGAATGAATGGAGTTTATTCAAATGCTTACTATCTTATATCTCTGTATCTTATTTTTGTATTATAGAACTTGCTGTTTCATATTTGTTCAAGTTTAATAATTTGTGTATTCAGTATATCTCCATTTTGAAGGTCAATGAAGTTATGTGTAAAAAGGAACAGCTACTTTTATACTGTACTAGATTTCCAGGCTTGACAGTGCGCTCAAAACATTTTTGAGTGGTTTTGTATTTTAGTAGATTAATGAAATAATGAGGCCGCTCCTTGAATCCTGTGTGCAGTTCTGGGCCCCTCACCAAAAGAAGGAAGTTGAGGCTCTGGAGCGAGTCCAGAGAAGAACCACGAAGCTGGTGAAGGGGCTGGAGAACAGGCACTATGAGGAACGGCTGAGAGAGCTGGGGGTGTTTAGCCTGAAGAAGAGGAGACTGAGAGGAGACCTTATTACTCTCTACAAGTACCTGAAAGGAGGTTGTAGAGAGGAGGGAGTTGGCCTCTTCTCCCAAGTGCCAGGGGACAGGACAAGAGGGAATGGCCTTAAGCTCCACCAGGCGAGATTTAGGCTAGAGATTAGGAGGAAGTTTTTCTCAAAAGGGTCATTGGGCATTGGAATAGGCTGCCCAGGGAGGTGCTTGATTCACCTTCCCTGGAGGGGTTTAAGGCATGGGTAGAGGAGGTCCTGGGGTACATGGTTTAGTGTTGGATAGGAATGGTTGGACACGATGATCCAACCTGGTTGTTCTATGATTCTATGATTCTGTTTCAAAAAGCAAACTAAATTCATTCATGGTAGGTGAGCAAACTAGGACTTATCCAAAGTTAGAGGAAACAACTTGTCAGGCTTTAACTTATGCTACACTCGGGTCTTTACTCTGTCTCTACTCAGACATAATGCAATAATTACTATTCACTTTAAAAGTGTTGGAAGCACATAAATTTTAAGTAGTAACTTGGTCTGTATCTCAGTATTTGATTCACAAAGCACATCTATTCCCAGCTGTTCTTCTTTCTGACTTTCTCAAAGGTCAAGTTTGTGGAAATACTCCCTGTGCTGAGGTATCAGAATTTATTAATACTGATCTTAAAAATGCAGACGATAACAGCATGATTTTCTTCATTTTTTCAATCAACTGTCCAGTGGTGATCTTTGCATTGATGTCTTTTCATGCAAGGTGGCATGCTTTTCAGATGTGGAAATGCCCTGACTTCTTGCTCAATATTCATGTTGCCCCAAAATAAGTTTGTATCATTTTTATTAAAATAAGCAAACCATTCTGTAGCAAAATAATTAAATAATAACAGATAACAATTACCTGAGGTTTCAGTTGCAAACACACTCTTCCACCTGGAATATTCACTGAGGTTAATGCAGAATGAACAAATGAAGCATAATTAAGTTTATGAGGATGATGATCAGAGTACAAATGGGAAAATCTTAGGAGGATAATTAAAGTAGCTTGTTAACTGTGTTTGCAATGCTTGTCATATTGGATCTCTTTTTATTATGCTTGAGGATTTTTTCTAATGTGAAAAGTATCAGTTCTACTATGGAAACAAAATAATAGCGCATCTCAGGGCAGAACAGCAAAAGCAAGAGAAAAAATTGAAACTATCATTTAACACAGTCTCTTATAAATGGCCTAGTCCAAGGCCTATAATGAAGCATGTGGCTGGAGCTCTTTTTTTGCTTTTCAATTTGTCTTGTGGAACTTCCAAATGATGCAAGATGTTTTAAGGAGTTTTATTTCATTGTGCTAAATCCTTTTCAGTTGCAGTCAAGGTCTCCCTGCTAAGGTCTGAAAATCAATTTGTTAATGCAGTTGCTAAATCAATAAGGAAGGACAATTAGAAAGCTTCTATTTGCTTTTAAATGCCTACATTTGTCAATATATAGGTCAACTTATAAAATGATATGAAGCAATGCTATTGGACAGCATCTATTTCTATTTCGAACAGCTACAGCTGTGACTAAGTCTTAAACGTTGTTAATGATATCAGTACATCATGGGATTCTCTGCTGCTTGGGCTTTTTATCCTGCAGGCACTAGATAAATCCTCATGTGGCCTAACTCCACTTCGTGTTGGGTTTTTGTATGTTGGTTGACTGAATGATGAAAGAACACACATGGCAGTGTAACTGGGAAGTATGATGAGGCTTAGTGGGTGATATAGCAGCAATGGAAACAGTCTAAATACAAAGTTGTGTCATATGGTGACAGCAATAGCTGTATCTGCAAAGCAGCCACCATAACATATATAAGATAGTGGGGAAGTGGAGTACAAATCCTCCCACTGTCATAAATATCTTTGATTAAAAACATAACTTGGATAGAAAGGAATAGCTAGAAAACTGTAGTTCTCACAAGTGGAGCAGTAGTGTTCAGCCTGAAGAATACAAAGCTGTACTCCTTCAAAACTTGGAAGTTCACCTTAGGGAATCACAGCAAACTCATGAAAAAGGTCATATGAATTTATGGTCACAATCAAGTCATTTTATGTTGCAATCAAGAAGAGGGAAAACAACATATATAGACAAAAATGAACCTGACATTATTATTGTATATTATTGTATTATTATTGAATAGAGGACAACATGCATTTGGATGCCTGACTCCATTGTTTTTTCCCTGTGCAGGCAGTCACAAAAACTGAGCTCTTCACCCTAACAGGAATATTTGATTTGATTTACACAGGTGTCATGTGGTTGATCAAAATGATGACTGTCTTCCACTAAGAAGGAATAGGGCAGAAAAGAAAGATAACAGAATGCAACAACTGAAAAATTACTTTCCTTTGCAAATATGGTATGGGACTGACTCCCTGCCAAACTTTTCTGAAAGCCTTTTAACCCTGAAATCCAAGTTTCTGGATGACTGCTTTTCTTCTGGGGAATTTTTTCTTTTCTCTCTCTTCCCTATTCTCTTCCAGTAAAGTTTTAAAAAAATATGCAGCAAAGTAAAAAGGAATTAATACAAATGTGCTGGAAATTATCATGTTGCATTTTCTACTCGGAGAATATCAAAGGAGTGATGAGGGGCGGGTGGGAAAAGAAAACACTTTTTTGCAAGACTGCTTCAGTCTCTGCTCTCTGTACTATACTCTGCTGAAAATGCTGCTGTTTCTATGACTTCAATGGTTAATTCAGTTCACAGATGGCCTGTAACAATGAGAAATAGGGAGGTCTATCAGAGCTGAAGAAGAGTCTCATTCTGAAGGTGACTTGCCATATTTCCTGCTGCATATTGACAAATTTTGATGTACTTCTGATCAGAAACAGAGTGGGAGATTCTATTCTCTGGCTGACTTCAATTGCTGGTTGATTTAATTACATCTTACTGTAACAAAATTAATGATTTTTTTTAAGTGGAGCATATATATGTGGAAAGAACAAGTTGTTTTAGCCTGCATGCACTTATATGATCCTTAAGGATTTTCATTAAGGTGGCACGAACTGCATACTCTTTTCTGAACACACATTTTCAGCAAGAGAGATGCAGATGCCCATTTCTTAGTTTCTCAACTCAAACAAATGATGAGCTTCCCTGTGAATAATCTCTCTGTGCAGTAGTCCTCACTTTGTTGAGTGACGGTCTGAGCATGGGCTGGAGGCTGTATGTGCTGCTTTCATCTCCAGTCTGTGATGTGGAATTCATTTGAACCTTTGGTATTTTGGTTTAAGAGTGCCAATAATGTTCTGTTCATCTGCCAGTGGGTCATAAAGGCATGAAGGTACAGTTCTGGGCAGTTGCTTTGCTGTAGGGGAAGTATTTCAATGTCAGATTCATCTTATCCCCCTTCCCTTTCCATGTGTATTCGAGGCCATTATACTAAGTAAAAAAGAATCATTGCCAGTGTCTGCAATATATTGCAAAAGACAAGTTATATGTTTTTATTTCATACACTTGAAGCATTCCTGCTAGTATCCAGGTAGTGCAAAACACAGGAGATGAGTTGCAATTCAATCTTTCCCTTCTATATCAGGATATCCATCAACTGTTTGGCTTTCCATGTGAATTTCTTACAAAAAGTGTCTATTTTATATAGATTTCTGTTTTTTCTAGTTTTCCATTGTCATCTCTGACTTTTCCTGACTGCCATATTAACATAAACATTTAACCAGGATGGTGATTTTGACTAAACTGGTCATCTCTCTCAATTTTTGAACCTCTTTCTCCGTTTTGGAGACTTGCTTTTCCCTTGTGCTGTTTTCATTGTCTTTACAGTCCACTTTGTTCTTCCTTAACTTTGGAAGTAAGCCTCTGCTGGAAACAAAGTATAAATGTTGGTCCTTCCATGAAATATCTTCCATTTCTACATGTTTAATGTAAACCAGTCATAACAGCTGGCTTCTAGGCAGGTAGATGCTACGAGTGATCCAGTGATCAGATTATAATGGCATTCAAAACAGAGAAATCTTGCTTTGTATTCAGCATCTCATGTTGGAAAGTTTCTAGGAAAACTATAGGCACCATAATCATCATGTACTCCCATCCAGTTTAAGTCTCTCATATTGACATAGTGCAATTTTATGTTAGGAAGGGAAAATTCTTTCTGTTCTCTACCGCAATGTAGTTGACAATTAAAGAGCCTCCCCCGAGGTTTGTTTTATTGTCCCAGAGATCCACAGACGTTCAAGACACCATTTCTGAATTAGCAGGAAGACTCCTGATGTTAAAGAAAATCAATGATGTAGTCCTTGGTTTCCATCTCAAACAAGGCTGATGTGACTGCCTAACAGTTTCTGACCACTGGCCAATTGCAACCGAATTGTAACAAAGGATTTATTGAAGTTTTTTTAGCTTCTATAAGTTTCTGTGAAAATTAACCGCTGAGGGGAGTGATCCAGATGAACAAAGGAGAGGCTGCAGCATGAGCAGAGAGAAACCTTGGAGCCAGCCATGATGTGTGGTACTCCTCATCCAGCTGCTGTTTGTGGGAAAGAGACTGATTGCATTGAGAAGACTTTAAAAAGTAGTGGAAAAGAAGCTGAGAAAAATAGGGAGGAGGATTGAAGCCCAGAAGGATATGAAGTAGGAGCTGAAGTGTGTTTAGAAGCTTTGGCTGTGTTTTTTTATTGCAAACCAGGTTCTTTCAGGTGTCTCTGTTACTCATCAGATTTCTTCCTAATACGGAATTCCACAACTATATGCAACTTATAACCAGTGTTTTTCAAGACCTAAGTAATGCAAGTCATCACAGTGGTTTCTATACGGACCACTGCATCAAATTGCTTCTTGTTAATATCCAAGTTTTCTATGTACTCATGCTTGTAACTGGGACCTCTGGCATAGGCACGTGAACATTTGATTAAAAAATACATTGTGATGGGGGTTTTTTGTTTTTTCTTTTACACTTGTCATATTTGTTGGAACACGGTGAGTTTGTGCTACTTTTGCCTTCACTGCACGATCTCCGTGTATTATTAGTTTGAGCTATGAAAAGGCCATTTAAGCTAAGCTTTGGCTAAGAAGATTAGCTACTTCTATCTATGAGATGCAGGCGGTCCCACTTAAACAGGCATTTCTCCCACTGGCACATGACCCAGTGCACTACAAAACCAGAGTCTTTGGCTTCTTGGCCCACAATTCACCATTTCATCCACAATTCATCTTTTAATTTTTTCTTCCCTTTTTGCTTTCCCATTTTATCTCCAGGCATTGGAGGGATTTTGTAGACTTTCTGTACTTATGTTGTGTACTTTTAACAGGCAAAGCATGTGAAAGGAAACACCTCTTGAGGCTTTATTATATAAGGTGCAAACCTAATGACATACTGGTCTTGCTTTTGGGAGTTAGTTGAGCACATAAGGAAGTTTTTCCTCCCTTCACAGTAGGAATGCCCAGGAGATCCTGAACAGCCAGAAAACACAGCAGGACTGACCTTATGGCAGAATTTCATGTGAAGTTTGTCCTCATTTGAGAGAAGCTCTGGTGAACTTGGATGAAGATAGACCCTTTATTTCTGCAAATGCTTCCCCTGATACAAGCTGCCAGCAGGGGTTCTGCTTTATTGATGTGGCCCTCCTGAAGCTCTGTGGTTGCTGCTGGGGAAGAAAATGCATGGGGAGTTGAAACAGATGATACTTCCTAATTAGAGTGTGTGTCTCTGTGTGGACGGATGTATACGTGCTCAATATAGAATAGAGTTAGACTTGGAAGAATTAGTTTTATATTCACATTTAAACTTGCAGAAATGTATGTTGCAGTGCACCAGAGGACACTAGTCTAGGGCAGAATAATTAATTCAGTGGCAAAAGTTCTTTCACAGTGATGAGAACACTGACCCTGATTCCTAGTGTGTTATTTTAGTTGTACTGCAGGGGGGATACTAGCATTATATTGTTCTTAATAGCAGAAACTTGGTCAAGAAAGTTTTTAAATTGAAATTTTCAGAGAATTTCCAAGCTATGACAAGAAATATGCATCCTGTCTTCTAAACGTACTGCAAGATTTATTAGGACCATCCTTTCCCTTTCTAACTTCTTGTTTAAAAGTATGAAAATGATTTATAGTGAGATGAGTTAGCTTAACTTGAGTTTTCATCAGTTTGAAATTGACTTCAATCCAGTATTCACTTTAAATATGATTAGCTGCTATTTTTCATCTCATTTGTCTTGTATTTATACAGCTGGAGAAAACAGCAAACTACAGTATAAGCTCTATTCTTTTGCCTTTGATCTAACATCAGCAAGTTCAGTTCATTACATAAAGTGTGACTAAAAGTATTTTAACGTGGTTCTAGAATTAAGTCTAAGAAGCTGGTGAAGGGGCTGGAGAACAGGCCTTATGAGGAACAGCTGAGAGAGCTGGGGTTGTTTAGCCTGGAGAAGAGGAGGCTGAGGGGAGACCTCATTGCTCCCTATAACTACCTGAGGGGGAGGCTGTGGAGAGGAGGGAGCTGGGCTCTTCTCCCAAGGGACAGGGGACAGGACAAGAGGGAATGGCCTCAAGCTCCGCCAGGGGAGATTTAGGCTGGACATCAGGAAAATGTTTTTTCACAGAAAGGGTCATTGGGCATTGGAACAGGCTACCCAGGGAGTTGGTTGATTCACCTTCCCTGGAGGTGTTTAAGGCACGGGGGGATAGGGTGTTGAAGGACATGGTTTAGTGTTTGATAGGAATGGTTGGACTCGATGATCCGATGGGTCTCTTCCAACCTAGTTGTTCTATGATTCTATGATTTATAAGTAAGCTGCAGTGAGGGCATAGTATGTATCAGATATGGATTCATCAAGTCAGTTTGCTTCCTGGAAGGAAAAAGATTAGTGGCAGTGCTTCTGAAAAGTTCATTCAAATCCTTTCAGTACTCAGATGTGGGAACAAGAAAGTATGTGATTGGGGAGTGAAAAATCTGCAGTTCAGCAATCTAAAGTGTTGCATGAAGTACTTGGGAACTCCAACTTCATATTCATTATTAGATGTTGCCATGGTGACGTAAAGAAAGACCTGATGTATTTAAAACAGAGCAAGAAAGTTCTTCAGCATAAACCTTTTTAAAACAAAAGCTTGTATAAGAGTCATGATGGTCTCACTTTGAGATAGTCTACAGTTTAAATATCAAAAGATGGGCGTTGGGTTTTGCACTTGTAAACAAACTTTCAAATTGAATCCACTATTCTGTTTGAGAATATCTGTAGCTGCAAGGAAAAAGTCAGTTCTGGGAAAGTGGGTAGATTTGTACCATTGATAATAATAGCTTTTTTTTTTTTTTTGCTATAAAGACATACTTGTGCTAAAGAGATTCTTTTCCTAACGTCTCTTGTTTAATGTAAACAGTCAACCCAAAGATTTGTTTCTATAAGCAGATTTTTATTGATTCTTTTTTGAAGGCTCTGAATGTTACCAAGAAAAGCAGAGTGACTGAACAAGTGGCAGAGAAGATCAGTATTATGTTTAGATCTCATTAACAAACTGAAAATCAAATAATAAAGGGATGAAGGCTAAGGTGCTAATTCTCTCTCAGGTGTGTACTTCTCTATATGTAGGCGTAAAGATGGATATATATTTAGAATTATGTGAAACTACCTTCAGACCTTTTTATGGCTTGGTGTGTGGCTGATGGGGGCACTGTTATGTTTCATATAAATGCAGTTGCGTTCTCTCACATTGCATCAGGATTCTGGTTCAGAAATGTCTGACATGTATAAGTGGATACTGCATAAGCAATCTCTCTTGATTTTTTTTTTTTTCCCCCATGGCTTTTTGTTCTCCAGTTGCTTTTCTCCTTCTCTGGTTCTGTATTATTCTACTTACTTATGAGCAGTTAAAAACAAACTGATTTGCAAATCTGAAAGAGGAGGCAGAATCAGAACCTATAGATCTCTATTCTATAAAGATCCTGTATGTTATCGGTGAATATCGATACAGGAAGTTAGAACTACAGATTACAGACTGTAATTAGACCAGACTGGAAGAAATATGACTATGAAGGCAGATGTTTAAGAATGTTTCTGCCTAGCAAATTTCATACAATCTTTTCAAGTTCCTGTGTCTTAGCTGTAAAATTCATTAATGTTACAGTTACCAAATCTGATAATACTTAATGACTTTAATGTTGATGTTGACAATGAGTTCTTTGAATTGTCAATGTGAAAATTATTGTGACCAATGTGATTTTGTCCTTACTTTTTGGGAGTCTTTCTGACAATGTGATAAATTCCTGCATTTATGCTGATTTTGGCTTGGGAAGAAGAAAGAAAATGCAGAAAACGATTTCTTTCCTTTTTCTTCTTCTAGAACAAAAAAAGCAGAAAGGCGCAGCTATGGGGCCCTGCATTTCACTGCCTGACGCATCCACCTTTATCAATCAAGACCTCAAGCTACTGTTTTTGCAACTATAATTATCATAGAGTCACCTTGTGCATAGAGTGTACTCAAGGTTACATGAGGCGTATTTTCAATTATAATACAAACTTCCCCTCTCAACAAATGTGCTTGGAGTGACTTGACTTAGCTTCTATTCACTATCTATCTAATGGCTAGACTAAAATAAGACATTTATGATTCCAATACATACATTGTTTTAAAAGAAGGAAATAATTTTTTTTCAGTTTAAATCATTATAACAGAAAACAGAAGTTCTGAGTAATAATCTTTGTACAAACAATCCTGTGGTTTGCTCTTCCTATTAGCCTCGTTCTGAACTTTTCAATTTCCCATTGCTACAAGCAGTGCTAAGAGGACTTAAAGGCAACACATTGCCAATTAGTCATGGCTTACAGACTG
Source organism: Coccyzus lansbergi (assembly GCA_033558105.1). Classification (NCBI taxonomy): domain Eukaryota; kingdom Metazoa; phylum Chordata; class Aves; order Cuculiformes; family Coccyzidae; genus Coccyzus; species Coccyzus lansbergi. The sequence goes on from JAUMJK010000166.1 coordinate 915,626, forward strand.
CTCATTTGAACAGTAGGCATTTATTTTTATGTACAGAAGTTCACATTTGTTACTGTAGATGAACCAACAGAGTGTAATTTCATAGTTAGTTCACTGGTTTATCTGGCTGTGTGAACCAGGAAGATGAAACTTTAAATCTTGTTGCCTAATATTCCGCTGTTTTACAGACAGATTATTCTAGTATATTAATCACCTTGCAAAGACAGCTTGCGTCTCCAGCCACAAATGAATGTACACAGAATATGACATTCTAAGTGTAGTTGTAAAGGAGAGAGGGCACTGTGCATTATATCTAATGATTCGTGTTTGCTGAGAATATGTGGATTGAGTGCACTACTTTGGACATCTTAGCTGCCTTCCAGATACTATATAAATCCTATCTGAATGTGTTCCTCAAAAGCTGAATTTGAGATATATAGTCTCAGAAAGCAAACCTTGCCCTTCAGTATAGCATTAATGTCTTGGCTTCTTAGATGACTAATGAAATACAGATCACATGAATTCTACAGAGTCCACGTATGAAGTGAGTTTGGGTAACCCCACTGTATGAGGACACCACGAGGCCCAGTCCCAGCATTCATCTCATAAAATTGTGAGACGAAATTGTGAGACGTTGTGGTTGGTTTTGCACTGCTGAGGAGTGGAAATAGTAGTCAGGAGTCAGCCACAAGGGCTTTCATTGCTTGTTTTGTTCTGTCAGGTGGGCTCCCCCTGTATCTCGTGCTGCTTTTTAGTTTGCCAGTATATTAGAATACAGTTTTGATAGTCATTAGTCAGAAAATCAGAAGAGAGAAACCCAAATATCACTTTTCTGGATTGTCATGATGATTACTATGGTTGATATCAGGAGTTCTGGTTTTGTGCCTCATTTGCTTTTGGCCTTTGAGGGAGGCAATTCTGTCTTGCCACAAAACATCAAAGTTACAGTGAACTGTCTCAAATGGTCCTAGCTCAATGCTTATCCTAGTGAAAATAATGTTTAGGGATTGGAAGTGGTACTGTCTCAACTCCTTTTTTTGGTGATTACTGATAAAACTATGCTCTGTGTGAGTACTTATGTCACTGGATAGGGATGGGTTCCCACTTGTCTTTGGGTGCTCTAACTAATACTTATATGGAATAATAAGCATACTGAGCTTTTGGGTTTAGGTGAAAACAGCACAGTGAAAAAGAACAAAATGTAGACATTTTCACTGCATGCTTCAGTCCCCAAGAACATGGGAGTTTCAAAGTCTGCTGCCTAAGCCTGATGGAAGGTGGGATTTCAGATGCAGTCCTCTGCTTGGAATAGCTCATTGCTCTAGCTCTAGCCACCTCCACGCCTTCCATGCCTCATGTGTTTGAGTCCCATATTAAGGCACTTGACTCTGTCTGTGTGCTGTACCGTGAACTTAAGAGCCTAACTTTGCATTTCATTACTGTGAAAAAGTGTTGATGTTCTCGGAGTATGTGTGTTTGCCAGGTATTTCTGAAACCATGTCTGTCTTTCATCATACTGCAACTGCTCGCTTTGTTTAATCACCATATATAAAATTGCAGTTCTAATTTTAACATCACAATTGGCTGCTCTGGAAGTGGCTGTAATAAACAAAATGAAAATTTATTAGCCAAATCCATTTTCCTGCTTTGCAATCTAATAGTTATCTGGAGAAAACTCTTCAAAGTTGTTGAAACAACTTTATGGGCTCAGTACAGAGGAATTTGTCTGCCTTTACTGAGGTTTTAAGCCAGTATTATACGTGGAAGATCAAGGCAGTGTTTGAAAAAAATGTCCTTTGTGGAGATCCTGCCTGATGTTAAGAGTGCCTAAATGTGCAAGGGAACTCCCTTTTTATTTCGCGTGGCTCCAGGTGCTGGATAGATATGACTTTGCTTATATGCGTTGTCTAGACCTTCTCTCATCAATGCAAGTTGCTGTCACTTAGCAGCAGAAACAGGCCTTAACAAAATATACTGTTTTTTTGTAAGATGCTTCCAGCGGATAAGACCTTAAAGGAGATGCTGGTGCTTATGACTGTTAAAATAATAAAGCTAGATCACTTGCCATGGAGTTCTCCTCTATGACAGTCGAAATCACATCTTAGTGCTCTAACCGGGAGTTTACAGAGTCACTGTACCTCACATTCTCTGCTTATTCTGGTAACTCAAACCTTTTAAAAACTTTATATGCAGTTGGGGCACCACTGGCATGAGGAAGGAGAAGAGTGCACAGGATAGTTGGCACCACGAATTTAGGATGATGCTGAAGAAAGCTCCCATGCTTTAAGCTAAGGATGGCACTCCATCTACCCCTTCCTTTCTCTTAGACAAGACGTACACAGTTCTACTGTCCCTGAAATACAAGTGCTCCTTTGCTCTGGCAGGCAGTGTCTAGATAAAGGTACTGAACTTTAGTCAGCTACTTTGCAGAACAGTTATCAGTACTCTTCTTCAGCCTGTGATCTCTATGGATGTATGTAGGCATCCACTGCCTTGACTGAGGTGCCTGAATTTTACAGGGAGAGGGATTTTGCACTCACCATTACCAATGTCATTCCCATCAGCTAGATACCCCCTATTTAGTATATGGCTTATTTTCATCTGTGTTTTTGCACCGCTATAAGTTCCAGTTCATGTTATAAGGAAGCTAAGTGCACTGGAATCCAGAGCCCTCTTCTGGGACTCAGCTCCCACAAGTCATGTTCTACAGTATTTAACCTTGTAAGTTCTAGGATACTTAATTTCACCTATAACAGAGTTGTATTCACAATGCTACCTGAAATTGTCTTGTACAATGTAAACACATGGTAAGGATAAAACTGGAAAACATCTAGTTTATTGGTTATAACTTAAGGCTCATTTTCAAACATGCTAGGTATGTCTAGAGGAATAATCCATTAAAAAGTATATGACTGATCTTGTTGGCTTTAATTTTTATTAAATGTAGGATGTGACATTTGGTGTGTCTGAACTTATGTCCTTGTAGAACGTTGGCAGTTCTTTGGATTCAATTCAGGATAGTGTACTCAAATTATCTGTCTGACAGAAACAAGTAATTGGAATTCTCTTTATAAAGCAAGGGAGACCTTCCGTTTATCTATAATCTGGTGGATAACCTTCAAAAAATACTCAAAGGGCATAACGTTATATAATCTAGGTATTGATTACGCTTAATTTTTGAAACTTCAGAGAACGTCCTGACCGTATCAGGCAGACCGTAACCAGCAGGCTGAGGGAGGTGATCCTACCCCTCTTCTCAGCCCTGGTGAGCGAGAGCATATCTGTAGTGGTGTGTTGATGTGTCCAAATCTGGGCCTCCCTGTTAGAAGAGACATGTGGGCATGTTGATATGAGTCCAGTGGAGGCCCACAAAGATGGTGAATGGATTGGGACATCTGCCATATGAAGAGAGAGAGGCAGAGAGAGTTGGGACTGTGTAGCCTGCAAAAGAGAAGCCCTGGGGAATTCGTGTCAAATATGTATAAACACCTGATGGTACCTAGAGAAATTATGGGAAGTCCATCTCTGGAGATGTTCACAAATGTGACTGGACAGGGCCTTGAGCAACCTGCTTGAGTAGACCTTGCTTTGAGCAGGGAGATTGGATTAGATAATGTACCTTCCTACCCCAGCTCTTCTGTGGTTCTGTGAAAGAAGACCTCAGTTTTCATTTTGGTTTTCGTACAGTAGACTAAAAAAACGAAGACATAGCAGTGAAATTACACCAATAGGGTTAAATTACTAGATTCCCTTATCAGCTAAACACAATGAGCAGATTTTATTTTAATCCTGTTAGATTTAGTATGTATGTGTTCTTGCTTTTTTTTTTTTTTCTTGCAAACCTTCCTTTCAGGCTTTAAAAACAATAACAGTGAAACAGAGCACTATAACCTCTGAATTGAATTGAGTTGAATATGACAAATAAGTATTTCTGAAAAACAAAGATCTTGATAACACAAATAATATTGGTTTGACCCTCCTTTGAGCAGGAGGTCAGACTATTAGATCTCCTGAACTCCCTGTCGTTCTGTGATTCTGAAATTACTCAGCCATGCTGATTCCTGTTACCTTTAGATCACTAAAGATGGTTTATCTTTTACATGTTATAATTCTGAAAGTGTTAGCGTTATTGGCAATTGCCAGAGCATCAAAACTTTTAGTTCTGGATTCAGTCTATATTTCTAGATGATAGCAGAGTCTTGGCAAGGTGATCTATTTTCCTTTTCAAGTACAAAGAACTGATTCATTTTATCATAGTGATACCAATTTTTTTGTGTGTGTCTGTACAGGGGGCAATGATTTTTGTAGTAATTCTGTTGGGGAGAGGGGGATGATCTCTAGACTAGGGATAGTGTCAGTCCTTATACAGAGGTTTTCTGCAGTAATGAGTTTTACTTTCTGTATTAGGTCACACATCACTGTTTTTTCTTTGAGCTGCCATCAGATCTATGAAACCTTTAATATCGAGTACCATTTTCTACATAATCCTTGAAATAGTTCCAGCAGTTCTTCTGCAACAGCAGTGTCTTTCAAGAAAGCAAAGTATCTGTTGTGAAGTCACTTTTAATTCTGTTCTTGGACTGTGGAAATAACTCTCCTTTACCAACAGTTGAGTACAACTCCTATCAAGCATTCAGACTAGTGATTTACACCACAAAAAAAGTGGGAAATGAAAACAGGAATTTAGAATTGCTTATTTTATAATCTGCTTTTTGGACACATGAAAAATATGTTTGACTCAGTTGTGCATGATCATTTCTGGGAACAGATGTGGCCTTTTGTGGCTGCATGTGGAGGGTATAACTTCTTGCTGAGTATAGGGACTAGACCACTGCAAAGTTGTCAAAGTAAATATATTTCAGAACCCCCCACCCATGTTATGTAGACACTAATGTTAAAAGGTGTGCAGTGTGTCATGTAGGCTTATGAAAAAATTATTATCAAACAAGGAAAAAATGTTTTCCAGAAACTATGCAGAGTACGAGAAGCATACTGCTTCCCAGCTGATAATAAGCACTTTTCCAAAACCTGCAATAGTAGCATTTAATTTCGCATACAACTTAAACCATTTCTTGCCATAATGATGTTTGGTTGTTACCAAAACGTTAACATGATTGTTCTAGAAGCAAAGTTTTTGGACCTTTTTGTTAATTACCAAATGACCCTAAGAATCAGAAAACTTGACAGGCAGCAACATTTGATAGATGTTTTGAAAAATCTTGTCAAGACTAAGAACCAAGGGAAAGAGCAGGCAGAAGTGCACAGAAATAGTGTAATGAAATTATCTGCCTTCTGTCCTAAGCAGAGACAGAATAAATTGTATGGGTTCCTCATCTCTGAAACAAATATGGAAACTGTGGAGTAGATAGGTTGACTAAGATGGTCAGAAGATCACTGCACTGGAAGTAAATAGGAATTAGGGAAAAGAGACAATCTACCTATTTAATGCAGAACAATATTTTGCACAATAGGTCAAAATGTTAACGGTCAAGACATTCTTACTTAGTTGTGTTTGAATTTCAAGTGAGAAAAGCTATAATTGCTCATCTAGAAACATAAATTCAGCCTTAGGTATTACTGAGTCCTGCCAGAAAGATTGCCATGATTGGAGTGTGAAATGCAACAGTCACAGCCTCTTAAAGAAAGATCAAGTGGGCAAAAGTCAAGAGGGAGTACTCAAAAATAACATTTCTTGTTGCTGTGTCAGCAACCTCTTGAGAAACAATGAATATTTAAAGGATTACTGCTAGATTAGCAGAATCTGAAGCAAGTAATCAGTATAAAGTTATTTCTAATGTTTGTAGAAGACCATCAGATCACACTAGAACACAAAGTGGAGAGTTTTGGATGTAGTTTTGAAATATGCAGGGGAAAATGAAGGTGTATGAAAGAGGACTTCAGTCTGGATGAGATGTGTTAGAAATGTCAAGTTCTTGAAGTACAGTAACAAAAAAGACTATTGAATGAAGACGCTTATGGTTTAAATTAACACAGTTTCTTATTGTGAATTATTTAATAGTATTGATCCATATTCAGACATCTACAGAGTGTCTTGATTGTAAAAAGAAACAAGCAAAAAACTGACTGGCCGACTGTCTGACATTTAATGAGAACTAGAATTGACAAGGAAAAAATGATAACAACGGGGGAAATCAGAAGGTAGGAACATTTGGAGTGTAACAAGGTCCTGAGCAGTCTGATGTGATTGGGACTCCTCTGAGCAGAGATCAGCCCTACCCACCCACCACCCCCAAAATTATTCTGTGATTCTAGGATTGTAAGAGAAAGGAGAATAGCAATAAAACACATTTAAATATGTTGGGAACCAATGTAAATCTAAAAGTGCGACTAGTTCAATGTTAGGAGGAAATAGTATTTTCAGTAACAACGTATAAACTGTACGTATAAACTGTATAAATCAAGCCGTGATTTAATGTTCCTGTACCTTCTGTGTCCTTTTTGCTGGAACAGATGACTAAACAAATGCTGTAAGCGTTTCTGCAAGTAACCTCTGAGGATGATGATTAGGTATTTTAAAACAAGTTGTTCTAAATAGTTTTGTATTTAATTTTTCTGAAAAATTGATCGAAGAGCCTTGTGACTGTCATGAATTTTAATGTCTTGGACTGCTGGGAAACTTCAAAGGAGTTGGAAGGAAGCTAACACTGCACTAGTGAGTTAAGGGGCTATGAAGGCTAATCTGGGTTGATATGGGGTGAAGTAAGTCCTACAAAGTGGCACATTGGAATAGGCTGCCCAGGGAGGTGGTTGATTCACCTTCCCTGGAGGTGTTTAAGGCACAGGTAGATGAGGTGCTGAGGGACATGGGTTAGTGTTTGATAGGAATGGTTGGACTCGATGATCCGATGGGTCCCTTCCAACCTGGTTGTTCTATGATTCTATGATATGATTAGGTTTTGGTTAATAACGATGGTGGCATATATATATAAACACTTTTTTGTAACCCCTTTAGACTACAAAGAAAAATATTGAGAATAAGTTGAAGTAGAAGCTAGACAAAATAAGGCGACAAATAAGGTATACAGTTTTAACAGCAAACATATGTAATAGAACAATTTGCTGGATAGCTCATTCAGTTCTACCCTACTAAAAGTCAAGAGTAACTGATTTTTTTTGTTTAAAGTTAAGCTTTGTTAAAAAAACTAATGCAATTCAGGGCAGTTCTTTGGCATGTTGTGCATATGAGATCACCGTAGATCTTCAAACTCATTTGGTTCAGCCTTATCTACAACTTGGCTGCACACAGATGTTTTTACAGGAAAATTGAAGTGTTCTCACAAGTAGTATAAAATCATGGAAAATGAATGTAAAAAAATCAGAAAAACTTAGACAACAGGGGAACCGACTTATTGTCTTAAATTAAGTAAAAATTGTTTGAAGCAAGTTTTCATCTGGTAATTGCACAAAGCAAAATTGTAGTGGCTATTAGATGTTCACAATACACTAGATAAAGTAGTTGCAAAAAAAATGGTAATAAGCATGATTAAGTGCTACGTTCAGATCTTTCAATAACTTGATGTAATTTTTTGGTCAGAAATTCACAATGAAAAATTGAATGAGACTGTCCTGGTATTTGAGGACAGTCTGGAGGGAGGCCAGCATCTCACAGAAAGGGAACAATATTTGGCATTTTCAGGAAACAGAATAGTTTTCCTTTTCAACCGGAAAACATGTTCACGAGTATCTGTTTTCTAGGGGCAGATAGTAAGGAAATCGTGTTCCAAATTACATTAGCTTGCAGGGAGAAGAATGAATTATATAAATATATTTTTTACTTTGCTCTAAAATTAAAACAGAAATAATCTTACTAAACGTTTGAACACCAGTTCCTTTAATTACATAAAAAAGAGGACAGACTCTGTTTTCATCATTAGTAATTTTCTAGCTTTTGTGTTGTGAAGAGAGAAGTTTGTCACAAGACATGAGGTGTCACAGATTCTCTTGGAGCTAATAAAGACATGGAAGTACCCTCTCAGAAAAATTGTCCTTGTGCTTTTCAACTGCATCTGGACCCACTTGGTTAGGACTCTTAAGAGAATATCTGCATTAGCATTTTAGTTCAGATCTGGAGTATGGTTTTGAAATAAATCCTGCTATTGTCCCCACTTACCATGCTTTGATTTTTGCCCTGAAGAGGTGTTGGGAGCATGACCTACCTTCCACACGGAAGAATCAAGAGACAAGCATGCTCTAGTAACACAAATAACTTTGCTTCATCCAGAAATTTGTGTTTAGCCACAGGAACGGTTTAGAGCTAATTTGTATGATGTGGTGGACACTGGATCCTCAGCACCTACTGTTGTGCTAGGCAAATCAGCCCTTCTTTCTTTGCTTGCTGATGTTTACACAGCCTGACAGAAGTGCAAGCATACAGCAGACCCTTGACCCCTTCCTGAGGCAGGAGCTGCAGCAGCTCCTGTTGAAGAAAGGATGATGTCCTCTGCTATCATCTGTCCCCAGTAAATATTGCTCCTGAGCAGCTGTTGGGCTTCTCTGATATGCAGGAGCAAAATATTTAGAAGCCCAAAGAGTCATCTTGCAACCCAAATATTCACAGGACTCGGCCATGAGACCACATGGGTCCAATTATCACACTGAGCTTATCCCATCGTGTATCCAAGGCCTTCCACACTCTTACTCTGGGCCTGACAAACCTCTATAAAGCATCAGTTTCAATAAAAGCTGAAAATAATTTATTTGCAGAGGCTGAAATCATCGCGTCAGAAGAAACAACTGCAGCTTTCAGTTGACATGAAATTAAAAGTTGGGCCAAAATTTTTCATCCCGTCTACATCTTTGTACAGCACAGTAATTTATGGTTAAGCTAGACCATATCTTTTTATAAAAGACAGGCATTTTTGATTTAAAATGTTCTGCAGAGAATCCGGCATACCCTTAAGTGAGGTGTTCAATTGATTAATTGCCCTCATTTTTTAAATATTTCCAGTCAGACTTTGCTTAGCTTCAGTTTCCAGTCATTTGTCTTTGTGCCTTTGTCTGTCAAGGAGCTGTTTGCCACCAAAAAAAAAATCTTTTAATACATAGGTACTTACAAAACTGAGACTTAGCTGCCCTTGGGAAAATAGCTCTGTAAAAGTAGCATATGTTTTCAAAATACTTTTAAAGAAAAGAGACCAGAATTGAGAACATCACTTTGGTTTCAATTCTTTCCAATTTCAGAGGCATACCAAGGATAAAAGAGGTAACTTTTTTTTTTTTATTGCTTCTATGTAGTGTAGTTGTACTGAACTTGCAGGAAGAAATGATGAAGAGGTTTGTGTGTGGTTTTTTGTGTGTGGTTTTTGGGTTTTTTTCTTTTTTTTTTCCCCCCACCAAACTGTGGTCATGAGTTCACATGAAGAAAATGTGGAATAGCATTCCTTTTTGTTACCTCGCAATTTTCATCATTTTCAGAGAGGTACAACATGATTATTTGTAATTTCTTTAAAATCAGTTATGTCTCAGAAAGTAAGGTGCTACTCAGAAACTGCAGGTACTACTAGCTAAAGCCTTTTTTTCCCAAATGATAAAACTGGGACAACATAATGGCAAGCACAGAGAAACAGGCACTGGAACAGGCTGCCCAGGGAGGTGGTTGAGTCACCTTCCCTGGAGGTGTTTAAGGGACAGGTGGACGAGGTGCTGAGGGACATGGTTTAGTGTTTGATAGGAATGGTTGGACTCCATGATCTAGTGGGTCTTTTCCAACCTAGTGATTCTACAATTCTATGAAAGTGGAGCCAGGCTCTCCAGCCTTTGGTGTACAATGCTAGGATGAGAGGTGATGGACCTAAGTTGCAACATATTTAGATATAAAGAATTTTTTTAATGTTTATTTTTATCATGAGAATGATCAGAGAATGGAACAGGTTCCCAGAGAAGTATTTGAATCTCTCTGTGCCAATGCTCAAAATTTTCACTGAACAAAATTTTCCCTGAGCTACCTCATCTAGAAAACCTGGCTTAAAGCAGGGAGTTGACCTGGATGATCTACAGAGGTCCCATTCACCCATAATTCCTCTTTGATCTACAAAGCAAAACCTCAAGTGGTTTACAGAAGAGTTTCACCTTTCTGTCTTTGAGGGAACCTGACAACACTCTGTCTTCCACCTGGTTGAGAATATGTGTGATGCTTGTTGAAAACTGCTGTCTTTGAGGTTTGGAGGACAACCTCACAAACAAGTGTTCGGATCAGTGAAGCTCTGTTTCCTTTGAGGTCAGTCGGTCCAAAACACACAGCAAGTCCCCATATAACCATATTATCAAGGTACATGCTGCATGAGAAACGGTGTGTTATTGAACTGGTAGTCTAAGTAAGTAGCTTTGTGAACATACAACAACAAAACTGTTATTATTAGGTCCAAGATTTGAACTGCCCATGTTCTATATTGTTCATTACTAAATCTCAATTTCACAACTTGATCTTTAGATAGACAGTCACATTTGGGTAGATAGTAATGCCTAAAATTAATTCCAGTGGTGAGTTGGTTTGTTTTTTTTTTTTTTTTTCAATGAATAAATTGAAGCATAGTATGTTTGCATTTATTGAAAATTACACAGAAAGACACTAATGATCAGGAAACAGAAATCATTTTTATTTGCTAGCAGCTTGTCTCCCAGTTCTCTAGCCATTACAAAATATTGCCTCTATCAGACAAGACAACGTACAAGCAATGCAAATTAGTAGCTAAGAGAAAAGTGAATCTCTTATTCTAGCACAGTGTATTGTGCCACAAAAGTTAAACAAGTATTATCCTGTTACCTAATTCATTCCTTCTAATGAAACAAAGGATGTGCCTGTCTTTGTAATTTTTCTATATATATGAACCATGAAATCTGGAACTTTTTAAGTTAGGGAAGCCACCCTGTCAGCCTTCAAATTCAAAATTGTCTCTAAGATTATACTCTTTGATGTGCTTCTGATAAAAATAAACTCGTTACATAAGGTCCTGATTCAGCAAAGAAATTAACTACATGCTTAACTTTTAGGCATGTAAGTGAATGCAGTAGTATTCAGTAAGTACACATGTATCTTAATTCAAAAGTATTGAATGTGAAGAGTCATTATCATTGTTAGGAACATAACTGCATTTCAGCTCTACTGATCATTAAAAATATGTCTTATGGATTGATTGATTGGTTTGATTGCTTTTTTTTTTCGCAAGGTCAAGTATGTTAGTAGTTATGGAACTATACTAGACTTATTTTAATGAAATTTTCACCTTCATAAGTAATAGTGGTGGTCAGACAATCAAATCTCTGTTCAAATATGTTTACTTAAAAATCTACACAATTCAACTCTCTTAATTTCTTGACCTCTTTCTTTTCTTCTATGCTCTTTGTCCACAGGCAATTATGAATCATGCTTCGGTTAATTATGGCTAAACTCCTCTCTTCTGATTTTCCCACAGTCGTTTCAAGATTACTGTGACTAAAGCTACGCCAGTCTTTTTATCTAAATCCTTATCTTTATCCTTTTTGCGTTATTATTACCATCATTAATATCTGTCTTGTATACAGAATTTTCTTATTTGTTTGTAGGAGCAAAGCAGTTGTGATTTCTTTTTTCTTTTTTTTCAGTAGTCCCAATTGAAGATGATCTTAGAAAATCACAATGCTTATTAATTTCTAATATTTTTCTATACGATATGGGTGCCATTCTCTTCTATTTTTGTTATTTAATTTTTGTATGAATCTGCTTGGAGCAATGTAAAAAGAGAAGAGGACTGTATGCTGCTTATACACAAGTGTGTGCGTTTGTGTGTGTCTTTGGGGGCTTGCTTTGTATTGCTTTTACGCAGAACGAACTTCCAGCTCTTTGGCTAGGGAATATTTTGAGTTGAATAGTGATGTCTTTTCATAAATAGACCAGTCAGCATGGTAAGGCATTTGTGTGGTTTTAAGGTCTGGCAAATGATTAATGAGTTGAAGCTTTTCATACACATAGTATGAATAGTCATACAAATAGATTGCAGAGTCCAGTTTTAAGAGTGTAGCTAGCCGTGTTCCCAAGCATCGGTACTTGGCCCAGTCTTGTTCAGCGTATTCATCAGTGACCTGGATGGTGGAACAGAGTGTATCATCAGCCACTTTGCAGATGGTGCAAAAGCAGGAGGAACAGCTGTTACACCAGAGGGCTGTGCTGCAATCCAGTGAGACCTTGATAGGCTGGAAAGCTGTGTGGATTAAAATCTAGTTAAGTTCAATGAAGTCAAGTGTAAGGTTCTGCACCTCAGAAGGAACGACTCCCTGCACCAATACAGGTCAGGAGTTGACCGGCTGGAAAGAAGCTCTGTGGAGAAAGATCTGGGAGTCCTGGTACACAGCAATTTGATGATGAGCCAGCAGTGTGTTCTCATGGCCAAGAAGGCAAATGGCACCCTAGAGTGCATTAAGAAGAGTATAGCAAACAGGTTGGGAGAGGTTATTCTCCCCTTCTACTCTACTCTGGTGAGACCACAGGTAGAGTATTGTGTCCAGTTCTCAGGTCCCCAGTTCAAGAAAGACAAGGAACTACTGGAGAGCATCAAGCAAAGGGCCATGAATATGATGAGGGGACTGGAACATTTCTCTTATCAGGAGAGGCTGAACGAGCTCAGTCTATTTAGCCTGGAAAAGGGAAGACTGAGAGGGGATCTTATGAATGCTTATAAATATCTAAGGGGCAGGTGTCAAGAGAATGGGACCAGACTCTTTTCAGTGGTGGTTAGCAACAGGTACAAATTGGAATGCAGGACGTTTTGCCTTAACAGGGGGAAGAACTTTACTGTGAGGGCAATGGAGCACTGGAACAGACTCCATGGGGAGGTTGTAGAGTCTCCTCTGAAGACATTCAGAATCTGCCTGTAAGTCAACCTGCTCTAGGTGAAGCTGCTTTAGCAGGGGGATTGCAATGGGTGATCTCCAGAGGCCCCTTCCAACCCTTACCATTCTGTGATTATCCAAAATGTAGCTGAAATTATTTCATTTCTGCTGTGCAATAGCATCATATTTTCTGATAGCAACTTCTGTATTTTGCAGTAGAAGCCAATAAATTCCTTTACAATTTATATACTTCTGGCCCTTGTAAAGACAGAAATTATGACTAAGAGCTGAAAATAATCAACTTTTTTTTTATTGGATCAATATTTTCAACAGTTACTTTTATCTGCCTCCAAGCAGTATCGCCACATATCTTAGTCTAAATCACTGGGATTGCCTACAGTCCCTGTCCAAAGCTGCTTTTTCCCGAGTGCCAGAGAAGTGACTGAGCTTGAGGCCTGTTAGAGCAGCTTTTCTTCATCATTTCCATAAGTCTGCACTACTTCTCTGTTCATTAGGTTGTTTCATGTCTTTATTCCGAAGTGCAATGTAAGAATCTCTGTGGAATGGATAGCTTACATTGTGTGATTGAGGTTTATGGCCAATATTTCCAACTGTTTCTGTTCTCTCTACAAACTTAACACTAGTGTTAGCTTCCTATGTTTTTGAACCATTCATTTTAATCTATTTAGAATGCTTAATGGGGTAAATCTTCAAGAGTAAGCTGCACACAGTAATGGCTGATTGCTTTCTCTACACAAACTGGGACAGTAAAAAATTAAATTTAATTTACACAACTCTTTGGTATATTTATGTTGCAAATGAGAAGGTTTGTCATCATCAAAGTAATGATGCTCTGGACAGGTCTCTTAATGAGAGCAGTCAGACCTGTAATAGCAAGGGGCCAGATTCTGACTGGAGAGATCCTGTCCAGTATATGTTCTGACAAGATAGTGAAATTAGAAATTACTAAGTCAACATAATAAAAAGAGGCAAGAAGGGAAAAGGCACCTTTCAGAGCTGTCAGTCTGGCAAATGTGTGCAAAGCACACATACCAATTTGTGCTACAAATATAGTCTCTTCACTTTTATTTATCTTCCTTGTTGCCTGTTGATTTTTGTGTGTGTGATTACAAGAGGAGGAGGAATTACATGCTGAATTCTAGTCCAGTATTAAGGGACGTAATTTTCAATGAAAAAAGAAAATCTGGTGCATCGTTCTGTGACGGAAGATGAATTGTGAAAGGAAATGCTTGTGATCTTTAAAACAAGTACCTCTTTTACATACTGAAGCCCATGCTAAAGTACATTCCTGAGCTTTTAATGGTTCACAATGTTGGTTTTTTATCTTTTTAAATATTTTCAAGCCTTTCTCTAGATCTTGGTATCACTGCCTTTCCCATTCTAGATTGTGGTAGGTTTTCAAGTCTAATTTCCCTTGAACTTCAAACGCATATATGGGGTCTAGAATTCCTTCTTCAGTATAAAAGAAAGATTGATTTACTGACATGTCATACAATGCAGAAAGCTTACTATTTTGGAATAAATGTGATGAAATAGATCCTAACTTCATATACATTTTGCTTATCTTCACAAGTGTGAAGAGCTGTAAAGACTCAAGATCAACAAATTAAAAGTAATTGGAGCAGTCTCGGTAGATGAACACATGGTTCTATAGTTTTAAAAAAGCAAAAGCAATAAAATGTAGAAGAACGAAGATGAGTTTACTTCTAATTCCAGCACAGGTGGAAATACCAAATTGTCTGTTCTACCTGTTTTGCAGAAACTTTAGGAAGAATAGTTTGAGGACTTAAATGCTACATGTATTAGAACAATCTAAAATTTAAATTTATGAAAATGGTGCTGTAACTATCCAGTAACATTTTGACTTTTTTTTTTTTTCCATGTTCTTTCTTCAATCTAATTTCTCAGAGATGGAACAAAGATTTAGAGAATTTGATTTGTATGCAGGGAGTTGATTTATAATCTTACTGACCTCTGACTTAGCAGACAAAGCATAATGTGATTCCTTGCTCAGCTACAAAAATTCAGATGTGGTTAGGAGGAGACATCTTTCTATGCATGGGCCAGCTGCAGTTTCCTGGGAGTTGTCAGAGCTTTACTGATGCTGGAAGTCTTCTAAATGGTATATTCCTGGTGAAACACATGTGACTGGGGGTTGGTGTGTGGGAAGCATTGAATGACCATCTCTTGCCTGGCTTCAAGAGGAGTTGGGTATAGGGACCATCAGTGCCTGTCTGGGCCTCACATCCGATGTATTCTCCGTGTTAACCCTGTAGGAACTGTTTGCTACCATTCCACTGACTGATAGAGACAAAACTTTGAAATTTGAAAAACATGCTGCTAGTATACGGAGTAAATGTCTCCGTGAGACTGAATATCACAAAGAGCTGGAAAGCTAATTCTAGAGCTACTGTTTATTGTCTTTTTCTTTTCTGGCATTCTTAGCATTTTCTTTCCAGTTCATCCTCTGGTTTTCGTTTGCTTTTTCCTTCTGTGTTTTATTGCTTTTGAGAACTCCCAGCTGATCCTCCTGTGCTTTGGTTCCAGTTCCTCTCACAACCGCCTTCCAAATCAAGATTATTGAACAGTTAATGCTGGCACTTACTGTGAGTGAACAACCTGATTAGATTAACCGAGGGTAGGAAAATTCACGTCTCAGACTTTTATTCTCTGCCAACTCAGGAAGACAAAAGATGATCAAAGAACTCCCAAATTCTTCCAGGCATAGCAGGGCAATGTATAATTGGGACCATAATGTCTATGCTGGAGACGATATCGCTGTTTTCTGCCTTTAGAGGGTAAGAATGCTTGCTGTTTGCTGAAGCAGAGTTAAATGGAAGAGATGAGGGAATTTCACAGGTTCGACCTTTTAGATTTTGGGTATGAACAAATAAAGGTAACTGTTTAAGAATTTCTAGGAGTAAAAGACAGTAACAAGCCTTTTTATCTGCTTTGCAGATGTTCACGAATTCGTCCATGCCTACAGCTAGCTTCCTGTAGATCAAGAACTTGGTTTTTTACTTCTCATTAACATAGGCCTTTGGAGAGAGAGCAGAATCATGGCTCTTGGTCTCAAAAGATAATAAAACCTGACTAAGATGACTTTTCTATTATTTAGCCAGTATGACTGATACAGAAGGAAGGTGATTTTTCCAGCCACTAGCGTGGGTTTTCTCTCTCTTTTTTTTTTTTAAACCTAGCCTTGCTGATCAAGCTTCCTTTATTTCTATTTCTGAATGGGTTTGCAGCTGTACTGCTTATGATTATTAATTTTTTATAAAGCTGTGAGAAAAAGTTATTATTGAAGTGTTGATAAAATATGTTTTTATATATACACACACACATATATATGTATATTTACATATGTATGCATTAAAATAATCTGTCTGTATACATCCCCCTCTCCGTCCTCCTCAGAAAAAATGCTGTCAGGACCAGGATTTAAAAACTGTTTTTCACAGATGAGTCTCTGCAACAAAATAGAGTTCAACAACCATTAACTTTACTGGTTGACATGTTGGTAACTTGGCTTCAGTTCCCCTCCTTCCCCTGTCAAGTGGTGATAATTTTTAGTGTTAGCCAACACATGGGCATGGACTGATTTTCCAAAGGTTTCGCTATGAATGTGGTATTCTCATTCCATTGCCTCACATTGGCAGAATAGAGATATATTGCTCTGCTGAACTTCTGAGGTGAATTCTTACATTTGACTCTGCTATTATCTGTGTCTTACTGTTGCTTTTTGCCACCTTCCTTTAGTCTCTCCCTCAATGAAGGAGATAACACAAGGTATTTCTGCCTGTAGCAGTCCCCTTAAAAGGCAAAGTCAGTTTATTGCTTGTTTTTTTTAGCTAGATGTCCTTTATTTGTGCAGCAAGGCAGAAGTTCAGAGATGATGAAGATATACAACCTTAGCACAGACTACTGCTTTGGCAGGTTGCTAAATACTACTTGACATCTAACACTGTCTCTTATTTGCTCAGACTAGTTTGTAAATAATCTCCTATAGGTTTATCTCCATTTTCTTAGTCATGAACCTAGTTAGATTTTGATTTAAATGTATTCTCTCTTACTTTAATCTGCATAAATTTTAGAATCAGTGGTCCTAAAAAAGTGTTTCTCATTTCTGGGTATATTTATTTTTATATATATAATTACATTTTTACAAGTCAGGATGCTATGTGAGTCATATAAAATTTCCCTTCCTACACCTTCTTAATTTCATTTTCGAAAGGTGCCATTGAAATTTGTTGGCAATAAGAATTTCTTGCTGACATAGTATTTCATTCTTAGGAGTTCTTCTGCAACTTTGCATCATTTTATAAAAGCTCAACAGACTTTTGCAGACTTCCTATAAAGTGTTTTCTAGTGGTTAGCTTGTTTTACCTTCAATACATTTCAAATGAGAAATATTTGTCAAACACAAGACAGATTTCTAGTATTAGTTCTCAGTAAGAAAATTATTTCACTTTAGTTACTGTTTAACAAAACATGTCACTGATTAATCCTTGTGAAAGAAGCTTTTCAAACTGCTGTAGGTGTTGAATTAATAGATATCCTAGGTTCTTTGTTAAACACAAAACATTTCAGTGGAGCTCTTTACTTGGGACAGTATTTAATTCTTTAAAGTAATTGCTCTTGCCAGTCTTTCCATGCAGCAGTTTAGCATGGAATGAGGTTATTAACAAAGGGATGCTACTAATTACTAATACTTTTAATTTCTTTCTGAAGTCAGCGCAGAGAGCAAGAAACTGCCCTCTAGGGATCAGGATCAGGTCCTGAGTTAGGCATTGCCTTCAAGAAGAGTCCTTCTCCATCGGCTGCGGAAGGCTAGAGAAACTAAAATAGCTTGCGTGACTACTCTGGATTTCTAACTCATTAGGAAGGTTTATTTATATCAACATTTTGGATTTTTTTTTTCTGTGATATAAATTCACCTTCCATCTGCACAACCTTTTCATCCTTACTTTTCAGCTTTTTAGCTTCTAGTCAAAATATCTGCTCCATGAGTGTCTCTATTAATACAGGAATGTCATTGAAAACTGCTTCCAAATTTGTTTTTGAGAAAAACGTAGAGATCATTTGCATGGGAGGCAGGAAAACATTACATAGCCACTTATTGCACGTTGTTCTTTTTGAAAGAAATTTGCAAGGAGCTTGGTGCTCTTCCTGTCTCACACGCCCAGTTAATAGTATTTTAAAATTAGTAGTTTAAAACAGCTCCTCAAACTACTACTTAAAATGAAAGCTGTAGAACACCTACTTTGTAGACCCATGCTCAGTATTATTTGATAAAGATCATCACCACTGGCACATAAAACCTGAATTTTCTACAATAAGCTAGATATGACATATTCTTAATACAACTAACTAGATTTCCCATACTTGCTTTCACTTGTTCTGTAGAAATATTATAACTGTGTGATTATTTTTATTACAATATTTTAGTTCTTGATCACAGAACTTTTTGTTCTCCTGATTCACTTAAAATGCTGTTTCTTAAATATAAGCCACAGTTTTATCCATTGTACCGTGCAGTTCTGTTAAAAGTTTTTCCCGTACTGAAATTAACATACTAAGATATATATGTTGAGTTTTTACTGTTTATTCTGCATATCAGAACATAGTCTTTAAAAATGTTTTTTTCTTTGTTGTTGTTGTTGTTGAAGAACCCAAGGAAATACATCTCAGCACTTTGAGCAGAAGAGTCCTTTTTTTGTCTTCTGTGTGCTGAATCTTTAATTTTTTTTTTCTAATTTGTAATTGAAAAAGGCTGGATTTTCAAGTTGAAAATCTGTGGGATTTTGTGCAACTACCACTTGTTTTGTTTATCTGCAATTGGTAGCTTTTGTTTGCACAAGGTTGTAATCTAAGGTGGGCATGCTGCACTTTTGCTGATGGATGCTTCCACTCTTCTATCTTCAACAGTTTTATTTTCATGTACCTTTTAAGTCCAGATTTTTTCCTGCCAAGTCAAGTTTATTTCTAAAAGCAACCTCACTACATTCAGATTCACTTCTGTTATAAAGAAATTTCATTTCCAGTTAATCCGCATTGATGTGATTTTGCTGCATTACTTAGTTGCTTACCATAACTCAGGGGCCTAGTGCAGCTGATATTACATAAATATAAGTGGGTTGTTTCCTGACAATGAACTTCCAAATATCATCGAGTGAGTCACTCAGAAATTTCAAACAGGCTATCAGTTTTTGGAGAGCAGACCAGAGAAACTTAGATTGTTAGAACGAGCAGTTGTGATTAAATTAAATGGTTTATGAAACTGGGGGAGCATTGCAGGAGTTTGTGTGTATGGATTTCTAGATTTTTTTTTTTTTTTAATTAAAAACTGGTGATAGTATTTGAGGGAGTATCAGAATGGATGGACCAAAATTAGTAGTTTAAGCATTTTATAAATAAGAAAGGTCACTGTAATTTTAAAGCTATTTTTGTTTTCATTCTTTTGTTGCATAGCAATGAAATATAAAATGTAAAAAATAACAACTCTCAGCTAGGCCAAAATAAGATTTTGCAGAGAATTACAAGTTTTGTTACTTTACAGTTATCCAGAATTAGTTAAACTTTTCTAATTCATCCTTCAAATTCTGTCACTTCATATACTTCTTGATTACTGTCCAACTTACTGTTCACACTGGTATGAAATGGAGACTTGTCATGTTTCTTTGGGCAAGAGGATGTCACCGCAGTTATCATGGAAAATCGTGAGGTGGAAAAATAGTACCTTTTAGGGAAGTATATTTTGAAGAACTCTATTTCTGTCACCATGTAATTACCATGTAACACAAATGAATATGGTTTAAAAAAAATGGAATCTCTGCCTTGGTGCTAATCACAGTGCAGTTAGATTCACAACCGACATCAGTTCGGTCATCTGCTGGGCAGTTATTCACTGACCTTAATGCCTCCAATGAGTATAACTGGTTCTGTTTTTAAACCTAGAGTGTTGATTCAGTAAAGCATATTGAGTTATAGGTATTCTCTTTAGAGTTTTCTTTCACTTTAGTAGATAACTCAGGATACTAAACTGTCATGGGTAGATGGAACTCTTACTGCTTCTGATGTACTTCGTGAACCTGAGGAAAGCTCTTGTTAGATTAAAGCAATCCATAAAACTCACTGAATCTGAACATTATTGCCCAGTGCTGCATTGCAGTTGAAACAAGATCTGATATTTCATTTAGGTTTATCCAAAAGCGGCTGCATGTTTCTCCTGTTACTTTACTAAAGTATCTACAGAATGCTGTGCTGCATATTTTCAGTGTGTTTCTTTATGAACTCTGAGTCTTTCCATTTTAATCTTTAGTTTTGTTGAGGGTCGTGGTATTAGGAAAATCTCCTTTCATTCCTGGCTTTCAAAGTCACGGTATAATGAAATCATCTCCTCTGCTTTTAACTTGTCCCTAAAGAAAACGGAAGCACATTTCAGTGTTTTTTATTATCCATTTTCTTATGAATTAATGGTTTCAGTTCCTCAAGTTAAGCATCATACATAACATCATGCCACTTTGTTTTCTTAGGAATTTGTTGAAATGCCTCTTGCTTCCTAAAGAATTTTTGGACACTTGCCTTTCCCTTTCTCTAGGCATGGAATTTACTTCATCCTATTATCACTGATACTGTGCTTTGACCTGCTTTTGCTTGAATGGCTATACTGACCTTTTTCCATTCGCAAATCTTTCTGCAACACACTTTGCTGGGGCTTTTTTGCATATCTTTAGTTCCAAGTGAGTTTGCTACATGTGGATCAGTTCACCTTTTTCTGAGAGTGCACCTCAGTGGAACATAGTTAAGCACCATTTAGAATAATTTCAGTCAGTGCATATTGTGTTATACATACTACTTACATCAGTTTAATTCTGATAATTTATAGCTGCTGAGTGATCAAATTTACTGTATTTTCTAGAATGTAATATGTAGTTCTAATTTCCATGTTTTTTAAGAAATGTAAACAGAACAAAAATTCACCAAAAAAACTAAAAGAATGACTTTGGGTTACCTAGAACCAGATTTTGGAAATCCATTATTAAAATGATGATGTTTAAAAAGGTATCGCTAAGCTCTAACGTTCTGTACCGTCCAGGCACTGCTATTGGAGTACATGGCTGGGAGGCGTGGACAGACCCCCACAGAATAGTAATCTAGTACATTTGTTGTGCTCATTTTTTCAATGATTTATATTAATAGTGAATAGGATGGGGAGGTAGAAGAAATTTAGACTATACATTTGATCAGATGAAGATTATTCCTTTCATGTTAGAGATAGCCTCATGTAAGGAGATACAACAAACAGCAGGAAATACGAAATACAAGGGTGACATACCAGACGCTTGCGTTGTCTATAGATAATGAATAAAAACTGTTGACAACACTTCCATTTTCTATTGCAGCTGTTTTTTAAGGGTTTATTTATAAGGAGCTTTCTGTCCCATTTGGCTGACAAATACTGACGTCTGAATCTTGATGCAGTTGGCATCTTCTCCTCTTACTAAATCATTCATGAATGTTGCACTACTTTTAGTCTCTTTATTCTGTCAATGACTTTGTGGTAAAAATAGAAAAAGAGCTTTTTGATTTTGGTGATTTGATGCATTCATAGTTGATGCAGATCATTAGCTTTTGTAAATGTGTAAGTTGTGGACCCTAATTTTACAGTCTTCGAGCTTTTAATCTTATTGTAGTGTTTTTACTCTTTTCTTAAAGCAGTAAACCTTTTTGTACTGAATGTAATCAATGTTTCATACAAAACAGGAGTAGTTAATTTGGAGAGGGTCTCCAAAAGGAAAGGAAGATTATTAACTATAAGCACAAACAATTAAAAGAAATCATATTGTTCAACTTAGAGGAAAAAAAAATAATATATGGTAATGTTAAACGCTATAGGGAAATAAGACTAATAACTGACTTTCCAAATCCTTAAGTGACCTCAATTTTTGTAATTAAGAGAAAATCAATTTGTGTTTATAACTAGCTTCAAGACATGTGCTGTGTAAGAGCTACTGAGCTAAAAGTTGGGAAAAAACAGAAGAAAATTTTATGCTACACAAAAGCCTGTTGTGGTCCAGATATGTTTCTACAGAACTAGTGAAGGAAGAAAAACACAGGGAGTATGGTAGTGCCTGTATCTTTATTTAAAAAGAAAGAAAGGGGGAGAGGTGGCTAAAAATAAAAGAGTTTTTATAAGGAACAATAAATCTGTGATTTCCTATAACTTGAATGAGACTGAGCCACTGATGAAAAAAACTCTCATTTATATCAAATGTTTCTGATATTTAAGAAACCCCTTGGTACCTTGAAAAGCTCTGTGATAAATATGAAACTGTGTAAAATTTGCAGCAATCTTAAAAAAATTGCTGTAGGTTCTTTTAGCAGGTGTTGTCTTAAAGTTACTTGATAAAAATAAGTAAATAAAGATAGTAACAGGTGGATACCTGCCAAATCACTTCATAGTGTGACAAATGTAAAGTTTAGTTTGAGGTCATTTAACTTTTAGATACCAAAATGATTTTGTCTTTTTCAATTGTCAAACTACTTATCATCTTTTTCTGGTGTGTAAGATTAAAGATTGCTTTCTTTTTAAATCTGTGTTCAGTGCTAAATGAGATCAAAATGCAAGTCAAGAAATAAAAAATGCTTACATAGCAGGAAAACCAGGATTTAGATTAGGTAACTCTTGAAGACCAGTCAGCTGTTCCTTAGTGATTTTTCTTTTTATAGAGCTGAAAGAGAAGAGATGAGCAAACTCCAGTGGAAAAACCTTAATTTGAATGGTATGAGAGTGTCTTTCACAGCAGAGGAAGTAAATTGTAATGTGAACTGTGTTTATTTTACTCTCATTTATTCGATGAGAACTTGCCCTTCATTTTGAATTCTGTAAAGAATTAATGCAAGGACTTATCTCCTATGGAAAAGTCTGTAATAAGTGACAGTAGTCACTTATTTCTAGGTCCAAAGGATCTGGTCTACTTAGGGCAGTGGAAAGGCTCAACTTGCCTTTGGATTAGGCCTTTGCATAGGAACTGGGAGTAGGAGGCTCGTGTTATAGTGTGCTCCTGAAATGAAATTGGATAACCACAAGGATATGGCTGCAAGGTAAGAGCACTGTTGTCTTCTGGAAAAACTTCACTCTCCAGTTTTCTTTGCTCCAGGTTGAGGGACTGTCTCTTGCAGTTATAAGGAATCTTATGCTATAAGATGATGTCCTGGAAAAAAAACCCAACATAGTTCTGCCAAGATTTTACTTCAACTGTTTGATGTTGGATATTATGGTTGTATGTTTGGTTTGTTTTTTTTAATCTATGGGAGTGTAAAAGCTTGGGAGAAGGACTATATGAGCATATTATATATTTGACCTTTTATATTTGACCTTTCTTATTTTTTTCTATTTTTTTTTTTTACTTGCACACTTGAAAGATCATGTCTCTAAATACATACCGGTAGGGTTCATCTGAAGAACTATTGTCATTTTGTCACTTTGCCTCTGTTTCTTTTCCACTTTATTTCTTCCCATCTTCTCCACTATAATTTATATTTTCATAACTGCTTTGCAAACTCATTTCTCTCTCTCGCAGGTTTCTTTAGTGTCACATTGTGGGAATAATTCCATTATGTCGATAATGTTTTTTTCACCCTTTTGCTGTCCTTACTGTGATTCTACCATCGTATTTTTGGATTATGCAAAACAGAACTTGAAACAGTGTTCGAAGCAAGGTGACATAATGGATGTTGCTGTTGTAAGGACATCCTCTGTTTTGTGCTGTGGTCTTTTAGAAATTCTTAATATTCTGTTTGGCTGCCATTGAACGTTAACATGATGTCTGTGGAGGCCCACCTGTCATAACTGCATGATGGTTAGTGTTTTAGAACATATTTATCTATACACCTAATTAGACCTGCAGGTTTGTTTGGATATGGGTTTGCATGCACAAATGCTATTGATGTGTAGATATACTGCACTTAATATGCCCACCTTAAGCTTGCTCATCTGCCAGCAGAACATAAAAATATTTTTGGCACAATTTGTCTTAGGTGGACAGAGAAATCTGCAGGGATTACTTATCATTTTCACAAATTCTTGAAAGGCCTGAAAATACTGAGATGAAAGCATTTTCAGTGTAGTTTGTTACATGAAATGTTGCATTTTTAATTTGTTAGCAAATTAGGTAGAAGAAAAAAACCCAAATCTGAGAAGATCTCTTGCAGTGAAACGCAGTTACTAGCACAGATGCTCTCACCTGTTACGGTCGTAACTCTGAAGGTGGCAGCTGAAAACTATGTGTAACTTTGAATACAAGTGTTAATAACAACTGAGACAGTAAAATGTAATTATTGCTTGTTATTACATTATCACCTGTGCAACTGAGAGGTGTAGACTGAATATTTTGCCACATTCAATTAGAGGGAGATAAAAGTAGCACTGCAGAACAAAGTCATTTAAATGAGAATTTAAATCACTGCAACTTAAGTAGCAGTTGTAAAGTCATACCACATCCTAGCCAACAAAGACATCTTTCAAGACTAGCAAAGTGCATTTTTTTCTGGACTTAAGTCACCAACCTGATTTGTTTGGATGTTTTCTTAAGGTCTGTCAGCCATGTGTATGATTCCTTAATGCTACTTGAGAAGTGGGAGGCACAGGAATTGGCTTGCCCTGGCCAAGGGACCAGAAAACTATCTTCCTACAATGTTACCAATACTATCCCTTTGCATTTGTCTCAATGCTTGTGATGGTCTTCATCCTCTTATCCAGTCTTTAACCAGTACTCCAATCAGTATAGGAAACTGCATCTACCTACTCAGTTTGATACATTTATCATTACAGCCCTGCAGGAATGGTTTTCAGCACCTTCTGTTTTAAGATATATGCTATAAAGCAATGACATGGTCAATTGATTTCTGTTCTAGAAAATAAATCATTGATGGTTGATCACTCTTTTTTTTTTGGTATGGATTTATTCTATACCAATGTTAAGGCTTCTACCTTTACCTCACTGAAGTACCCACTAATCCAGTAATTGTTGTTTCTGTGACCAAGCAGCCACTAACATCGTAGGAGGTTAAGAGGTTTAAAGTCTCAAAAGTGAGAATTTAAAACTTGCTTAGAACTCCAAAATTTTAGCCGCATGCCAGATGACATTTGCTGTGTTACATATCTTTGACTAAATTGATCTCTGATAACATAAACGATCAGTTGGAGTAAATTAACTTAAAACACCACCTGGAAGGTCTTTATGGGCAAGGAAATCCACACATTTCTGTTATCACCATTTATACTTGCCTCTTGTATAATACAAGCTACTAAATCCAGTAATTCTCAGAACACATCTATATCTCCTATTTTAAGAATGTACATATTTCTCGCCTATTGATTTACAAATTGAGAACAATTAACTAATTAGCCTTTTCTTTGGTATGAGCATGGAAATTTTTAGTATGTTTTAGGGTTACCTCCTGACAACTACAGCCTCTTTTGTGTGATTCTTGGACTAGCAGAGGCTGGAAGGCACATCTGTAGATTCTCTAGTCCAACTCATCTGATCAAGCAGGACCACAGAGAGCTAGTTGCCGAAGACCATGTCCAGATGACTTTTGAATTTCTCCAATGATGGAGACTCTGCAAGTTCTTTGCATAGCCTGTGCCAGTGCTCTATCACCCTCATAATTAAAAAAGTTGTTTACTGATGTTCAGGCAGCACTTACTGTGTTTCTGTCTGTGTGAGTGCCCCTTGTCCTGTCACCGGGCACCGCTGAGAACAGTCTGTCTCTCTCTTCTTAATTCCTTTGCATCAGGTATTTATACATTTTGATAAGTTCCCCCGTCAGACTTCTCCAGGTTAAACAGTCGCAGCTCTCTTGGCTTTTCCTCACAGGAGAGGCGCTTCTGTCCCCTAACTGTCTTTGTTGTCCTTTGCTGGACTCATTCCCCAAAGTCCGTATCTATCTTGCAGCCCACTTTCTTCAGAAATGTTAATTCATTTTCAGTCTCTTATTTGACATTTAAGTGGCATGTTTTATTGAGTCAGACTGCCATTTCCCTATTACAAGCACAATTCAAGGACCTGTTAGTTGTATCTTGATACCGACTGATGCATAAAGTTGGAATCTCCTTTCTATGATTCTGCAAACGCACATCAAGTAAAATGGAAAAATACTGGTCTTAAAATTAGAACTTCATGTCAGCTGAGCCACAGCAATCCAGACTTGAAACTCAAAGTGTTTTTTATTCACTGTAAAAAAAGAAATTGGATGGCTGCGCCCAATTAATATTAACTGCAAAAACAAGACTGTCCTATTTAAGACTAGGCAGCAGTGCTTTACTTTGTCAGAGGATACCGACTTTCTTTACCTAAAGAAATTATTTTTTTAATCCCTCCCACTCTGTGACCCAGAAAACAGCATCCATCTCTCACACCAACAGCCCTAACAATACTTCTCACTTCTGATTCCTACCGTTACTGCTGATTTATATCACATAGCTGAGTATTGCTGCCTGGGTCCAATGCAGCTTCCTTCAGCTGTAAGTTTTTCTTTTGTGTTTAACACTCTGTAAAACTTAATGATTCAAACTAAAATAAAAGCAATCATTTTTCCCCAATACTGTTTATTTGAAAAATGAGTACATTTTTACATGCTTCAGAGAAGAATAAAAGTAAACTCTAAATATAAACTATGCAACTCCCTAAATTTCAGGCCATAGTATGTCACTAGCTCGCATGAATGAAACAAAAAAATTAAAATAGTCTTCATATATAGCCTGGGCTTGAGTTTCTTCCATCATCTTCTGATGAGCCGTTACTGGTATTTTTCAGACAATTTAATTTCTTGTTTTCTTAAATATATTTTGCCTTTTAAAATTTGTCTTACGTACTGTTCCAGTTGAACATAAAATGAATGCTGAAAGGAAAACCGTATTTAGGAAATGTATGTCTTGTGTTCAGGTGGAATATTGATTACAATCTCACATATTGAATATAGAAATTTATTAATTGGGGGTAGTTTATGAACAGAGAATAGTGATGCACACTTAAAATGCATCAATATTTTATCTTGTGCTACATCCTCCCTTTAGAAATTAAATAAAATCTTAATTTTGACCTTCAGGACAGAATAATCCAGGTGTAGCTGATGGAACTTTGAAGTACACTTCACAGTGAATTTTCTCTTACTAATGTGGAATAATGTGGAAGATTCTCTCTTTAAACACTAGGTTATTATTTTGCCTTTGTGAAACTTCCTTCTCTCAGTTAATAGAGTTAGACTGTTTCTTTATTAATGTGTCTAGTTCTTTCTTCTTATTTACAACCTTTGTGACAGTGTCCTAGAGACTAATTTATTCTGACCAGTTGTGTCAACAGGGTGATACTGTATGTAGTGATATAAAATAAAATGGAAACAGTTTTCAGATGCTGCATTCGCTTAAGAAACAGGTGTATGGTATTCTTTTCTGTTTCTACAAAGCAATGACTCGTCTTGTAACTGCTTCAAGTCTTACAGTCATCCAATCCAACCTATTCAGCCTGGTTCTTCCAGAAGAATGGTAACTATTCAGAGGGCTTGGACTCAGAAACCTGAGTGGTGGAAAGTGATTCTATGACAGAATTATCTTCTCAGAAAATGCTGTAACTTTACTGAGCATCCCTGCAACCTGTATGATGTATCTGGAACAGCTTCCAGGTGGAAGGATCTTCCAAAACTTCAAGTAGTTTATCTCAAACTTCATTGGATCTGTAATCCGCTACTGAAACAGAAGGACTACAAATGTTGTAGTGCTCATAATAGGTGCTGAGTTGTTTATAAATCTCTTTAATAACTAAGCAACTTCATTCTAGTTCTGGTGATTCTTTATTTTACAAAAATGTTTTAGCTGAGGAAGAAAAGGCAAATGTAATTACAACATGACTATGAACAGAGGGAGAGATCAGAGTATAGAGCTTTCAGCACCAGCTACTCTTAAGCAGAGAAGGCTAAAGACACACACACACACACACACAAAATCTGGATTTAACTAAATAATGTATTAAAGACAGAATAAAATTGATGAATAAAAAATGACATAATAGTATGGTCACTGGTAGAGCTGAGGAATATTTTATGACCACTGGTTTTGTCTCTTAAGATATGAGAGACAGACAATATAGAACACTGTAACTGTAGGCTGCATACAGTTATCTTCAGGTGTTCCCCTGGAGACCTGCCTGCCACTTTTTAATTTGATGCTACTGTCT
Organism: Coccyzus lansbergi; assembly: GCA_033558105.1. Lineage (NCBI taxonomy): Eukaryota > Metazoa > Chordata > Aves > Cuculiformes > Coccyzidae > Coccyzus > Coccyzus lansbergi. The sequence goes on from JAUMJK010000166.1 coordinate 943,690, forward strand.
CTCCCACACCAGCTGTGTCATGACAACTCATCTTACTGGTCAATGAGATCAGAGATCTCCCCAGTCATGGATTCCAATGAACCATGGTTGCTGCTCTTTTACTGGGTTTTGTGGGTTATTTTTTTAATTAGTTTTTTGTTTTGTTTTGTTTTTCTTATGTCTTATGACTTTACCTGTCCTTCTGTTCCTCCTTCCTGGTGCAGGACAAAGAGAGGATACAAAACTTAATGACTTCCCTCTGCATCTTTATGAATTCCTTCAACTCTTTTTAAGACACAGTCTGACCTCACCATCTCACAGGTCCTGAAGTCTTAGGAATATTGTGACTAAGGTAATTCTAGAGTAGAAACTGGTGGAGCTCTTTGGTGGCTATGTTGGCATGCAGCATTCCCCACAAATTATTTCCTATTGAGAGGCTGGCTAAATTAGCTCAGTATCTCACTGGGATGGTGTCAGTGTGCTGGGGACCAGAGCTAGAACTGCTGCACTTTGCCAGTTCAAAATGAGTTCACAGTTCTTAGTTTTGTGCTCTTGTGCATGTTGCCCACACTTAGGGTAATGAGGTGTATCAATTAGGTTATACCTTCTGGCTTTCTGCATCTGAGAGTGGCTATTTTCCACACAAACATGAACATGAAGCAAATTTAAATCTGTGTTAACAATGGTTTTGTGGCATGGAGTATAAATCTGAGTCCCTACTCAGGCTTATTTTGTTTTCAATCCAATCACATTATATATTCCACTATCGCTTTTTACAGTTTGTTTCTTGTAGCATCAGAGCAACTACGTATTAGTGTCATTCTTAAATCTGAAATATAGATGTGTTTCCAAGTCATAAAATAACACTGCATTGCAGTAACTATAGTAAAGCCTTTTATATTTTTTTACAATGTATGTATTGGCATCTCTTAATTGCTTTAAAAGCAAGGGAGGAGTTTAATGGAAACAAGATTTTTCAATATAAGCTTAAAAATAGTCTGTTCAGACAGAAAAGAGTTTTGGCAACTTTTGCAGTATAACAGTTTTCAGACATGAGTGTCTCCAGTGCAACATGGAATAAGACATTTTGCCATTTATTAATGTTTGTATCTTTATATCTTATAATCCTACTGTGTTATATGTAGCAGCAAAACAAATGCTGGGCAAACATGAGTCCACTAAGATCCATTAAGGTAGCTAATGCAATATTTTAATGTGGCTCTTCTTTTGGTGGCAAGTATCTCTACACAAGCCAGGAGAATGTAATTGTTCCCTCCCTCACCTCATCTCCCATAATCTTCCAGTAATGCATCTGTCTACCTTCTCAGAGCAATTGCTTCTTATAAATAATACTTTCATTGCAGTGAAGGAAAAGCAAGTAGCAGTTTCTTCTTGGCTGTTCTTGCCTTGGAAGTCAAAGACTCCCTCTCTCTCTATCACATGCCATTTGATTTGGAGAACTTACAAGGTTTGCTCTATGTGTGTACTTAAAAGTTCACAATTTCCTGAGGTGGTTTTCAAGCCCTAAAATAACTTAAAGTCAGAATCAGGATGGTAGATATCTATTTAAGTGACTATTAGTAGAATTCTTGTCTAAACCTACTACTGGATTTTAGTCTTGTGAGTATACACTTAAAGATGATGTGCAATCCTTCAGAAAAAGAGAACATAGAGTTAAGACATTTCCTTCCATACTGAATGAAATATTTTTAAGAATTGCCAGTCTTTTAGCTAGTTCAGAAAAAAATAAAAAAATAAATAATAAAAAAAATTCATAATTCATCTTCTGCAGCTGAAGAGTTCGCCTGGTCCTCCACTCAGTGTCATTATGTCCAAGAATGTCATGACTCCTCTAAGTAAGTTTAAAAGTCCTCTGTGGTTTCCCTGTGATTTAAGTATGAGTACAGTGGTGTAAGAAACATAATATTTGCTTAATCAACATACCTTTTAAGAGGTGATTCCTTTGTGGCCTTATGAGTGCATACAAAGGAAAATATTAAATAAAGTGCTTTAAAATATCAAGAAAAATACAAGTACCTAGAAAGTAAAAACAACAAAAAATGAGATGCAGAATCACAGAATGGGAGAGATTATCTATTAAGGAGTAAGATCAGCTTCGGAATAATGATTTTTAAAGTCCTTATCATGATAGATAAAGTAAAGCCTTTGACACAGTTTCTCACAGCATTCTGCTGCGGAAACTGTCAGCCTCTGGCCTGGACAGACGCACACTCTCCTGGGTAGGAAACTGGCTGGATGGCCGGGCCCAGAGAGTGGTGGGAAATGGTGTTAAATCCAGCTGGAGGTCAGTGACAAGTGGGGTTCCCCAGGGCTCAGTGCTGGGTCCAGCCCTGTTCAATGTCTTCATCAATGACCTGAATGAAGGCATTGAGTGTACCCTTAGCAAGTTTGCAGATGACGCTAAGCTGTGTGGAAGTGTCGATCTGCTGGAAGGCAGGGAGGCTCCAAAGGTTTCTGAACAGGCTGGACCAATGGACTGAGACCAATGGCATGAGGTTTAACATGGCCAAATGCCGTGTCCTGCACTCAGGGCACAACAACCCTGTGCAACTACAGACTAGGAGAAGTCTGTCTAGAAAGCTGCCTGGAGAAGGACCTGGGTGTGTTGGTTGACAGCAACTGACCATGAGCCAGCAGTGTGCCCAGGTGGCCAAGAAGGCCAATGGCATCCTGGCTTGTATCAGAAATGGTGTGACCAGCAGGTTCAGGGAGGTTATTCTCCCTCTGTACTCAGCACTGGTGAGGCCGCTCCTTGAATCCTGTGTTCAGTTCTGGGCCCCTCAGCACAAGAAGGATGTTGAGGCTCTGGAGCGAGTTCAGAGAACAGCCACGAAGTTGGTGAAGTGGCTGCCTCAAGCTCTGCCAGGGGAGATTTAGGCTGGACATTAGGAAAAAAATTTTTCACAGAAAGGGTCGTTGGGCACTGGACCAGGCTACTCAGGGAGGTGGTTGATTCACCTTCCCTGGAGGTGTTTAAGGCACGGGTGGATGAGGTGCTGAGGGACATGGTTTAGTGTCTGATAGGAATGGTTGGACTCAATGATCCAGTGGGTCTCTTCCAACCTGGTCATTCTATGATTTGGGCATTTCAAAAACAACACTTGAATAGCAACACTGTACAGCGATGCCTTCATCATTTTTCTGTTTACATATCAAAATCTGTTGCAGTGAGCAAAACCTGGTCATGGATGGCCTTGAAAAACAAGAAGGGGCTGTTATGAAGAAACAGCTTTGGTGGCAGAAGGAAAAGGGGAAAATAAACGCATTCAAACCAGCTCTTTGCCAGAAGTGACAAACAGGTTGTCATTAAATGACAAGCATAAAGACCTCTTTCAACTTCTATTTATTAGCTTCCAGTCATTTTCCAACCTATCAGATACTATTACAAATCAAAGACACAATTAATTCTACTGCTCAGTTAAAACCTTGTGCCTACAAGAGAGATTTCAATACAATTTTTTGTGGGTATAACACAATTCCTGTGATGCAAATTGCAAAAGTGGGCCCTGAGTGAAAGCTGTACTGTAAAAATGAGAGCTATTGTTTGCCAAACCTAATGTTTATGATCAAAAATGAGTTAAAAATAATTGTTGCATAATTAACCAGTATTCAGAATTCTTCTAGGTAAAAAGAAAATGTACACATTAGGGTGGGATAATGTTTGGGTAAAAGTTATTTAGAAAAGGAATAAATAAACCCCCAAAAGCTTTTCTTTTTTTCTTTTTTTTTTTGTTAAATGTTTTGTTTCAGTTGTTTGAACAAATCTAAATTTCACATTTTAAAGTATAGTTTTGATTTACTGCACCCTAAGTGACTACCAACCGGCTGTTCCATGATGTGCATTAAGAGTGCTGAGGAGCACACCAGCAGCCTGCCTAATGCAACTGTTAGTTACTTATTGATACAGGCTTGTAGGCTGAGTGCCCAAAACTACTTACCATGCCTGCTCCTCCTCTGCATAAAGAGAAAAGAGGCGTCTATAGTTTTCCCATTCTCAGACATCAGCAATACAAAGGGCGCCCACACTAGTGCATCATTTCACATGTGCAGGTGACTATGATCTGACTGGTTCAGTATGACAGGGGACAGGACGAGAGGGAATGGCCTCAAGATCCACCAGGGGAGGTTAAGCCTAAACATTAGAAAAAAATTTTCACAGAAAGGGTCATTGGGCACTGGACCAGGCTGCCCAGGGAGGGGGTTGATTCACCTTCCCTGGAGGTGTTTAAGGGACGGGTGGATGAGGTGCTGAGGGACATGGTTTAGTGTTTGATAGGAATGGTTAGACTCGATGATCTGATGGGTCTTTTCCAGCCTGGTGATTCTATGATTCTAAAATGCATAGAAGCCTTGTCTGTTAACTTTTACATGACTATGAATCTTGCTTTAAAGGGCTATGATGCATGGGAATTTGCTTTTCTTTTTTTTTTTTTTTTTTTTTAATTTTAACATAGCGTTTCTATTAAAGACAAAAAGAAATTATTTGAATGTTAAAGTGTTGATAGAATAATCATATTTTGAAAACACTCGCTGGCATGCATTCTCACAGAAAGTGAGAAAGACAGTAGCCATAAACATAGTCTCAGTAAGGTAAAGATGTTAAGACAATGATTATCACACCAAGCATTTTGTTATCTCTTGCTGTTTGCCATATATTAGTTTAAGTTTATATTCACATGTCTCTAGAATTACTGCTCTGCACCCAATTAATGACAGTATATAAAATCTGAACAGAATATTACTTGAATATCTGAGCTGTTGCAGTAACAACTTGCCTTTTTCTTTCACCTTTTCATCCTCTGAGGACGATCGTCTACAGGTTTTGTTGTGCCATCTTTCAAACTGTTATTAAAAACATTTACTCTAAGAGGAGATGATGTAGATCTGTAGAGCAGTGAATGCCCTGTGCTCCTAAAACTGTGGGAGGAGGTCTGCCACTTGCTTGTCCTACCTGGGGAAAGAGCTGTTCTCCAGATACCTCATCCAGCAACTCCCTGCTTGACTGAGAAGGAAGACCAAGTTTCTGGCTGGCTCTGATAAATTAATTGTTTCTTTCCTTATCAAAGGTGGTGTCAGTGTATACAGGTTACAAGAGTGCATTTTTCAGGGAAAGGGAATTCATGTTATTTTCTAATCTGTTCTCACTGTGGTAGCAGGAGGAAGCAGAAGCAGCTGCTCTATTTGTTGCAACTTATTATTAATCTTCAGCCAAGGTCTCTGTCTTTCTGAAGTAGTTTTCAAATCCATTGCAGTGAGAATGCAAGACTTCTGAAGCCACACTCAGCCTAAGTCCATACTTACATATGTAAATTTTGCTGTCTTGTGTGAAGTTATTTGCTTGCCATGTTTGGTTGTTTCTACATGTAATTTCAATAGAAATGTATTAGTACTTTAATCCTGTAGACATAATTTAATATTCTGTGTTATGAAGTCCAGTTTAAAAGATCATACTTTGTTCACTTTGTTTCCTAATTATTCATTAATTCTTTTGCACTAATTCCTAGACACTTAAAGGAAAACAAATACATGCTTTTGTGGGTTTTTTCAGTCTTGTCAGGGGTAAGTGTCACAGGCAGGAGAGACTCCATTGGGGCACTGAGTGCTTAGACATGAGGTGTAAAGTGCAGGCATGTGATGACCTTCAGTGCTCAGCGTTATTGTATTTCAGTGATCAGAGATTGGTGTTTACAAAGTATTTGCATTGCTGGACTCTGCGTTATGTGGATGTGTCTATATATAGTTTCTGCAGACATTTATTTTGCTCTACCAGTAGCTAATGACAACACACAGAAGGATCTGTCTCTGAGAAATATCAGAAGCAATATGTGCCCCATATGCATCAAGCTTGCAGGCTAAAGCAAAGCTTTTAGCGTGACTTTAGCAGTCATTTTGGCAGAAAAAAATTCCTAAATTGTGAAATGTTTGGATGTTAAATAGATACTGTTAGAGAGTTTTATGCCAAAGAATATGAGGTCATGAGAAATGTGGTGTGGTGTGAAGTAACATATATTTTGTTGTTACTTGGTGAAAATATCAAGTACGTTGCAGGCATTAAGGAAATAGAAGCAGGAAAGCCTTTCCCCGAAGAAAAATGGAGCTTGGTGTTTATGGACAGTGTAATTCCTCAGCTGTAATTGACAGACAGTGTTACTTTTGTCCACTAGTTTCAGAGAGAATTCTAAAAGCAATCAGAAAGGCAAACTGGAGCAAAAAGGTGGATAAGGGAAATAAAAAACCCCAACACTAACTCCTACAGAAGCATCCAGAAAAAGCCCTGACTGTACTTGAGTGGACTATTTCTATGCATGTGTTTAGTTATTTTGTATACATTTATACAAGTATCATCTTTGGGTTTGCTATTTTTAATTAAAAATCTGGTTGCATTTACTATTGCCTGACGTGACATAACATCCTATGCAGTCCTGATGGCAACTCAGTAGGCGACCACAGACACTGCGGTAGCGCAAATGCCAAATCACGCCTGCAGGCAGATGGAAAAGTAAAACATGCATGTTAATTCCAAACCACTTAAAAAATAACTTCTCTTACACTATCAGAAAAACATACTAAAAAACCCCAAAACTGTCTTTTTACACATTTAGATAAATACGTTGTGTAAGACCAATTAGATTGGGTAATGTATTTGAACAAATATGCAGTGATTAGGATATTTCATTGAGAGTATCTGCTGTGACTACCAATCATATTAAGACCATGTTGATAGCAGTCTTTCTTATTGTTTAATAAGAAATTCAGATGTGAAAAAATGGAAGCTGAAGAAGAACGTATTGACAGAATCTTTTTTTCTTTTAACCTACTATATATATTCAGCTAAAGAGTAACCAGCTATTGCTCACTAGATAGTTTAAGACTGAGGGCAGTTAGCATCTGCTCATAGTATTATCTTTATGTCATTTTTCAGTTACACCAAATTTTTCAGCATCTTAAAACAAACAAGTGAAAAAAACCCACAAACCTGCTGTTCTGCTTCTGACCACAGGGAATGTGCCTGAGCTTTGTGGAGATGCAGAAGTGCCTTCTGTATAATCAGATAACTGTCATTGACCATTCTCATCAATTTGGGGCTTGTCCATCAAAACGATTTTTCATACTCCAGTGTTGTTGTTCATCATAAACTTGTTTCTTTTGTATAGAATTTTAATAGAAACTAACTAGGCTTGTAAATCTTGCTTCATAAAATGTCAAAATGATTGTGCTTAGAAATAGAAGTGATAAAAATACAAATCTTCATGCATCTGTCATTTAGATTTTTTAAATAATATTTGACTTGCTTTCTGCATTCAGTTTATATAACAAGAACAATTGCGAAAATGTAGGTTACACAATATACGTGGAAAAGTAGAAGTATGGGTTTTTCATGGTACTATTTCAGCAAGTATAGAGTGGAATCAGTTGAAATGATTTCTTATCCAACTTTTTATTCGTATTTAGCATGTTTGTTTCTATTCATTTAACGGGTTCTCGTATTAATTATTTTTTTTTTTACTTTTAAAGATACCACAAAGCTTACCTCCAGCTCAAAGAATGGGCTTATGGGTGTTTGTATGGGATATTAATGAAGGCATAGGGATAAAATATAATTTTCCAACTGGGTAAGTAATCAGCCTGAACTTACAAGCATAGGCTTGAAAAATAGAGCTGGTCACAGGATTCATTTGGTCATGGAAAGCTAAGATTTTTCTGGTGTTTGGGCACTTTAGTTTCTGATTCATTTTGCAAGCCATGGTGGCTATACACAGTGGAATATTCAATCTTTAGTAAAATATAATTTTATTTCTATGTTTAACCAAATAATCACAATATAGAAAAAGAAACAGAAATTATTATCTTGTCAGTATGGCAATCCTGATTCAAAAGGACTCTAAATTAAAGAAATTATGTCTACATAATTACTAACGGAGTTTTTACTGATAATTTTTTAAATCTTTTCACAGTAGTGATTGTGCAACCTTCTTTCTCCAGTGCTTGGCTAGCAGACTTTTTATTGTTCTTGGAACTAATCCAAATCTTTCTTGCTGAAATTTGGACACCTATTTTCTTTCTTTCTAAAAAAGTGTGAAGATTATTCTGACTGTCTTTATGAAAGAGGCCACTTATGTTCTTCAACACTTCCCTTAGATCCTGTTTCTTAACAAGGTTAAACAACTTTTCCCTAAAGCTGTTGTTTTCTGAGCCTCTGGTCACTTCTCATGCCCATCTCTGGACACCTTCTTTGGTTTGCAACCTACCTGAAGTGTCATTCCCTAAACAGGATCAATGGTCTGCTCTGAAAAACCACTTCATCCCCACTTTATGTTTGTGCAGGTGATTATTTCTGCCTGAAAATGGGATACTTTGCTCATATTTATATCGAATTCCTGATTTATTTGCAAGCTGTTTCTTCAAATTGTCAAGATTTTATTTATTAATTCTAATTTTGATATTTAATTTGCTCACAGCCCACCTCTACCTTCTGCTCTCTGTTGATTTAATAAGACTGTTCACAGGCTATTGATGAGTTAAAGCAATAATCTCATATTCAGACAAACACAAGAGCAGAACAACAGGGACATAAAAATAAATAGAAATCTCTAGCAGAATCTCCATCAACTGATATCTCATGGCTGTGCTCAGGAATACAGCGCAGCCTCACTGTCCCTCTGAGTTAGCTTTGCTTACTGCTGGATGGCCACTGGGGAGTTTTCTCTGGTTTGCCTATTTCTCTTACAAGAAATGGATTCTGGAATTTGAAGCATTTGAAAATGGGAACAGAAATGGCAGTGGGTAGCAAAAAACACCTTAGCTTTTGAAGAAACATTAATGGAATGTTAAGGATTCCAGATGTGAACAAATCCATGGGATTTTTCAGCTTTGTTGTTCTATATGCAGCTAGTTAGTACAATTTAATTCATTAAAGGGCACCTGAATTTTGACTCTTATTACCATCCTAGAGGAAACAACATAATAAAGCCAAAAGAATTAGCTCAGCTCTCTAACCAATGGGAGAAGTGCAAGGGGAAATATGATAATGGGATAAGCACTCAATCCCAGTAAAGCCTGTGTCCACAACTGAGCATGACACTTGAAGGTTACTTGCTCAAAGGTGAGTGATGAGAATGATTATTAATCCAGAAAACTTGGCCTGCAGAGAAAGGCCAGAAGAAATTGAGCTTTTCAAGGAGGGGTGGGAAGGATGAATGAAGGCAAGTTTCAAACATGAAGGAGATAACTGACAGGAGTAAGAGAGTAAAGGCAAGATCTTTCCTCCATTGCAGTGAAAAAGATTTAGCTAGACTTCAGGAACAACTTTACAACTTTATTAAGTGTTTGTCAAATTATCTAAGGAAGTAGAACAGTCTGCCTGCCAGAAGAGCTTAGGTCCCTTCCAGCTGCTATAGGTTTCTCTTGACGTGGCTTGTGGTACATCATCCTTACATAGCTGATTTCATTCCCAGTTTCTTTCCTGCTGTTGCCTCATTTAATAGGAAGTCTGCGACAACTGACTAATGTTCTTCAGAAATTAATTTTTCTGATTGCTTCCCAAGCAATTTCTGCTTTGTGTACTGTACCAAGTTCCCATTTACAGCAAGGAAATACGATCAAATCCCTTTTGGCAAAACAACAGGTTCTTTACTCAATCTGTACCCTTTTAATAGCATTTTAAGAAACAGCTAGTATTCTCCTTATACTGTTTTAGTTATTTGTCTTGTTTAGTGGGTATTGATCTCTTCCTTCAATGGGTGGAAATTTTTGGCTTTCCACTTAGACATACTTTTTTTTTTTTGAGCTTTTATACTGACAGTCAGAACACATGCATCTCTATTGGAACAGGCTGCCCAGGGAGGTGGTTGATTCACCTTCCCTGGAGGTGTTTAAGGCACAGGTGGACAAGGTGCTGAGGGACGTGGTTTAGTGTTTGATAGGAATGGTTGGACTCAATGATCTGGTGGGTCTCTTCCAACCTAGCGATTCTATGATTCTAAGACCTTAAGCATCTAAGCCAAAAGCTGTAGAAGCTAGATTATAATCAAGTCTTTCATGCAGTTGGCTGACATATACCTACGACTTAAAGTTCTGCCAGCCAGCTCCAACACATCTGTCGCACACGTGACCAAGCTGCTGTAATCTGAGTAGCATCACACCTGGTTCCTGCTTAAACCTGGCTTTTTGCATAAATCTTCTGGCAGCAGTGACCAGAAATTTAGTAGCTTCCACAGTTTCTTCCAGATTCTAAAAAGAGGAGGAGATCAGGGCAAGAAAGAAGGCATGAATGCCTTGCATGGCTTGTAATGACCTTTTTATGTGTGGTGCAGTGCAAGTAGTGTGCCCTCCTTTCATTTAAGTGTGGTCTTGTGGTTATGGTCATATCTTGGATGGTGGGAAAGGAAGTTATGAATGCCTGGAATTAAAGAGGGGCATGCGTTCTGGAAACCCTAGCCACTGGGCTTCTACACAGAGGATAGACAATCTTGACAGAAAGGCAGAATTTCATACCTACTTTTCTTCTTGCTGTTTTTCTCTGGCTACTGACAATTACACAAATTAATGCCCTGAGGTGTCTGGCTCTTCTCACGTGCTGCTTGCTGGAAGTCAAAGACCATGTATGTGTTCTATGCCTGCACAACAGGCTTAAGAACTACTGGTCTGAAGGCATCCGTGTCTGTTATTCTTGACTTTCTCAACTCATGGTAATGCTTCTGAGGACACTGCAAAGGAGGAGAAGCAGTGAATGGTCCATGACTGGAGTCTTCTGCTTTGCTGTGATTTCCAGCTGTCCTGGCAGAGTCTTGATGACTTTTAGAATTACTTTGAAATGATTGAAATGAAATTTGTGCTTGAACATGAAAGATGCACCAGTGGATGTAGCATTTAGGGGAGGTGGGAAGAAAGTAGACTTCTCATCTGCCAACCTTGCAGGATTCAGTCTGTTGGTTTGATGCGCTCACAAATAGGGTAACCATCCATGAAGGGATGTTCTTTTAATTTTAAAATAATTCTCTGAAATCTAGGTAACCTCTTTAGGAAGATAAAGGTTAACTTGCAATGGAAATTCACTATTTAACCAATAGGGAAAAAGACATGGGTTTTGTGGTGGGTTTTTTGTTTGTTTGTTTAAAGAAGGGATATTTTATTCAAACATAGACATGAGGTTTGTAATTTGGTGACTGCTTGAAAGCCATGAATCCACATTCACACTAATTTATTAATTAGAACCTTATTCTCAGTAAGTGATAACAAACTTAGTTAAGTCCTCACCCATAAGCTAGTCAGTGGTTACATGTCATCAGATCCTCATTCACACACAAACTTCCTGATTTTCAGCCCTGGCTTGTCAGCTGCCCCTGCCTCTGGAGGGATAGACTGAACAGAGCTGTCAGCCCTCAGGATTCAATTGCAACACTTGTGATATTTGGTGTTTTACTTAATGCCTGGGTTCCTGCATTGTTATTGTTATGCAAGAATCTCCATCTTCACTGTAAAAAGAAATTCTTGCTTACTTGTTTACTCTTAAATGGGTAGATCAAGCTTAAACTATGAACCCTATGGAGGAGGAGGTAGGGCAGAGAATGCCGCTGTGATTTCTTTTTTATCTTATTTAATTGAGGAAGAGAACAAGTAGATTTTGTAATCTATCTTCAAGAGACAGATTTTCTTTGTTTAAACCCCTTCTGAATTGCATTAGGAAATGCCTAAGTGGCATTATGCTGCATCAGTACCATGCTCCATACCTCCATTCAGGAGGGAGGGGAGATTATCTCTATGATAAATTTCATTGGTAACTTCCATTGTTGTAGCTTGACATTTCAAACCTACCTGCACACAACTGGTTTGATCTATGTACCTTACAGCGATTTTTTTTTTCTCCTGTTGCAAATATTGAAAAAAGAATGTCTCTTCTCAGGCTAACTGGCTTACGAAGGAATACTTTTTTAAAAAAATTCTGTCACTGTAATAGGACGTCAAATAAATTCACCATGCATGCTTTTTTGTTTAGAAGGGCTGCTACCAGTATGGTCAGTTGTTACTCTAACTGATGGGACCTCAGGAAAGTATTGAGAACCTTTAAGCTATATGGACTCATAGGGCAGTAGTCCTCTGATTCTTTAGCTGTGATGTACCATAAAATTCTCAATAGCATACTTTACATATGAAATATTGTCTGTGGGATGCTTCTACTGATATTTAAAGCTTACAAACTATTCAGCCATTGTGCTGTTAAAGCATGTACGTCTAGAGTGGTTGTCATTATCTTCAAGTGTAATGCAAGCCAGTTCTTTCACTGTACTATTCCTATTTCCATTCTGGTGTGTCTGAATGTCTGCATCATTGCACTACGCAAGTGCATTTTTCATACTTAAAAATAGACTCAATAACTATCTTCCTCTTCTGCCTTTCATTTTACAACTGCAGTAGCAGCTACATTTCCTGTCTCAATAGCACTTACAAAGCAATTAGGCAAATTCTGGACAGATCTTGCCACTGAATGCTAGACAGATTTCTCTTTATCCTCACGAGGACTTGTGTGTGTGAAAGCTAACACATTATACCCTAATGACCTGGTTCTTTTCCTGCCCCTGCAAGAAGCATTCTTCTCAATCTAGACACACACCATTTGATTTGGTGCCACAAAATGAAATCAATGGATCCTCTAATTGGTCATTTGTAATTAATTAGTATCAAAAATTATTCATCTTTGTCACTGTTGTACCTTCTGTTTTCTTCAGTGCCTGCTGCTCATGATTATACCACTGACGGAACTTATTAGGACACAAATTAGAAAGACTTATAAAAAGTAACATAAAAAGATTTAAAAATGCCTCCAATTATAAAAAAACTTCTGTGTTTCTGTAAAACCTCACTGTTTCAACTAAATTGAAGGAGAAAATAACTTTTTTATCAGGTGAAATTACCAAATCTTACCGAGCACCGTGATTAAGCTAAATATTCTGTAAATTTCCTTTTAAAAGATAAATATAAAAGAGCACATGAAGTCACACCAATCCATTGCTGTATTTATGTCCCATAGTAAATAACAAAACCAAAATAAAATCAGAATATTCCCCAAATAGAACATTACTTAGACCATCCCAATAAATTATCATTTGTTCACAATAGCAATGAATATTGATATGTTTTTCCAACACACCTCAACATTTCCTGTTGTTCCTCCTCCCCTCTGCTCACACACAGACACACGGCTCCTTTAAAACTCTTGGGAGTCAGAATGGTATATGCAGATTTACTGCCCTCCTTTTTGTGAAGGATTTCAAGCCTCTATCTGTCGCATTCTCACAAAGACCCACTAAGCCATAATTTTATTGGCTGTTCAGCTACTTGGAGGAAGTTAGATATCCTTTTGTCAAAGCTGTCATATTTTTTATAAGTGAGGGGAACTGTCTTGCTCAGTTCCAGAAGAGAGAAATGCACTTTTGAAAGGAGCAATAAAAATGACCGGGAAGGACTTGTAGTACAAAATTGTGCGTTTTGAAACTGATAACAAAAAATTGCGCACGTATTTGAGGTTTGAGCCATTTATAACTGTAGACTACCAGTGTGATGTGTATGCAAAAGGTAATCCAGTTTTGTTAGGGGAAGGGGTTCTTGATAGGAAAAGGAAACAATTAGTACCATAGTACAAGATATCGATTATACCTCATCAAATCATTAGACTATTCTGCAAAAATCTGCCCAAAATGTTCACGTAGTTTAAATGGGAACAGCCCAAAACAATTGAATAAGCTCACATAAGATGTATTTCTGAGGAAGAGATTAAAAATGTCATAACTTGTTTACTGAAATGATGATGAGAGAGTACGTGAATATTTCCAACTAGCTTTGAGTCTTGTTATCAAGGAGGAAGAGTAATTCCATTGAAAGAGCGAATGTGTGTATAACAGTCATGAAGTATTTAGAAGGTCTTATAGAAGTTTCTAAGCATCCAGAGAGTGAAGCTTTAGGGCAACCTGTATCAAAGGAGGTGATGGAGGCAGAGAGATAGAGAATGTTTAATGATTGCTTGTAGGCTGCATTACTGTGCTTACACAGAGCAAGTGTGAGAAACTGGAGAGAGTTTGTGGTGAAACAGCTAGGCTTAGGATGACTCATTGAGCATCTCACTGGTTGGTAAACCCAAGAGGGGTAAGAGGATTTGAGCTCTGTTGGTTGTGGGAATTTGGGCGATTATTAACTGAATGTCGCGTAAATAATCCAATTACTTAAGGTTTTGTGCTGGGTGCCCTCAAGGAAGATTTTTCAACCTGTAAGATGAACAACTTGGCTTTTTTTGCTTGTTCATTTGTTTGTTGTTTTAATTTTAAGCATTGGGACCTGGCTACAGAAAGAGATGAAGAGTTGGGCAAGGCATTCTGGTATTTCTATTAGTAGGCCATGCCTTGAGCGTGACTACTTGTCCTGTCATTTTATTGAACTTAATTCTAACTAGTTTTATGGCTGAGAGCTCTTTACTTTGAGCACATCTGTGCATAAGACTCATCTAAGAGTCAGCAACCTGAGTGGAGACCATGACTTGCAGGGCCTATGTGCCTGCCATACTAGAAACTGGAGCAAGTGTGGGTATGTATGCAGCGTGTGATCACTAGCAAACATCAAGCGAGACTAGCCAGTGAGCAGCATGAGAGTCTGGGGAGCCAGGTATTGAAGCAGGTTGGCTGCTGGAGGCACCAGGAAATCAAAACCAGTGACAGAACAGACTCAGGGGGACCTGGGCGACAGCATGTCCCACACGTATCCGTTTGTGACTAAAGTGTCTGGAGACCGGAGAACCAAAGGGAAAGTTACTGGATAGACTGAAGAGTCTAAGACTGAAGAGACCTGTTGCATCCTTCTGTGTGCCTGAATATCAGCAGCTGGATTGTGGGGCTATGGGTCTCAGGGGCTCCTATGCCCAAGTGCCAGCAACTGGGAAGACTTTGGTGTCCAGGGACAGCTACTGGACAGACTGAGTTCAGTTCTGGGCCCCTCAGCACAAGAAGGATGTTGAGGCTCTGGAGCGAGTCCAGAGAAGAGCAATGAAGCTGATGAAGGGGCTGAAGAACAGGCCTTATGAGGAATGGCTGAGAGAGCTGGGGGTGTTAAGCCTGGAGAAGAGGAGGCTGAGAGGAGACCTCATTGCTCTCTACAACTACCTGAAAGGAGGTTGTGGAGAGGAGGGAGCTGGCCTCTTCTCCCAAGTGACAGAGGACAGGACAAGAGGGAATGGCCTTAAGCTCTGCCAGGGGAGGTTTAGGCTGAACATTAGGAAAAAAATTTTCACAGAAAGGGTCATTGTGCACTGGCAGAGGCTGCCCAGGGAGGTGGTTGATTCACCTTCCCTGGAGGTGTTTAAGGGACAGGTGGATGAGGTGCTGAAGGGCATGGTTTAGTGATTGATAGGAATGGTTGGACTCAATGATCTGATGGGTCTTTTCCAACCTAGTGATTCTATGAGTTTCTAAGCCCAACTATTGGAGAAGTCCATGTTGAGTGTGTACATATATATATATATATATATATATATATATATAGTTTTCCATTAAAGCACTTTCATCCTGATCAGCCAGGAATAGAAACAGGAGGAGGCTATCAGTGTTGTCTGTGTTTGAGCACTGGTTTTTGTCTGTGTTCATATGTGTGACATATGGGCATATAGACATATGTTTGCATATGCTCATATGCGTATATTCCCTATGGGGAATACCTGTTTAGCCTTGCTGCTAGCTAGACCTGGGGCCAGAGTTGTGGCAGCCTTGCCTCTGTTGGGCCTCTGGATTCAGCAACTTTAGCAAAGGTCGTTAGGAGTTTCGCAGAATAAATTGCCTGTTTCTATGCAGGTCAAGGGCATCTTTCTATGCCTTTAGTTTGTGGCACATCATTGCTGTCTCGGTGGGGGGCTCTCTACAAGTTTTCAATTTAATGAAGTGTGTAGGGAATATTTTGTGAGTTTGAGTTATTTGAGCATGTTTTCAATGTTGTTCTTACTACATAGTATCCTGCATTTGCTAAAATGGGATTTAATGATCAAGGTCTAATTTTATATTGCAGGAGGGAGATTATACTGACTATATGTCACCAACAGAAAATGGTTGCTATTTATGTCAAAAAGGATGATCTGACTAGTTTAGCATGATTTGCCCTTTATATTTATGAAGGAGTCAGCTGTGAAATAGAAAGAAGCTTGAAAACAGTATCAGTTATGCAGTAAAATTGTACTTCAACATCTGTCCAAAATTTTATAAACCAAAATTATTTTTAGACATCTTCTTTAAAAGAAACTTTAAAGAATTAATGTTAAGATTGCTTATTGAGATGCATAGTACGTAAGGATCAAATCACACTGAATCAAAGAATTGTACAAGCTAACGTTAAAATGTTTTCAAAATGAAATGAGGAAATTAAAAGTAATACAATTTTTCTATTAAAATAGTTAAAATGAAAAATTTCATAGGTATTACTTTTTTCAGCGAATTTTGTCTTCTCCCAATAATAAGATTAAAAAATCACATCTCTTCTATGGAATTTGCACATATGGTGAAGCTTGGAGCTAAGGAAGGATTTGGCAGTTTTTTTCCCTGCATAGAATCATAGAATACCACGCTGGAAGGGACATCAAGGGTCATCTGATCCAACTGTTCTTGGCAAAAGCACAGTCTAGACAAGACGGCCCAGCATCCTGTCCAGCTGAATCTTAAAGGTGTCCAGTTTTGGGGAATCCACCACATCTCTGTGGAGATTATTCCAATAGCTGATTGTTTTCATGGTGAATTTTTTTTTTCTTATATCCAAATGGAATCTTCTGAGGAGTAACCTGTACCATTGCCCCTCATCTTCTCCATTTGCCTTCTTGTGAAAAGAGAGTCTCCATATTCTTTGTATTCACCCATTAAATACAGGAACATGGTAATAAGGTCCCCTTTGAGCCTTCTTTTCTCAAGGCTGAACAAACCTGGGTCTCTTAGCTTTCCCTTGTAGGGCAGGCTTCCTAGTACTTTGATTATCTTTGTGGTCCTTCTCTGACCCCTCTGCAGCCAATTCACATCTTTTTTTGTATACTAGGGACCAAAATCAAACAGAGTATTGCAAGTGAGGCCTGACAAGTGCTGAGTAGTGTGGGATAGTGACTTCTTTATCAATGCTGGTTCCACCTTTATTGATGCAACACAGCATCCCATTGACTTTCTTTGCTGCAGCACCACATATTGAGCTTGTTGTCCACAAAGACCCCCAGGTCTCTTTCCACAGAGCTGCTTTCCAGTCAGGTCAATCACAGCATATGCTGTACCCCTGGCTTATGTTTTCCGAGGTGCAAGATGTTACACTCATCCTTGTTTAAGTTCATAGAGTTCTTGTTAGCCCACTCTTCGAGTCTATCTAAGTCTTCCTGCAGGGTGTCTTTCCTTTAGAATGTGTCCACTTTCCCATTCAGATTGATATCATCAGCAAACTTGATCTCAAGTTTGAAGATATTAAACAACATTGAGCCCAATATCAGTCCTGGGGGGACTCCTCTTGTGACAGGTTGCCAGTTTGAAAAGGAGCTATTGACCATCACCCTCAGGGTGTAGCCTGTCAGCCAGTTCGCCACATACCACACAGATCACTTGCCTAGACCATAACACATCAATTTCTCTAGGTGGAGGCAGTGAGAAATGGTATCAAATAGCTTTGGAGAAATCCAGGTAGATGATGTCCACCACTCGCCCCAGATCAAACGAGCAGGTTATTTTGTTGTAGGTGATCACATTTGTCAAGCACAGTTTGCCCTTGGTGAATCACTGCTGTCTTTTCCTAATCACATGCTTTGTTTACCTTGAGATAATCCCTGGAAGATTTGTTCCATAACTTTCCCAGGGACTGAAGTAGGACTGATGGTTTATAATTTCTTGGATCCTCCTTTAAAGCCATTCTTGTAGATTGGGCTGACATTAACCTTCTTCCAGACTTCTGGGATGACCCCTGATCATCTCCATGACTTCTCAAAGATTATGGAGAGTGGCCTCACAACAAGGTCAGCCAGCTCTCCTATCCTTGAGTGCATATTGTTAGGGCCTGTCAGTTTGTAGGGATTGAGCTCCTGTAATGGTTCTTGTACAAATTCTTCCTGTGCTGATGGTGGGTCTGTTTCCATCCATCTGGGTTTTTGTTTCCAAGGCTTGGGGCCCAACAGCTGTCAAAGAGAGAGGTGAATAAGAATAATGTTAAAATACACTTCTATATTACAGGATTCGGGGTTTGAATTACAATATAGATTTCCTATTATGTTGATTTTGAGATTACTTCATTGTAATATTTCCTTGAACATCTCTTTATTAAGAGATGAGGGAGAAAATCCACAATCTGTTTAAAAGGCATCAAGAATTTTCCTTTTCATTTTTAATTTAGATTTTATTTTAAAAAATACACACAGATATCTACACTAATAATGACAGTGATGTCTGAATTAAAATTTTCTACTCAGACTCTCAGCTGTGCTAAACACTTTTGTCAGTATTCAGAAGCAGAGCCTCTTTCTCTGTTCTCGGCATCCTGTGTTCTCGGCAGTGTAGCTTTCAGTATTTTCACGTTGTTCAAAATCTATGTGACTTCATTAGCATAGTGCTGAGCCTGAGCTAATATACCCTGCTGAGGGACTTAGCTGCAGCGCAGAGCTCTGGCAGAAAATCTCCTGATATTGCAAGAATTACTTGTTCAACTTTGTACATGTTATTGACACAGCAGCAGTGTTTTGAAGCACTGACTAATGCTTCCACAGCTGTAGGTAGTATCAGGCACTTGGTTATTATTAGGAAAGTTGCCAGCATATTAGCAATGTTTGTATGCAGTTGCTATAGCCAAAGGTACTCTCAGTTGTTGGGCACCAGTGTTAGAAATGTTCTTATAATGTCTTAAATCTCCCATTACTGTAGCCCCAGCTGACTGTGGAAGCTAATAGCATTGGCAAAAAGCTCCTTAAAAATTATAAGCAACACCCATATGCCAGCATTTGTTGCTAAGTGAAATAAATTGTTAGTAGCACCGCCAAGTTGCTGGAGCTGCTTGTAACAGCTGTGAACCCCAAAGCAGGTGATTAATGTCAGCTCAAAGTGCTGCCGGCTGCCTGATGGAGCTTGTAACACCCAGGAACTCTGAACTGCAGGCTGCCTGATGGCTGCAAGCTTTGCTGACTTCCTAGCAATGTATGTAACAGCTCGAAACCCTGAAATACGGGATTAGCAACAGCTTCTCTTTTGTCCATGTTTGCTTGGCTCTGGTGAAATGTAGCTACTAAGATAAAACTTGGGGAATTTTAGAATATCAATGTAGTCATTTTTTTCCTGGTAAACCAGCTGTCAAGCTTCATTATGTGAAAATATTACATTTGGTTTTTCTAATTTACAGCTGCATTTTCAAGAATGAAGGGGGATGGATTCTTAGTGTGGCCATACTCTGTTGCCAGGGGATGGGGACAGGCTTTTACTGAACCACTTATAAAATTCTTATCCTGGGAGCAGTTCCATGCTATTTCCTATCCCTGTGTAATTGAAAGCAGCCTGAGGATTAGAGATTTAGCTTCCAACTAAGAATTGCCAGAGTAGCATGATTGTGCCAGCAGCTTCCACACTCTGCTTGTTGTCTGTGTGTAAATCTGCTGCGAGTACAGGAAGAGCTAGTAATAAAATATAAATCTTCAAAGACGAGGGACTTGGTTTAGTGTTTGATGGGAATGGTTGGACTCGATGATCCGATGGGTCTCTTCCAACCTGATTGTTCTATGATTCTATGATATAAAAGGTCAGTGTATAGACCAGTTGTCCTACAGTTCTTAATGTCATGTTGCTAAATAGGAGTTGAATTCTGAGGCATGCAAATTATGATAACATCTTCAGCATTATCATTGAGATTCACAAAACTACTGATTAATCTAGGATTGTAACAGGCAAAAATGCAATGCTTACCCATGGATAGCAACTTGTTGGTAGTAGAAAGAATATTTCTACTGTCTCTTTTAGAATTATGTTTACTGGTCCTTACACAATTAAGCAACTGTACTCAGACCTTGAAATCCTTACTTTGTCATTAAATGTAAATATTGTTTAGTGGGATAATGAGCACGCTGCTTCTCAGGTAAGCAGTTATTCTACATGTTCTGGGGTTAAGATCATGTTGGTCATGACTCTTGTGAACTTTTACCAAGCCAGGAGCTTAATCACTGCCTTTTCTATGCAAGAACTACGCAGCATAAAATGAGACATGAAAGAAACAAATTCAGAACAAACTAGAAAAGATGGTTCCCCATGTAAAGTATGGTTAAGCTGTGTATCTTTTTTGCGGGTTATTTTGCCTGCTAAAAAATACAACTTCAAGAAGCACCTAAACTAGAAAAAGTCATGGAAGGAAAAGAACCCACAAGGAATGGTAAAGATACAAAGAAATAAAATACAGAGAAGTAAAGATACAAAGAAATGTACGAGCCACAAATTTCTGGAGGCTGGGAGTTTTTGTTTGATAACATCTTTAACGGTGGCTTATTGCAGATCCTTAAGAGAGAGCAGGCACAGAGGTGAAGAAAACAGCGGTGTAGATCTTTGCTTTAGCCTGGTGTTGCTATTCCCCTGGTATGTTATTAAGCTTTTTTGAATCAAGGTGTGATATTATCCTTTGTGAACAACCCAATTTATTCAGATCTCAGCATTGTGTGGATTTTTCTCATGCTTGTCCTTAGATTGTCCATTCTCAAGCTTCATGAAGAGGAGTGGAGCAATAAAAAATTCATGGATGATTATCTTAGGTGAAATCTAAAGCCACTCTTATCTGCAGTTCTTAGATGGATGGCAGATATTTGGTGCAGAAGCAATGAGATAACTGCATTTGTGGGATATGGGAATTCGCATTTATGAAATAACACACTGGAATTATGTGGCTCAAGTAACATTGTCACTTTTCATTGAAGGCCATCTAAATAATGGGACAGTAAGCTGGCTACCTGAGCCTGGAATACTACACAGTAACTGCATATAAAGGACGGAGGTTGAACACTGTTATCTCAGATTTAGTAAAGATATCTTCTGTAGAACTGTGTATGAATAATAGGGCCAGGGGGCATCATTTGTATGGAATAATGTGTTTGTTCTACTATGACTTTGTTGGCAAAGAGGAAAATAGAGGAATGTACTAAACATATTATTCTGCTTTAGAGCTTTAACTCACAAATGCACCTCCGTGGGTTTTAAAAGTCATCTTTATGACTTTGAGTCCACAGATTTTATTTTCTGTTTTAATTTTCTTTTAATTAAAATTATTTTGAAACTATGACAAGCATGGAAATAAAATGCTCATCGAGACACTTAGAAGCATATTATTTAGTATTCAGGCTGCAGGAGTTGATACTGGGGCCGGTACTACTTACCATCTTCATTAATGAATCATACAGTAAGGCAGAGCAGATTTGCAGGTGTAACAAAAATAGTGGGATTGAATGATATACCAGAGGATTGTGCTGTTATTCAGGGATGTGTCAACAGGCTGGAGATCTTGGCCAGCAAGAATCTCTGAAAGCAGAGCAAAGGGAAATGCCAAGTCCCAGCCTAGGGTAAGAGGAAACATCATGTATTTAGCTGGAAAGCAGCTTTGCAGTAAGGCCCTGGGGCTTCTCGTGGACAGCTACTGGAACATGAGCCAGCAATGTGCCTTTGTGGCTAAGGCGACCAGAAGTAGCTGAGTTGCACTAGGGAGAGTGTTATCACTATGTCAAAGGCGGTGCTTGAGTCTTCTCTTCCACTCAACCCTTGCTAGAGCACATCTGAAATTTTGTGTCCTGGTCTGAACTCCCTAGAACAAGAGAGACATGGACATACTGGAGCAAGTCTGGCAAGGGGCCACTGTGCCAATAAAGCAGTTGGGCCTTCTGTCATATGAGGAGAACCTGAGGGAGTTGGAATAATTTAGCCTGAAGAAGAGAAGCTCAGGGAATACCTTATATTGTATAAAATTCCATTTAATAAGAATGAAGACGGTGTTGTGGCATTATGCACAACTTCATTAGCACAAATCAATGACAGCAAACAAACGCTTACACACTTGCAACAGGTTGTAGCTATAAATCCCAGTCACACCCAACAGCAGCACCTTGCATATGTCACTAGCAACAGGTTGGGATGGTACCATGGGGGCTGTCTGTCTCACCTTGTGTCAACACATGGGGCTGCCCTTTCTTGTCTGCTCCTTCCCTGACCTGTAGTCACTTGAAGCTGTGGGACAGGGGCTAGGGAGAGGGATCACTGCAGGAGGAATGTGAAGGACAGATCAGTTGAAGCAGGCACCACTTTCTCCAGCACTTTGAGTTATTGATCTCTCTGTTCTAGTTTCACCTTTCTACCCTACCTGCTCTGGGAACAGTTCCCATTTTCTGCCTGTTCTGAGCAGCTAAAGAGGAGGCCAGTTGAAGTTACACCACCAATAGAGGGATGACTGCTTTCTGCCTTTGTATGGTGGGTCTCAAGAGGGAGGCAAATGACCTGCATTACAGGATGAAGAGGAGAGGTAGTAAGATTGTGGAATGCGTGTTTGTTACCAGCCTCCCACCCTTCTCCCTCTCCCCACCTAAACTGGCCTCTCACTCTTTGACAGCTGCTTTGAAACAGTGTTGGACCTTCCCAGAACAGGCACCCAGAAGCCTAGAAATGCAGGGAAGCTGTAATATTCCTTTTGGGGGTGTTGCCCTCCCTTGCCACCTCCCAACCACCTTTCTTCCAGGCACCACACTGAATTGAGCCCTGCAGGCTCAGAACTTGAATAGATGTGTGATTGTACTGGCAGTGAGAGATGGAGGTTGTCAAGATACATATTGATCTTTCTGTGTAGCTTATGAGTTCTCAATAACATCAATAACTAATAGCGTAAAAGTCTCTGAATTATTATGTACTCTGTATAAATACAGAAAAAAAAATCCTTTCCATCAACAATGGAAATTCGTTTCCATTTGATTGATGCCTTGAAAGTAGATATTGTGTTAACACAAAAGAACTTGAAACAACCACAATTGGAACAATATCCTGACATCATCAACATATTTTATAGCCAGGGTAGGGAATGAGAGTATAATACTTCCATATATTTTTCTTTTCTGGATCCACTGATTACAGACAGACATTTCGAGACCATATGTTTTGAGGCTTTACTCCATTTTCCATGTTTGGTTGTGGCTCCTACTATCTCCAGGGAAACTTCCTATCTATGGTGCAGCATTTTGTGCAAAGGACAGTGAGAAAGCCTTTTACCCATCTGCCATTCTTTCATTTTTAGCTGGCTCTCGTAGCAGGATAATCGTACTGAACTTCCCTAATCAACATTGATTCAGTTTGGCTGCAGTGTCTGTCCAGTATCCTCTTTCCATCAGTTTTGCCAAACTGCTTCTGCAAAGCTTAAAAAGGAGCGGGTTATACATTCATAGTCCCTTCTCTGTGATTTAGTTGTTCAAAGCACATTTCCTTTTACATTTCTGCTGTGTTACACTTAGCTTTTGGTAAAGCACAACATGCAGAAGACTGATATCAGAGAGTAAGTGCTTAGCTATGGCTCTTGGTGAGAGCTCCAGTGGGATTTACCAGCACTTGGGATATAGCAGAAGCATGACATGTTGGTCTAATCCAACAGGTGGTAGTGGTGGAAGTTCAGCAGCAGACTTTTGTTGAGCTTGTATGTAGCACAGGTCTCCTTGCAGCCTTTGCAAGCAAAAAAAAAAAAATGCTTAAAAGGAGAGGATGCAAGTATATGGGCATTGCTTTTGTTTGGCTACTGCTTGAGGTTTAGGATAAATGAGCTTGCTGGTCACGGATGTTTTATGGGGATGACATATAATGACTTAATGACATATAATGACATAATGCTTAGTGACACTACAGAAAATCACTGGATCAGATGGCAAGTCTTATTCAACAAAGTAGGCAGCTGCTCCAGAAGTTGCTTTGGGCTGTTTATGTAGAAATGGAAGTATTACGCTATGATGAATGATGTGGTAAGGACAGGGTTAAGACTGCTTTGAGACATCTGGCTTGAGTCTTCCAAGTATTTTTTGGGCTGAGATAAATTATGGTGAAAATTCAGTTACCTTAAACTTTAGCACTACAAACTTTAGCACTACAGTAAGACTTTTTTTCCCAGAAAGTTAAGATATAGATCCACTTGAACATTTTGTCACATCTATACTTATCTTTTAATATGATTTTTGAAGAATTAGGGCACCAACAGTTTTGCTAATCATTTAGTTTAAACTTTTAAAGAAGTCAGATACCTAAATATCTTCACGGATTAAGAGGCTGAAGTGTCTTTTAGGTGCCTCACTACTTCCTCACACACTTAAATAACTATATAGATCTGATAATTTTTATAGGATTAGTTCAGTCAAGTGCAGTGTAGGTGGCTGCATCTGGTACAGTCACTGTAGTCTCCCATTAGTGCCTACAGCAGTGAGAACTAGATACTTCTAGGGAGTGATTCATCTCAGCTTAATGTTTATCCCAGGCAAGTCAATATAAGTTACACTGTACAAACATAAATCACATCAAACTTGAAGCTTTATGCTACTGTAAATATATTGTTCATGAAGACTTAAAGAAAATGTTAGAAAGCGTATGCTATTTTCTACTAACTCTTTTGTGAGGTCCAAGTGACACAGGTTCCTTAGTAGCTGTGGACCTCTGAAGTCCCTTGAATGAACACCTGGACACGCAATCGTGCATCTGGTTAGATGCTTGTAGTTGTGTATATCAGCCCAAGTACTGACAAAGCCAGGCTTTCAGGAGATTATAAATAAAGCCAAAATTCCTCCTGTTCACTGCATCTGGCCAATATGTCTGTCCATGTTATGTTTTGGTCTGTTTATATCTCCCCCCCCCCCCCCCCCCCCCCCCCCCCCGCCCCCGCTAGTGTGCCTTTCTTTTTCTGTGCTCCGAACAGAACCTCTTCTGTTCTCTCTTGTCAGCTACACATCTATCTCACGTTCTCCTGTCCAATTCTTGCACTGTTGCTTATTTCCTGCCAGGGTTTCCTCCCTGTTTTTTTTGTCTTCAGAGCCTTGGTTTGGAATGGCTTAAGAGGTTGTATTCAAATAAATAAACCTATTACTATGGTAGAAACAAAAGCTGGCAATTGCAGTAACTTACAGAGATTAAGCTGAATTATTCTGATAATCAAATTAAGAAAAGAAAAGAAGGGAAGAGAAGAGCAAAGAAAAGAAAGCTCTATTAATTTATAGGAATTTTGTGAACTTGCTGCAAAGATACCATATTCACATTCGGAAAAGTGCCTTCATTTTTACTACTGCTTAGTCAGAGAGGTAGTCTTCCTGTCACTTGTAATTTCTTGTCTCTTTTCATACTGGATAAGTGATCGAATATACCAGGAGTCTCAATTCCCAAAGACAATAGTTCTCTTCAGTAAGTAAGTTTAAAGGGAGGCATTTAAATAAAATTTCTGTTCATTTAACAAAGTTAACTGTTCAACTTTGGAGAATTTCTGAGTAACCTACTTGTAAAAAAAGGCAGTGAATATAATTAATCTTATTTTGTTTTTCACCTAGATGCACAGTAGATTAATATAGGTATTTTTGTGCGTCTCTTGATACATATTCTTGAAAAAACTAACATTGGTTTAACTGTGGGAGGTGCTTACAAAATCATGGTAAAAGTATGTTAGCATAAAGTATAATTGCTCAGGAAAATCCATTCAGATAATCAATTTAATTTCTGAAATCTTTAGCTGAATATTAATGGTTTATGTTTTCTGATCAGGAATTGCACTGATCGCTTTTGTCAGAGATGCTTTCCATGTGCCCTGCTCTTGTCCCACCAAGTGTTTGTCCCATCGTGAGTTTACCTTATGGAGAGGCAGTAGAAATAGTAGACGTGTTAACACTTGGCAGGACTATGTCTAAGAGCAGTGTTCAAAAAAGACCAAAAGAACTCAGCAGCACTCAAAATAACAGAAGCCAAAGTCAGTAAACTGTTAAGACTAAGTAGACAAAGCCATAAGTCGTGTGGTTAAAAAAAAAAACCCAAAACAAAAACAAACAAACAAAAAAACCCCCTCCAAACAAAGAACCACGCTAAAGAGCACAAATATGACAATAATTTGGTCAGAAATGTTGTATAAAACTAAAGTGCTATTCAGAAAACATTGGATCACAAGTGCGAGAGTTGAGAAGAGGTAAGTGACTTTGAAAATTACAACTTAATCATTGCACATGAGAAATGAGTTATAAATAATGAATTACATGAGATTGAATTAGGAAAGATGATATTTAAACCAACCTTCCAAAACTAATAAGCACTAACAAACTCTAATGCATGTACTGAATTTTCATATATGAGTTCCTTCCCTGTAATCAATATAACTCTTGAAATATTCAAAATTAAACTATATTCTTAAGCACTTTCCTGGCTCTGTGACAAAGATCAAGCACAAAGATATCCTTGGTTGAGAAAAAAATAAGACTACATTAGGTTTCGTACTACATATGGACATTGAATGATTTTGCTCAGTTTTTATCTCATCTGGATGGATGTAAATACTCTGAAAAGAGCAGAGTGATATGGACTAGTTTCAGGAGTAGATGGGACTGTAGTGAAGAGTTTTATGGAGTAAGTGACAAAAAAAGATAACAAAGTCTAAAGAAAACATTCAGCTTTCAGCCTGCAGGAACTAGGATGATGGCAGCAACTAAGGAAAATGGTTGAGAGATCTAATTGATGTGTGTGTAATCTTAAATGGTGTAGATAATGTTAATGCTTTCTACCCAGCATGCATTCTAAGACCAGGGGCAACTGCTGTACTTAAAATCAAATGCAGACATAAAGAAACGCTTATTAAATTAATAGCAACTGCTGAAGTGGCCTGCAAGGCATAGATATTGAGAAAAACACATTGAGGGTTACTCGGGCAGCAGTGTCCTGGAGGCACTGGGAGGAAGAACTTATGCTTTCTTCCACTACTTCAGTGACATTGGAGAAGGGATTTTTATTTTGTGACTGCACTTGGACCAACACATTTGTCATTTTTCATTTAAAAAGAAATAGACTGCAATCACTATGAGAGTGGTGAGACACAGGAACAGGTTGCTAGGGGAAGTTGTGGCTGCCCCATCCCTGGGGGTGTTGAAGGCCAGGTGGGAGGAGGCTCTGAGCAGTGTGATGGGGAGTGGAAGGTGTTCCTGCCCATGGCAAGGTGTTTGGAGCTAGATGATCTTTAAGGTCCCTTCCAACCCTAACTATTCTATGATTCTATGCCTCCTGAAATATTTTTTACAGCCACTCATAGATTAGAAACTACAGAATACAGCTTTTAGCTGACAAATAGTTCTGTAATTTATAATGCGTTGTCTGAATATCTTTGCATGAACATGTCTTAGCTGCATGTACGTGAAGCTTTGTATCTAGAGTGTCTTGCTAAAATTTGTATTGACTGCAGATAAAGAAAACCAAAAAGTATGTGTGATCTTGGTTATATTTTTAGAGGAGGATTAATGACACATTTGACATCTTACCACCAATTATATTATAATCATAATTGTGACTGGTGTTTCTGCTGAGGGTTTTTAGTAGCAGTGTAGTCCAAGTTGCAGCTAGGCCAGTAGTACTTATCTTGCTGGCAGTGTCTGTTGGCAAAACAACTTCCCTGAGAAGGTGTAGTTACAAGTGAGTTATGTCGGACTACTCTCTAAGTACTTCTGGCAGAGTGTGGCTGCAGCAGGCAGTGCTGAGATACCAGAAAAGTTACAGAGCTGAAAGAAAAGGCAACTTAGCCAGGTCAGAGTGCAGAATTAGTGTCATCGTATCAATCACAGGACTTGATAACGCATCTCTGCATTATGCTGCTCCTTGTAAACAGCTTCCTTATGTATCACTATGCGGTGTAGCAAGGTTATAACTTGTTTTGGCTTGAAAAACCTGGGATTTGTTGCTTAGGTTTGAAACCAGAGGATGAAGAAATAAATGGAACACAAATTCCTGACTTATGGCTGTGCAAAAAACATTTCTGTAGGGATATCACCGAGTTGTGAGATTTAGACAGCATGCTTTTATTTCTTGAGATGCCATATTTGTAGAAGAAGAAATAAAAGATGGAAAGGACAGAATTGGGACTGTATCAGGGTGGTGTCCATCCCACAGAAGAAATGGTGAATTCTCATCTTGAATTTCATCAATGGTCCTTCTCCATGTTTCAAGCAACATTGCAAGGTTGATTTGCTGACAAGAACAAGACACCCCCGCCCCCTTATTGCACAATGAAGGTATCTTTGTATTGGAAGTTTTCCCTACTTTTTATCATTTAGAGGGGGGAAATAATAAAAGAGATGTCTTATTTAAAATCCAAATGCAGCCAGAACAGCTGTAGTTTTAACATATGTTAGCTGAATGAAGTCTGACAAACAAACACTAATAGAATGATAATAGTTTTGGGCAGCCAGCCAGAAATACACTGTTCTGAATAGGTCTGGAAAGTATTTGGTTTTCTTTTTTCTTTTTTTTTTTTTTTTTTTTTTTTTAAATAATGTATGGCGATATAGCTTATTTTATTGAAATGAAATATTTTACAAATATTTTGGTTTTCACTATATTGTTAAACTACTTTGTTACAGACAAAAAGGAAGCTAGGTGGGAAGCTAGAATATGCACGTAAGAGATTCTGCTTCATTTGGGACAAATAATAATGCTGTGACTGAAGCAGAGCAGAGATTTGAAGCTGAATTCTGTTATAATCCAGGCCAGTAGCCAAATGTAAGCAACTGAGTGTGGCAGACAAAGAAATACAACCCTCTTTCTGAAAGCAGTTTTATTTATGAGAATGCTCAAAAGATTGTCTCTTATTATGTTTGAGAATGAAAACAAATTTTACGGCAACTTCTGAAGATCTGCCATTTAAATTCAAGAGTCTGGTCAACCTGCAGCAGTAAGCAAAAAGCCTGTGTTAGGTGTAAATGATTTCTGCATAATATATACCTGAAAATATTTTCTAAAGAGTAGACAATACAATTCATGAGTGGCAGATTTATTCCCTTAGAATATTTTTTTTTGAGATCCGCTTCAAACTGTGATAGGCCTTTTCAAGTGAATAGTTAGAAGGAATATACAATAAAAAGTTGAGAGAAGTTGTCTATTTTCCTTCAGTGCCTCATCCACCCATCCCTTAAACACCTCCAGGAAAGGTGACTCAACCCCCTCCCTGGGCAGCCTCTACCAGTGCCCAATGACCCTTTCCGTGAATTTTTTTGTCCTAATGTCCAGCCTAAACCTCCCCTGGCAGAGCTTGAGGACATTCCCTCTCATCCTGTTCCCTGTCACTTGGGAGAAGAGCCCAGCTCCCTCCTCTCCACAACCTCCTTTCAGGTAGTTATAGAGAGCAATGAGGTCTCCCCTCAGCCTCCTCTTCTCCAGGCTAAACACCCCCAGCTCTCTCAAGTTAAGCCTAATGCTGAATTTCAACTTTTGGATGTGGTAATGGGTTTGAGATTATTCTGCTTCGTATTCACCTGGCTACTTAGTGAAATTCTGTATAAATCACAAAGCCTTTGTCAACTTGATTGGTTATACTGTTGACTGTGGAATTGAGGGACACTGTCCACACCTCTATAATATACTTCCTTGGTGCATCTCAGAAGTAAGGTGAGTTAAGTTTGTTAGCCAGTATTTATCAGGATTTACAATGGATGCCATTACTTGGATATGGATTTGATCTGTAATTTTATTCTGCTCTGAACTCTATAATGTCTCTATTTTCTGTTTACCTGAAACATTGTTCTAGGAATTCCTGTAATGTATTATTTTCTCCAGAGTTCTAAATAGACTCTGGCTGTTGTGAACAGATGGATGGAAGTTTTAATCTTTCAGCTCAAGCGACAGGTGAAACAGTAATGCTAATGTCTAGATTGTTTCCTTAATTTTCTTTTTCAGCAGATCTGCTGTAGTTTTCAGTTGCTTTATATACTCTCCATTACTTGAAGACAAAAATAACCCCTCCACTGAGTATCAAATCAGTTATTATTCCTCAACATAATTCACAGACTTTGTGGAAGCAGAAAATTTTAACACCAAAAGACCAAACTTTATTGTCTGGTCTGATTTCTTGAATTCAGACATCTGCAATTCCTGCCAAATTTTGCTGGGAGTAGGTCAGGCTACCCAAGGAGGAAGCAAACATGACCGAGTGCTCCTTTTCGTTTAGCCTATAGGCAGGCATCTTTCAACTAAAGCACTTCTCATATGGATTTTATTTTATCTAAACCAGTTTCTATCCTCAAAAATATTGATTCATTTAGAAGGCAAAATTGCTTCCTGAAATGTCTCCAGGGCAGCATGCAGCTGAATATCAATCTTATTGTGATTGGATTAATTCACTGGAATGCCATCAGCATGGAGGCGGGTTCATTCCAACCTTGGGACCAGCTGGAAGTTCTTTTTCTGGAAACTCCCAGGTGCCAAAAGGCAGTCAGTGGAAGCAATTTCAGACACAGAATTAATGAAGGTAGCAGCAGATGATATTGGGCAGGAGTATTTGGCAAAACATCTGATTTTAAAAGGAACAGTAGCTCTAATCAGATGGGTAATGTGTTTATGGATGATGAAGGGGATGTTTGTCCATGAGATCCATTCTTGTCCGGTGTGTTTAATACAACGTCTATTTTAATGTTCCCATTTGGATGAGGCATCCTGCCCATTTACCAGCTAGTGAACCATCATATATATTCTCCTAGACTTTTATTTTACTCTTGCAACTGTCATAATGAAAACCCATGCTGAGCATTCTTTTAATGTTCGTTAGTTTTATTTGTTGTAGTACTGAAGTTTGTCCAATGCCATAAAATCCTCTGAATGTGAGTATGCTGGTGTCTCCAGAACTTTCATTCAAATAAATATTTAAGAGTATTTATGACAAGTAAAAATGTAGGTGATTTATCAGCGCTGTAGGAGCATAATTTTCTGTTAGTATATTCTTATTCATTACACCTCCTTTCTTCTATTAGCTTATGTCATTGCTTCACCTGCACTGTTTGAAGATCAGGATTAGGATACAGTTAGCAGGGAAGATTTTTACTTTGATTTCTAGGCCTGCTTCAGAGCCAGCTCCTTTACCAGTCCAGTATGTTTACTCTCTCATCACCAGCAGCCATGCAGGCAAATTTACAAGAAACTTTAGCATTGTTTCTTGATCTTTATTACTGTGTGTTGCTTTCTCATGCTTCGAAGATCTGTACAATGCCTCTGACAACAAAATTGCTGCACTTCTTATGTTGAAATATTTCTCAAAGTTATAGGTGTTCGCGACCATCTTCACAATCTTGTTTCCACATACCTTTTCTCTAAATCATCCATTGAAGTTGGTTATATGATTGTCATGATTTATCTCCACCCAGCCAAACTCAGCAACTAAAACCAAAATCCTTCCCCCTCAAACCCACAGGGAAAGGGGAGAGGGAAATGAAAGGGAAAAGACTGACTTCAGTAAAGTGGGAACATACTTGCTTTAATTTGAAAGCAGTTTAGATTGATGTTCTTAGTTTAATCAACCACACCTCATTCCATTTCATAAAGTGTTATAGAGCTGCCTTCTCCTCCCCTTGTGCAGAATTGTTCCTTTCTTCTCTTTGTTTCAACATTTCTTACTGTTATCTAGTGTTATCATAATCCTTCTGTGAAACTGTAAGAATTTGCAACAAAATTATTGCTTTCTTGCTTCAAAAAGTATTGTATTTTTTGAGAAAATTTAGTTTATTAAAACATATGTCTGACTCAAACACCTTCTTAATAAAATTCCTCCATATTTTTTTCAGTGTTTAAGCTAGGTCCTTAACCTGGCCATCTGTCATATTACGCTGAAGTATTTCTCATAACAATTGTATAACATTTTCTCTTCTCCCATATTCTCCATTATCAAATTCTATTTTCACTCTCAGTGTGAAGAAGAATTTCCACCCACCTGTTGTTTAGTTGATTTTGGTTTTGTTTTTTTTCTTTTTAAATCTAAAAGTTTTTTATCACTGGCTTTTTCAATTTTGGATAAATTCCAAGGTTTTGTTTTAAGGTATAAAAATGTCCTACATTTTGTGATCTCAGAAGTCTTTATTGTAAGGCACCATTTTGCACATATAATGCTATCAAGTCCATTCTGCATCATATTTAATGCTTTGCTCTTTTTCTATTTCACACTGTTTCCTGAAGTACTTCGCTTTGGATCTATTCCAGAACTTATTCATTATTTCCTTTCTATTCAAAGGGTAAGATAAAGTAATAGCTCCTTCAGTGCTGGTATTGCTGGGGTTGTTTAGCCTGGAGAAGAGGAGGCTGAGAGGAGACCTCATTGCTCTCTGCAACTACCTGAAAGGAGGTCGTAGAGAGGAGGGAGCTGGGCTCTTCTCCCAAGTGACAGGACAAGAGGAAATAGCCTCAAGCTCCACCAGGGGATGTTTAGGCTAGACATTAGAAAAAAAATTTTCACAGAAGGGGTCATTGGACATTGGAACAGGGATTCACCTTCCCTGGAAGTGTTTAAAGGACAGGTAGACAAGGTGCTGAGGGACATGGTTTAGTGTTTGATAGGAACGGTTGGACTTGATGATCCAGTGGGTCTCTTCCAACCTGGTTGTTCTGTGATTCTATGATTGAAGCACAACTGCTTGGCTTGCTCTTGAGCAGCCCTGTATTTATCTTTCAAACAGAAGAATCTGCATGACTACACATCTGAATCTAGGCATACTGCAAAACATCAGGATGACCTACAGAGTTACAATTTCACTGGTGTGGTTAAAACTCTCTAACGAAATCTGATTTCCAGGTATTCAGATCATAGGCTTGAAATGTGGGCTCTGTGGAATGTTTGCCACAGACTTCAGTGCAGTTGGGACTTTGTCTGTGTGGACCTCACTAGTGACCTGTGCTTTTGCTCCCCCATGGTCTGTGGGGTATATGACAGGGAAGACTCCACAGTATGCTAATCATATGAGTAAATCAGGTGTCATGCTTGAAAGTCCTTTTGCCAAGTCCTTTCATACTGACTCCTGACTAGAATGATTTCTAGGGTATTTGTGTTACTGGGTTCTTTTAAGCATGCAGACAAAATTCATCCTGATAAAACTCTTCTAACTGTAATCCATTTCTATAGTGATCACGCAATAAGAATAGTTTAAAAGTCAGAAGCAGTGCATTTTAGCTGTTAAATGAAGTCTTTCATTTTAGAATCATAGAATCATAGAACAACCAGGTTGGAATGGACCCATCAGATCTTCTAGTCCAACCATGTCAGAAGACTTAATTGTGATGTTAAGGCAACAGAACTTTTACTAAATTATTTGTTTTATGAGGAACTGTGTTAAAATATGTATATCTATATGAGGATTTTGTGGGGGCCTTTGCCACTCACTGAGGTGATGGCCCAACTCTAGGTTGGGAAGAAAGCAAGCCTAGAGTCTCCCACTGTCTGGTGAAAATCCTTTAACGCTATTTCAGGTTATTCATCCATCTCTCACGAGTGTCATGTTTAAATGGCAAAGTGATGTGAATGAGACCAACCAGTGATATATGTGATGCATGAAAGAAAGGCCTCTGAACATACCCTACATTGCGAGAGTTGTTTAAGCATGGCATTTCCCTGTTCTATATTTTAATAAAACCTTTCTTCTAAAAGAAAATGAAGATGAATGTTCCCTTGTGATTCAGGTGTCATCAGTATTACACATAAACCTGTTTTAATCTCATCTGACTTTACATGGCTGAGAAATCTAGGTTATGAGTCTTTTTCATCTTTCTTTAATCAACAAAGAGAGCTAAGTGTTTGCTTCATTGTTTCCTAAGGAAATTTGGGCTATTAGGATACTAATTTAGGCTCTTTAAGTTACTAAAATGTCAAAGGATGGATCTGAGTTGTCTTGCTTACATCACAGATCTTTGCCCTAAAGCCAGCTCACAGCTATACAGACAGTCCTTAATACTAAGGCTTTTTGTAATTTAATCAGAAAAATTTACTATTCAATCTGTTAACCAGAGTTAGGTGAACCTTGACAATGATGCTTGTCATTATTGTTACTTCAGCCATTGCTCTTTACTTATTTTTCATAAGGGTCAATCAAATTACATTCGATCCAAAACCATAACAACTTGAAAAGCAAGTCCTTTACAGTCACCAGGCTGAAGCAGCCAGGTTGCTGAGAGGCATTCCTCTTCATGCTGGATTTCTCAATTCTAATTTTCTCTCCCTTTCAGTCAGAGATAGAGGTCCTTATTTCCACTTTCACTGTGCAGTGGATGCATAATGTTCAGCATTACAAGGCAAGACAGAGAAGCTTTATACTTTTTCCTTTGAAATCAACTCTTTGCAAAGTCACTCTTAATTGCTAAATGTTATGAAGTTCTAAGTGAGCCAAACAATATTGTTTTCCAAAATCAAACCCACAATATCACAGTATCTCAAAGTGTATTTTAAATAAAATCACTAAAAGAGCAGTTGTAATATAAAAAATATTTTACCTTAGACTTACAGGGCAGGAAGATGTCATCTAGCTTGTAACTTGTGAAGAGAAAGAACTTTCTCTTTTTGAGTGGTGGAGTGTAATCTGTCCAGTTATACACACTTGAAGTTGTTTGGATTTCAAAGCTTTTAGTTAGTTTAATCAGGGGAAATAAACTCTATTCAGGCTTAGGAAGTTATAACAATGCAGTATGTTCTTTGTGAATCTAAAATCAGAGAACATACCCTACTGCCTCTGCTCTAGCAAACTAAATCTAGGTTTTATAATATGAAGAAATAGATCGATATCTTATTTCAGATGCTGTCTGTTCTGAATTTCAAAACAGGTTTTCCATCCAAAATATGCTGAGTGCTTGATTGGTGAAAGTGTAAACTTACAAGTACATCCAACCATACTATTACAGGCTTGAATTCACCCACACTTCCTGACTCTTCATTGAGTTTCAAAGACTTAACATAACTGTATTAGGGAGATTGTTTTTCCAAGAGTCAAACCAATTTACATTACACTGGTACTTTGAAAAATCCTCAACTGCTATGCATGGCTGAAAAATAAGCTTCAGAAACACATTCCTGGCGACCTAAAAAATGGTAGAGGAAATAACAAGAGGTTTCTCTGGATTTAGATTATTTTCGGAAAGGCAATCCCTTCATAACATTACCTGAAAATAATTTACACCCCATTACTCTCTACAAGTATCTGAAAGGAGGTTGTAGAGAGGAGGGAGCTGGCCTCTTCTCCCAAGTGACAGGGGACAGGACGAGAGGGAATGACCTCAAGCTCTGCCAGGGGAGATTTAGGCTGGAGATTAGGAGGAAGTTTTTCACACAGAGGGTCATTGGGCATTGGAATAGGCTGCCCAGGGAGGTGGTTGATTCACCTTCCCTGGAGGTGTTTAGCGCACAGGTGGATGAGGTCTTGAGGGACTTGGTTTAGTGTTAGATAGGAATGGTTGGACTAGAAGATCCGATGGGTCCCTTCCAACCTGGTTGTTCTGTGATTCTGTGAAAAACAAGCTGCTTTTGGCTTGGGCAAAAGAATTCAGTGAAGTTTTCTGATTTCTGGGTTTTTTTGAGTGTTAACAGATTCCCTCTCATTCAAATTCTGGTGTCTTCGTATGTGTAGAACTAGCCACTGAGTCAACTTTGATAACACAGATCACAGGGCCCTGATTTAGGGAGCCAGATAAACTAATGAGCTGCCTTGGCTGCCATAATTATTCTCTCAGTTTCTGGTACCTTTTCTATTATCTGAACATAGGAAGAGGTGCTATTAGAGGTTCACTCTTTAATTTAAAGATATATAAAAGATTGAGAATATCCCATTGGAACAATTCTCCACTTTTGAGAAGAGAACATAGAAGGGAGTTGATGGGAAATTCATCGTAGAGATTTACTTCCTTAGAGCTTCTTCCTCTATGCGGTGTGCGTGATGCATGATCTCAGAGGATTTTACACCACTGACTTTGAAGATTGCCTACTTTAATTTTTTAGCAGGTGGTTTATGGAACTAATGTATTTAAAAAATCCCTTTTTGGGGAAGTAAATGTTGCTGGTAGGAATTTCAAGCTGGATGATGATGAAAATTGCCCACATGCACACAATCTATGGATCATGTCTTGTTGAACTGGGAAGAATGATGTTTTTCTTCTGGCTGCTATATGACTTTCATTTTTTTTGTTGTTTGATTTTTTTTTTTCAGCTTTCGTTTGCAGCAACAACCCCAGAGTTGGCTGATAAGAAAAAATATCCTTATTTCTTCCGGACCGTGCCATCTGATAATGCAGTGAATCCAGCAATTTTGAAGTTACTCAAGTATTTTCAGTGGAAGAGAGTAGGAACTTTAACCCAGGATGTACAAAGGTTCTCTGAGGTAAGATTTTTATTTCCAGGACACAAAGTGATCTACTAATATTAGAATTACAAGGAGTTAGTTTCTCCATCAATAGCAATTAGAAAAAGAATAAACAGAACTGCTGTTTCCGTCATGTTTGGTTTTGCCTTCCTAGGTCATATTTGCTGTCTTTAATAAACTTAATTCCCTTCTGGGACTTCTTTGACTGTCTATGGTGAAAACTACTCATGCTTTCTTTTGACTGGTTTTTGCACCAAGATCATTGCAACAAAGTGCAAAAAGAAAAAAAAAAAAAAAAAAAAGAAAACCAACAAAAATCCCTACTAAAATGTATGATCTTGAAGGAGGCTTGTACCCTGACACTGATTCACTTAAAAGAGAGAGTAAATCTAATTTTATTGTGTTCCTTTTGTGCTTGGGTTTATTATGAGCATCAGTCTGATCAGTCTGAACGTTGAGGAACAAAATCTGCTAAGTCTGTGGCTGAAAATATTGGAGGATTTTACTGCGATGGAAATTACTGAAGCCCCAGAAATGATAAGATCTCATACCATGCACCCTCTGAAACTACTGACTTTAGCCCTGAGCAATATTGTGGTCACAGAAATTGCAGTAAGGTATGGGCTAAGTGCCTTAAGCATGATTTTTACAATGCATCAGTTAAAACAAAAACATCCTGTAAGTAATTAATCAAAGCAAGACAAGCAAAAGAGTTGGTCCTTTAATTGACAGAGGCAAAATTTTAGAGGCATGTCGGTTTCATGATTAGGGATTTTTTTTTCCTTCCTCAGCATTCATTAAAAAAAAGCTGACTTTGTTCTGAAGACTAGCATAATTAAAACTAGTGAAGAGGGGTAACAACAGGTTAGAGTCTGCTTAGATGAGTCAGATATTTTCAAATTGTCTGACACAATTAATTCACTATGGAGTACTTAAGAAATTTTAGAGTCTTCCCTTATGAGTTTTGAGGATTAAGGATAAAAAGTAAATTAATTGTAGGAGGAGGGAAGAAACCTTTGTGTCTGTCTTCCCAACAAAAACATAAATGCCCAGGGAATTATAGAGCACTCAGCCTAAATTTAATTCCTGGAAAGACACTCACAGAATCACAGAACAACCAGGTTGGAAGAGACCCATCGGATCTTCTAGTCCAACCATTCCTATCTAACACTAAACCAAGTCCCTCAAGACCTCATCCACCTGTGCCTTAAACACCTCCACGGAAGGTGACTCAACCACCTCCCTGGGCAGCCTATTCCAATGCCCAATGACCCTCTGCGTGAAAAACCTCCTCCTGATCTCCAGCCTAAATCTCCCCTGGTGGAGCTTGAGGCCATTCTCTCTCGTCCTGTCCCCTGTCACTTGGGAGAAGAGCCCAGCTCCCTCCTCTCTACAACCTCCTTTCAGGTACTTGTAGAGAGTAATGAGGTCTCCTCTCAGCCTCCTCTTCTCCAGGCTAAACAACCCCAGCTCTCTCAGCTCTCTCACTCGAACAGATAATCTGTTTGGAATCACCCAGAAGATAAAAATATGCTAAACAATGACCAAAATGATTTTGCAAAGAATAAATCATGTAAAGCAATCTAATTTCCTTCTATGACAAGATAATAGGTCTCAAGGAGATGGGTTAGTTGATAAGTGTGATGTTTTATGACTTACAAAAATATTAAAGAGGTTCCTAAAGAGAAGTACGGAAACTTGATCTTGATGAAGATATTGTAAAAACAATCGTCTAACCAATATTCCTGCCACCAAGGTTAATTGATGTCAGATTATCTGCATATTTATTTTTAAAATGAATGCTGATGCAAGAGGTAACCAAAAAGTACGATACTTTTTATCTGTCTCTGACTTTGAATTATAATTCCAATGAGTAGTTGCCAGTGGTTCACTGTCAAACAGGAAGGATGGGATTCTCTCAAGTGGTTTTCTCTAGAAGAGGTAACTTTTTTTTCTAAATAGTGAAATAGAGAAGATGTTTATTAAATCTACATTTGATAACCACTTGGGAAAAGCTGCAAGGACTTTACAGATGACAGGGTTAGGTTTCAGAATGATGCTGACAAGTAGAGAAAGCTTTTAATATAAATTGTATGTAAGTGAAAAAGTGCAAAATGCTAGACTACAATAATCAGCTATATTAAGGAAGAATGGCTATCTAGGCAGCAGATCTCCAGAGAAATATAAGGCAAACACTACTATGAACCACAAACTGGGTTAGGATCAAAAATGTCAAACTGTTTGACCTACTTTAAAAAGTGGAAAGGAAGAAAATGGCTCCTATTTCACCACCCTTAATGTAATGCAATATTGACACTTAAGAAATACAGAGTCAACTTCAACTCTGCTTGGTGCTAATTACATGCAAGTTGGAATATCAGGTCTAGTATCATCTTCAAGAAGGAAATAAATCAGCGAAGTTGATAAAAATGTTAAGTAATTCAGAAGCTTGTTTTATGGGAAAGTTGAGAAGTGGAAACAAGTGGAATAGACTGGGTAGGTTATTGAACTTTCATGGTCGAGTTTTTGTTAATATATGAATAAACAAACACAACTTAGACATTCCTTTGGGACAGAGGAATGATTATCATGTCTTCTTATGGCCTCAAGCTCTGCCAGGGGAGATTTAGGCTAGAGATTAGGAGGAATTTTTTTCACGGAAAGGGTCATTGGGCATTGGAATAGGCTTCCCAGGGAGGTGGTTGATTCACCTTCCCTGGAGGTGTTTGAGGCACAGGTAGATGAGGTATTGAGGGACGTGGTTTAGTGTTTGATAGGAATGGTTGGACTCGATGATCTGATGGGTCTCTTCCAACCTGGTGATTCTATGATTCTATGTCTGTCCTGGTCACTTAAGAAATGTTAAAAACTTTTCTTCTAAAAAGCTTTCTAGGACTTGCTAGGATGCTGCACCCGAGTTCAAAGTCTTTCCATTCTTCTTGAAAGGCAGCTTCCCTCTGTGTCAGACTGCAAAGTCAAGATAACATGATTCATTAAAGCATTCAAGTAGTGAAAAATCCAGGTAAAAATTCCTGGAATTCAGGTGATTTTTGGAGAGCACATTGACTTACTGGATCTTTGACATTATTAGAGGTCCATCCTTCCTTTCTTAACTCAGTGCAGAGTTTCTCCTTTCTCTTCTCTTCAGTGTTCAGACACTGAAAGCACAGGAAGATTTGCAGGAAATACTAATAGGCCATCCAGGTGAGAAATGGCAACCACCAGCAGCAGAGAGGGAGAACTTAAGGTGGCCAAGCAAAGCTAGGTTCTACTGCGAGGGAGGAGGGCGGGACCAGAGATCAAGGCCAGGCTCAGCTAAGGGCAAAGACCATTGGGCAGGGAAGTCCATGTCAGTAAATCAAGTCCAAGGCCAAACTGTGAAGTCAATCCATGGGTTGCGTCTTGTGATTGCTGGGCAGATCCATGACAAAGACTGAAGATGCAAGACTAAAGGTGTGGGTGGAGGTCTCAGAGGAAGACCCATTAAGGCTTGTTAGAACTGAAGGCTTTAGGGAGCAGTATTCCAGTATGTGAAGGGGTCCTGCAAGAAAACTGAGGAGGGTCATTTTTACAAGGGCTGGGCTTTAAATTGGAAGGAGGAAGATTTAGACTGGACATTAAATAGAAATGCTTCTCAATGAGGGTGGTGAGACACTGGAATAGGTTGGTAGGGGAAGTTGTGGCTGCCCCATCCCTGGAAACTTTCAGGGCCAGATTGGGTGGGGCCTTGAGAAGCCTGGTCTACTGTGAGGTGTCCCTGCCCATGGTAGGTGGGATGGAACTAGATGACCTTTAAAGTCCCTTCTAACACAAACCATACTATGAACCTGGGATTCTGTGATCTAAGTTCCATTTTTCTGGGTTGGCCACTATTTTCTTCAGATGGATCACTGCCTCCTGTCTCTTTCCAATTTGCATAGTGATGTTATATCCTGATAATTAAACTCACTTAATTTGTCCGCAAGTTAGATGCCCCTGAAAGCCATAAACCTGTTTGTTGGTTTACCTTGCCTTGTAATGAGGCAATTGTATCAATAGCTTATATTATCAGTGTTACTTCAATTTATCTCTGGGGCCAAAATTACAATTCTCTTGCTTTTATTACAATTCTCTTGCCCAGGGAGGGGGTTGACTTGCCTTCCCTGGAGGGTTTTAAGGGACGGGTGGATGAGGTGCTGAGGGACATGGGTTAGTGACTGGTGGGAATGGTTGGACTTGATGATCTGCTGGGTCTCTTTCAGCTTGGTGATGCTATGATTTCAGCCATTTCCATTGGATACCCTTTCTGCAGAGACTTTGCACTAACTCTTCCTTTGCATTTTAGTTTGCAGAAAAATTTATCATTCTCATAAAAATAAGTTACATCTTTATTCTTCAGGTCACATAAAGAGAGAAAAAGTAGGCAGAGAGAAAGGCTTTCAGTCCTTGAAGCACATGTGCAATGTTATCTGTGTATCTGATACTGCTAGCGTGGGTTGAGGTTTCCTTTCTTGGCATTGCTTGGATCCCAAGGATTGCGACTTTTCAAGTGACCTGAATTCTATGGCTGCCAATAGCACAGCTCACTATTTGTATCCTTTGTAAGTTATTCAGGTTTGTACAACAAGAAATGTCTCTTCCATTGGGTTAATGTTTAAATTCCATAAGTCGTCTTGGTATGTGGATAACACACAAACTTCATCATTTCTGTTGCTTAACTAGGGCAAGTTCATACCCATTGTGCTTCGGTGTCCTAGATTTTGTGGATTCCTGCCCTGTTCTTATCCCCAGGGAGAAGATTCTGCTTCAAAAGTTAATAGCTCTGTGGCAAAGGTTTATAAATGAGGTTACAAAATATTTTCAGGATTTTCAGTTTTAAGTGTTTGCTATGGCATATAATCATAGGATAATTTAGGTTGGAGGGGACTTCAGCAGGTTATCTGGTCTAGCCTGCTGCTCAGGGCATGGCTAGCTTTAATGTTTATCATCCCTTAAGAATTACAACTGTTGCACACACAGTTCTGAGAAAAATCGTGACCAGTTCCCAATAGAGCTTTCAGCTGACTGGAGATTATGTGGCAACTGGTGCCAATTTTGCTGCTGTCTAGCACTACTTGTTTGGGATTTTATTTTGAATTAGGCAAACCAAGTGACAGTCCTGTGGGCTGTGTTTGCTTTGTTTCATATTTGACTGGAAAGAGTCATGAGAGTGAAGTCATAGTTAACTGTCAAAAACTTAAAACTCTGGGGAGCCACCAGTATTGTAGAAGATGTAAAGGCCTGGGACTGTGAAACACAAAAATGTGCAATCATATACTAATTTCCAAGTAATGCTATGTTTGCTATCCAGTAATTCTAGTTTACCTTACTTTTTAGTTTAGTTTTTTAGGTTTTAGTTAGTTGCCATGTTTTTTAGTTCGTAGTATGTTTCAAACTCAAAGTTGGCCCTTGATCACACAAGTAGACTAAGAAGGATAGTGACTTCCTTGATTTGTGATAGGATCCTTCCTCTAGACTGACTTCAGTTGTTTCTTTTTATTCCACTGTCATGTTAAAATTCAGTGAAACTATATTTTAACTTTACATTTGCTGGTATATTAATATTTCCAGATTTAAAAAAAACATATATATTTACCTCCCACTGAGTATCACATATGAGATTGTTTTTAAAACAATTTCAGTTCCGATCGTCTCAAGTGACTCTTTGTTTTTCTGTAATTCTTCACAGTCATCTCTTTATATGATTTCTCTGCTTCTTCCTGGAAATATTGAGAACTCCTAATGAAATTTTATCAGTGTAGGTGGCATTTAAAAAAGACAGAAAAAATAAGAAGTGTGCAGTAAGCTAATGAAATAGATGAACAATAGGAAAAATAGAAGATAAAATATTTTCTCTTGTGACTCTATTACAATCTTCAGTGGGTTTAATATCTTAAAATACCTTGGTGATAATATTAAAGAGGAACAGCCCTTGTAAGTGGGCAAAATAGCAGCACTTTTCTATAGCCTTTTTTTTCTTTTTTTTGCTGACATCATTAACACTTGGGATTTCTTAAGGTTGTATTGCATTTTGTAGAGTGATGTCTGCGTCAAAAATCAGCAGGTTGTCAGAGTCCATTTTACCTAAATAGAAAGAGTTTAATATCTATAAATTCCAGTTTTCATCACAGAAAATATAATACTGGAAAAAAGAAAATAGTTCCAAATAAAAACAGTTAGTAAACAAACCTTGTCAATAGCTGCAAGTTTGCAGATGACACTAAACTGAGTGGAAGTGTTGATCTGCTGGAGGGTAGGGAGGCTCTACAAAGGGATTTGAACAGGCTGGACCAATGGACTGAGAACAATGGGATGAGGTTTAACATGGCCAAATACCGACTCCTGCACTTGGGGCACAACAACCCTGTGCAGCTACAGACTAGGAGAAGTCTGTTTAGAAGGCTGCCTGGAGGAGAGGGACCTGGGGGTGTTGGTCGACAGTGACTGAACATGAGCCAGCAGTGGCCCAGGTGCCAAGAAGGCCAATGGCATCCTGGCTTGTATCAGAAATGGTGTGACCAGCAGGTCCAGGGAGGTGATTCTCCCTCTGGACTCGGCCCTGGTGAGACCGCTCCTTGAATCCTGTGTTCAGTTCTGGGCCCCTCACCACAAGAAGGATGTTGAGGCTCTGGAGTGAGTCCAGAGAAGAGCAATGAAGCTGGTGAAGGGGCTGGAGAACAGGCCTTATGAGGAACAGCTGAGGGAGCTGGGGTTGTTTATCCTGGAGAAGAGGAGGCTGAGAGGAGACCTCATTGCTTTCTATAACCACCTGAAAGGAGGTTGTAGAGAGGAGAGTGCTGGCTTGTTTTCCTAAGTGACAGGGGACAGGACAAGAGGGAATATCCTCAAGCTCCACCAGGGTAGATTTAGGCTAAAGATTAGGAGAAAGTTTTTCACAGAAAGGGTCATTGTGCACTGGCAGAGGCTGCTCATGGAGGTGGTTGATTCACCTTCCCTGGAGGTGTTTAAGGCACAGGTGGATGTGGTGCTGAGGGACATGGTTTAGTGTTTGATGGGAATGGTTGGACTCGATGATCCAATGGATCTCTTCCAACCTGGTTATTCTATGATTGTATGATTATTATTCTATTCCAGTAGAAAAAGCAGAACAACAACCTTATTAATTTAGGTGTTTACTTGTAGTCTTACTCTATCACTGTGGAGTCTGCAAACTAGGATCT
Source organism: Coccyzus lansbergi (assembly GCA_033558105.1). Classification (NCBI taxonomy): domain Eukaryota; kingdom Metazoa; phylum Chordata; class Aves; order Cuculiformes; family Coccyzidae; genus Coccyzus; species Coccyzus lansbergi. The sequence goes on from JAUMJK010000166.1 coordinate 987,232, forward strand.
GAGTTAGTGGTCATTTCTGATAAGAACTCCTGATGAAAGCAGAAACTATGAGAGAGTTAAGGGAGGGCTGAGAGGGACTGGTAGGGGAAAAAGATGAAATATCTAGTAAACTTCCAAATTTCAGCCAAAAAACACACTTGAGACAAGGTTTTTGGTAGCTGTAGGTACACATTATGCAAACTTCAAGGTGTGACTTCTCAGGCTTGGCTTCTGAGGAAAGATGGAAGATATTTCCACTCATTTCCACAATTGCAAAAATGTTTTATGGAAGTAAGAAAAAAACCCAATTTTTTCTCCAAGACTGAGCTTAGAAGCATCAAATTTACCAGCTAACAGCAATGTTTAAACTTGAAGCTCTAAATAGTACCCAGTGATTTAATCCTTGAAGGACCCCTATAACTTCAATCTTGAGAGAAGAAAAGCAGATAAAATGTCAGACTCGGAAGGCAGTAAAAGAAAAACATGGGAAAAGGCATGGAGGGAAGAGAATAAGAACAGGAAAACTGAAGCAGAAATTGTCATAATTGTTTAACTATATAACTTTTTCAACTTATCTCTTCCTAATGTTTCCTTTTCAAGGTCTCCTGGTCTCCTCCCTGCATTCTGTTCCGTTAATTTCCCTAAAGAAAATGCAAAGATCTGTTTGCCACATCTTTCCTTTCCTGGTTCCACCCAGAAATTTCTCCCATCTCCATGTGCTTAGCTACCTTTGGGGAAGGAATAGTCTCCTAACATAGTTGCTGTAGTCAGGACAAAATAAACAGATAGCTTCTGACCAGTACTCAGTAATAGTTATAAAGTCAACTGGAATTAAAATAAGTTGTTAAACTTTCTTTGAAATACCAATATGACGTTTCTGACGCAAAAGTCGTAATTTTTTTCATTTTTACTCGACAATCATTAGCTAAATCTATTCTTCTTGTGTTTGGAGGATGCCTGAGATGCCTTCATGTGGCCTTAAATAGTCTTTAAGCATTTGTTGAAATAGATACTGTATCAAACAAAGAATCTTTTGATTTTACTTTCACTGGTTCAAAAGAAAAACTAAAGCAATTTTCACCAAGCTTGGATGTACTCTTTGAAGGCTGTGAACTAATGATGTAAAAATTCTAGCAGCACAAAACCTGTATGTAATCCAACTTCTTATATTATGAAGAGATAAGTTTTTGTTTGGTTGGTTGTTTTATTTTCCTGGTCGTTAGAAGCCCCAGTCTTCTTTTACCAAAGATAGATACAGTGAGTTCAATAAACAGAAATATGGAGATTCTGTCCTCCTTGTGGTTTTGAAGTGTCCTTCAAAGCAGAAACACAGGCATAGATGTGATCTTCCTTCATATTGCCTTATTCACGGTTCTTGCCTAATTTCTAGAGTAAGATCTTAGGAAGAACTTAGCTCAAGATCTCCTGAACTTGCAAAGATGAATCAATTCCCCATTCTGAAATATGCTTTCCTGTAATCGAAGTTGATGCTTTAAGATCTTCACACAAAGACTGTCTCTGGAAGTGACTCTGAATATCACAGGACGCTATTCATATAATGGATAACTTTTATCTTCACCCATGTTCTTAAGTGGTTTAAGGGGGAAGAATCACTGCAGTAATTTAAAATGGAAGCGAAAGAGACATTTCTTTCAGTAAGAAATTTCAGAATCTGAAAGTAAGATATTTGAGCATATATACGGTGAAAAATATGAATACAGATGGTCTTTTGATGGAAATTTCTGAAGGGGATGCCTAAGTTTCATTTTGGCCTGTAGTGCAAACATAATCTGTGCTAGAGAATTTTTTTTCTTATGGCAGTAGCATTTTATCCAATATTTCCTACCTTTTTTTCTGTTTACTAATACATTTACTTATATTTTTTTAGCTTTCACAAACAAAAAAGGAGGTTACAATATAACCTGGTGGAGAACTAGAGCTATGCAATGGTTTTATATGATTGTGTCATCTTGCAATGAACATTCACACTAAACTATTACACTAAGAGGACCCAGGGTTCCCATTAACTGAACAAGTCTCTGTCAAGATCAGGTACCTTGAACAATCAAACTTAAGAATTTTTTAGAGAACTGTTCACCATTCCTTCCCATTTAACTCCTTGATTGTACATGTGTAATAGATTGGTCTTTTCACCACAAGATAAAGGAGTGAAATGATCAATACCTTCTGTACCTCTAATACCTATGGCTGAGAAACTTCGTATAGTTAAAGAGCTTCCCTAATGGGTGTGATATAAAAATCACCACTTTCTCTGAAACCAAGACTAATCCAGACTCTTAAGAAAAAAAAAAAATCATGTTTAGATTAAATTGAAAATATGTTCCAAGACAATGCTTGTTCTAACATATGTTTGCATTGCACATTGAAATTTATTGCTTATATCAGAGCATTGTCCTAGTTGTGGTTTGCGTTTTGCTATGCTTTAGCTCTTGTTTTTCAGAAAATGAAAATACAAGGATGAAATATGCTTCTAAACAGTGATTTAACTTGCAAGCATTCCCCACACACAATAGTTTTGATTGGGTATCTAATTATCTTCCTTTCATTGGGCAATTGCAGGATATTTTCAAATTAAAACTGATGGTGCAGTGATAAAATTTAAAAGTGGGCACAGTTGTGCATGTGATTTACATGAGTAGTAGGAAAATGTGGTATTGTCCAAATCAGACTAGGATAAGATCACTTCACTGAAATAACCTTTTTGGAAACTATTTATCAAAATTCAGGGTCTTGGTCTTAATTGCTAAGAGTTTAAATTAAAATCCTGGAGAAGTCATGGAATATCTTCTGAAATGATGAATCTTCCCAAAAGAGTATGCAAATTTAGCAGAATCCATTCAGTTACTTAAGTTTAATTTTAAAAAATATGTCCGTCTGCTGTCGCTTTCATTATGGATTATTAAGGCTAGAATTAACTTAGGATATGAAAATCAATTTTTAAGTGTTCTCGTGGGGTTTAGTGCTATTGTCTGTTCTCAGATAAATCTGTTTACTGGGATTTTTTTTTTTTTCAAAATGAAGTTTTCCTAAGAATTTTGGTTATTGCTGTATAATTCTGATTGTCTGTCCCCAAAATTTGTACCATCTTTTCTCTGTCTTCATTCTTGCTTTTAGATGATTTTGTGATGATTCAGGATTGAGTTTCAGCAGATTGCAGATACTCTTGTGCGATGTTGGGAGAGTGAAACCTTTGTAGGCTGAGAGATACCTTTATCCCTAAGAAAAGGGTTTAAGGAAAGACATCAGTCATTCCTCTTGGGCTTCAGATTTCAAAATTTAGGAGAACAAATGTAGTGTCACATGGTCAAAATGGTGCCTTGTTTTTATGTTGTTACTTTACATCACAGAAAAGAAAGGATCCCAGGTAAAGATTAACAATTCTCTTCTAAACTTTTGTTCACATATTATCAGTCATCCTCAAAACACGTATCTGTCCTATCCTTAATACAGTGCCATTCATCCTCTGATTATCTTTGCTACAGTGTTGCATAGAGGATCTTGAGTGAACTGATGATGTGGATCTCTCTATAGCACATGGCTCAAGTAGGCAAACTCCCAGAGAAATAAGACCATAAGCTCTTAACAGCTGGATGGTCTTTCCTCATTTATCTGGCACAGGCAGATTGATCTGCATATAGTCTGGCTTCCAGTGCAGATTCATGTTTTATTTACTCCCTTTTAACTGCAGGCTGGTGATGAAAGGGGTCGTCCTCACCCATAAATTTCTGCCTTCTCTGTTGCATCCGAGCTTAGCAGTCATTCCACTGTGTAGTAATCAGCTCACATGTCCAAAGCTCCACTTGCAGTGAGACTCAGACTCTATGGTTTTAACTTTCCCTACTGTTCTCATGTCCTTTGGAAGTGTTGGGAACTTAACTTTCATGGAGACTTATTGACCATCACTCAAAGCACAGAGAGAAGATTTTATATGATAAAAGTGTAAAAAAAAAAAATCTTATTTTTAAGAATTTTGTTCATCTCCAAGAGGGAGTGGCACATGCAGCAGACGTAGGCATTTCTGCTTGCTAGGAAAGAGTGTTTCCATGGTGGATTTCCTTCATTCTTTGCAAAAGTGATGACGATAAAACAGAAGTGAAACAGGAGGAAGTTGTCAAAGTTACAGTGGAACTTCTAGAGTTTTTGACACTACTGAAGTGCTAGATTCAGCATAGTTCTTCTTGGTAGTCGTAAATATTAAGAGGCCATGAGATTATAGGAAAGTAATAGGATTATGATATAGGAAGTGTGAAGAAAACAGAGGGATAGAACCTTGTCCTAGATTTGCCATATACATTAACGTATAGGCACTTCAGAGGAGCACTGCAGCTGTTTTCCCAGAAAGGATTTAGTAGATTTCTCCACTATGGTGGCTTGTAGGCTCTTCCTTGCTTACATACAAATGATAGAAGTGATCCTGCCCTAAGACTTATTTTGTTGGCCCAATCCCGTCACTCCTGACCCTTTGCTTATCAACCCTCCCTGTGCATCAGTCCCTGACTGTGTTGCTGGTTGCTTTTTCCACTGTCATGCCTAGTTTTGAGTGTCTCTTTACCAGGTCAGCCTTTCCCCCACTTAGCCAGAGGATTCCCAACTCTCCTAGGCAGACCATCTGTGAACAGGGTCCCATAGTTGTAGAAACTGAATGTTTGTTGCCAAAACTACCTCCACAACCAACCATGGACATGGATTATTGGCTTCTTTCTTCTTACAACCTTTCCCCTCACTGGCAACAGGAAAGAACACCACCAACTGGGCCCCCATTGTCCTGATTATTGGTCTCCCTGGAGCTGGGAATCAGCCACTTTTGGTACACTCTAGGAAACGTCATTGGTACCCGTGTGGAAGAACAGGAGGGGGCAGTAGTCAGTGGGTCAGACAAGCCTTGGTAACCTTTCCACAGCATCCTGGATCCAGGTCCTCAGAAAGCAGGAAGCCTCCCTAGATGACAGGTTGGGTCAAGATGAGTGCCTCTGTTCTTCACAGAGAGGAGCCGCTTGTTACTCTTTTGTGCTCCTTCAACCTGATGGTCTTGCATAATCTAGTTGACCCAGATATTTTTCTTGAAAGCACACATGGTTTCCCTTAAACTTGGAGGGTGGAGAACCTCTTTCATAGTTGTTAGCCTTTGGGTGGAGTAGGAGCCTTTCTCTTCATGCTAGAGGTCACCCACTTGGAATGGATAGTGCCTGCATCTACACTACAGCTTTAGAGTCCAGGACTATTCAAACTGTAGTATCTCTGAGGAGACCTCATCTCTCCTCTCCATCATCTTTTCTGATTTTGTGCAACCTGATGATTTTCTTCTGTAACTCCTCTGCTTGGAGACAGATCCCTTCAAAGGCAGCATAATTCCTGCAGGGCAGAGGTCCATCTCTCTTGACATCAGAGCCAGGCTCTGGATACTCTGTGCAGCTTGGGACTTGGAGGGCTACATCCACCATCCAAAGCACCACATGGTCTGAAACCTCTATCCTTGTAGGGTCAGCTGCTCCAAAACCTGCTGGGAAACTACTCTGTGGTGTACCCCTACCACATCTGAGACTGTTTGTACTGGCTTAAACAGAGCTGTTCTTCGCTTCCTCCTTCTTTACACCATTCTGCAGAAGCTACTCTATCTTTGAAAGCTGTGCTCTGGGTCTAGCTTTTATATATGCTTATCCCAAGCCCCAGGTGAAAGAGTGCTTGACCCTCCTTAATTACGGGGCAGATCTAATAAGGCTTATTAGAAGTTGCTAGAGCTTCCCTGGCACCCTACTATAATGGCTCCCCTTATCTCATCCTTGCCTGAGAGCAGCAGGTACCCTCAAATTTCTCAGAGGGTTCTCAGGGGTACCCTGATAATCCTGGACCTTGTCCTCAGAGGCTCCCAAAGCAGAGCCTGGAGACTGCTGCATATATTGCTGAGTCTGTCTGGGAGGCAGGAATAGCAAAGTGTTGAGGGAAGGAATAAACAGGGAGGCAGAGGGCAGGAAAGATAAATCACAACATAGTTTTATCAAAGGAAGATTGTTTCAGAGATTGTAAGCTAATTGTTTTCTTAGAACTAAAGGAGTGGAGTTTTATGCTTAGTTGCTTGGTACTGTAACCTGCGGGAACTGGGTGGAATGGAGATGGATACAAGGTGTTCCAAGACAGCTCAGGAAAGCAGCCAGAGGGAAGAGTGCTACAAATAATATTGTAAGGATACTTCTCAAGATAGAGAAGCTGACTGTGATTTTTTTATTATTATTATTTTTAAAGGAATAGCACTGGGACCAGTTATATTCAGTGTATTATTTTGTTATACTGGGGACAACAAAGCATAAAGTTGAGAAAACATACAACTTGAGTTGTAAATGGCAGATGATAAAGTGATTCCAATAATAAGAAGAAATGTATCATCATAAAGAATGGTCTGTATGATTTTTTAAAAGAAATCAGAAAATGAAGTGTAGAACTTCACATGGTAGACTTTGCATGTGCTAAGCTTCTTAGAATTTCTAGGATTTTAATTTAACAGATGCCAGCTGTCTCAGGACCCTAAGACATTGGTGATACTTGCAAATTATCTCTCTTTTAAACTTTTTTCCCTTTGAAACATTATAGCTGTGTCTTTTAGTAATTTGTTATAGATTTAACCTTTGGTTTTGCAAAGTGTTTTATAGCCTACAGCATATGAGGAGACTTCCCATATGTGAATTTTTTTTATTCTGTGTAACAACTGTTTGCTTGTACCAGGTAATCCCTTTCGGTGATAAGTTCTTGTGGACTTCAGAGATCCTCCATCTTTAACAAGAATCTCCTTTCCTTGTTCTTTCCTAGATCTAATTAAACAGAATTGTAACCATGAACAACTTCTGCAAGTGAGGTTTTTTAAATCTGATTAATCAGTGTTCTGTCGGTTTGTGGAGACCTTATTTAATAAAAAATATAAATTTCTTCTTCTTAGAAAATACAGAGTTAATCAACCTGACAGTTATTGAAAATATTACGACAATAATCATACTGTTATGATATTGCACATACACATCATTATGAACAATTTTGTGTCGAATTTTGCTTCTTAAGTCAGGATCAGAAAAGCTACTTGGACATTATATTAGTGTTCCTTGGCCAAAGGAATGCATGACTGCTTCCAGCACACATATTTCTAAACTTTGGCTGCAGTCAAAACAGTTAAAGAGGACTTGAGACAATCCTTCTATAAATGTCAAAAGCTAAATTGTGTACATGCTAAATAGGAGTTAAATTTGCTTAAAAAATGTTATTGCAGTGGCTGTCTTGGCTTCATCTCCAGAACTCTTTGCAACTGCTTTGACATTAGAGAAAGCTTTAAAGAGGCCCATAAAGCTGAGTCTGTAAAAGTGTTTAGGCTCCTTGTCCCTAGTTCCAAGAACTATGGAGTTTATTTGTTCTTCCTCTTTACACAAATGGTGGAGTACTGTATAAATAAATTTTGGATGCATTCTCAAAACCAGATTCTGAGATTACAGTGCACCATCCAAGGAACAACCAAAGCTAGCCAATAGTCAGACCTAAGATTTCCACATATTATAAATCCTACCACCTTCCAAGGAGTTAAAGCCTTCCTCTGGGATTATAGAGATGTGCTTCTGTAGATGCAGGATTGACATCCCTGAATCAAACTGTGGACCCTAGAGTGCTGCCGCCTCTACTTCAAAGGCTAAATAGAGGTCAGTCCTTTCTCTCAGGAAACTACTTCTGCAGATGATGGCATTTTTGCCTTAGTTTCTCCTTCAGTAACTCACCAAGGAAGTAGAAATTCTCTTTTCTGCCCCCATCTCTTTGAATCCTTTGCAAGGAATTCAAAGTCCCATCAGCCCACTCCTAGGACAGAGCCCTAATGAGCAGAGTGGCAGACATCTGCATCCTTTTCTGACAATAATTCCAAGTACTTTGACTACTGTAACAAGTTGGAACCAGCCCATTTCAGAAGGGTATAGTGTAGGTGGAAACCAAGGCATGTGTCCAGATATTCTTCAGCAGATGCATAACAAGAAATGCTTACATTTGCTCTGCACTGCTCTGAGGGAGGAAGGTGGGTAGTGAATTTCTTCACTTCATTCTGCAAATTACACATGTACTAAAGGGAAGAGGATTACAGGACCGAATTAGATAGTGTCGAAGAGAACATTTCACTTACAAAACGTTTTTAAGGTTCAGCCTTTATATGGCCATTGAGCCGGAACTTGTTTGGATGATGAGAAATGAGCAGATGTTGATCTTTCTTCATGCAGAGACTGTTCTAGTCACTTCTTATATAAATGCCTTTAGTAATGTGGCATGAGCATCTTTACTGTGCCTTTGTTTGAAGTATATAGACATACTGGAGATGTGTTCTGGCATGTTTTACAGTCCCGATCTAAATCTAGGATACCAAGAGAAACTAAAACTGTTCCATGAGAGATGAAACAATATGGCATTAGTAGGTCTCGATAGGCAGGGCAAACCTCCCTTAATAATACTTTGATGAAATGCAACTTGCCAGACAGAACAAACAGTTATTATGGATTGAGGGAAACTGTTAGACCATCTCATTTGCATAACCTAGGATACCATTACCTTTCTTAATAAGTAACTGCATGGAAGTATTTAGAAAACTGCATTACTTAAAGGGTATGTGTTAGAACTAGGAGGCTGTGCTTTGCAGTTATCAGGAATGGTGCTTTGTATGGTGATTAATGGAACTGTAGCTTCATACAGAAGCAAGAATAAAACAATCTTCCTATTAAATTTAGAACCATACTCCTCCACAGTTGTTCTTACCTTCAAGCACAAGGCACAGTAAGGTTTGTTTGCTGTCACTGAGTAGGAAGCAGGAATATTTTCCACGGACCTTACCTGGCCCACTTTACCTTTTGCTTTGTGCTGAACTTCTCTGAATCTTGTCATGCCTCCAGCTTGAAAACTTCCCTTCTGCGATCCTGCTGTCTGTTGAGGTCACATGTAGTAGAGGTATAATTTACTTAATAATTCATCTGTTTAGAGTGATACTGTATATGAGAGACTAATGGTAAACAGAATGGGACTGCAGAATCCAGTTGCAGCAATTTTATCAGAGAAAAGTGTACACTTTCATTTCCTTCAAATAATTTTCATCATTGCCCAGCTTCATCACGAAGACATCCACATCTTTTCAAGACAACTTCTCTCTTTAAGACTGTAAAGCAGCAACTTTTATCAACAGTAAAATCACTCATGGGAAAGTATGAGGGAGGAAAATATGATGTTTGAAAATGCTTAAAATGAATTAGTTAAATTTACTTTTTTACTGTAGAGTTTTGTGTTCCGTCCTGAAAGACTTCATTAGAGTTCAGAGTCTCCTGGGCTAGCACTGATTTAAATTTCTATGCTCGTGCACTGTGTTTCTTGCAAACTTCCCGGGTCTGGCTATACTGAAAAATTATACTCCTTGTAGTATCAGAGATTGTAGGGCTATCACATTGAAATGGTATGCACTGGAGAAGGAGAAAAGAGAAGTATATGAATAATCTTTTGATTATGATATGCTACAGTACACGGTGTAGACTTCAGCTTATCTTTTGCTTTCCAGTTGTTTTCCTCTCTTTATTTGTTTAATTTCAGCCTGTAAGATGTCCTGATATACTAGCAAACTAATTTGCCTACAGCCTAGTAAAAATCCCATTTTTTACCTCTGTCACGTCTAATGATTGCACAAGCCTTTGGTTTTGCACTGGTGAAACAGACAAGCACACAGTGTTACCCTTTTCAGTGTTCTGCAATTGGTCCTGAGGTCTACCCTCAGACCGGCTTTGTTTCACTTGTCCAGTTTGCTGAAGTGAAAAAACATGTTATTTGTTATGAAAGTGATGGATTCCATCACCTGTGGTTTCATGGTTGGTTTTGTTTATATTAATATTAGACACTTAGGATACATGTTTGTTAAAGCCAAAAAGCAAGAATTTGTCATCTTCCTTTCACCTGAAACTAGTTGTTTTCATCTTTTCTCTTCTCTTAGAATTACTTTTCTTCTGTGCAGCTTTGCAAATGAAAAACTGAACAAATTGCTCCATCCTGACTGCTTTGTTTAGTGTAAGCTTTATGCCTTTATAATGTTTTGGCTAACTTGTTTTGTTTAGGGTTTCTTTTCTTTATAAAATACTTGCCATCTATTTCTTAAATTTACCTCCAACTGAGGCTTTCTTTCTCAGGCAGGATTCCTGTACATTGTTGACTAGTACCATTAAGCAAATTTTTAAGTACAAAACTAGGTAAAGATTGATTCTGAAAAGGCTTTGTAAAACAGACCTTTTTCCATCTTTCTTATAAAAACAACTAGATTCAGATTTGGTCTTCTTAAATATTGACTGTACTAAATATGTGTCCAATGTAAAGCTTCAGCTACAATGATGAGCTGAGAACATGCCAGCATAACTGACTCCTCAAGGACGGAACATACCCTTTTCTCACAGGAATTGCTCTGTGTTTGAGGTTCACTTTGTGTAACGTTAGCCATCTGAGCAGTTATGTCTAGGCTAAGCTAATCATTTAGATTTCCTTTATATGTGTACCTGTCACTCCAGTTTGAGGTGTCTCAATAAAAATGAGGATTCCTACTGCTTTCCATTGGCTAACTTAATCTAGGAACCACAGGGGATTATGACCTACGGTTCAATCATAGAATCATAGAATCACCAGGTTGGGAAAGACCCACTAGAAAACTAAATCACGCCACCCATATATAGTGACAGACTTATATATCAGATGCTGCATTTTACAATACCTCATATGGTTACATGATCTTCAGCCTGTTGACGACTATTCTTTATCACAGTATCCTTTTAAAATTAAAGATTTTTTTTTAAGAAAAACAACCCTAATCTGAGGGGCATGGTCTAGTGTTTGATAGGAATGTTTGGACTCGATGATCCAGTTGGACTCTTCAAACCTGGCTGTTCTATGATTCTATGATTCAATAATCTCCTTTTTTCTTAACCAGCAGTAATGATAGTGCAATATAACCAAGTACATGCGCCTTGAAGCTATCGTGAATGAGTGTTCAGCCAAAGTATGACTGGAAACAGACATGAGAACAGGCTAAGGTCAGTTAATTTGAAGTTAATTATGCCTAGTGATCATTTGGCTTTTTCTCACATGGCTTGAATCATATCATAGAATCATAGAACAACCAGGTTGGAAAAGACCCATCGGATCATTCCTTTCCATCACTAAACCATGTCCCTCAGCACCTCATCCACCCATCCCTTAAACACTTCAAAGGAAGGTGACTTACGGCCAAAAGCATGGTGTGCAGGGTGCTGGGAATGAGAGAAGCTTCAGGAACAGTAAATCAGGGTGAAGGGACATCTGCATCAAATGTACATAAATTAATGCAGCCTGGGAAGCAAGCGGGAGGAACTTGAGCTGCACACGCGCACAAAAAGCTCCATCACTGGAGTGACCGAGAGACAGTAGAATTTTTATGACTGCTCTGCTGTGGTGGATGGATACAAACTCAACAGGGAACAGGTGAAGAATGAGGAGAATTGAGCTGCCTTCTGTTCTGAAGGAACAGCTTGGATGCATCAGTCTTTTCTACAGGAGGTATGACAAGCTGGCTGAGAGTTTGGCAGACTCAGAGGACAGGACAATAGGGCTGACACGGTGGTGTGAGTTTGTTAACCACCCAGTCAGGATAAGGAATTGTCCAAAGCTGTCTCTAAATAACTCAAGAAAAAGGCTTTCCACAAATATAATGTTGTTCCTTGCTGGCAAGGTAATATTTGATTCTTCTGATTTCATTCTGACTAAGGAGGAGTCGGGGAGAAACCACCATAAAGTTGATAGTGAAGCAGTTTGGCTCCACACACACAGAACCTGTAGGATCCATGGTATAACATGCATAGGAGTAAGGGGGGAACTAAAACACCCTATTCTCCTCCAGAAATGGGCAGATAACTCATCAATTCCATACCTTCTGAGCATAACAGGACACAGTATTAACATTTAGTCTATCTTTTCAAGATGCTTGCCTCTTGGCATTTCCTCTAACTTCGCTTGTCTGTAGACTTACTGAAAAATATGGTAGAGCACTGCTGTGTTATGAAGGCTGTGCTCTTTGATTGGAGTTTAGTGACAGTAATTGTTGACTACGAACCAGGCAATTCTGACTGAAATATGGAACGTACTAGAATTTAAATACTGGCTTAGCATATTTGCATAAAAAGAAAGGGGTGAAATGCAATTAAATAGGTTAATTTTTATTTCTCTTGTAGAAATATGATTTCTGCAGAATGAATGTTTAGCGAGTGGTGGTAATTCATGATGGAGTGATTTAGAATTACCGAAAATCCAAGTAACCTTAAAGAAGGCTCCCAGATCCTTTGATACTAAGATAGAAGTTCTATGTTGATTTTAAAAAAACCAAAACAAACCCTAACTGTGGACTAGTACTAAATTCACAAACATTTTCATTTATCAGTATGAAAGATCTCTTTTCTGTAGAATTAAATGTAAGAATGAAAGAAAAGAAAGGAAAAATAAAGGAACATTTTCAGATGTACACAGCATGGAGGTTTGGATTTCAGTCAGCAATGTAAGGGAGAAAGACATTCTCAGCTGTAGTTATGTCTATCTGCAAACTTACTTCTGTGAGAAAAAGAAAACTGAATACAATTTCTTGATAAGCAAATGCTAAACTCTGTGGGATCTGAGAGTCCAGGTATAATCCTGAGACTGTGTCTGCAATGAAAAGGTAAAGTTCTCACCTGTTTCTACGACAGAAAGGACTTTCAAAACAGATTTTTGTTTACTAAGGCTGAGATTCTGTCAACCTCTTTTAAATGGTTTTGTTGCAGTACTTTCTGACTAAATCGTTATGCCCTCTACTTTGCAGGAGTTCAGACTGACTGACTGAGACATTTCTTTCTGGCATCAAAATCTTGGTATTTTTTCTCCAAAAAGCCTATTACATACCCATCGATCTTAATACATTGCTCTGTAGTATAACATAAAAATCTTTCTCTGGCCTTTTGTTGCTGAGCGTGACATCATATGATACAGAATATCCCTCCAGTCACTTTGGGTCAGTTGTCCAATCTGTGTCTGCTCCCAGCACCTTATTGCCAGTGGTATTTTGGTGGCGGAGAAGAAAAGCCTTGACACTGTGCAACACTATTTAGCAATAGCTGAAACACTAGTGGCTTAGCATGGCTGTTTTAGCAACAGATGCAAGGCACAGCAGTGCACAAGCTGCTGTGGAGAAAGTTGACTTCAGAACTTCGTTTCAGCTAGACTTAGTTCGTTGTGTTACTGCCTTCTGCTCAGATTCCTGCCAGAAGTCATCAGTGCTTTTAATCTGTAGATGTTAAATAGCTTAAAATAACTTGGTATTTTTGTTATCTGTGGGTATTCTCAATGGATACCAGTAAGGAGTTCAAAATATGAAAGCTTGACTATATCTCTATCACGACATCATTGTTCCACAGTCAAAACCCAGATATTTTCTTGGTTTGCTAAAGAAAAATGTTATACAATCTGATTCATATATGTGTAATCCTGTTGTTTCCTACGTATTCGTGCTCAGGAACACCAAAAGGCTGGCAAATGCACTGTGTTCTTTGTAACTGTCCTAAGGGCTATTTAATCTTTTACTTCCAGTCACTATATTTTATGTTATTTTGTCTGTTAGATTAAAGAGATTGGAGTTAGAAAATCTCCTTAAGTAGGCAATTTATCATGTACAGGCTGTATCATCGTGATTCAGTTCTGTCTTAATCCATCTTAGGACTCATTTTCTCTCTTACTGTACAGTCTATTTCCAAATTGCAAATCAATCTTATCATTTTCCTCAAAATTTTGAGTTTTTTTCTTGGCATTGCTTTTACTGGAAAAAAATGGATAGAAATGGCTGTGTCTAGCTTTGGGAGTGAAGTGTACAAGGACTTTAGGTACTTTCAACATATGTCTTTTTTTCTATAAGCATATGTCTTGAAATGTGTGTCTTTTTGCAGGTAGGCACAGATTGCCTTCAATCCATGCTGCAATCCAGATGGATGCTGGCAAACTCTGAACTGGGCCCCACTAGCTGCAAGTAGGACTAAGCATCCCATAGAGCAGGGATCTCCAAACGAGGAGATCTGCACCCCGGAAGGAGTGCGAGATGAGCTCTCGGGGTGCAGGAAGGCAATAGCTGGACTTCCGTCTATGTTTATCTAAAAGAAGTAGAAGAAATTGAGCTTTACTAATATTTAATATACAGATTGACACTGGTGCATTTAGTAGGTCCATATATCCAATGGTTGTGTAGGATTTAAAAGGTGCCCTGAAGAAGGAAAGAGTCCTCCACAGTGTGGAAGGATTGACAGTGGCACACTTATTCATTTGTTCACTTTCAGCTTATTGTGATGTATTATAGTTTACATGTACCCATTTGAGTGGATTCATAGATTATATTATCTAGTTTTTACTAAACTAAAGATGGACAAGAACTTAAAAAGATTTCTGCAAAGAAACTGCATATTGAAGATAATACTGATAATGACAACAAGAAGAAAATGGCAGAGCTGAGTCTTCTATTGCTAGTTCGAGGTATTCAGCAGCCACATGATTGGTAAAAACAGTGATGAAGTAACCAGACCTGACAGAAGTGAGCCAAAAAGAAAGAAGTAAAATTATCAAGAAGACTATTTGAATGGATACGATTCCATGATTTCTAGTTACTGTTGCTGATGAACCTTGCTCTAAGTGAATGCTCTGCCTTCAGACCTTACCTATTGATAGTATATGAAGCCACCATGATTAGAAAGACATTGAAAAATTAAATATCCAGAACATGAAGACTAACCTTTACTATTTTTTTCAATGATGTTTCAAGTAATGTGATTCTCAGTCCAGTACTTTGCATAACTGAATATAATGATAAATGTCTAAAAGCATCTTCTGAGATTTCTTACTTAATAGCAAAAGACAGAGCCACATAATATTGGGGCTGAAATAATGCATGGAAAACAATATGATGGCTGTTGTGTGCACTCCCCCCTGCTGGGATGAGGGACAAGATCAAAAGAGGGAGAGTGGTGGTAAATGGTGTTAAATCCAGCTGGAGGCCAGTTACAAGTGGGGTTCCCCAGGGCTCAGTGCTAGGTCCAACCCTGTTCAACGTCTTCATCAATGACCTGGATGAAGGCATCCAGTGCTCCCTTAGCAAGTTTGCAGATGACACTAAGCTGGGTGGAAGTGTCAATCTGCTGAGACCAACGACATGAGGTTTAACAAGGCCAAATGCCGGCTCCTGCACTTGGGGCACAACAACCCTATGCAGAACTACAGGCTGGGAGAAGTCTGTCTAGAAAGCTGCCTGGAGGAGAAGGACCTTGGGGTGTTGGTCGATAGCGACTGAACATGAGCCAGCAGTGTGCCCAGGTGGCCAAGAAGGCCAATGGCATCCTGGCTTGTATCAGAAATGGTGTGACCAGCAGGTCCAGGGAGGTGATTCTCCCTCTGTACTTGGCACTGGTGAGACTACTCCTTGAATCCTGTGTTCAGTTCTGGGCCCCTCACCACAAGAAGGATGTTGAGTCTCTGGAGTGAGTCCAGAGAAGAGCAACAAAGCTGGTGAAGGGGCTGGAGAACAGGCCCTATGTGGAGCGGCTGAGAGAGCTGGGGTTGTTTAGCCTGGAGAAGAGGAGGCTGAGAGGAGACCTCATTGCTCTCTGAAGGGAGGTTGTAGAGAGGAGGGAGCTGGGCTCTTCTCCCAAGTGACAGGGGACAGGACAAGAGGGAATGGCCTCAAGCTCCACCAGGGTAGATTTAGGCTGGACATCAGGAGGAGGTTTTTCCACAGAAAGGGTCACTGGGCATTGGAACAGGCTGCCCAGGGAGGTGGTTGATTCACCTTTCCTGGAGGTGTTCAAGGCATGGGTGGATGAGGTGCTGAGGGACATGTTTTAGTGTTTGAAGGGAACGGTTGGACTCGATGATCCAGTGGATCTTTTCCAACCTGGTGATTCTATGATTCTAAAATTTTTGAGTTGAGATAAGGACAGTTTAATAGGGAAAGCAAAAGCCATACACAAACAAAGCAAAAGAAGGAATTCACTCACTGCTTCCCATTGGCAAGTAGTTGTTTGGCCATCTCCAGGAAAGCAAGGATCCATCACGTATAATGGTTACTTGGGAGGACAGAACACCATAACTCAGAAAGTCCTCACCTTCCTTCTTTTTACTCCAGCCTTATATGCTGAGCATGACACTATACAGTATGGAACATCCCTTTGGTCAGTTGGAACATCCCTTTGGTCAGTTGCATCCAACTGTCTCCCCTCCAAGCCATTTGTAAGAAAATGTCTATATTTGAACGTGTGTCCACATGTACTGAGAGAAGTGAGTAAGTTGTGCCTGTGACAGGTTAGAATATATTTTATAACCATCCACTGTCTCTCGTCTCCCACTCTTCATTCCCAAGCTATATAGGGTTATTCTCTTTTTTTTGTGTGTGTCTTGGACTTTGTGCACCCCTTGACTACTCACTGGTGGAGTGGTATGAAAAGTAGAGAAGATCTTGACTTTATGTAAACACTACTTAACAAGAACTGAAACAACCCTGTGTTGTCAAAACTGTTTTGGCACAAATCTAAATCCTAGCCCCATACTAGCTACTATGAAGAAATATAACTCTCTCCTAGCCAAAACCAGCACAGTGACAAAATGAAGTCCATTCCTTTGTCAGCAAATAGTGCTGGAAGACGCACAGAGGAGTTGAAGAGATGCTGAAGAGTTGGAGAAAGAGATATTGGAACAAATTACACAGTATGGAAGGTTTGCTGTGCAGCTGGGTGAAAGTATAGGTATTTCTAACATGTCTCAGCTTATGGTGTTTGCTTAATTCTGCTTCAGTAATAAAATAGATAAAGAAGTATTGTTTTGTGAACCACAAAGGGAAAAATGTACTGGGGAAGATACATCAGTAACAGTAAATGATTTCTTTAATTAGAGAAGTGCTTTATGGGAAAACTGTGTAAGTGTGGCTACAAATGGAATGTCTGCATTGAGTAGAATAAAAAATGTGTTCCAGGGTAAGGTTAAGGAGCCAGCATCATATATGAAATTCCCTAACTGGGTCAGTCATAGGCAAGTAAAGAAATTGGAGCCGAATGTGCATGAAGTGCTGCAGAGTGCTATCAATGTGGTTAAATTTATAAAAAACCAAGACCTTTTAATAGTAGGATATTTATAATATTCTGTAATGAGATGAAGAGTGACCATAAAATTCTTTTGTACCCCACAGAGGTTTGGCGGTCTTACGGTGAAGTGATTAACAGAGGCGTTGAACTTGAAGATGTTAGGCATTTCACTTTTACATGTTATGTCCCAAACTTGCTGACCTTTCCTGTGATCCCAAGAAGCTATCTGTAACAGTTATTTTCAAAAAAAATGAGCATACTTACTGTGCCCCTTCAGTGTGAAGGTGGCACTTGAGTAAAGAGTGAGAAAATCCCTCCTTTTAGGAGGAAGCTTGCATTATGGAGAGAATATTTTGGAAACAGATGTTTGGAATTGTTTTGATCGTTACTTGATTTTGTTGCCGATAATTATGCAAACCATTCACCTAATAAGTACACTCATATCTGTACATTTAAAAAACATGAAAACTAAATTTTGAGGTCTGTTCAAAAATCTTCCTGACGAGAGTTTCAGGAGGTTTTGAACCCAGCTGTTAAACATATAAAAATGCAGTATTTTCTGATTAGTTTGCAAGAACAACTGATTGCCATCAGGGAAAAGGAAATTAAATAGCAAAAATGCAACAAAACCCTTTGCATAATCAGTGGATGTAATTTAAAAATGAATGTCATGGTTTAGAAAATGTAGCCAGTGATGTATGTCCTCCATTTGGATCTACAAAGTCTGACACAAAAACCCCAAGACTATCCCTTTAACTCTTTTTTATTTAATAAATTTAAGAAAATTGACTATGATTGCCTTCAAAGCAGTTCCCTTCTCAGCTGACACACATCTGCATATAGAATCATAGAACAACCAGGTTGTAAGGAACCCATCGGATCTTCTAGTCCAACCATTCCTATCTAACACTAAACCAAGTCCCTCAAGACCTCATCCACCTGTGCGCTAAACACCTCCAGGGAAGGTGAATCAACCACCTCCCTGGGCAGCCTGTTCCAATGCCCAATCACCCTTTCTGTGAAAAACCTCCTCCTAATCTCCAGCCTAAATCTCCCCTGACGGAGCTTGAGGCCATTTCCTCTTGTCCTGTCCCCTGTCACTTGGGAGAAGAGCCCAGCTCCCTCCTCTCCACAACCTCCTTTCAGGTACTTGTAGAGAGTAATGAGGTCTCCTCTCAGCCTCCTCTTCTCCAGGCTAAACAACCCCAGCTCTCTCAGCCGCTCCTCATAGGTTCTGTTCTCCAGCCCCTTCACCAGCCTCATCGCTCTTCTCTGAACTGAAAGCAAGTCTGCAGGTCATTTTTCAGAAGGGCAGTTGAGGATACCTGTTGGTTTTGCCTTCACATCTTCTACCAACAAAAAATGGGTTCTTTGGGGCACGGACTTGATCTTTGGGAAGAGGGAGCCAGGTCTGGAGAACAGAGTGGATGCTCAAGCACAGCCATGTTGTTGTTAGCTAAAAAAATGCTTCACAGACACACCATCGTGGGCTGGCTTGTTGTCTTGACGTTAACACGCTACACACTCTTGCATACTGATATTTTCTGACCGAGGGTAAGAAAATGTCTATATTTGAGCTTGTGTCCACTCATACTGAGAGAAGTGAACAAGCTGAGTCTGTGACAGGTTAGAATATGTTTTATAACTATCCACTGTCTCTCTTCTCCCACTCTTCATTCCCAAGCTATATAGAGTTATTCTCAATTTTGTGTGTGTGTGTTGGACTGCATGCATATCTTTGTGAACTATCATTTTCAGCTAACAGCCACTAAAAACAAGTACTGAAATAAACTGGAGTCAGAACTAGATCTTCAAATTGCTATATCACTAAGTGTTGAAACAAGAATTTAAAAAATAATGAAAAATATGCAGTTGCATTGCTTTAGTGAGAACAAAAGGAGGTTTTTTAATACCTTTGATAGATGAAATAAAATAATTTTACAATTATTATTTAATCTTTATCTAATCCTTTTAAATGTCTATTCTTTGTATGTTTTTATAATGAACACAATATAGTATATAATGAACACAATATAGTATAGTAATAAGAATATGTATGTATTTTATAAATAAATCAATATACATACATTGGGGAAGAAATTGCTTAAAAATTTTTATTGATAGGCATGCACGATCAAAAACGTTTGGAGACCATTGCCGTAGAACCAGAGCATGTTAGCTTGTAACCCTCCTGCATCTCATTTTGGTTACATAGATTGAAGTTCCTGCTGGTTGCCTAAAAGAATGAGCAGAGCACATTCCTACCTGTCTGAAAAATACTTTGGAAGTGCCCACAGCAGACCAGAAACTCCAGCACAATACTTTTTGTCTGTCTCATATAATGAAGTTATTGCACCTCTTTATTTATAAATACAAGAAAATTAATGAATCCGTTTTTTCAGAGCCCTGACATAAGAAACCGTGTCTATGCATCATGAAGTTTACATGTGTTCACAATAAGGGCTTCATCCCTTATATGATCCAAATGCCCCTTGAATCCAGCATATTTTTGGTGGGGGTAGTTACTCTGTTTTGTGGATCTCATTGTTTTCACTAAGACAAGTAGTCTTAGTAAATAGTTTCATTCATTTTCTGTAGTTTCTTTTCACACCATGACACTATATGAAGACACCTGCATAAACTTTTTAAAGTTGAAAATTAACATATTAAACTCTGTCCTATAACAGTTTGGGGAAAAGGTAGGAAATTAAGAGTTGCATTGCATGTTAAGATATTCTTACTTTATTAATTTCTCCTCTCTTTTAAAACCATACTTAGGAGGACTGTATTATCTGGTGACCTAGGGAATTGTTGGAGGATAGGGGAAGAGATAGATGGAGGATTCCCATTCTCCTTTCTCTATTATACCTTTTTAGACCCATATGTCGGTATTAACTTCTGTGTTCCCCTTGAATTGATGTGCTCTTATAACGTGGAGGAGAATCTCATTCCATGTCAATGGATTGATATTTAAAACATTTATTCACACAGGTTAGTGATGAATGGTCAGTAGAAATGATGGTATGTCTCCTGCAGGCTAGTTTCTTAAAAGCTCTCATATTGTCTATGCTTCTGGAATTTTGGGATGCCCTTCATTTTGTGGAAACAAGATTCTCCAGATAAAATCCACCAAAGTGTCTGAGAACTAAAATTAATAAATTGATGAAAAAGTAAAGGATTATTCAGACTGCAGGATCAAAAAAGTCTAAATTTAAATATACCTGCACTTCATTAACAGAAATGTTCTGTAAAGAAAAAGAACATCATCTAAACAAATTAATGCTTTTCTCCTGACTCCAGAACAGTACAACAACTCCTTTACAGAACAGAATTTGCTTGTCTGGGCTGCTGGGATTATTCCCTGTGCTTCTGAGTCTCTTTCTTGCTTAGAGGAGGAAGGTTAATATTTTTATTTATTTATTTATTTTAAGAAAAAGCTAAATGATATTCTCTTTCAGACCAATTAAAAACATGTATCAAATGGTAGGGTATGTATTTAAAACTAAGACATAGATAGAGGTTATTTTTAAGGGGATTGTTGAGTTCTGATTAAGTCAAATACATACCCCTTAATGATGCCATGTGCATTCCCTCCTCCCTGGCAGCACTGAAATAAAGCATTACTTATCCTTATGAAGGCAGAGAACATTTTTTCATGCCAAACTGTTGTTAGTTCTCCTGGGAATACAGAAGGGTAAGTCTGATTCAAGGTGTTCTGTGAAGTCCAGGTATAATCCATAATGTTAAAATGGAAAGGGCAGCTATAGTAAAAAGTATTAGCTCACATGATTAAGGAGATGATCATCAGTCTGTAACAAACAGACCTAATTTTCACCACCTGAAGTTGCCAACAAGTTGCCCAAAGACACAGAATGAAACTGCTTAGTTAATTTATAGGGTAAAACACTTCAAGTAATTCTCAGGTAACCTAGAAACATTTGTCTTCTGGTTTCCATAAGGAATTAGGGATGTCATTTCAGACAGGACTGATAAACAGCTTACATTTTTGTATAATTTTCCAGTCATGGATAAAATTGGCTTTACTTTCTTAAACCAAAGAGCTTGTGTTAATGTGACCCTGGAGGATTCATCTGTAGAAAAAAGAATGTGGAGCCAATGAAATGAGAAGATGGTATAATAAAATACTGTGGTATTTTCAGCTATTTTTTGTAAGAATGAGTGCAACCACAATAAGGCTGCTTAAGACAACATGCCAAGATGCAGCATAGTGCCTCTTTGGAACCTCATTCAGAATAATATAAAATAACAGAAAAAACAGGCAGAATTTATTTATGAAGGGCTTAACATCAGACATACCAAGAATTACTGTGATTTAAAAAGCCTAGGGAAAAGACGTTAGAAGGAAAAAAAAAATCAGAACATAGAAGTCTGCCAAAGGAGAAGAGAAAGAGCAAGAGCAATTAACCAAGGCATTAAAGGGTTCAAAAAGATGCGTATGAGAGCCAAGGGAAAATGCCCTTTCTAGGAGGACTTTTCGCAGGTAACTGGAGTACAGCTTCATCTGACAATTGAAATCTCAATGGACAAAGTATGTGAATCAAACTGAGATGCTCAAGTATAGTAAATTATCACCACCATATGGCATCCTTCTGAGGATTCCAAAGTAAATAAAGTGTGAAATAACAGTCATACACCATTGCAGGAAAAGTTGCTGCAAGGTTTCCTTTAATATTGAAAAAAAGTTAATATAGCTTCTGTATTTGCTTTAAACTTGGAGGACCAAAGTATAATCCCCGAACTCTGAAATAATGTTTAATCATGCTAGAAAATAGGATGAAAATAGAGCCACTACTTTATCTTAATTTACTTTAACTTAGATTAAAAAGTGAATGTAATTGAAAGTTAGCATAGCATATATTAACTGGATTAATTTAACTAGCATGGGTTAACTAAGCTATTAACTAGCTTGCTTATCTAAAGTCCTGCTTTCCAAAAAGGGTACGATTATGGCTTCTGCACATAGTACTTTGGTTTTTTTTTTTTTTAACATAAGTGGTTAATCATTATGTTCTGCTTCTTACTTTAAAGACTCCAAAAAGTTTTGCAAGTATTTTTGAAAATTAAAAATTACTTGAAGTTTCAATATAACGCTATATGAAATGTATTGCTACTTTAGTGTCGTGTACCTTCAGTTTATTTTCTTCTAACTGTAGTTTCCAAATAGATTAAAGCTACCGTCCTCAGCACAATGCACTACACTTTCTTTTTAGTTTCCCACTGAGGCTTGCATTCCTAGTTTTTCATTAATAACAACACTTCTGGATACAGAAATTTTCATAAATGTTCATGTAGTCCCCTAGGTCTTTTGCAACTAGACCATTAGTTAATAATGGTATTTCAGTACAACAAGTGCTTGGTAAGTCTTCAAACTTGGCCTAGGTTTTCTCAGAGGAAAAAGCCCAGATAGATAGATAAAGATTGCAAGCTTTTCACAAAACCCATAGCTTATAAAAACCTACTCTGTCAGCCAAGAAGGAGAAGAGGAACCTATGTGTTCGTCCTCAGTAGCTAAGTGGTCAGATTGAGGAAGGTTGCAGGGAAATCCCCCCAAGTGATAGGGGAAAGGACGAGAGGGAATGGCCTCAAGCTCCACCAGGGGAGGTTTAGGCTGGACATTAGGAAAAAATATTTCATGGAAAGGGTCATTAGGCGCTGGCAGAGGCTGCCCAGGGAGGTGTTTGATTCACCTTCCCTGGAGGTGTTTAAGAGACGGGTGGACAAGGCGCAGAGGGACATGGTTTAGTGATTGATGGGAATGGTTGGACTTGATGATCCAATGGGTCCATTTCAATCTAGCGATTCTATGATTCTAAGTAACCCACTCCACTGATCTTGTCCTGAGAACATGTTATTAAGGTGAGGGATGTTTGGGGTTTCTGAGTTTCAGTGGACGCTGCCAGTGCTGGAAGACTGTTTTGAGACAGGGATAGCTTTTGAGACCTGGGATTCAGCTACTGTTCAGCTGTCTGTAACTGTATCTGTATGTGAGAGTCATCTAATTTCCATTTATACTTAATGGAGAAAAGAGAGAGACACTTCCAGGGTGCAATTCACCTCACCTCTTTTAGACACCTATTTATGGATGAGATGACTCATTCCTTTGAAATGAAATTTATCTTAACTTTAGCAATGTCTGCGTAAAACCTTTCCTAGTTAGTGTTGGAATAAAAAATATTTCATCCATCATGGATGGAGAGACTGCAAATGTGTCAGTGTTACTGTTGCTTTCATTCTGCTTAATCAAGGAGGATTTTGCATAAAGGCACTTCCTTTTGTAGTTATAAATCATGGCACTTTTGGGACTGATAACATTTTCTTAAACAATGTTTAATTATTGTACATGTTGTTTTGTTTGAGTTATTCCTCTCAATGAATTCTTCTCAGACTTGTTTTGGTAAATGGGCTCTTTCTGAGTAATAAATGTGTTTGAAAGGTGTGAGTATGCAAGAGAGAACAGTGAGTGTTATACATGGTCCACCTGTAATAATGTAATCAGATGCTGAGTCCCTAATTTTTTCTTCAGTAATCAAACATTCTATTAGGTACATGAAAACTACTACAGAAGTGGTTTTGAGGGTGGTATAATAGTGTGTGCTTCAAAAGAAGTGCATTATGGTTTTCTAAGCTGTGATTTATTCTTTTCTGATGTGATAGCAGATAGCACTTCCCATCTTATTCTGTTCTTATCTCCTAATCTAGACCAAAGTCACCAATGTAAAGAAATTTACTATGTATTCTAAGTAGTTCTTGAAAAAAAATTTATATCTCTAGGTCTTTTTTTGTCTATACACACAATCTAAAGTCTGTGAAATCTTATCGGAATAACATCCAGACATGTATTTTGCATTCAATGTTCTAATTACATTCCGCGCATAATAATGTGGAGTGCCTGTATTTGTCTATGTCTACATTCCCTCTAAGATTAAGTGCTCAGTACTTCAGCACTCCGGGTTACTTGAATGCTTGCACCAACTTACAATAGGACTATTGCATTCATTTGCTTTAATAAACAAGCATTTCTAATTTATTGCTAAGTACTTGTACTTACGACATTGAATTACAGGTTATTAAATAATTTATTCTCAATGTAGCCTCTATTTTCTTCCATAATATCTAGCATGAAAATTACCATTATGTAATACCTCCAGACCTTTTGCTTTTGTTCTGCTATCTCTAAGAACTGAGTCTGATAAACTTGTAGAAGAGTGGTTGGCCTGTTTATCTGGAAGCCACAGGAACCATGTTACCTTCGTTTTTGTAGATATTGTCTCACACTGAAAGAACAAGAAGTATATTTTGTGTATATTTTCTTCTTCAGTTTTGTTCATGAACACCCCATAGATATTAATATGAACTTCTACTATTTCTTATAGCATATATCATTCACTTTCAATCCTTGCCTACTATCTTAGAGATCCATTCTGGCTTTGTAAGGTATTATGCAGTTTTTCCCTGGAAGGATTGTGTCATGCCTTTTCCCTCCCTGCTTTGCTACTGAATTCTGTGTTTACTTGTCTTAGTGTCCAGTCTTATTGAAGATAGTTTATTTCTTCAGACTGCTCAGCTGCTTGTAGATTAAGTTGAACCTAATCTGTATGTGCTGTGTCGTAGTGCTGATTCCTGTTTCTTTTTGCTAGCTACATTTTTATTTCACTTTCATGTGCTGGTTTCTTTGAATACCTGATAGCAAGCGATCCACCTCTTTACAAGATGGCTTGATTTTATCTTTGTGTTGGCAGAGAAATCACCTTCTAACTTGAACTGTTTGTAAATCAACTTACAAAGCTCTGATAAACATACTCCCTACCACAAGAACCCTAAATTCCTATTAGTTCTTTTTATCCACAATTATTAAGTTTAGCATTGGAATTCACGATTACATTTAAATTCTGTGACCAAAAAGCCTGAGAAGGAATTTTTTTTAATTTAGAGAATTTAGGGGGAAATTAGAGCATTTTATATGTGACTTTATAATGGTTTAGGTTTAAATAGGTATCATAAGTGTGATAGTCATGCATATCAAATGAAGTAATATTTTCCAACATTGACATTCCAGGCAGAAAGCAGGGAAAAAATAGCTTTTTTTAACTGGAAGATGTGGTTGTATCCTATTTTCGTTCTGTTATTCTTAGTGGTGGTATTATTACTCAAGTCCAAAACACTCAGTCTGAAAGACTCAGGCACTTCTCATAGGCCAGAATTACATTGATTTGCATTTGTTTTCAGGTTAGATCCATGTGCTAGAATCCTATTTTGATAAAATAAGTCTTTTTTTATTTCAAAGCACACACCAACAGTTTTCCCAAGTAAAGGATTGATATTCCAGGGTTACTACTTCCCTTTCTTCCACCCTGAAACCACTGTTTGATTTTTTGAAAAAGGAAATCCAACACATCTCTGATTTCTCCTTTATATAATAAGATATATCTAGCTTTTTAATTTTCTTGTAAGTGGGACTCTTCCCTAGTACCTAAAACAATATTTTACTGTTGACTGTTGTGCTTTATGTTTTGTTTTGTGCTGGTTTTCTGCTCAAAGTAGCGTTCTACTTCCTCTTCTATTTTTGTAATCCCAAATGACGTGTATATCAATACAAGTATACTTTGATTTTCTTCTATATTTAAGGGCATTAACAGCTATCAGTACTTAGCATTACACAATTTCTCTTCTCCTGTTACAGTATTTCTTGAGAGTAAGTTTCATTCAGTGCTTCTAAGCCTCTAAATGTGAGTAATGTGTTTGTTTCACTGGAATGAAAATAGGGATAATTGTTTTTGCTTGTAACACATTGTATATAGTGATCTCTCTATCCCTCTGTCTTTACTAATCCCAGAAAGTGTAATCTGCCCTTTGCAGTTACTTAGGATTTATGTTTGTGTGTGTAATGGAGAAATATTTTTTCTTATAATTAATGCATTTGTTTTGTATGCATCTATTTATATCTCATATCACATGTATCTATATGCTTAATCTCCTACAGTACAACATTTCAAAGTATACAGTATAAATCTTGGCAGCAGGAAATCTTAGTAAAATATCTGACTATAAAATCCATCTGGTCTAACCGGTTCTCATTCATTAGGAGTCTCTTATGATCAACATCTGGTAGGATTAGACTGCCCTGAACAACAAGGATTTAGCTTGCAGTAGTTACACACAGCTTTAGTGAACTGAAAGGTCATTGGAAATATCTGTTGAAAGCAAAGTAGTATGATTAATCTAAAAAATGTTAAATTTGTTTTGTAACTGGCAGAGTTAGGATTAAATGAGTGAACTGTGCCTTTAAATGTATTATCTGAAACCTAGTTTGAGCCATAAATCTGCAGAGAGCCCTGAATCCGAATTATGATCATTAGATTGGCAATTCATCTGGAGTATCTCCTTTCTTTACTATTTTCCTGGTAAAAAGGGATATAATTGACTTGATAAAAATGAAGTATTGTGGTCAAATGGATGCTAGGTATTTACTGTTGGGGGCTAGATGCCTGCAGTAAAAATGCCACTGAAGTTTGCAATATCTGTTCACGTAAACCAAAATCAATGTGTGCTCATTGAATATCCTTTTGAGGTAGGGGATCATTTCTATATTGTGTGCAGAGAGCTATCGTATCCATATCACATAGGAAGTAAAAAACAATACCATCACCAAAATTTGGTTGTAGGGCTCGTTCTGCCTTTGGGGCTCCCCAAGGCTCCCCCGTTGCCCAGGACCTTGTTTCATTTGAGCCTGATGCTACCAGTCTCTGCCCTTGTGATTTTCAGGGAGTGCTGGGCTCTCTGCTTCTCCCTCACAGCCAAGCTCGTCATGGTCCCTGTTAGCTTGGACCAATTTCCTGACTTGTCCTCAGACCTGCCTTGTCAGTATGGGCCTGCACAGCAATGACAGGACTTTATCTGGCTGTTGTTACTGTCACCAGACCCAGTTCTGGCCCTGTTGTCTCTGACTCATGAGTGGGTTTCCCAGCTTTACCATGGACCTGCCTTATTGCTGTGAACTTGGCTGGAACTGGCTAGTTTCTCCAAGCTTCCCTCACTGTGGCACTGGCTACTGAGGTCACCGGTCTAGTGGCTCTGTTTGTCACACTTGCATCCCTCTTGCATAGCAACTAGCAGGATCATGGCACTCCCCAACATTCATTTCCTTTCATTAAAACTACATGGCACTCATTCTTCCTGATACAAGCCAGTGATTTTTGTCTCTCTAGACTCATATAGACTCTCTAGACTACATATATATGTGTATGTGTGTGTGTATATATTTACAACCCATTTAGTCATTCTGCCTACTAGTTCAATTTGATAGAGATTAGAGAAATTTCTTCCTTGGCAATGCACGTTCTTGCCTCCTCAACCCCCCTGTATTTCTTCCTTCACAGGTGCAGGGTCAGGGACTTTGTTGTTTGCCTCTCAAACATCACTGAATTTGATACAACAGCTAAGAGGTAGGCAAGTATTGCTGCCATCCACTCCACAGGAAAAAAGATGCAGAGACACTTGGTAGCAAACTTTAAAATGTTATTTTGGTCACATGAGCTATATGACAACAGCTCTGGTAGAATGAGGGGTAAAAGCCAATTCTCTTGATCTTTTATGTCCCATCTTCTCCTGTGCCTCAAGCACAAGGGTTATCCTTTTCTGCCTGCAAACCGCATCCCTTCTACATGATATAAACCCTTCATGTTTCGGAACTTGCTGCTGTGTAAACATATTTGCATCACATTAATTTTTTAAGTTGACTGTGCATAGATCTTTGAAACATGTAGTAGAGTGAAATACTGATTTAACCTAGCTTTGTACACAGAGCAGTGTTGAGTGCTTTTCTTTTTTTGCTGTGAGCGAAGGATAGGATCTACAAGCAGTGGTTTGCGAAACCATCCAGTTTTATTACTGATCAGGTCTGGTAATCCCTGTTTTGGGAAAATTAAAATTTGGTGTCTTTAAAGTCCGTAAAATTTATGTAAACAGACATAGAGATAAAACCTTCATAGACTTGTTAGCAGGGGACTAGAAACACATGGAATTATACTACTTTTGTATTGTAAGTCGATGCAAGATTTACTTAGGAATTGCAAATCCCCATCAGCTTAATACAATTTTGTTACAACAGCTACAGTGGTTTCCTTCAGTTGAAATTACACTATTCTACAGAATAAAATATCAGTAGTATGTTACAATATACTTTACTCAGAGTTGGTGGAATAAAACAATTGCAACTGAGCTCAAATGCTGATTGTACTGCTGGTACAGCAAGCACCTGCTAAAGCTAAACATGCAGTATTTTGCAGTCTGAGTGTCACAAATTTAATCAGAAATTACAACAAATGGCAGCTGAAGAACTGGAGATGAGACTTCCCAAATTCTGATGTTGAGCCCAAATCCAAAGATCCTGCAGTTAAATTCATTTGAAAGAAACAATTTAAGAAGGAAAACCCAAGTTTCAATTCTGTGAGATATTTAGAATATTTGCAAAGAAAGAAAAGAACCCAAGAATGGTGACAAAAGTATGGAAATAGGAAACAAAGACTGGAAAATGTAGTCATAATAACTTCAGGCCAGGCACAATATGAAATTTGTCAGACTGGTGATAATAGCATTGGGTGGGGGATGGGCACACCAAACCGTTAAGTCTTCTAGAAAACAACGTAGACCTTGTAAGTTCTTATAAAACTTGTAATATCTCATTGTGATAATGGGAAAGAAACACCTTTCTTTTGGCAAAATCTCCACAACAGATGCATCTGCCAAACATCCAATATCTGTTTGTGGCAGTGAAGAGAAAAGATTTCCAACTTCTCTGGCACCAAATCTAACGGGAGGTTAATTGGTAGTTCAATGAAAAGTTGAAGAGCTCTAAAAGCCAGAGTACTGGACTCCTAACAGAGAGTCTAACAGGGAGTCTCAAAGAAATGTTTCAGTGGCTGAATTGAAATAAGTGCATATGCAATTGAATTCCTCAATTCCTTGTTCATGAACGAGTTCTGAAGGGAACGAATCACAAGTTGTCACTAGAATGTCGTAAGTCCAATCAAAATTCAAGCCTTGTGCCCTGTATTGCTGCCTATCTATAAATGTCAGTCTGTTTTAATAATATATATATAATGTGTGTTTTTTATAATTTTTCTTATGTTAGTAATGTTCTAATTTGACTAAATGATACTTGGTGAATCAATTGTTTCCTCCTTAGATCAGCTGAGTAATGTTAATCTAGTCTCTCTGGGATTGAAAAAGACTAGAAATGGCTCAAAAAAAAAAAAGAAATTAAGTAAAATATCTGAAAAACAAACCCGCAAATAAAAAATTTCTTATGTTACAGAAGAAGGTAGGACAGTATGAAGCAGAAGCACCTGACAAGGTGGAAAGTAGACTTCTGTTAGCTAAGGAAAATTTTACCTTTTCTAAGTAACATATGATTGCACTAAGTAGAAGGATTTGGGGCAGTAGTTAAACTGTGATAAAGAGAGGTCTATTTTATTTTGTTATCACTGATTGTTTTATAAAAGCAATATTTCTTTCTTTTGAGAAAGACCTATATCATAATGAGCAGTTAAAGTCATTGGTGGAGTGAAAGTATCAATCATTCATTTTACTACTATGGTACCAGAAAAAAAGTCATCACTTATCATTTTTTGTCACTGAATACATTTTCAGAGATTGCACTTAAAAACTGATTATACAATCACAAAATGATGAAGGATATAACTCAACTGTTGTGTGACTATGCTGACAGTTACTTCTGTAAAATAAAATATTGCTAAATAAAAAAATTACCTACCTGTTCACTTGTTTTAATCGTTGTAAAAGGTTATAATATAAAAATGCAAGAAGGTTGTAGAGAAGAGGGTGCTAGCTTCTTCTCCCAAGTGACAGGGGACAGGACAAGAGGGAATGGCCTCAAGCTCCGCCACGGGAGATTTAGGCTGGACATTAGTAAAAAATTTTTCACAGAAATAGTCATTGGGCATTAGAACAGGATGCCTAGGGAGGTGGTTGATTCACCTTTCCTGGAGGTGTTTAAGGGACGGGTGGACGAGGTGCCGAGGGACATGGTTTAGAGTTTGTTAGGAATGGTTGGACTCGATGATCCGATGGGTCTCTTCCAACCTGGTTATTCTATGATTCTGTGATTCTATAAAGCATAGCTTGAAAGATGAAGGAGAGGCCATGAAAGGAGTAATTAAGGCAGCCAGCGTAGTAATGATCTTCAGGAAATACATCATTGGTCAACCAAGAAAATTGACAAAAGCAACTTATATGGAACAGTGAAAAAGTGGAATGCTGTATGAAGATAGTTAATGCAATTGCTACATTGCAAAAAAACCCAAAACCAGATTATGCTTTGTTTAGAAGAGATTTGCAAAAGTACAAAGATACTTTTAATGTTCTTGGTTTTTTTTTTTTTTTTTTACCAAAAACTGTGTTGCTATCTAAAACAATTAAGCAGCATACTCCAAAAATGTACTAGTTACATGATAAGCATAAAAACATGAGATGCATCCAACAGAACTATTAACACGCATAGATTGGGAGGATACTCACAAACTTATACTGAAGAAACGTTGTAGGATTACTGAAGAGATGAATTTGTCTTGAAAGTAAAGCTGCCAACAGAATGAAGATGTCTCACCTCTGACATTTAAAGTCTCATTGCATCCCCTTGCTTTTGCTGTATACTTAGGCATGAATGTGACAGATTTTCAGCAGACAAAATTTAGCAATTGCTGGGTCTTATTGTTACATGGATAAAATGTCTTCTTACTATATAAACATAATCATTATTTCAAGTCAAATGAAGAAGTTCCTACTCCTGAAGGACAGATACCGCTTCCTTTTCTTTACATCACTACATCAAATATCAAATATTTTCATATTACTTTGAATGCACTGTGCTTCTCTCTCAGATGAGGTCAAGGAAAATGAGAGTTAGGAGGAAGATTTAAAATACGTAATTGCAGTGACCGATACAGAGTGTCATTGGAAAGTATCTGCATATGGCTTACAGACTTCCAGAATTTGCTGTTTGATATAATATATATTATGATATATATTTATCTTCTCTGCATTTGAGATATCTGTTTTACACTGTTATAACAAACAAATTAAAAAGACAATCAGTGCGATGAATGTGATCATAATTTTGTTAAATTAAAATTGGAGTAGCACTCTTTTCACTTTCGTCTGTAACCAAGTCATATCTAGTTAAAATTATTTTTGCTCATCCGCCAGGATTAGTATTGTGAAACACTGTTCTTGCAGTCAGGTGGAGGAAAACCAGCAGTGGCTAACACAGAAAATCTTGACATGGTTACATGGTAAAAATGCACTAAATCTATAAACTAGATTGCTTTGTGTTTTGTCCGCCTTCTTTGTGCTGTTAGGTAGCACAAAGAGAAGAGTCTTTATGAGA
Organism: Coccyzus lansbergi; assembly: GCA_033558105.1. NCBI lineage: Eukaryota > Metazoa > Chordata > Aves > Cuculiformes > Coccyzidae > Coccyzus > Coccyzus lansbergi. The sequence goes on from JAUMJK010000166.1 coordinate 1,018,801, forward strand.
AAGCAGGTGAGAAAATCTGTTGATAGCTGGTTGCTTATGTCACCTTCAAGCAAATCATACCACTTGTTTCCCCATGCAGCAAGATGCTTTAAGAAAGGAAGAGGGCACTGAGCAGTTCATTAAGCTTTACCAGTCTCTAACTGATATAAACTAAGCTCTGCTGATCCATGCCAGGATAAACTGAAGGTGGTTTCAATGCAGACCTGAGCAGTGACAATGCATAAGAGTTTCCTTGATGAGTCTTTTCCTTTATAAGGTCTCAAACATCACTTTGGCTTTCAAAAGAAAGCTTTTGATCTTGACAGCACTGGAAATACACAGGAGTTGTCCAACCCCAGGATGCAAAGCGAGGGCACATTGTGAAATTTTCACCGCATGTAGTGAAGCTGTTTACATAGTACACCCATTGGTAGTAGATTACGGTGGTAAGAGAATATTGTCTTCATCAGATTTTAGGCAAAATGGAAAAAAAAACACCCTGTGGGTGCATATATCGTCATTGAGATTATTGCTTGTCGTTACAGTGATAAATACAGCCCATCTGCTCCCTCCTCACTGAGTCTCACTTCACCAGTTTGCCTTTTTCTCAACTTCTGACAGGTGAGGAATGATCTGACTGGGGTCCTGTATGGTGAAGACATTGAAATTTCAGATACTGAGAGTTTCTCCAACGATCCTTGCACAAGTGTAAAGAAGCTTAAGGTATGTGCTGCTGTTTGAGGAAAAATAAGTGGCGACTATGTCATGGCATTTGATTAATTTTATATTCCTTATGAAAAAAGCTAATAAAATTTGTGTAAAAATGATATATTACTACATTCCATAGCACAGTATGGTTAACAAATGACATTTTGAGTGTCTACTTCTGCTTAAGTCAATGAATGTCCATGCATATAGTAAATATTTTTATAGTTCCTGATAGGGACACAAAGTAAAGCAAGTTGTTCCTGGCTTAATATTTGCACCTAAGGCATAATATACATGTGAAAGCTCTTGAGCTTTGGAACCAGAAACTCTGAAAGGAAAATTATGATGTAACAAAACCAGAGTGTCTTTCCATTAGCTTAATTTCACATTTTACACTGACTTCTTTGCTTATAATAATCTGCATTATTTCATATGAGTCACGGGGGAAAAAGAAAGTTGATAGCAGAGTAACCTACCATCCTTCTCTTATTATAATGATTTATTAGGTCCCTGGCATTTCATTAAATTAAACTATATTATAGCATTACTATGCAGTGCAATCAGCTAAAAACTGGACATAGGAGATGTGAATCTTCAACTGCATGTGAACATGAAAAAATGACTGAGCAGGAAGAGAAAGCACTTTAAAATTGTAAAGATGAAATCATTGCTGGTATTCAAAGATGTATGACACAACCAGAGTCATAATCCTGCAAATACTTAATGTGTAGAACAGGTTAAAAAGAAACTTAATAAACTGAATTATACTAAAAAACTAAAATTAAAGGAAGGATATTGACCTGTATAACACTAGGTCACTACTGAATCTAACTGCTTCATTTTTCTCACAGTCTAGAGATGCAAGCTTGAGTGTTTAAATAAGTAAAGAGTATGTTTTTAGGAAGCCAATTTGTGTCTGTCCCATCGAAGCCAGTTTGCATTTCCTGTCTGGAGTTGAAAAGCCTCCAGTATGTATTATCAGTAAAGTCCACATTTTTGACAAGGTCCTTAACCCCTGGCATCAGAAAACTAACAATTCTGAAGACAGGGCTATTTAAATCAATGGGTGATATAATAACAAGAAGAAAAGAAGCACATGACCATGGATATTTAGGCTAAAGGTTAGAAGAAGCCATGAGATTCTATCCTTCCTGTATGTCAACAACATGCTGTTTCTTTTATAGGAAAGAGCAGAAAACTCTTATCAAACAATATATTAAAGTTATCTCTTGATTTCTTCTTGAAAACTAATTACCACACCAATAAATATGCAATTAACTATGCAATCAAGTATTTTTTGACAGGAATATAGAGTTGCTTGTCCTTAGGTACAAGTAACAGGCTGCCCAGGGAGGTGGTTGATTCACCTTCCCTGGAGGTCTTTAAGGGATGGGTGGATGAGGTACTGAGGGTTATGGTTTAGTGTTTGATAGGAATGGTTGGACTCGATGACCCAGTGGGTCTCTCCCAACCTTGTGATTCTATGATTCTAATTTAGTTGTTCAGTTATGAAAATGTTCATTCATTTCTTCAAGAATCTAATATACATAAAGTGGTATCTACTTACTGTACTTGACATTAAAATATTCTATACCAGTTTAAATTAACAAAATTAGTAATTATGCAATACAAAATCTGGTATGATTTGCAGAAATATATGTTCTGTGTTTTTTACAGCAATACTGTAAGTTTTGCTATATTGACTCCGGCTTCTTTGAATCACAGCTGGAAAGTAACTCTAAGCTTGAGAATATTTTTAAAATTCACTTTTGTTGTTCAGAGAAAAAGATGTTGTTGGATATGCATCCACACATCAACTTATATGTTTAAAAATTATAAGCCTACGCAGGCAAATTGTATGATAAACAACACTGCTGCTTCCTAGTTTCTTGTATCTTGCACATGTGTCAAAAAATTGCAATATATGAATACCCATTCAGTGACAAAGTTTCCATCTAATTTACCAAACACAATAGGTGTTTAGGTAAATGACTAAACAGGATTTCTAATTCTAACAGTCAGGTTAATTACATTTTGAAATTTTGGGCCATGAATAGTTTGGATGCAACATCCATCAGTGTTTGACATACACAGACATCAGCAAGTTCTGGCAGCATGTTAGGAAGGTGGGAGCTGACATCCTCTACCTCACCTTCATCAACCGTGATTCCATAGCAAATGTTGGAGCCTCATCTATAGTTCTTCAAGTGGACATCCAGGCATTTAGAAGGCAGAACATGTGGATGCCTCCACTGACAAAGTTACCCAGCTTTGAGAAGATTTATCGATAATATCTTGACTGTCAGATAAATGGTAGAGAGTATGAGAGAGTATCTGAGCTCTTCAATTTAGATATTTCATAAAGAGCCTGCCAAGACATTGACTTTTCCTGGCAGATGAGATATTGTAGCAATCCTTCTCTGGAAAGCCATGTAATACAACATTGTGGTGTTATTCATTAGAAATGAGACAGATTAAAATCTAATCACAGAAGGGAAGCTCTGCAGCCTGAAAAAATAGCTGCCTATTCCAGCATAATGTGCATCACTCAAAAAAACCCTGAAAAAGCTAAAGAGTGCCTCATATCCGAGGCTGTTAGAAATGGTTGTTGAGGAGATTAGTTGTTCTTCATCCCTCATTGAAGCATCTTAGATGTCTTGATCCTCACTGTCTTGAGGGTTTATAATACTGAGCTGCCAGTAATAACAAAGACACTTTATACTTCGTGGGTGAATAATATCCTCACCTATAAGAAAGAAAGAAGGGAACAAGAGAGTAATTGATTTTTGAGATTGTGCTATGATCTTCATTTAGAAAACATTTTTTATGGAGATTCCACCACAACTGTAGGTAAATGAAATGTGACTGTTCTTCAGTTTCTTTGTTTCTTTCAGGACTTTAGTCCAAATAGGAAATATGTATTGCTTACTGAGGGGCAAAACTTAAATGCTGATATTGCTACTTTAATCTCTGAAAAGAGATTAAATATAACACCTTACCATCTGCCAAATGGTCTAAACATTGGTCCTTTTATATAAGTGAAGTTTTGGGAGTTGCTGTCACCCTGAGATGTTTTTAATCATCTCATTGATCACCTGCCTAGTTCTGTAAATGAAAATCTGTCAAATATGCATTAACTCCATGGAAGAAATGTGGAACTCTATGAGAAAGAGTACTTGACGCTTGCTGGTATCCAGTGAGCGACTTCTTTGATGCCTACAAGCGAGATATGCTGTGTTAACTTGCATCATACCCTTGAGGGCTGTTGTATAAGAATAATGTATCCTTGCCAGAAAATCATACTGGTTGACATCAGTTAACAGTGTGTCTGAAGGGGGAAAAAGTTATGGCCCAGTAAGCATCTGATGTATCTCTTTGCACAAGACTACAGTGTGGACATATACCCTCACACACAAGCACTGAAAAGAACCCAACTCTGATAAACTTTTACTCATCCATCCAGATGAAATGTCGTCAAGGGATTTGAACTCTACCCAGCTGCATGAATTTGAAGCTTCAGTGTCTCTTATACAGGACAGAGTCAGCACACTCAAGCCTGGCATGAAATTGATCTAGGCTTAATTACCATACTGATTGCAATCTTCAGGAATAACTTTGGAGAGGGATGCAAAAAGCAGAGTTGGAGAGAAAGAGACTTACTGAGGAGTGCATCATTGCACAGAGGAAAAATGTTATTTGCCGAACAGGAAAAGCTATTGTACAGTCCTCCCTAAATTAGTTCCTTCTACATGTGTTCTAATGTATAATCCTTTGGTTACATGATTACATACTAAATCTTCTCCCCCTTTTAACTACAAGCTATTTTACCCCAGGCATTGCCTCTCACAGCATCGTATTGAGGAGGAATCTTCTGTGACTTGTCATAGAATCATACAATTGCTTGGTTGAAAAAGACCTTTGAGATCAAGTCCAACCGTACCTGGTTGGTCTCGATGATCTGGTAGGTCTCTTCTAACATGGTGGTTCTATGATTCTATCCCTCAGCACTTAATTTATCCATCTTTTAAATACCTTCAGGGATGTGCCTGTTTGCTTGCATGCCGGTAGACTTAAGAAGTTGTAGAACCACATATTTGTGTGACTGAACGTGAGAGATTTGGGTCTGAGTGCTACCATGAAACTAACTGCACAACAACATTAGTATAAGACAATCCTGGTAGACAGTAAGGTTGTTGAAATGAGGTCTGATGTTTCTGATAAAAGAAAATAAGATGGACTATACAAGTCCTGTAACGCTTTGCAGTATTGCAGTAGTCACTGTGGGAAATGTACTCTGCTTTATCTAATAATCAGGTGGAAGCAGCAGCTTAAGTCATGGAACCACAAGACAGACTCTATGTCTTTAGTCTGAAGGTTGTTGCACAGTCAGCACGTGCACTATAGGGTTATTCTTTACATCCTGCCTACAGTCTCTAGTGCTCATAAATATGAGGCCTTACATCTTCTGTTTGTTTTTCTTTTTAAATTGGTTCTTGTAATTTTATAAAAGGAATTCATTCCGTTTTAAATTTAATAATTAGATGCTGTGTCATTTATTTTTAAACTAAGCTTTTTTCAAATATTAAATCTACGCTTTTAATGTTCAGAGAGTTCAAGCAGTTCAGAGTTGGACTTCTGAGAGTGACCAAAATTATTATTAAAATGTTAAAAATGGAAAGAATGGAGGAGAGGATTATTTTTTCTGCATAATTCATAAATCTATTCATTGTCCTTACAAAAAAAGTGTGATTCTTTTTGATGTAATTTGTGTAATTTGTTTGTTTAGTTTCATGTGATGTTGCTAGATTTGTTTAAAAAGACCCTAATCCACTTCAATAAGGTTTATAGTACTTTATCAATCTGTGGCTAAATATGAAAATAAAGAGAAACAGGCTTACTGAAAATGCAGAGGTTCAGAACGAGCAAAGCATATTATGTACTTTATGACTTTAACCATGCTAAGAATGATACCAATGTCATGCATTTAATTACAGAAGCATTGTTATATATTTTGCATTGTCCATCACAATATATTCTGCTGAACAGGAAATAAACATCAAAGTTATCTAAACAGAAAATCTTTGATAAATTGATTTAATTAAAACCAAAATGGGGTTTTTTTGCTGCTGAAATACACACTGAATCATCTGTTTCCTTTTTCCTTGGAGAGAGAAAGAACTATTAGTAATTTTGACCAAGTGTTTTATAAAAGAAATGAAAAATTAGATTTGTTCAAGCATTTGTTGAGAACTCGACTTTTGTCTGAAATAAAAAGTAATATTAAGTCATAAAAATCTATCTTTTCTGTATTTTATAGATGTTAGCAGCAATTTTTCACATGAGAAAAGCGCTAGCCCTATTTCTGAGGATTTATTTTCCTATATATACTCCTGATTTTTGGAATGTTTTCTTAATATGTTTCTAAGTATGAAAGCATAATGATCTCTTTTGACTTCAGTCAGAGATAGATTCTTAAAGTGTGATGATTGGGATTTTTTTCACATGTGGAGGTGGGAGGGAGGAGGAGAGGAGGGATTGAAAATGTGTTGTAGTGAATGTAAAGAAGATATTGTATGAATGAAATCTTTAAAAATAACTAAAGTGAGCACAATATAAAGGTATCTTATCTCACTCTACAAATTTCCAGTCTCTTAATTTTGCAGCATTAGTTCATGTAAGCAATGAAAAGCATTTGTTTTCTACTGGTTTTAAAACATAGGATTTTAGAAGAAGATCTCTTGCAAGGGATCAAGAGAATATTTCATGCTTTAGTCTTGTTGAATAGTAAAATATGACAAAATAAATATTACAGTTTTATTCTCATTTGTGCTATTGGTTCTTCATTTTCTTCAAACACCGCAGCTGCTGTCACTTGCAGTATTTCACGTTCTTGAGCTCACAGAAAGTGCAGTAGTGCTGAATTAATTTTGCTCTCTGCAGCTGTAATCAGTGCTAACTCTCTGCAGAATTTGAATGGCTAACTGAAGTGGTTTCTGGAAAGACTATGACTGTATTTAACTGCCACATATCCTATTCAATCTGCAGGGTAATGACGTTCGGATAATCCTTGGCCAGTTTGATGAGGAAATGGCTGTGAAAGTTTTCTGCTGTGTAAGTAAATACATTTAATTGCATATCAGAATAAAGAATGGGTTACATTTGAAAAAAAAAGCATATGTGCATAAACATTACTTTATGGGGTTCAGCTGTGTGAAGGTTTAAATACTCCAGAGAGGTTACACATACTTAGCTCCATTTCTGTTTCAATAAAACACTTTGTACTTGTCTTCAATGCAATTTAGGTTTGGACTGCATGGTTAGCTTCTTCTTATCACTTTCCTATAGCGGAATTAAATCCCAAATTGTGCTTAAGCATTGCTCTTCCTGTCAGATCTCAGGAAATGCTTGTATGTGTAGCAGCAGAGAACTGCAAGATTTACATCCTGCCCAAGAATTGTGTTCTGGTGGTATCATCTGCATGGATGTAGTTTTGCATGTTTTGTTTTGAAAACTTAAGAATTTCAAGCAGTTCCTAGACATGAACTGGCTGAGAGGAGACCTCATTGCTCTCTACAACTACCTGGAAGGAGATTGTAGAGATGAGGGGGCTGGGCTCTTCTCCTAAGTGACAGGGGACAGGAAAAGAGGGAATGGCCTCAAGCTCTGCCAGGGGAGATTTAGGCTGGACATCAGGAGGAAGTTTTTCCACAGAAAGGGTCATTGGGCATTGGAACAGGCTACCCAGAGAGGTGGTTGATTCACCTTCCCTGGAGGGGTTTGAGGGATGGGTGAACGAGATGCTGAGGGACATGGTTTAGTGTTTGATAGGAATGGTTGGACTCAATGATCCAATGGCTCTCTTCCAACCTGGTGATTCTATGATAACTATACATACCCAAATAATTTCTGCAACTGAAATATGCTGCCAATTGTACAGTTGACATTCACTTCTGACTGCTGCACATCTTACATCTTCCTTGAAAACTAAAGTTTCTTGTAGTAAAATAAATGTAGTATGACCAGCATAGATAAAATTCTCTATCCTCACTATTTGTCTGTGTATGTGAATATGCTGCAAACATGTATGGTATGATTGCCACTGAAAGTAGCAGAATTAAAATGTGGATCTTTATTTTTACCTCCTCAAACAAAAAAACCAGGCATATTTTAGTGGCCTACATTTTGTATTGGTATTGCATTCTTAGTTTAGATAAGCAGATTAATCTTGTGTGAGCCAAGAACCCAGTAAATATTATGGAAAAGCAATAACGATGGCATCTAAATTTCAGATGGGGTTTTTTAGTGTTCACTTAGAGAGTCGAAGTTACCTATCCAAGGAAAGAAAGGAAATGCAGAAGTTCAAAATCTGAGTGATACATGTGCCTTAGGCACATGTTGGCTCATACTCAGCAACTGTTCCAGTTCCTGGCAAAATTTGGAAAGGAGATTGTAGAGTATATTTGGAAGGAAAAAAATCTGTTTGCATGCGAAAGGAAATGGAAAGCGTTCTTTTCTTTTTCATTCTTCTCATCTCTGATCAGTCTTTGTATACAGATCTTTTTATTCCAGCATTTAAATAGGATTGACAGAGATAACGTCCCATTTTTCCATTCCTGGAAGAAAAAATGATTCTCCTGCAGTCCAGTTCCTCCTCAGATGTCTTGTGGTTGGTCTGTGTTTCCCCAGCTGGAGGATCCGAGTCAGAACTGTCTTCCAACCCAATGTGAGACGAGGCATTGACCTTGCTCATGCAACTGACTTTAATATCTAGTTGCCTTCCTCTACAATCCTTTTCCAAGTCTGTGGTCTGTGGGGCCAGGGAAGAAATCCTAGAAATACCTTGAGGGGCAAGGTGTCTTCTTATACTGCTCTAGAATCATAGAATAACCCTCTAATCTGAAGGATTTCAGATGGAAGATGTCTCTCTCACAGTTTGGTACAAACACGTGAAGTTTGTGTAACTGAGTGCAGTTTAAAGAGTGATGGCTCCTTGTAAAGTATATTAGTGTCAAAAATAATAAGGTGGATTTTTCTGGAGCCTGGAGAAATCTGAGAGATCACGTATTTAGTTTTGCATAAAAGTACTTCCATGAGAGCTGCAGTAGGAGACTGAATGCAGGAGAGGGCAGTTAAAAGTGGGTCATTTATATATTAATGCACTACAGTATGTCAGTAAGTGTGTTATTAGTCATAAAATATATTGTTGACTCATGCACTCCTGCAGTGGTGTGTCTAAGAGCACAATAATTTAGATACATCAGTTTTTTTAATAGCCTTCCTCAGGTGTATCTTCAGACAGACTTCACTCGTGATTCCCCATTATATTTTGCAGGGTAGCTGATATCGACCAAAGAAAAGCTTAGGGTTTGTTAAAGGAAGATGCTATTGTACTAGTGCAAGGTGTTTCTTTTTTTCTGATTGTGGTTGTAATCTGAATATTATTTGCTAATGATTTATGTAGGTGGAAAAATCTTTAAAGATTGCCACAGTTTTCTGTCTGGATTCAACAGTCATATGCTGTGAGGTTTCCTCAGGACATCCATTTGAGTTTATATGCTCATTTTCATTTTGACTGGCTATTCTCTCCCTCTTCAAACACCCACACACAAAAGACATAGAGCACATAAAGATAAATGCACTAAAAGATAGTGTAACTCAGCAGCAAACTTTAAACATGTGACAGAACTAATTCAAGCCAAAGTGAATATTAGCAGGTGTTTCCAATGATGATTTAAATAAGCTTAGCTATTAATTTAATATTAGTCTCAACAGCGGTTTGCAATTTTAATTCTATGGGAAATCTTAGGTTTCTAATATTTTTTTCACCTCAGTGGGATGAATGTGGTACTTTTCATGGAATAGAAATTGGGATGTTTTGCTTCAAATTTACTTCAACAATCAAAACAGTCAACTGTGCTGCACAGAGATAACCTTTTTTTTTTTTTTCCCGTTTGAAACTGACTTAACATGAAATTGCATCCTCCCAATGAAACCTTCAGTTCTGCAGAAAATTTTAAGAAATTGTTAGTGGGAATTTTTCCAACGTATTATTTTTAAGATGCAGCAATAATCTAGTACAGCCATGCACACATCAAGACTGACACCTAGCTGATACAATTACCTATAAGTTGCCAATATGTTCTTGCAACACGCGATTTGATACTTCAGTCTCCATAGAGCAGGGGAGGCTGCAGAAGACTGTCCTCTAAAAACACTACTCTGTGCCCTCAGTGATTTGAAAACTGTCAGATAAAAGAGACTATATCATTGAAAGGTCCTGAATGACCTAATTGTGTAATGGAAACCCTTTTAGACATCAGAAAGTATTGCAGGGTGGGATTGCGGTTTTCCTCACAGGTGAACCTGGGAGGATGCGGTTTTGCCATGGCTGTAGCAGGAGTGAAGATGGGAAGGAGCACAAAAGGTGGTGTATTTTTGGAAGGGTGGAGTTAATGAGCAAGATAAGGACAAAAAAATTTATGTGGCTTGTTGAAATAGTAAGATATAAGGTATAAGATACCGATTTTCAGACAGGAGTGCTTTCAGGCCACACTGTATACAAATGTATGAAATTTGATTTTGGCTGAACAAAAGCTCCTGCAACCAAGGGCCAAACAAATCTGCTTAGTGCACAATACATTCGTGAACTGAGTTAGCACCATTACAGTACCCTTCACTGATTTAAAGCCCAATTTTACTTTGGATATTAATGTATTTAGGAGGCTGTCCTATTTCGTATTTTTTGCTATTCATCTGATTTATCTGACAAGCTTTTGGTATGATCTTTGGGATAATTTTCAAAATGGTTATGTTCTGAATGACTAATATGTCCTGTTTGCATTCTCACAACTTCCTCCTTCTGTAACATTTTCTGTGAAGATGTAGTATTTTTCCAGTTAAGAACTGTAAGGTTTCACTGTGTATTTCTAAAAACTGGATATTTTATATTATGTCTTGTATCTCCAGTATTACTTGACATTACTTCTCACTTAGCATAAAAGAAGCATGAAACCTGCTGCTTTGAAATTAAGTCTGACTGAAATGTCAAAAGGGAAATATCTAGTTACAAGATAGTGGGAGAAACATCTGAGATAAAATGTGCTAATTTTATCCTAGAACACCCTTCATGATGGAATAGGATATCTATTGTGAATAGATCAACTTTTAGGCACAACAGCTTACGTGCCTGATATTAAAGTATTTCTGTTTCCCGTTATGTGTGTCTGCTATTGAAAGGAGATTACCATCATTTCTGTATCTTGGAGTAGAGTGAGCTATATTCAGTATTCAAACAAGATAGAATTTCACCTGAAGAAATTTCTTGCCAGAAAAAAAAGAAGCACTGAGTTATGCTTGCTTTATCAAGTTGCTATTGATTCATGCTCCTCAGAAGAAATTGCTTACCTAATGTCTCTGTGGTCACTGGATTAGCACAGTCATGTAATTCGTATTTGCAACATTATGATTTGATGGTGCCTAAATTCTCTTGTTTGGCCTTATCCAGTTTTATGTGGTCTTTAGGATTATATTAGGATGATAGTAAGTTAGTTTACATGTGGTAGCGCGGTGATCCAAACACTTGTGTAACACTTGGGTTATGGAGAAGTTTCTGTGCAAATGCTGTGCCTTCTGCCAGTGTTCCTCTCAGTTTTAGAATCTAGTATTTTATTCTTCTGGGTTTGTATAAATTGTCTTTTGAAAGCAGAATAGATTTAAATTTTTAATAATTTAAATTCTTTCCTTGTGACATGAATTTTAAAGATGAGTGTCTTCAAAAAAGTAGTCTTCATTGTTAGTAAGTAGTCGTTCTAAGCTATTCAAAACATCTGCATATGCTTCAGTTACACCATAATTCCATAATTTCATTAATAATGGAAATAACATGAACAGGAGACTATTGGTTTTGTGCTCAATATGTCTATTATAATGTCTATTAACTCTTCTATTTTTTTTTCTTTCTTTGTAGGCTTATGATGAAGAAATGTATGGCAGCAAATATCAGTGGATTATTCCAGGGTGGTATGAAAACCTTTGGTGGGAGTCCTGGGTTAATTCCTCGCAATGCCTCAGCAAAAATCTTCTTGCAGCCATGGAAGGTTATATTGGAGTGGATTTTGAACCTCTCAGCTCAAAAATGCTAAAAACCATATCAGGAAGGGTTAGTATTTTTCCTCCAACTATTTTATTATGCCATGGGTTGTCTCACCAGTGTCTTGACACAACAAAGCACTGATGAGGGAGGGGAAGCTTAAAGGTTTTTCTTCAAAGAGAGCTGGCAGTCATCATGGTTATTCTCACCTTTCCACTGGTTTGCAGCTTTTAAATATTTAGAAATCAAATTCTGTACCAGGTAAGGAAGCAGTAAGTCCCTTGCCTCAAATCCATCCTGTTCACACTTTCAGAAAATTACAGTTAAATGTACAGTAAAGTTTGAATTATAGTCTGCAGTACCATATGCTGCATCATGTAAAGTTATATAGTTTAGCACAGAAGTAGAAAAGTTTTATGTTTAAGTGTTATTCTGCAAATGGCTAATTGCATTGGTGATTTGTGTCTCTCAGAACTAGGGGTTGGGGAGCGTGGCTTGTTTAAAATATGTAAATATGTGGTATTTCCATAAAGTACATAACATTTTATTGCAGAAAAAGATCATACAAACTCTGGCCAAAGAATAAACATGCTTGATTTTGCTGCTTTTCTTCTTGTTTTCATCTGTCTTTTATGCCTTGCTGAATGAGTGCGTAAGTCAGCTTTACAAAAAGGCAATTCATCATAAGATGGAGAGCATAGTAAAATTCTAAAACATAGACAAATTACCACTCAGATAATTTCATATGAAGCAAGTAGTTGCTCAAGTAAAGTTTATTTGATTTGTATATAAAGTGTTTCCAGATGACTAATATGCAGGGATGCAGGCTTAACACTCTCTTCTAGTGTTATGGCTCACCAATATCTTGGGAGCTTTGGTTGAACTGAAGCTTTATATAAAAAACCAAAATAAAGCAAGTTGTCCTTCATACAGAGAAGCAGAATTCAATTCTGTCTCCTAGGTCTCCCTCTCGGTATTGTAAGGCAGACAGCACATGTTTGGGGAATTGTGGTTTCTTTCCTAATTTTTGTTTTGGTGACTTTTTCTGCATTAGTTATGCATGTCTCTGAATTAGTGGTTGCGGGTTGAGGTATAGGTTCACAATGAAATGGGTAAATGTTACATACTGAAGTAAAACTAAAGTTTTTCTTCTCTGCAGACTCCACAGCAATATGAAAGGGAATACAATGCTAAGCGTGGTGATGGGCAATCCAGCAAATTTCATGGTTATGCCTATGATGGAATATGGGTGATTGCCAAAACCCTACAGCGGGCAATGAAGTATCTGAATGCCACCAATAAGCATCAAAAAATTGAAGATTTTAATTATACAAACCACAGACTTGGCAAAATTTTTCTGGATGCTATGAATGAAACCAACTTCTTTGGAGTAACGGTAAGTTCTAAACAGATACTTGTGGGATGGAGGAGGCTTGTGATTTTATGTCAGTAGCTGAAGCAAACACTAAATTTTAAACTCCTGAAAAAGAAGCACAGTTGCGTATTTCTTATATCTTCAGAGCTTCCACAGTCCTTCTTCATAATTAAAAATTGACATTGTTGCCTTGAGACTATAGCTCATTACCTCTTTTCTGATGCCAAGTGATAGCACTGTAGAATTCCTCAGTTGTCGGATTTTTAAGCGTGGATGTCATCTGAATTATCAACTTGGAGGAGTCTCAAGGGAACCAGAGGTGATGCAAGCTGTAGTGGTCTTTAAGTGACTGTTTTAGCAGTTGAGGCATACCGGGAATGTGATCTGATAATGCCTCCCGTTTCCTTCTGTCATTTATTTTTGGTAGTAGATTACAGTATGATAATGTCTCTGACTCCAGTGCTGTACACCTCAGATATTCCCACAATATTCTTCAGTTTCCATTGAAGTTTATTTATAATTCTTTTTTTTTCACAGTACAGAGCGTGTTGACCATGACTTAGAAGAACTGGTCACATTGTGTTTTCATTTACACCACTAAAAATTCATTGTAATTTTTTTTTTTTTTTTACATTGCTTCTAGTTGGTAGCAGAGTAAAATGGAGAATAGGACTGTGGCCCTAAAACTTCTTCATGATTTTTTATATATTTGAGGCAATGTCAGTCAGGAGATAATGGCACATATGTGTTCAGGAGAGTGCAGAGTGTGCAGGCTCCTTCACCAAGGAAAATGAGCAGACCTCATTCCAGGAGGAATGGCCTTCGCTGTTTCCAATAGCAACAAATGAAGAACCCAGTAGAACGTGCTTCATTAAGCAGTGTAGTTGGGCTGCAACATGGCTAGATAGGGAAAAAAGAGTTTGAAAGAAATGTGTACTTCAGCAGTGCACAGAGAAAGTGCTTCTAGGCATTTCCTTGCAGCAAGAACATTCAGAAGCTTGGCAACGTTTTTGCCACTAAGCAGTAGCTTGTCCCCATTTGTCCCTAAGTTAATGTAAATTGCCTCGGATATCAGTTAACCTCGATATATACTGAAGCAACAGAACTAAGGTTGCCATACACGTCACAAGCAGGTTCAAAGAGGAAATGCCTACATATAGACATCAATAATGAGTGCAGGCTCAACTTTTTGGTGCCTTTGTTAATTTGCTGAAGGAGCCCTGATTTTGTATCACAGTACAATTGAAACTAATTCAGGATTTGTAAGTGAAAAACAATCAGATGGCAAGACAATATTAGAATCTAGTTGCCTGTACAATATGAAATTTGTTTTCGTTATACACAGCATTTAACTGAAAGTTTCAGTAGCAGCTATAAGTCAGACTCTGCAGGGCCTTAAATGACTTATTCAAAGTATCTCTCAATGTGGCTGAAATAGTTTATTGCTGTGGAAACCCCCCCCCCCCTTTTTTTTCCTTTTCATCTCTTAGCCTTTTTGCCCGCTATTTGGTTTAGACATCTGATTATGGTAAAATCAATACATTTCATCAGTACTGCTTAATTGTCCTTCACTGCTGCCTCTCCTCTTCCCAAAACCTCTAGGACGAAGAAGGCTCTTTATTAGTTTTAGAGATACCGGCAAAACCTCATATATGAACTGCATCCTTTTAGGGAGAGAATGAACCAGAGTTTCACAACCATATTCAGCCACGTTTACGTACTTTATCCCCTCAGGTATAATGGTCTTAAAAAAAATTACAGCACGATTCTTCACTGCATTTAGTGATTGTCTGAGATGCTTTGTGACACAGTTCTCTTTAAGGTTGGTCCACCAAGTCATGATGACATTTCACAGCCCAAATTTGGTATTTGCAAGGATCATGCTTTTTTCCCACTATAATACAGTCACAACAACATTTTAATGAGAAATATAGAGAAGAAAATCTACAGTAGCTACGCTTTCTTGGGATGTAATTAGAAGAAACATTACTAAAGTTTTCCAGGCAGTGTGCAGAAGAGCTTTATAGCAGATATTTAAAATTTTGCAGAAAGATGAAGGGACATCTTTTTGCCAGAAATATTTTTAAACTTTTATTCTTCAGTCTAATAAATTCCTGTCATTTGTGACCTAATTTAAAACTCATTGGAAAGTAAGTTTTAGGTCTTGGAGTGTCAAATCTCATATTAATATTTCTTTCCCAGAAAAGGTATTTTAATATAAAAGTTTAACATTTTATTTTTAAAAACCTATTCTAAACAGGAATAAGACATTTATTTACTCTAGAGTAACTATGGCAAATAGAAAACGAGTTTCTGTAAAAAAAAAAAAAAAAAGAAGACTAGAAGGATTAAGTCCAGTCAGTCTTCAAAAACTCATCCCATAATACTGTAAAATATATATTTAATTCTTAGGTAAGAGGAGAAGCTAGACAGGAAACTGTAGAGAAGAATCCAAAAATGCAAAATCTGTTAAGAAGAGATCTCTTTATGCTTTCTGTGAATATGACACCTGAATACTGTCATGTCATAAATAATAAAACCCTTTTCTCAATATTGATTTTCTTTGAAATTATTTATAGTAAAACACACAAAAAATAATCATATTGAATGGTGGGTTTTGTGTTTTTAAACAATTTTGAAAAGACTTGCCATTCTTTCAATTTTTTGTTCTCTCTTCTGATCTTTTTATTTTCCTCAAAGACAATATTTAGAAAACAGTTTAGGCTATTGCCCAAAGACTTGACAGGACTAGTCCTTGTTTTGACCATCAGGAACTCAGTACATAGATGTTACATATTCTAATTCTGCTTCTAGAAATCTATTGGAAAGAAACTTACAGTTTTACCTTAAACATTCCTGAATGTTCTACTCTTTTTCTGAATTTTCCTTCTCTTAGCGAAGTGGTTCCTTCCCTTATTTTTCCTTCATGCTTATCTGCCATATAATCATGTTGCTTACCATACAATTTTCTCGTTTATTTTGAATATAGAGCAAGGTAACCTTTATTTGATATTTTATCAGGAAATGTAATTATCTGCTGCTCATTTTCGCATGTAAAATCAATACTGTTGTACAGGTACAAAAAGACTTTGTGATTAGAAATGCAATGTGAACAAATAAAAGACCTGAAAGGATGTTCCTATAGTTTATTAATCTTAATGGCTAATTTTGCAGTTAGATCCTCTAATGTTGACTGTGTTCAAATCAAATAAGGCATCGTATGGTTAGAATGGTCAATCTACAATAACCAGCTTTCAGGATAGGAGTCCTTTTGATTTCAGACTATCTGGACTTCCATGACTTATGTTTCTCTAATTCCTCACTTATCAGAGCAGTTGCTTATTTTTTTCATGGGAACGTTATGGAAACAAAATCTCTTAAATTATTTTGGACATTTTTTTCCACTTTTCTTAATCCAGATAAAGCTATTTTTGTAAACTGAATACAACCCTATCACCCTAATGGTTTATAAACTGCCAAATGCCTCTTTTCTTGCTAAATACATCCCTCTTCTCAAATAGCACACATTCTCTCTGATAACCTAAGTGTCAGAAAATGAAAGATAAAAAAAGAAGTACTCACACAATTAATTTTGATATGGCTTAGGAAACTGAGGAGCCTCTTTATGAAGTTCGTAGAGTCAATGGAGATAATTAAAAGTTGAGGCTCTATTGAGGTCTTCATTGATGAGTTACTACTTTGAATCAACACAGAGTGATAAAGTGATGGGAAACAAAATACACATCTGGATTATCTATATATCTACATATCTACATTTCAATTATACAGTCATTTATAGTATACTACCTATAACATGCCCTTAAGTTATGTTTGAAAGCTAAAGAGAATTTTCCACATAGCTAGAATAATTCCCCTAAAGCAAGATCACTTGCCTAAAGGAAAAAAAAAACTGAAAAAAGAAGAAAAAGTCTAACTATTTTGTGGAATACTACCACAGTGTGTCTTGGAAGCTTGAAAATTAGCACAGAATTAGTGTTGTCTTTCAGGAGGGTTTCTCAGGCTACGGAGTCATATTTAGTGTGTACTGACTCAAAATCCATCTGGATAATCGCAGGATTTTGTTTTAGTCATTTTTCCTTGTTTTTTAATTTGTAAAATCTATGGATGGTTACATAATACCTTACAACTGCAACGTTTACATTTGCGAGTAACAAAAATATTGGTTATACTTGGGAAGATATTAACTACCATGTTTTTTCTCAGTCTGGTAAAAGTTTGTATTGGTTTCATGGGGTAACTGAGTGTTCAGAAAAATATAGTACATGTTGGAGATAAATTTATTATTTTTTTACAAAGCATGACATTATTATTAAAAATGCTTGCCTCCCATTTTCTAATAATTTTGCCTTTTCACTGATATGAAGTTATGAATGTTACCATTCTCCCTGGTTGATGCCTGAAGCTCCTGTAAGTTTTGCAGTAGGTATTCTGCTGCTTAAGTTTATTGCTGTTATCTGTGATTATAAATAAGTTTTCAGAATTGCTAATTTATTTCTCATCCTTATTACTTTCTCTTATTTGTGTGTAATGGAAAAAGAATTACAATGGAGGAGAGAGAAAATGAAACAGTGTTGTCTTTTCTTTTGCTAGATGGAGACTCTAGCACAGTAGGATAAAATTCCATTGCAGCAGCCATTGCACAATTGAAACCACAGCCATGAAATAGCTTTCAGTGTTGTCCCTGGCATCCTGCATTTGAATGGATCCAGTCATTTTTTATAACTGGAAAAGTGTTTATTGATGTGAAGTTCATCTTGTATTTTGATAGTGATTATTTCTGAAGATTGAATTTAGCAGCTTGCCTCCACTTTGCAGACTTCAGTAGTCACTGTGATGTACAGGCATCACAGAAACACAGAAGGTGTCACCATCAGAATAGTAACAGGAGGAAAGTATGTATTCCATGTCGTTCTGGAAAAAATGAAATACCCTACGACTGTTAAATTAAGGGATATGTCAGTCTTTGGTAGAGAATCAGATGGAATTAGTATGGACTTCAGGAGAGTGAACTTGTGCTTCATAAGAGGGTCTAACAAACATTTCTGTAGTGCTACTTATCAGTGCAGTTAATTTTGCAAGAACAGTTCTGAATCAAGTCTCAAGACTTATTTATACCTGAAGTCAAATTTTCTGTGTTGGATTGGCTGAGATAGGGCAGATAGTAAAAGTATTGGGGGAGGGCAGAAATTTTAATAAAGCAACTGCGTGTTACTTTTGCATAGTGCATTAAAAGTACATTTAATTTTATAAATGTGAAGGGGAGGTTTAGCTTGCAGTGGAATACCTAAATCTATAAAGGTAGCTCTCCCTGAGAAATTACTTTGAATGTACCATTGTATTTTATTTGGCCGTAAGTCTGAACATTTAAATTTTGCATTAGTATCCATCATTGAATGGTTTGAGCAAGTTCAATGAGCTAGCAGAATGTGTAGCTAGTAGAATGTGTGTATGTGTGTGTGTATATATACATATACATATATATATATATATATATGCATGTATACTTACAACCTCACCTGACTGTTGACAAATCTCAGGTTTTCTCACATGTGATCCTGTGGGTTATGAGTAGGAACCACTCTGAACTTAATACCCTTTGTTTCTTTTTTTTATTTCTTCAGAACTTGCTTCCTGTTACAGGGTTTCTTGTCTAGCAGAATTAAAAAACAAAACAAACTGTTTGCAAGACCTCCTACATCGATTTTTGATTTTCCTGAACCTTGAATTCCCCAATGGAGATAAGTGAATTTCTTGCTTCCTTAATTCCTCCCAACTTCCAGTGCATTATCCAACTCAAATGAGCGCTACAGTGGGATGGTGAAATAATTTGTGCTCAATATTGCCCATTCATTTAGAGACTCCTCAAACCATAGAGTTGCTAAAGTAAGCCATCAGCGAGTTTGCACAGAATCGTAAATAATGTTTGCTTGTTAGGAAAATTCAGTGCAAATGTTTTCATCTGCCAACAGTGTAAAACTACATGCAGAAGGAAGTCCTAACTTTTTAAAGTGAGAACTGAGATGAACTGTGACATTTCAAGATTAGCCCTCGAGCTAATCAGCAGTTGATGATTTAATAGATGTAGTAGGTGGCAAATAAAAAAGGCTTTAGTCTGAAGTTGTAGAACAGTTCTTACTACAGCTGTCGTTCTAATAGGTGGATATTTGATGAAAATAAATGAACAATATAAATTTACAGAAAATCAAGTGAAACATTTTCTGAGATTTGGCTAACATCTCTTATCTTCCAGTGCTCTGTATTTGATTTTGTTCATATCTAGACTATTTAACATAATCCATACTATGCCCTAAAAGCTGCTTTGTTGCTACTTTGGGTACAGAGAGTGGAAGTCCCTACAAATAATCAAGAGACAAAGATATAGGGAAGGTGATTGAGTTCACTAAGTGGTGGTTCAGGTTTGTGTTTTACAGGGTAGTTCTCCTTCAGGCTTCTGATGAAATAAGTGCATTTCAGTAGTTCTACCACTTTGGTTTTAATGAAGTGTGATTTGCTTTGTAGCTGCCTGGTTCCAATCCACATTTATTTTATCTTTTTGGTTTTGTTTTCTTTTGCTCTGGTTTTTTTTTTCTGTATTCTTTGAAGTTCAATGATGAAAGACTGAAGAAAAAAGAAAATTTACCAAATTTGGAAGCTGTGTCCTGCTTCAAATCAGCAGTTAAGCTCGGAGAGGCTATCAGTGGTTTTAAACAGAGTATTCAAAACAGTTTCCCTCTCTGTTAGTTGTTCAGCTGAAGCTGGTGCAGAGGGACATTTAAGGTACTGAAAGAGCTTAGACTATACATGCTGGACAAGCAACATAGGAACTATAAGTTCTGGTACGTCTTATATAAGAAGATTGTTTTCCTGATGGTTAGATGACCTTTTTTGTTTTACTTAGAGAGAAGTATTAGGCAGGTAAGTTATTCCTTTGACACACCTCCAGCATGTAGTAGAAAAAGAAGGAAAAACGTTACATACCTTCTTTCATTGCACTAAAACCCTCTAAGTTCTTCTTGACAAGAGGGAGGAAATGTTATTCATGTACCATTGAAAAACAGTGATAGGGTAAAATCTTACAGACACTTATGGAAAAGTGACCCTCTTGCAGTAAGTGTGTCAATGAAATATCATCGCTGAAAATCAATAGAAAATCTGGCGTAGTTCAATGCACCTCTACTGTGACTTCAAACTATGTCAGTATCTTATATCAAAGGCAGATAAAGCATCAGTGTGGATGTCCGGTGAGGATCCCGTATCAGGAAAGGAATATACACACCTTTTCTTCATATACAAGCCTGTGGGAAAGAGTTAAGGATTTGCAATACACGCTATAGGAACTGTTTTTACAGCCTCTCCTGCAATTGTAATCCCAAATGGAAAATGTGGTGCCAGGTGAGTGATGTTGTCAAAGTTACAAACTTCTAATTTTCTATTTGTGAAATTTAGCCATATCTTTCACTAGAACTGCAATGGTAACCACCCAAGGAAGGATTTAAGTATTGCTGTTAAGGGAGATGCAAAAGCAAAGTGAAACATGATGGAGAAGGGGAAGTCTCCGGTGCTTTAATTGCCCTGGGACCTGATCGGCTTTTGGTAGTTGTGGTAGCACATGATGTGACAATGTAGTATCCTAGCAAACAACTGTCTTGAGTGCTGTGCTTACATGGGACAAGTTAAAATAATTTCAAGCCCCTTTCAACTATTACTGCCTGTAAAGGAAGACTGATTGTGCCTTCCCCAAGGCATAAATGTCTGAAGTGTAGAGGGATAGAAAAAGAGTCAGCAGGGTCTGGGATCTTGATGGGGGGGCCCTGTCTGAGGAATGAAATCCATAGTTACGTCTCTAGCCCCACTGCAATGTTTTTAACAACAATTAGTCTGGAAAGGAAAACTATGGGAAAGATAGTATTTAGAAGAATATAAGGGGAAAGGAAAAGATTTCCTGGAAGGCTTTCATATAATCTGTATCACTGAGCAGTTCTGAGTTTCTAGTCTCCTGTGTGTCTTGTTCTTGTTCTGATTTGTTTAATAGTGCATAGAGTTTAACGAATGTATTCTCACCTGACTAGGGCTTTTTTTGAAACTGATTTTTCTGTCCTTACTGTAAAACAGCACTAACAGATTCATTCCATTATATTAATTCCATAGAAATATGTGCAGATATAGACATGTTTGCATGGGACGTGTGTTTACTAGATGGGAAACGTAAGTGTTTAACAGAACATGATGGTCCTCAAGAGCCACCCCGGCTTTTTTTGTGGTTGAGGGGGAATGGCTTTAAATTGGAAGGGGGAAGACTTAGACTAGACATTAGGAAGAAATTCTTCACAGTGAGAGTGGTGAGGCACTGGCACAGGTTGCCCAGAGAAGCTGTGGCTGCCCCATCCCTGGGGGGTGTTCAAGACCTGGTTGGATGGGGCCTTGGGCAGCTTGGTCTAGTGGGACATGTCCCTGTCCATAGCAGGGGGATTGGAACTAGATGATCTTTAAGGTCCCTTCCAAACCAAACCGTTCTATGATTCTGTGGTTACTTGGCAGATGATATGTGAATCAAACAAGCATGGGCTGGTACAGTCATAACTGCACTGTGCTTCCAGGTGAGTTTTTGCTGATTAGGCAATGACTTATGGGCAAAACCCCTATGAATTATGTATTTCCAGAGTATCAGTGTTTTTCAGTGGTATAGTTAATACTGCATTTGGTGTTGCTAAGAGAAAAAAAAAAGATGGACGGCAAATTTAGGGATGCTACTGCTTGTATCTGCTATGTCTCCATTAGAAATGACAAGCAAAGACATCCTCCAAAGATATCTTCCATGGATGCTTTCAAGTGCTCAGCTGTCCAGTGGCTTGGAGATGGAATACACTAAACACAGTGCAGCCTTCATTTGCAGCATATTCTCTTGGTGTGCATGATGGTTGAAGAAGCAAGATTAGTTATCCCGCATTAGCCTGACTCTGCAAAATCTTTCCTCAGACCTAGCTCTGATTTATCTCCCTCCCTCCTAGGAGAGAGGACTGCAGAAGTACTTGAGTTAGCTTAAACTTTAAGATGTGAATACCTTTCAGTTGTGACTCTAGACTTAGAAACCACTATGATTTTAGAGATAACATATTTCAGAAATAGTATAAAACTGAATTCCTGGGTGCTGGAGGGTATTACAGTTCTTGTTTTATTTTCCATAGGAACAGATGTTAGCCCTGCTGCCTTGGGACAGTTCCAGCTCTGATAATACTCTGTGTACCTAAAACTCTCAGTGAGATTTCAGATGGATAAGGAAGTTATTATTTACTATCTTTATACCAGGACCTTTCTGGAACAAAAAATACCATAAAGAAGCAAAATTTTAGCATTATTGTTCTCATGTCTTTTATTAGACATTGCACTCTATTATTTCACTGCACAGGTGGAGTATAGTAAGATTTTACAGGTTTGATCCTGTTTCTATTTCAATCAGTAGAAAATCTTTTTCACTTCATCATGAGCTGGGGGAAGTCCTTACCTAGCAAACTGCTTTAATAAATAATTACTGCATATAACTTTAAATGTTATTCTAAAATCCTTTTTGCTCACAAAAACTTAGAAACAAATTCTTTTGCAGTGCTGCCCAGAATTAATGAATATGTTCTAAGAGTGCTAATCCGTTGTACTGCTGTAAGTTAGTAATGAACAACTAGACACAAGTACTTGTTCAAGCACATTTGGAGAATGCCTTTTGATAGTGTACTATGTGGAATTATTTGACTCAGATGTCAAATAACTGTGAGCAATTGGAATAATGTGGTGGAATATAGCAATTTAAAAAGTAACATCTAGTGATGCCTATAATAGGCAGAAACTTCTAATGCAGATCATGTAAATCAAAGAAGTGCTGCATATTTTAGTGATTGGTTGTGCTCATTATATACATTCTTTTGGCACAAGTGTATCAGATATTTGGGGTTCAAAAATAGAAATATGGAAAAAAGATAAGGGAGAAATCTCACAGAAGGTACAGATACTATTATAGAATCATAGAATAACCAGGTTGGAAGAGACCCACCGGATCATCGAGTCCAACCATTTCCTCTTGTCCTGTCCCCTGTCACTTGGGAGAAGGGTCCAGCTCCCTCCTCTCTACAACCTCCCCTCAGGTAGTTATAGAGAGCAATGAGGTCTCTCCTCAGCCTCCTCTTCTCCAGCCTAAACACCCCCAGCTCTCTCAGCCATTCCTCATAAGGCCTGTTCTCCAGTCCCTTCACCAGCTTTGTTGCTCTTCTCTGGACTCGCTCCAGAGCCTCAACATCCTTCTTGTGGTGAGGGGCCCAGAACTGAACACAGGATTCAAGGAGCGGTCTCACCAGTGCTGAGTACAGAGGGAGAATAACCTCTACTGGACATGCTCGTCACACTGTTTCTGATACAAGTCAAGATGCCATTGGCCTTCTTGAACACCTGGGCACACTGCTGGCTCATGTTCAGTCGCTGTCAACCAACACCCCCAGGTCGTTCTCCTCCAGGCAGCTTTCCAGCCAGACCTCTCCTAGTCTGTAGCTGCTTGGGGTTGTTGTGTCCCAAGTGCAGGAGCTGGCATTTGACCGTGTTAAACCTCATGCTGTTGGTCTCAGTCCAGTGGTCCAGCCTGTTCAGATCCCTTTGTAAAACCTCCCTACCCCCCAGCAGATCGACACTTCCACCCAGCTTAGTGTCATCTGCAAACTTGCTAAGGGAGCACTCGATGCCTTCATCCAGGTCATTGAAGAAAATGCTGAACAGGGCTGGACCCAGCACTGAGCCCTAGGGAACCCCACTTGTAACTTGCCTCCAGCTGGATTTAACTCTATTTACCACCTTTATGAAGACTAAAGCAATAGGAAGACTATTCATAAACCAGTTTGTGAAAATCTTAAGAATATAATTTCTTCTATTCTTTGAGTAGCTGCTATCGTACTTTTGTAAAATCTTCTCAATATCTGTTTTACTTTGTATTGAGAACGTAGAGAATGATTAAAGTACCTAGAAAATAAATATAATTCTGAATATGCTGAAAACCCAAAGTAGGAAATTAATTATAAAGTGAGAAGTTAATTCTAAACTGCTTGTTTTAATCCTTTACATCACTGATTTGGATACTTTAAGAAAAGAAATACAAGAAATGCATTTTTCTGATAATTTTAATGTCACATTTACAAAGATTGGCTGATTTAGGTTAATTGGACTGCTGCTCTCCATTGCTGACTAGTTGCATGGCAAACTTTAATTTATGTTCTGTTTTCAACTAGGTTAAGCTGTCAGTGGTCAATTTTAAAAGCTTTTAAAAGGAGCCTTTTTTATCTTCAGTGACAGTGACCTACATTAATGTTAAAAGAATTAGAATTTAGCCTAACACAAATTCTTCTGTACACCTAAAAGTGAAATTTTCCCATTGGTAATATTTTGCAATGTGATGTTTTTGCTTTCTGGCCAGCAAAAAACCTTAAACTTTTAAACTGTATATTAATTTTGTGTTCATACTGCACTGCTTCTGAGATTTTGGCTTCACCAATTAACATACTCTTTGCTGTTGTTAATCTTTATGACAGCTCAAGGCAAACTTATTCCTTAACTTGAATATAACGTTTTGCTGAGTGTGAATGAATCCACCTGTAATGTTAAAAATGGTGTTATTAGCTGACTTAGCCTGGAGATGCTCTGAGGTTGTCAGGTCTGATGTTCAATGGATTGTATTTTCATACATCACTGCTCCTCTTTTCTGGCAGTCATGATTTTTGTGATGAACTAGTTTTCTCCCTTGGAGAGGTGCTCCAGTTGCAAATAGGATTCTTGAAGCCTGCAAGCATTTTAGTGAAACACATGAAAATTAAAGTATTGTAATAGCGTTTATTGTAGACAAATGAGCAGTATACTTCCTAACAATTTAGTAGTGGGTTTTTTCAATTGTTTTTTAGGACTTCTCTATTTGTTGTCTTCTGCTCTTCTTCCCACCATCTTCCCACAGAAGGTTGTTGCCTCAACAGTTCATGGTGATAAGGACATGCTTTTAATTATCTAGCCTCTGATAAAGTGCTGTTAAGATAGTGTTCTTTTCTAAGATGTCACAGTGCATTGAAGATCTTGCGCTTCAGTAGAGCATATGGTATGGTAGGAGTTCCCCCTTGGAATCCTTCACATGAAGAAACTTGTGGAAGGTGAGGAGGCAGAAAGTGCAGCAAGGCCCTTCTTGGAGCCCCCTCAGTCTAGGACAGTCTGCTCTACTTGTGCTGAGTCTCAGCTCCACACCCACCATGGCAAAACAGAGAGCAGCGAAAGGCAGTACTTCACAAATTACAATAGGCTTCCTTTCTGTTTATTTTTCTAACCAACCCCTCGTCTGAACAATTTGTGACTATTTTTGTTCTATAAGTATTAGAAAAATAATCTAAGGATCCTACCTTCTGCCTAATCACCCACTTTATACCTGGTCCATAATGACAGTTGAGGTTGTCAGTGTATGAACCCAAAACACTAGAGAGGAAGCAGGCTGCTCTGTCATTTTGTTATAAATGTTTTTAGCCAAATCTAGGGTTTGCTTTTTGAATCTTTTTGTATGACAATAATTTTCCCGTTTCTGTGATTTTTACTGACCTCAAATATGCCAAAATGATAACCTTGCCCACTAACCACTGTTGGGAATCAGTTCATTCTTTTAGAGCGTGGTCTAGAGAGAAGTTCACACACCTCTCTGTTGTTGATACTCTTAACTGTATCTGTATTTTTATATATCCAGCCTCCAACATCTAGCCAAAGCTTCCTGAAAACTTATTGTCTCTCCTAACAATTCTTTCTGCCTCTCATCCAAGAACTTGTTGTATTGCTTCATCCAAGAACTTATTGTACTGCTTTTATAATGTTAAAGCTTTTGTATGTAACTAAGGTAAGAAAAGCTGTACCCAGGCCTCTCACTTATGTGTGCTCAAGCCTTTTTGGCTGAGTGATCCTTCACTCTAAGCATAGTCTGTGCGGTTTCGGTGTCATGCCCCAAAAGTAGTAGTAGGAGGAGTAGTAATAGATAATCTAGATGAAAACAACCCACCTCTAACCAAAACAACATAACTTAAATCCAAAGAATGAACTTAAGGTTAAACAATATCCCAGATCATGTAAATGAAGCTGTCCAGGGCTGTCCTTTCTGTGTCACTACACACTTTACGTGCTCTGCAGTGACGTGTAAAGTTCTGAGTGTCACTCTGATGCTGGCAAACTGAAGAGTTTTCCAGAGTAAATCAACACAAATCAAGAGATTGTAGGGAATGATCTGAGGAAAGAGTTGACCACACACTCTATTTCAAACTCAGCAAAAACTATAGTGGTTTTCCATCTGTCATGGACTGATGTACGAGTTTTTAAATTGATCTAATATCAGCTAGCATATATTAGCTTTATAGGGGCCAGCCTTTTTATTGTAAAACTTTGAAAAACACAGTTATGGATTCATTTTTACCTTGTAAATTCTACCCCTTTTATACCTTGTAAATTGTGCTCTGAAAACTTCTGGTGAAATTCTCCTGCCTGTGTGATTTCAATTCTGCCTCATCCATTCTAGCTGTGGATTTAGACAGCAGTTTAGTTGTGTTTGTTCGTGTAATTAAAATGATGTTGTGCACAAGCAGTCATTATTGTCATTGCTGCAAAATATACAGAGCTAAAAACCACAGCTAGAGACTGCAAAGAATGTTGTCCCAGGAGCGAGAGACAGCAACAGAGAGCCTGGCAATTATCCCTCTCCTTTCTTTCCTTTCTCCCTCCCTCTCTCAACTACCCTCCTCATGTTGTGTGACTTTGGTTAAAATGTTCTTCAGGAGTTAAAAAAGGGAGAAGAAGTTACAGTGATCAGAAATGCACATCTCAGCTGAATGTGAACTCTGTGAGACAGAGGTAAACTTCTGTAGCCCAGAGGCTCTTGTTCTGCTGAACTCAGAAGTTTTCTGCATTTGAGAGAAGCACGTAAGCATCTCCAAAAGAGGCTGCAGTGATATTTTCTAATTGGAAGTGTTAGACTTTCTTAACATGGAGTTTTCAAAGAGCACTATCACATCTCAGAATTTTTTTTTTGTTGGTGAATAACCAGTATTTTGTTACGAATGACTCTGAAACTATCTTTTTTTTTCTAATTAAAAACCTTTTCCTGGTGTCTTCCTCCACAATTTTCTCTCCACTGTTCCCCTTTCCTTGATATAGAAGCAAGGCAAAAGTTTAGAAAAAACAATTATGACACAAAAAAATTGATAGGGGCTTAAAAATATAACTTGCCTCCACTAACCTAACAAAGACAGAGATGAGTTAGATTTCATCTAGGAGTAAATCAGTCAAGCTACATGGACAGCTGAGGAATAATTGTTTGCCAGTCCCTTTGGACAAACGCAAAAGAAACCAATGCAGCATATTGATAGTTTTGAGTTGTGCATAGACCTGCATCACAAAGCCATTGTAAGGACCTTTCTGTTGTAAACTCTGTTTTCTTCCTTTATGAGTTTTTGTGTGATTTTAAAGCTCCTAATTTTAATGAGATTTATCCTATAGCCTGTCTTTGAATGCAAAGAGTGTGGTGCTATGGAAATGTGGTTCTCTTTGTATCTGGATGATGTTTTCTGTTAGTTTCCATACTGAAGATGCACGTTATTTCATAGAGATCAAAGGGCCAATTATTTCTTTTCAGGTCTGCTTTCAATATTTGGGCATTTGGGGTTTTTAAGATCCGAGCAGTTCTGATTTCTATATTTGTATGGTGCATCAGTGAGTAAATGTCAGCTGTTAAAAATATTCAGGCAAGTAAAGATACAGCTAAGCACCTAGAATATTGATCTTCTGTGCTGCTTATTATGTAGTATGTATTTAAACATAAGCATACTGTATTGTATGCTGATAGAAATAAATCTGTAGAGTATTGTCACAGGCAAGTGGGTGATGCACTTAAAGTATTTTCTGATAATCACATTATGTGCCTTATACATTCAGGGTATTGTAGATAAGCATTTTGTTGAATTGGTAAATTGGTCAAAGGCTCACCCCATGATAAGTGCTAAAAATGAATAGTATTGAGAAGAACTCCATAAAAATTATAACATAAAGATGGAAGATCCTAACTCTTGGCCATCTACAAATGTCAAACTGCATATTTTTCCACTGCAAATCAAGGGGACATGTAATCCTTAATAAAATGTTTTAAAACTTTAGAATATTCATTCTTTACTTAATACAGATATTTAAAAATATCTAGGCAGAGTAGCTGAGTTTCATATTTTATTTCTGAATAGATTTTCCCCAAGGCTTTCAGACCATTTATAATGGTGTTTCTCTTAGGGTCTGGCTGAGCGAAGTGCTAAAGAACACACTGAATATTAAGCATGTGGGCTGGTAAAGGGCTGTATGGAATAAAGTCTTAAAAGAGTAAGTTATTGGTTTTGCAAGACAGGTTGAATGCAAGTAAAAGAAACATTTCCTGTAGAGAGTAAACATTTACTAACCTCTTTTTGGGGAACTTTTTTACAATATCAGAAATACTAACGGTAAGAGAATAAACTTGTTATAAAAAATGTATTATACAACTCTTAATGTGCATCTTAGTGAAATTAAAGGCATGTCAGACTTAGGTTTCTCAATGAATGTATGCTGCAGCCTAGGGGCTTGTCATGGCTGAAAATCTAGTTTGTGACATGCTTTTCACTTCTCTGAGCGACATGCCCAAACTACAAAGCTAGCAGAGACAAACCATGTTAGGCTTTTGCACACTGCATATATTTTGTGATCTTAAGTTATAAATAGGAATATCAAATAGAGAAAATAAAATTACAATAATAACTTCAGTGTTAGGTTGGCTTTATTCATTGAGGTCTGTAATTGCTTTTTAAAGTACATGAACTCTCTCAGTCAGTAACAAAATGAAGTTCTATGTCGTACAATCCCAGTATGACACAACCACCTTATTTTCTCTTGTGTCTTTCATGCCAGCCATATCTCAGACTGCTTTCCAAAATGCTCAGTAAAACCAAGCAGTACAGAGGAGATAGAAGCCAGGGAAGAACCTGACCTAAATGCCTTATGAGTCACTAGAATAATCTCATTCACCAATCCCTTTCATCCAGGAAGGAGAACAAGTGAAAAATTCTGAAAGTGAGCAACTCCCTCTTGCCATAATGAGATTTTAGGAAATGAAAAGAGGCGTGTCTGTCTTCCTCTGCCAAAGTAAAATTATTTTCTCCATTTTTGTAAAAATAATTAACTCATCATCGTAAAATATTTAAGCTGTATTACAACCACAAGATTCTGTTATTGCCATTTTACTTGTCTTTCAGTTATAACTGAGTAATTAGTAAAGTTTCTTGTAATATCCACAACCTTTTAGGCAAATGCTTTAAGTTCATGAACTTTAAGTTCATGTTCCTTTAACCTTTGTTAATTGGCAGCTAAAGTAAGGCACAGTTTACATTCATAATTCAGACTACTCTTCTTGACTTAAATACTGATTATGGTTAATTGCATGTGCATTGTTTGCCTTGCAGAGCGACAAAGCAGATGCTGTGGTGCACAGCCCTGAAGCCCTGCATCCGCAATTTTCTCTTTACCACCATCTCTCTTCCGCTCCCAGATGGTACTTCTGCGCTTTTTTCTATACTTGCAACAGAATCCTGCTGGTCGTGACCTAAGCTTGAAGTCTATATTAAAGACATACTTCTCTCTCCTAGCTTTCTTTGTGCTGTAGATCTAATCAGCTTCTCCTGCTATAGCTCTTCTTTAACTACCCTTACTCTGCTTAAGTGAAAAAGCTTTTCACTTTGCTTATTGACACCTTCAAGTATTTGTGGTAATTCATCTTTTTTACTTGTTATTCAACCGTACTATGTAGAAGAAGAGATCTTAATCCTCCTCAGGAAATTAATCGCTATGCACTTAATTTGATTTAAATTCCTCTACCAATGCATATGTTAAGAAGTGATGCAGCAGTGAACAGGCCATTGTTTTAAATGCTGTGAGCCAAGAGGGTATAGTACTTGACATGTATGATGTTGCAAAAGCTGCTTTTGTGTTCATTATCTCACATCTTTTCTGCAGTGGCTGTGTTTGTAAATGAGAGGAGTTTTCTCGATGTATATTATAGCAAAGCATAATCCAGGCAGACACAGGCACTTTTGCCTCTCCATCTCACCATTTTTCTTCCTTGCCCCTAGTCTGTGCATTAATTTGTTTGCATTCACCTTATTTTATTGTAAACACTGACTGCTTTGCAGTCCAGTCTCCTGAAGCCTGCATGTTGTGGCAGCTTAATCTTGCAACTGACTGCAGGAAGATAGAACTAATACAGGTGGAAACAGTTGGCATCCTCTCCTGCCTTCCTCTGTGCAGCCTCCTCACAGAAAGTAACAAGGATGCCTTTACTGACAGAGTTATGTCCAGTTTCTTTCTCTAACATTAATAAAGGTAATCTGAGGTGATTCTGGTATTTGCTATATAGTACTTCTGAAATCCACAGGAACTCGAATTCTTTTGTACTCACTGATTGCAGACATTTAACGTTAAAAATACTATTTCTTCTAAACTTGAATGTGTCACAAGTCTGCCTGAAACTCCTGACAATGCTATTTGTTGACACTTTTATGTTCTACTTATCAGTCTGGGTTTAGTGAAAACCACTTTAAAAACCCCTCCAAGCCCTGAAATAGCTTATCAGGAGTTATTAAAAAAATAAAATTATTAAAGCAGATGAGATTTTGGGGAGGAAAAGTTATTCTTTGTGAGGGAAAAGTTCCTTTTAGTGAGGGAAGAGGTACTTTTGCTATAGCAGACATGATTTTGAGGAGGAAAAGTTCCTTCTTGTGAGGGGAAAGTTTCTTTTTGTGAGGGGAAAAATTAAGGTAGATGAGATTCTGGGGAGGAACAGTTCCTTCTTGTGAGGGAAATGTTTCTGTGAGGGAAATGTTTCTGTGAGGGAAAAAATAAGGCAGACGAGATTTTGGGCAGGAAAATTTCCTTTTTGTGAGGGGAAAGTTCCTCTCTGGGAGGGAAAAGTTAAGGTGAGTGAGATTTTGGGGAGGAAAAGTTCATTCTTGTGAGGGAAAAGGTACTTTTGCCATAGTAGACATGATTTTGAGAAGGAAAAGTTCTTCCTTATGAGGGAAAAGTTTCTTTTTGTGAGGGAAAAATAAGGCAAATGATATTTTGGGGAGGAAAAGTTCCTCCTTGTGAGGGAAATGTTTCTTTCTGTGAGGGAAAAATTAAGGCAGATGAGATTTTGGGGAGGAAAAGTTCCTTTTTGTGAGGGGAAAAAAGTTACTTTTACATGACATGATTGGGGTGGAACTGGATGGGCTTTGAGGCCCCTTCCAGCCCAAACCATGATAGGAATGGTTGGACTCAATGATCCGGTGGGTCTCTTCCAACCTGGTGATTCTATGATTATAAAGTAACAGGTGAAACATGGAAGCTTGTTTGTACTAGTTATGTGGGAAAGCTGTACATTAAAGCTGTGGAAGGTGTTGGCAAATACTGTTTTTACAATCTATCTGTAAAACAAAACCTGGGCTGACTTGATTTCACTGGCAAAGGTTAAGCATAAGTTTAAATATGATGTAGCTTACAAACCATCAGTTTTTTGAAGGCCATCTGTCCCCATACTGCTAAAAGAGGTGAAGATAAGAAAAAATAAGACCTGCTTAGAAGCCAGATGGTACTGTTTGCTTCAGCAGAAGGGGTCATCATTCTCTTCAGATTAGCCATCCAGGATATCAAACAAGGAAAGATGATTAATCTTAAGGAAAAGTGTCTCCTGTTCTTGATCCAGGCCTGATCTTCATCTCTTCCCTTACCTTATCTTACTGTTTCTTTTTTACTTTCATGAAATCAGCAAACTCACTAAGCTGAACAGTAAGCTAAGCAGCAGTTGAAACTGTGAGCCTGAAAATAGAATCGTAGAATAGTTTGGGTTGGAAGCGACCTTAAAGATCATCTAGTTCCAACCCTTCTGGGATGGGCTTCCTTGCCACACCCAAAGCTTTTTTGTCGATGGACAAGTGAAGCAACCCAGCAACACTACTCGGGCTGGCGTATGAGAAT
Source organism: Coccyzus lansbergi (assembly GCA_033558105.1). Classification (NCBI taxonomy): domain Eukaryota; kingdom Metazoa; phylum Chordata; class Aves; order Cuculiformes; family Coccyzidae; genus Coccyzus; species Coccyzus lansbergi. Next base: position 1,051,038 of record JAUMJK010000166.1, read on the forward strand.
CATGATACTGCACCCTGCACAAGCAGCACTCCAGTCAAGCCTGCTGGGGATTAGACACCATTTCCAACTTTACCTGAAGTGATATTCTTTGATAGGCTCTGATAATTTACTTGTTGCATAGTGAGATGGCTTGATTTTGAAAATGATAGTTCATATACTAAATAAATGGTTTCATCCTTCTCACTGAGAGCAGCTAATAAGAAAGTTTCTCTTGCTGAGATGTGATCTAGAATATTTAGCTCATTATTTTCCATGGGAATACTTCCATGGAAAAATCTCAGTGCAGCGAGTAGTGATTTGGCTTCCAAGAATGAATCTTGAAGAGTTTCAGAGGGTCAGGAAACCTCCAAATTACTGTCTTTATTAATAAGCAGAACATGTTCTGGGTAAAAATAGCCATCATTTGGACATATTTTGACAAAAAAGAAAAGTCAAATGCTGTCTAGAGTTAGAAATTTATATTAATTAGACTTCACTGATGTCAGTAGAAGGCTTCAGTTATTTTCTATGTTACTGTTGATCAAATACGGATTAGAATGACTAGAGACATGAATTTTCTCACCAGACGTTGCCTTTAAATAGTATAGTGATAGTCTTTTGAGGGTTAGATATAAAAAGTTCTGCAACTAGGAGCAGCTTTATCATTGGATCCACTGCTCCCTACATGTGCACCACTGTGTAGGGAGAAAAAGTAAAAGTTCAGTCTATAAAGTGTAAGAATATGAACATTGTGTCTGTCTTCACCAGTATGAAAGTGCCCTGGCAAGAGTATGAACATTGTGTCTTTGGCTGTAGGACAGACTGTTTACACCCTGGGAGATAAATCAGCGAGCACTGGAAATTATTCCTGGCTTCAAGCCACAGAAATTATTGTCAGGGTTTAGTAAGTAAAATTCCTTCTCCTGAATGCATTAAGTGAAAAAAGTCACATCCTCATTAGCAAATGTCTTACTTTTTCTTTTCCTGTGTAGTCAGCCAGCCACATTGCAGGGGGAAGACTTCTCATGAGAAAAAAAGAAAAAGCCTGATAAAGCCTTCTGTGTCTCTAGGATTTACTAATGCGCGTTATCTGATGGCTAATAGCAGAAGAGAGTAAAGTAGGATTGGAAAACAGTGCTGCATAAATTCCCTTACCTAAATTGGGCAGTAACATAGCTCAACAGTACCACCTGATACCAAGATCCGCACTGAAACTTCCTAATAATTTCCTGTGAGGTTTTCTCCAGAGGATAATTTTTTTTTTCTGTTACCGTGAGATAGAAATATGGCCTTTCCAGGGAAGTTGATTTGGTTTAATGACTTCAGAAAAACACTCTGATATAAGCAGTATCTTCCTTACAAGGGTATTCTAAACATTTTTAAAAGATATTTTACATGCTAATATGATTTCCGTTATTGCAATGATTGCTTTCTTGTCCATTAATTATGTAAACTTTGATCAGTCAGCCTCAGTACTGTGCACACAATAGATTTACAAATATTTAATAAATGGGTTCACATTATTAGTTTTTTTAAAGATAGTTGTTGCTACATGTTAAGAGATTCCTTTTCCAGCTTAGAATGTCGTCTAATTTGAGAAGCAATTATTTGTGTTAGCTGTTTTGCAATTATTAATTCATTTTATGAGTGATAGAAAGAGAGTAGAATCTCCTTTTAAGTGCTGTATCCTCATTGTAGCTGGAATTCAACATTGTCAGATCACTGCAATATAGTGAAAAACATCATAAATATTCATTGAATGCCAGTGGCAGAGAAGGAAATACTTTCTTATTCTAATACCACTTTCATTTGAGACAGATGAAATAAAAGGCTTCTCATTAGTTATTTTTGGACATTTAATACACTTTAGGAGTGCCATATACTTGGCCAATTAGCACAGATGATTGATGACAAGTATTAAAAAATAGAAGTAACTGATTTTTAAGAGCAACTGTGAATACAAGATCTGCTGCTGTTGTGCAGAACTCTGTAGTTTGTCAAAGTATTAAAAAGAAATTTAGTCTCATTCAATTCAGTGTGAGTGTGTTGACTGAGATAAGGGAAAGGTTACGATGCTGAAGATAGCCACAGAAAATAATGGAATCTGTCGTGTGTCTTCCTTCAGGCTGTTTAGATATTATTGCTGTCTTTCTTCATGTACTCCTCTCCAAGAAGCCAAGCACCTGATGCTGGAATACTTTAATTATGGAGGTGTCAGCATTAGCTTCAACTCATTTGGCTTATTGAGAGCTTGTATCATTGGATCTTTTCTGGTACAATGGAGAATACTGATTCTTTAAACAATGGTTTCTTTGTTTTCCAGTGAGTTCTCTTCCAAGTGTAACACTTGCTAGACCTTGAAGTTCTGATCTCTCAAACAGGGCTGAAGAAAGTAGCTGAACTGATAATGGTTTCTGTACTGCTTTTGACCCCGGGAGCTTTTGAGGATGAGGCAATTTTTTCTTTCCCTGGGATCAGAAAATGGGCAAAGTGAGGGCTGGGCCACTGGACCTGTCCACAGAGTTTTTACTTTAAATCAGTGCAGTGTCCTCTATGGAACAGATTTTCAAGATTTCCCTTCAGCATGGGCTGGAGGGCCACCGGCATTACTCCTAGTGGACTTGCACTGCCATTGGGTTGTTCAGTTGCTGGAGCACATTGCTAGAACTCTGACAGCAATTAAGCTCAGTGCAGCACGATTTAGGGATGTGGGGCTGAGATACTGCTGTTGAGATGTTAATTTAGGGGAAAGGAAACCTCAGCGTGTAGTTCTTTTCTGAAGATAAGTCAGGGAGATTAGTGCATACTTATATATTTTACTCTCTAAAGAGTGCAATTATGGATCTATCAAAAATTATCTGTTCTTCTGAGTGATATTCTGCCACTTGTCAGCCTTCTGATAAATATTTTTTCCCAATATTTACATTTCTGAATATTTTCAGTATTTAAAAAATGTAGGTAATTTTTTTTACATTTTTAAAAGAAAATATTTTACATCATCCTTTCAAATCCATTTTTTAAAATCTGAAATATTATTTTAAATCATTTTTTGCATGTAAGAAAATTCTATGACTTTTTCCCTGTTTTCCAACATATTATTTGCTTCTTTTAAATTTTATTCTTTTTCCTTTTTTTTTATGTAACTAAGCAGTAGTAAGGGATATACTAACTTCAAAGTATGTGAAGTATTAGATAACTGAATTGGGTTATTCTTTCACGTTATCAGAGGGCAGCTTTAGTCACTCAATGAACAAGTGATAAGATACAAACTTTAACTCCTCGGTTAATTAGTAATGCCCCCACACAGGCCTTATTTACATTGCATTTTACTCAAGTGTACTAAATCAAACCAAAGACTTGAAATTCAGGATCTCTGTCATTTGGACTATGTCAAATTCATAGTCAGCTCTACCTCACGGCAAGCCTGTCTGAGTGCATGGGAAATGTAGCAAAGTTTATCTTCCTGTTTTGCACATAGATTTTTGATGCAGGGCTACAAGAAAAATTATTAAAAAGGCACCTCTAATATAGATGTAGGAGGACTGGACTGAAAGAACTAGGAGAGTTATTCCAAGACATCAGTATCAGCTCTTAAACTTATATTATTGAATATGATCATTTATGCCTAGCACTAAAAGAGGAGTGCTATTGATTCAACTCGCTGATAACATAGTTTTGAAAGGCTCTCTTAAAGTATGAGGACAATTTAAATATCATGTAGGAAGAACTGAAGGATATCAAGGATTCTAGTAAGAGATATTGAAGGAAATACAAGAGTAAAAAAATGCAAGGGTACTCACTGAGGAAACTGTCTCCTTTAGTCATACCAGAAGCATTTAAACAGAATGTAGGTGTCCAAGGTTCAGCCAGCAGCAGTTCAGAATGGTTCCTCCCTGGTCTTACATTAAAGGATGCCTAAGTTCAGTCCATGCCTCCATTCTGGAACATTAAGTTCCCCATACTCTGTGCATGAGAGTGGCAGTTCAGACAGGGCAGGTAGAAGCCTACCTCCTACAAAATACCATTTTTTGTGGTAGAAAGATAACTCAGCTGATTTTATCCTTCTCCAGTGGTGGCTTAGACAATATCTACTATGCAGAGAGGAGAACTACTTGTTCGCAGCTGAAAAACATGGTGGGTGGGAGAGGGGGAATGTTGCTTAATCCACACTGGGAGCCAAAAAAGTAGAACTTAAAGCTAAAGGAAAACTTAAAATGACCAGATGATTCAGGTTCAAGAGGAGTCTTCTGATGGAAATAATGGAAGTGAAAAACTTTTTAAAGCTAAGCTTAGATATAAATATAGACCTTTGCAAATGCATTGATGACTAGTAATACCCTTCCAGTTCAGAATTTACTGACTCTGATTCTGCCTATGCACCTCTTGAAGACAGAACAGACAGCAATACCTTAAAGGCAAATGCAAATCATTTTTTCATCCAGAAGCAGGTTAATTGTGTCTGAAATAAGACAGGGGATTCAATAGACTGAGCTTGGCACTGGTTGTACTTCCAAACTCAAACCAACCATGTTTTCCTATGTAGATTTACCAGTTCACATGCCTAGGGCTTCTGAATTAGTCTGCATGATGTGGTGTACATACCAAGCTGAGTATGAGAATGTTGGCAGGGGGGAAAGAGATATCTAGTCCTCAGCTATTTCATGTCATGAATTTGACCTTGCACACTGCTTTGAGTTAAGTTAGAAGAAAAACAAAAAAGAAAACTCACTTTACTACTTTCTTCTCATTTCTTCAACTTAGCTAGTGTGATTTAGGTGTGACAGTGGAGTCTTAACTGCTGTTTTGTTTTCATCTCCATCATCATGTCTACAGAGAATTATGGAGAGTTTACAAATAATACGCTTTATTAAAAAATACACTGTTTCTCTGTTAAGCAATTGTGCATTATACATACGTCTCAACTTTTTAGTAAGACATTGATTTTAAATTTATGTTAGGCAGAGAATATATTTGAAAAAACAGAGTATTTTAATAACTTCCATCACAATGGGAAGATACTTAAATATCAGTAAGCCTTAACATTAGTATTCTGAAACTGAAGGGGAAGTGATCCCAAAGTAATGTTGCTATTTGAGCAGTGCTTTATGGAATCTGAAGAGAGCTATGTCTTTGATAGTTCTGATGGACTGAAAAGCTGTTATGCTGTGTAGAATCTAATGGTTTATAACACTGATCACTCACAAGTCAGAAACAAAACTCAACCTGTTCCAAAGTCTTTGGATCTGACTGTTTTCTGAAGAACATGGAGACAGCTGGCTTTCCTCAGTAAAACTACTACAAGGATATAAATAGAGAATTTATAAAGTTTCAAAACCAATTGCCAGTTATTTCTCCCTGATTCTCTGCAGGCTGTTGGCACAGGTTAGAACAGCCTGAAGGATTAAAATGGGCAATGAAAAGGACTGAATTTGATTTTATGAAGAATATACTGGTTAGATCTCCTTCCTGCCACTGCCAGGCTTGTTCAAATCTCCCTGCCCAGCTAGGCTAATGCTCTTCTCTGCAGCTTTTGGTCAGAATTTGATGCTGATGAAAGCATCACCTGGAGGGATGCAGCGCTAAAGAAGCGAAAGAGGATGAAACATCTGCTTCCTTATCATCCAACATAGCTGTCTCCACAAGTGCTTTCTGATACAGAAAGCAATATAGACAAAATCTGAAATTTTAAGGAAAAGTAATTCTAAAAGTCATAAGATTAGAAATAGTTTAGTCTAGGTTATTTAGTTTTATAGAAATAGCCACCTTGAACATCACAGGAATTCTGACAGTTGTCAAGTAAGGCCAGAACTACAACAGGGCTAAAATAAAAGGCGATTAGAAGCTTGCTGTAAATTCAGATGAACAGAAATTATTTTTATTCCATTATGAAATGGAAAACCGTCCCATTTCAGTGACTGTTGGTTGGAAATAAGTATACTAGGAAGTTGATGTCCTGGCTAGTTCCTGGGCCTTGAACTGCCTTGATTGACTTGACAAAGAAAGATTTAAAATCCTCCAGTCACTAGAAACATTTCATGAATATTGAATAAAGGGTTTTGAGTTCCTGTGTACAGCTAGTACTGAGTAAAGAGGTCAGTGTTTGTGTTCTTGGAAGAGATGGCTGTTCACAAAAAAATACCCTCAGCCTTTTAGCTGCTTCTAAATACTCTTTCCTGACCAATGTCAACTCACACTTCGGTCTGTAGGGAAATTTTCAGTTATGGAGTAACCAGATAAGTCTACTATCATAGCCTGCTCTCTAGCGAAGAGGAAGAATCATCCAAGACTGACAGGTATTCATATTTTAAAAGAGATTTATAAATCTGTCTGGTCTGCATGTCTGAATTTTCTTTCTCATTAAAACAGTTTCGAATGAAAGTTTCTTGCTTAGTATGATAATAGTCAGAAGATACTGCACTCAGCACTTGCACTTGAATAATGCCAGTGTGCTCTACTTTGGATGCAGAGACCTTGAAAATAACATAGGTTGTCTGCTCATTATTAGAAAGAACATAGTTAACCAAGTTATCTCCTGCATTCAGCCAATGTGACAGAGCCTTGTTAGTAATGAGTGCACAGCGAATAGGTAGTTGCTCTTGCAGTCTTTCAGGTCACCATCAGAATAAAAGAAATACAGCCTCTGCGGTTGTGCACTCTGCTGGGATTAATGTAGTTTAAAGAAAATGGGAGAAATTACTTCAGAACATCATCTGAAGTTGTACTGTTGAGGAGATAGCACTGCTGCCTAATATGGTGTCCTTAAAAGGCTTTATGCCATCTCTTCCGATTCAGTCTTACAAAAACAGTGAAAAAAACCCAACTGTGGTGGTGAAATATAATGTGCTGTTATGCTGTTTCTACAGACACACAGAGCTAGAAACTGAAATCATCAGGGACTCAGCCGCAGAAGAACAATTCAGAACATCACCTTGGTTTATATTTACTGTTTAATACACACTGGAAAGCACTTGAGAGTAACTAGTCCCAGTGCTTCAGATGATTTCCTCTTCTCTTGCCATGCTGAAAGACAGGTTGTTTACATCAAAATTTTCACACACATCTGAAAGAGACTGAGCCAAGAATAAGGGAATTATTTTGATTGTGCTTCAGAGGCCAACTATAGTTCTGGAAACTGGCTAAATATTAGTAGTCAGCACTCAGCTGCATATATCACCAGGCTTAATAGCAAACAATTCCAGTGCCTGTTATTTTGTTTCCAAACTATTCAGAAAAGTTTGGAAAAAAGTTTGTCAAGTATATATATTTTATTTAAATTTCTTTCCTGTCATACTTTTAAATCTAAGACCACTAATGATGATTATATTTTAAGCAACCAACAAAAAGCTTCAGCCCTAGAAGAGATCACTCACATAGCAGAAAAACTCTTCTCACCAGATAAGAATGATGCAACAAGAAAGAATGACAAAAAAGACCATCTAACTGCTCTGCCTCGTGCTAATTATAAGCCTAGCTGAATGTTTAAAAGCACGGTAGTGACTATCATAGCATGGGAGTTTCTTCTTGTACAATACTATCCCTTTTCTCCCACCTTCACCGGCTTATGAGTTGGAATGTTGGGAACATTAATCCCTTAGACTTGCTTCCGAGTGTAAAACAGAGTGCTCAGTTGTTCACTGATCATACTTTTGCTTGCTGTGCAGAAAAAAAATGTTATGATTCTGTTGTCTCATTTGAGCATAGCTGTGTAAAATTGTGTGTATGCATCTAAATGCTAATCTAATGGAACAACTTAGTCTGGGCTTATGTCATTGTGCTGGCAAGAGCACATTTTTGTGTTAAGACAACTGATGACAGAGGACACCACTGAGATGGAGGAAAGAAATTTTCTATGAAGAAATTCTGTCTATTTCCCTGATTCCTGTAGTTCTCTGAAAAAATAGGTTAATTTCTGCCCAAAATATGGCAAAATTTAGATAGCAAAATATTAGTTAGAAATAGAAGCACTCCTTGACACAGCAAGAATATCTGTTATTTTAGTTATGGGTAGCCTTCCTCAAGAAATAAGGAAGAAAATTGAAACAGGGCTTTGGAGACTGGAGATGTGAAAAAAAAAAAAAAAACAAAACCAAAAACCAGAACAAAACTAAACAAAAATACCCAAACCCTCTGCTGTGAATAAGAGGCTAGACTGACTTTTGGTTTTATGGGACATTTAAGTTTTTGTCAGCCTATGCCTTCTGCTCACCTCTCACTGTTCCAAAATGACAACTACCTCCTTATTCTACAGGGGTTGAGAACTTTATCACTGTGTGCCTAGTATCCTCTCTTGTACTGTGCTTCCATCTCCTGTGCTCAGCATTTTGTCTTTGGCTAATTGAATGATGTAGCTAGGATGAAACCTAGGTTGAAGAGTTGTGCACAAGCTGCCCTCAACTGGAAGTTTGCTGTTTTGCTTCAGAAGCAATGTGAGACTTGCAGAGAAAATAGCTGGGTTGTTCTCAGTTATATAATTTGATGGACTAAGCAATATTCCCTTTCTCTATAAACACTGCTATCTTAGATGTGACATTTGGAGAGTGGAAGAGGTTATGGATTAGTTTCTAGCTGCCTAGAATTTGCAAAACCAAGAGCCACACAATCAAAGAATCATAGAATCACAGAATCATAGAGTCATAGAATGGTTTGGGTCAGAAGGGACGTTAAAGATAAAGATCATCTAGTTCCAACTTCTCTGCCATGGACAAGGGCACCTTCCACCGGATCAAGTTACTCAAAGCCTTATTCAGCCTGGCGCTGAACACCTCTAGGGTGTTCTGGACAACCTCTTCCAGTGCCTCACCAGAGTATAAAAATGTCTTTCTAATGCCTAATCTGAATCTCCACTCTTTCTGCTTAAAACCCTTGTCCCATCACTGCACTCCTTGATAAAGAGCCCCTCCCCAGCTTTCCTCTAGCCCCTTTTAAGTACTGGAAGGCTACTGTAAGGTCTCCTGGGAATCTTCTTTTCTCTAGGCTGAACAACCCCAACTCTCTCAGCCTGTTCTCCTATGGGAGGTGCTCCAGCCCTCTGATGGTCTTCATGACCCTCCTCTGGACTCATTAACAAATCCAGTTTGCTGTTGTGTGCATCACAGGGAAGATATGTCTGTAGCTAAGGAGTCCTGTATGAGTAAATCGAGTGTGTGTAACACATGAGTAGAAGGCTCTGTGGATCGCATGATAACACAAAGGCTACTGAAAAGAGGCGAATGTCTGTCTCCCTCCCTCCCTCCTAGCTCTTTCTGCTAGCATCTGCATCCTTCCACAGCTCATTTGTGCTGGCTCTGGCACTGGAAAGAAATTCAGAAACAACGTCTCCTGCACTTGCCAGAGCAGTACAAAATAAAACAACAATGACAATAAAATCACTGAATATATTTTACTGCTTTAATAGACCACTACAGCTCACGTGTGGGTGTGATGAATGCCAAGCTGCCACCAGGTGTGGCTAGAAGCACCATAGGAAGGAAATACCTGCCCTTTGGGTATTACCAAGCTCTTAGGTTTGCTGTGAAGCTCTGATGCTTCAACCTTTTTGGCTCCTACTTTTATTTGACTTAAAGACATTTACCAGCAGGAGCATTCAGAGGTATCATGCTCTACCAGATTGAGCTCGTTCAGCTTCTCTTTCACCCTCTGCTCACATTTCTGTCTCTTGAACTACAAGCCAAATAGTTTCTATTTCCTTCCCATTGCCTTTTCAAGAGTAATTTCTGATGTGAAAATGGCTGTCCACAGCTCAAACTTTAGCAGATCAGTTATAGAATTGGTATGTACTCCAGCATCACTTTTGCAAGTGTGGAAGAAATTAAAAAAAAAAGATCTGTAGAGGGTAGAGTGAAGAAAATAAAACACACACTGAAGTATGTTTGATTCCTGTTCATCTCCATCAGGATGATCTGGGTGTAATAAGGAGCGATGCTTTGTTGATTAATTATTTCAATGCATAGTGAAATATATGTTTTCATCTAAGTGTAATTGACTTGTGCAGTTGATTTAAATGTTCGTTGATGATAGAGATCAGATTTTAAATGTCTTGAAGTAAAATTGTTACTTGACCGGGAAATATTGTTTTAGTCTGAGAATCATAGTCTGACAAAGTTTGTATTAACATTACTTCTAATACTATCTTTAAAATGATATTTCTTGCCTATGGAGTACATTCTTGCCTTTTGCTAATAAGTATAGAAATAGGGTTATGAAATGTCACCAAAACACAATGGCAGGTAAAAGGTTTTGTCTGTAGATATATTCACATGGATCTATGTTTTATGATGGGTCACACCATAAGCTGCAGTCTGTATTGAGACATTTGGTGAGATAAAAATAATGATGAAGTAGTTCTAAAATGTGCTTTTGTAATGTCAGAACTTAATGTGTGTTAGGAATACCTATTATTCAAGCATCGACTACTTTAATAAAGAAAAAACTCTTTTAGTAATTTATGAATCTCAAGTCCAGAGATGGTAACACTCCAGTTAAATCTTATGGTATGTTACCTTGGTGGCAAATAAACACCACCAGATTATAACTTACTTCTCATGCCAGAAGTCAGCACAGGATCTCTACAAAATGGGTTTCTGAAACACTGGTTGGCTTATTTCTTCATAATATTGCTATAGATCTATAAAATTAAATAGTACAGCATTTTATTATATATTTATTTCACTTCTTTACCCTAAATGTAGTTGTCTTTCTTTTTCATAAAGTGCGACAAAAACACAGAGTGATGGGTGACTCATTACTTTCCTTCTTATACCTGTTTTAAGACAACATTTGTAAAAACGAAATGAAGATATTCCTATGTTCATAATTTCTGTGTTGGTGAGAAGCACTTCTTTGTGCTACATTGGCAGAACTAAATACTGCAGGTGGAACACTTACATCCATGTTTACTGAAGCAACCTGAAACCCCAGTAAAATATCTAGGACTTCTTCCTCATCCAGCACACAGGAATGTTAGATTTTTGAGGCGCTTGAGATACATAAGACACTGTAGCTACTTGTCACATGATGTTATGAAGCAGCATGGTCCTGAGGAGCATGCAGAGAACTAAGCAGTAACTGGCATCTGTGGTTGCAGTTTTGACTCCTGGGTAATAAATATGTTCTGTCATCATCATGGATTTCATTAGAGAGTTCTGCTTTAGAGCTTCTTACTAATACATTTTTTTTGGTTGATTTTACCTTTGAAAACAGTTCTATTAATTGGATTATGCATGGAATAAATAACCAGTTTCAGTTTCTCAGAACTTGGATTTTTTTTTCCTGCTAGTATCTGTATGTGTAGCATACAGGCTCTGTATGTACATTATGGAAGACAATGTGTGAACTCATAAAACAGTGTTTAGAAAAAATTATTCTTTCTAACAAACCATTCAACTTTTTAGCATTTTGCGGTAAACTTTAATGAAGGTAAAGCACTGTGATTGAACGATTTTGCAGATAAGAAGGACATTTTCTCATTTGGTAGTGGTTCCATAACTTTCATCACCTTCATCCCTATCTTGATTTACTACTTAGATTGGTTTAAGCCATAAATCTTAGCAAAGGGAAGCTGTTAAAAACAAATACTTCTGAATATATAGCTCTTTTTATATTTTTTCCAAATGTTTACATTTATTCAGGATATACAGACCTGATATATGTTTCGTTTATAGCTTCAGAACATGTCAGTGAGGATGTATGTATTTATCTCTAGTCAGCAGGTACATATGGCACATGTTAGTTCTACTGAATGATAAAAATGTGAATGATTTTACAAGAAGCAATAATAATACTTCAAACCAGTCACACTTGGAGTGCAGAAAATTTTGTGAGCTGGTATGTTATACTATGAACAATAGGTAACAATCATAGATGACTGTCACCATAGATGATAGCAGTGATTCTTGCTGTATTTTTATCTACAAATAGCACTCTTGTAGATTAGAACTTTGAGTCCTATTATCTTGCAATACAAGAATAAGAGGAGACAGAGTTAAAGTAAAAGGCAGTAAGTTTAAAATCAAATGAATAAGTAATTTTCCTATACAGTGAAAGATTTAACTATAGAAATCACCGACGCAGGTAACACAACCAAGAATTTAGCAAGGTTAAGACTGAATCATAGAATCACAAGGTTGGAAGAGACCCATCGGATCATCGAGTCCAACCATTCCTATCAAACACTAAACCATGTCCCTCAGGACCTCATCCACCTGTGCCTTAAACACCTCCAGGGAAGGTGAATGAACCACCTCCCTGGGCAATCTGTTCCAATGCCCAATGACCCTTGCTGTGAAAAACTTCCTCCTAATGTCTAGTCTAAATCTCCCCTGGCGGAGCTTGAGGCCATTCCCTCTTGTCCTGGATTGACTATAGATATATATGGACTATACATATATACATATACTGGATTGACTATAGATATATGTGCATTAAGGAGTGCTTGCATAACATCTTCACAGCTCCATTTTTTAGTATTTTCCGCTCTGTTTACTTGAACCAAATAGCCCAGTGATTTATGGTTATCATCAAAGAAATTAAGAGGGGTATTAAATACTACTACTCCAAACTAAAAGAGAGCTGGATGAAGGCTACTAAGCTGCACACATAAATCTGCTTGCTAATGTTTTACCTTCTCTCCTGGAGCTGTGTTAGCAGCCACTGAATGAGGCAGTGCAACTGGATTTTGGTTGGAGCAGCTCCTGTGCTGTTCTGGAGCTTTGACTGGAATCTCTCTTATTCCCAGTGGTTTTTTTTTGGCTTTTAAGGCTTAGTGTAAGGTAGTTTACACTTGTTGAAGGCTGTCTTCCTTTCTTTATCAAAGGAAATGGTGTCTTCTAGGAACTTTGGGATGATGTGCTGTACTACAAATCCATTGGACAGTTCCTTGCAGGGAGCTGATTCTGATGGTTCCCTTCAGTGCAGTCCCTTAAGGACCTGAAGGGTTTATCTAAAAAAGAGACTGGCTTGCACAGAGAAATGTGTTGTAGCCTTACGTGCTTGTCATTTTATTTCATCTCCTGATGTTTGCTAAAACAAAGATTAATGGAGATGATAACGATGATAACTAGGGATGCAGTAAAATAGCAATCTATCAAGACAGCACTCAGCACTTCACTGCAGGTTCAAAACACTGAAAGTACTTCTTAGCATAAATGAATGAAAACCTCTTCTTTCATACTCAATCATGAAACAGCTGAAGTAAGGAAGAAATCGAAGAAGAATGTGTTCTTAATTTAAAGATAGGATGAAAGATAAGAGTAATTTACTAGAGATATGTGAGGAAGTTTCAGCATTACGTGACTATTATTTTGAAGAGTAACAACCTGTAGCACAGCAAAAGATAGTACTGACATAAAGGCATCGCATTTAAAAAGAATACTAGGACATGAATGCTGATATAGTACAAAACTAAGCTACAGAAGTTGTAGATATACTTAAATCATTGATGTAAGCAGATAATAGAGCCAGTCAGAGAATGGGATGGTGGATGAAATGAGGAATTAGTTTCTTGTGTGACCTTAGATGGTTTTTACATATCCTTGAGAAAAACAGTCACACAGTGAAAATCAATTGTTTACATGTCATTCATCATGTGAGGTTCAATGAGCTACTGGCTTTATTATACCTCCATTTCTATCCATGAGAAGAGTGCTAATGCTGGTCATCTTTCTAAGGCCATTTGAAATCTGTGGAAGAAAGCTTTAAGGAGGTGTTACTGAGGTTTTTTTAACCTTTGTTGAATCTGCTGTATTCAAAATTTAAACATTACTTGGATAATTTTAATAGTGAATGGAAAATAATTGCAGTGCTAATGAAACTGTACTATGAGAGATTTATAAAGTTTTTAAGGTGTTTATTTTATTTTATTTAGGGTCAAGTTGTTTTCAGAAATGGAGAGCGGATGGGGACCATTAAATTTACGCAGTTCCAAGGTAGGTTGCGACAATTTCATTTTCTTTCTAGTTATACATGTAGTTTCAAACTTGTTTATCGGTTGCATTTGTTTCAGGATGTTTTAAATATGCAGTTATTTTAATTTAAAAGAAACTGCTTGGAAGATGCAGCATGGTACTTAGAAAGTTTTGTTACCTGTTTAAAATGCTATGTTTTGAACCATGAGCGTTCTGAGGTATTCCCAGATACTTCCAAGAATTTTTCTAGAAGAAAATCCACAGACTTGTAGAAACTACCACTGATCTGTAGCAGCCAAAAACTGTTGCAAAAACTATACTGGTCAGCCAGGCGTCCACTTCTTAATACAGTTGTTTCTGAAAACTGCATCTGAAGAGGAACTTAGGATTTTTTACTGTTAAGCTCTTTCAGTTTTGTATTTGTGTTCTCTGAAAACTCTGTTTAAACATTCTGCAACTACTTGCTAAAAGTTGCTTCTGGAGTCAGTCCCTCGGCATTCAGAAGACATAAACTGCTGCCCTTGGAGACAGCACATAAGTGTGACTCCAAGCCTGAGCTTCTCCTGCAGGAAATGGTCTCCACAGCAGAGATAACACGTGGTGATTTGCAGCTGGGATGAGATGCTTGCTTGGGAGTGTTGTTTTGCAGAAATGGTAGTTCATAGAAGACATGTTATAGTTGTTTCTACAGTTTATAGAATGCAATTAATGTTTTTATTCTTAGGCTGAGGCTGAGATAAAAGCAGAGATGATTGCATTTGGATGGTCTCATGAGAGTAGTAGTGAGAAAGCTGGCAAATCCTTTTCAGACAATGAGAAAGAAGCCTGCATTCCCTTTGTCTTCAAGAGATCGCTTTAATCTTAATCCTACTGACCAAGTTACAAAGGCTTATCCTTTAAACAGAAATGGTCTGCTGCATGGGTATTATTATTAATGAACAGCAATGCACTTGAGGGGATCTCTTACTCATTTTAATTTACTGAAACAATCCTTGGGATTGCTCTTGCCTTTACAATTATAACAGATGCTATTAACTCATGTTCCCTGAAGCATTTCTACTCACTAAAATTTTTGCAGACATCATCTCATAATAATGCAATTTAGAAATTCTTGCTCAATGCTAACAATGAGTGTTGTTTCCTCTTCTTACTCCTCCCTCTGGTTTTTTTCATAGTAGCAGTGTTTACAGCTGCATGAAAGAATGATGAGAAAATAGTGTAAGGGGATTTTATAGGAGGTGTTTATTCTTCAGAAGTCTGAAGGTTCCATTTTACATTGTACCTACAACAACTGTATGTGTCCTTCCAGAGCATCTGAGCAAGGAGGAAGTTTGTCACATTCCCCCTGTGCATTAAGGATGTGATAAGGGACTATAGGGAGATGGAACATTTATCTTCTGAACTAAGCTGGAGGAGCAGTAGAAGTCCAGGATAGCTGATTTTATACATATTTTTATTTCCACGTATTCAAATGAAGTTTCTTCAGAGTATTTTCAGCTTCAGAGTAGATACTATTTAACGTCAATGGATTTACCATCAGTTTGGTAATAAGAACATAGGAGACAGCTGCCCATTTTACAATTCATTGCAATTATGAAATTACTATTTCAGAACTGATTCAGGCACATACTCAGAATTTCGATCAACAACCAAAGATTTCCAATTAACCTGCAGGAAAAAGCAACCCAGACATCATATGAGGAAATGCAGGAGAAGGGCTGGATTGTCTGTCATGCAAGTAATAATCTGTCAACAAATCTGAAGCCTAGTTTTAAGTTTTGTTTAGTTTTCTTACTAATTTTGGAAATTAAAAGTAGAAGAAACTGAAATAAGAAACATTATAACATAGGTGAAAGAGATGTGTTGTTTTTAACTGAAAATTATAATTTCTTTTCCTGTTCTTTCATTGGTATTGGTTATAAACAGGGGTTTTATATTCAATACTTGTGATATAATGGTAGAAATTATTAATCTGTTCAAAAGAGTTTTTTATTGTCTAGGAAACTTTCTGAAATATACACATTAAATTTTAATAAGTCCTGGACTACTGGGGAAATTCTAATAATGGAAAGAAGTTAATTAAGCCCAGTACTTAGTATGGTAAATGGGCTTTTCCTTTGTAGTCATTGCTGTTAGGTACAATCAAGCTTGAGACATATATACAATTCATTCATTAATTTTTTTTATGTATAACACAAATCATGGTGATTTCTAGGAAAAAATACCACATCAAAGATGTCTTTTGATTGCTTTTATCAGATTGGTAGTGTGTATAGCATATATAAAATGTATTAGTAGCTTATTATCCCAATTAGTATAATTGGGAATTATCAAGTTTAGTCTTCTGTACCTCAAGAGTAATTTCTTCATTTGCACCGGTTTATAGTTTTTTAACTATTTAAATGCAAATGTTAACACAAGTAATATAATTACTTAACACAGATAATATAATGCAAACTCCCCACCCCATGTAAATAGGTAACCATATATCAGAAGTAGGACTCTTTGGCCAAAACCACTTCCTCACTTGCCAGGGTAGAAAATCACTGGAGAGGACTCAGAGGCTTCATTTTCTGTTTTTGCTAGAAACCGTTGTATTAATGAGTCTATCTGCAAACATTTTGGCTATGGAAAAAGCAGCCAGCCTTGTCTGCCAGGGGCAAGGGAAAACTAGCCTGTGAGGGTTCAGAGGGTAAATGCTGTATGCCTGCCATGCTCTGATGAAATTTTGAATAGCTGGTTTAATTTTGAAGCTAGATGCAGTTTTTCCCGAGCTCACACTAGTCATGTCTCCTTATTTTCAGCTTCTGTGCAGCCTGTTAGTTTTGCAAGTGGTCAAACAGATGGTGCCAGAGAGTGCTATGACCAAACCACTTACTGCTTTATAGATCATGGATACCACCCAGGAATGATTTAGTAGGCAGCGGAGGATACAAAGCCCATGTAACAGCATTTTCTTCCTTTACCTTACTGGCAAATAAAGAGCAATCTGTCAGTCCAGCTTGAATATCCAAATGATGCTTGAAGCTGGCATCCTTCCAACATCATGGCAATTGTTCCGTGAGTGCAATTAAAGGACTATTCTCATTGTCAAACATGTAGTTGAAGTAGATGGCCAAAATCTTTTGGCTCATGAGAACTGAAAGAGGTCCCTGGCAACTGTTGTGTGCATATCAAGGAGGAGAGAGGGCAGCAACAAAACTTAGATTGTAGACTGCTGGGTCTAGGAGGCTGCAAGAACAGATACGTATCTGTCCTTCAAATTGTCTTTCTTTAGCAGATCTTTTCTGATTAACCTGACTGAGCCCTAAAAGGCACCTTACTTTCAGTCTTATTTCTATTTCTGTCACACATTAGAGAAAACCTACAAGACCTCTGTGCTGGAATAGGTTAAAAAGGAGAAACTAAAGCTAAATTGTAAATGTGCATAAATCACGCTTCTTGTCTTTGATCCTGCATATTGAGAAAACTTTAAAAAGTGGATAGTCAATCTGCTGTGTCTTTTTGCGAAGAATTTAAGAGTTTCAACTCATTTAGCCAGGCAATATGATTGTTAGTGTTGAAAGCTGATCTGGATACTAAGCAAGAGAGAGAGTGTAGCTTGTCGAGTTTAACACCACTGGTCTTCCTAGAAAAGGCCTTACTGAATTCCTGCAGTAAAAGCCCCATATATGTCACCCTGCGTTTAATTAGCAGAAACAGGCAAACAACTCTACAGAGAAGAGCGAGGTACATGAGAATACAGGATTGCTTTCCTGGAGTTTCAGTTCATTTCCTTAGGTCAGACTTGTTTGCTGTCCACAAGTGCTTCAGTAAAGGATAATTTTTCACCTACAGATACAACAGGTTGTTCCCCAATGGCATCAGTCCAGTCCTGGGAAAGTTTCCTTTTGTTGTTCTAAATACAATCCAGCAGACTCTTAATTTGGTTCTTGCTTCCACAAAAATTCATATGAATAATCAGACTAATTGCCTTTGCAGTTTCGTTTTATAGTTAACATCTGTCCTGCGTATACCCCACAGAACCAGTTTGTGAATTTTCTTTTGGTGAATAATGTTGAAGGAGTATAATCCAATAAACAGAAAACATTTAGTGAGACGTGTAAAAACTCAAATTCATAGAATCATAGAACAACCAGGTTGGAAGGGACCCATCGGATCTTCTAGTCCAACCATTCCTATCAAACACTAAACCAAGTCCCTCAAGACCTCATCCACCTGTGCCTTAAATACCTCCAGGGAAGGTGATTCAAAATATCTCATGCCTTATGTCTGGAATTTGTAGTGTCAAATATCCAGAATCAATGGATTCAGATCTCTCTGCTTCTGCAGCGTATTTACGAAGCTATAATAAAATCTCCTTATAAATGGTTCGAGAAATTCACAGTACCTTTGAATAGTTGGGTCTGAACTTAGAGGACAGTAAATAAAGAAGTAGGGAATTCTGTTGTCTGAGGAGAATTTACAGAGTGAATAGTAAATAATTGCTATTGTCATGTAATGAACAATAAAGATGGAAAACAAACTGCATGCTGTTTATCCTCGGCAGCTGGATTCTTCTGGAGAAGATCACTGTTATTAAAAACTATAATTTTGCACGCAAAAAAAATGGGAATTAAAATTAAGGAGTCCAGAAAGCTTACTTCTGACGCTTCCTAACTAGAATACTTGACACAAAAATACGTTTGGTAGACTTCTTGATGTACCATATCCACTCCATTTTAATCTGCATATGAGTAGTATAGTTAGATTGTAGACATTCCTATCTTGAAGACCACTGGGTTTTTTTGGTTTGGTTTCGTTGATTTGTTTGGTTTTTTTGCATAGTGAACAATTAATCCTGTTGAATTAAGTTTTAAAAAAATAGCCTGGGTGGTTTGTAGCAAATTCCCAGCCCACCACAGACATGCACCCCTGCCCCTTGCCCCAAATATGCTATTTCACCTCTAGGGAAGTTAGTGGTGACTCCATGGAATGTGTCCAAAATAACTTTATTTAGAGACCCATTTAAATGAAAAGAATAGCCTCCTAATACGGAGAGTTTTACCAAATAGAGTCCTGAAAGGACATGCCTTGAATCTGGAGTCACTGAATATTATCACTGCTGAGTACGAGGATGAACTAGAATGGGTAATTATCAAATGTACAGTGGTCTCTGAGGAGACCAGCAAACACAAAAGGGACTGGGCAAAGGTTCAAAAAGATATTAGCAAATTGAAGAAGTAATAAGGAAAAAACAGAATGCAGTTTATTTAGGTCAAATGCCTGGTGCTACACTGGGAATAATCTGCAATACAAATACAAAATGGGGAATAATTCACTGAGCCATAGTTATACATAATATGACTTGGGGTTACAGTGGGTCACAGGCTGAACACAAATAAGCAAATACCATAAAGAGGTAAAAAAAGAAAAGTTCTGTACTGGGATGTATGAATAATCGTATCCTTTTAATCTAGGCAGTGCCAAAGGTGTACAGTGCTGATTTAAAGAAAATGTGGGAAGATGACAGAGGATTAAAAATGCACCTCATTACAGGCAAGAGATCAAAACTACTTAGAGAAGATGGTTGAAATAAATGACAGTTGCCACTAAAATTGCCCTCATTGCCTGGCTGAGAAGGGATTTAAATAGCAGTGCAAATTCAAGCCAAATATTAGGAAAAAACTTCCTAGTGAAAATGATATTTAAACTCTGGAAGGTACATAAAATCAGCAGTTCTGGAATTATTGAAGACAAGCAGACCTCTGAAGTGGCATAAGTTTATTCATTGGGCCTTGAGACAAGCAGGTGACTTTTATTACATCCTGAGGCCTGTACTAGACCAACTGTATTTAACCCTGAGCTACTGCTCCTCTACAAAGTATATTGTGTGACTCTGACACTTCTTGTAAGAACCTGACTATTGCATACTACTAATGCCATTTCTTATATTTCTTTGAATTGTTTCTAGTAAGAGACTTAAGATGAGCATGTAACCTTAGACTAGTGGTTAGGTCATTTGTAGGGTTTGGCTCCTTTTCCAACATCGGGTCTATGTTTTGAGCGTTTTTTCCCTTTAAATCCAGTGTTATTTGAACGTAAAATACTTAAGTAAGCTTTGTAGCTTGTCATCCTTATTCAAGTGAGGATCATAACTACTAAAAGGTTAACATGTCAGTCCCTCTGACCCTTTGTCTTCTGCTCTAACGGTCTTGATTTTTTTTCATATGTCACATAAGATTTTTAGCAGGACAAATAGTGAAAGTCATTATCCAGACATGTATGACCTGACCATAAATAGAAAGATGTGAGAATTACAGTGCTCCTCAGGGAGGAAGTGAATCAAACCTGGGATTTCCCAAGTATATTACGACTCTTATAATCATTTATATCTAAATAGCTACTATATGAAAGGGAAGTGCTGCGCCTCCCCTTCTGCTGATGTGTTTTCAAGAAGAGCGTTTCAATCAGTTCTTGACAGAAAGGGGTGATTCCTCCTCCTTAATACCCACACATATACATCCACATTAAAATAAAAGAGATACCTCCTGGCAACCCCAAACAGGAAAGTGTCCGTCCCTTGAGAGGTGGTTTTAACTGTGCAACGTAGAAATGGCTGTAGTTTTTCAGCTCTTCCAGTGTACTCCCAGGGCTCAGTGCTGGGTCCAGTTCTGTTCAATGTCTTCATCAATGATCTGGATGAAGGCATCGAGCGCTCCCTTAGCAAGTTTGCAGATGACACTAAGCTGGGTGGAAGTGTGGATCTGCTGGAGGGTAGGGAGGCTCTGCAAAGGGATCTGAACAGGCTGGACTGCTGGGCTGAGTCCAGCAGCATGAGGTTTAACACAGCCAAGTGCCGGGTCCTGCACTTTGGGCACAACAACCTTATGCAGAGCTACAGACTAGGAGAAGTCTGTCTAGAAAGCTGCCTGGAGGAGAGGGACCTGGGGGTGTTGGTCGACAGGGACTGAACATGAGCCAGCAGTGGCCCAGGTGGCCAAGAAGGCCAATGGCATCCTGGCTTGTATCAGAAACAGCGTGACCAGCAGGTCCAGGGAGGTTATTCTCTGAAAGGAGGTTGTGGAGAGGAGGGAACTGGCCTCTTCTCCCAAGTGACAGGAGACAGGATGAGAGGGAATGGCCTCAAGCTCCACCAGGGGAGATTTAGGCTGAACATTAGAAAAAAATTCTTCACAGAAAGGGTCATTGAGCACTGGCAGAGGCTGCCCAGGGAGGTGGTTGAGTCACCTTTCCTGGAGGGGTTTGAGGGATGGGTGGATGAGGTGCTGAGGGCCATGGTTTAGTGTTTGATAGGAATGGTTGGACTCGATGATCCAATGGGTCTCTTCCAACCTGGTTGTTTATTGATTCTATGATACTCTGAGGCACCAAGTATTTCATGGGAACTAGTAGGTGTCTGTCACTATTTTGTGCAAAAAATGTCTTCAGAACTGTCTTAAATACCAAGGAAAATAATTAAGTTTAAGAAGTAGCAGCAAAGAAAGTAAGTTGGAAAGCAATGGAAAACAATTTTACAGTCATTGATGTTTACAAAAGTTTGAAGTATCTAGTTCCAGTAAGTTAATAGATATTAGTGACCCACTAAAGCAACAGTGTCTAAGGAAGGCCTGAAAGAATTCTCAGCTTTCTCCCTCAGAGCTCTCCTAATTTTACTATAATTTGAAAAATAGCTATTTTTTTTCCAGTCAGTATTTCAAATCCTACCTCTGTTAGAGTTAACTCATTCAGATGTTTCATTTCAGGTGATAGACAATGTTATCACACCGCTTTACCACCTAGTCCTCCCTGTCTTTTCATGAGAGGCAGATTCTCTCTTGAGAGCTGACAGAGCTGTCCCAACCTGCTACTCACTGCAGAGCTGTTTGCTGGCAAGTCTCTCCCCTTGGCATCTCAGAGAGGCGTTTCTTTTCTGGAAGGAGTTGTAATACAGAGGGCTAAAAAGAGCCAGAAGAATTGCGAGAAATCTGTCAGATTCTAGTATATATTACGGGAAAATGTTTCATTTGACGTAATTAGTAGAGAATGCAGTCTGTTGCAATGACGTTGTCCCTAACCTGTAGTTCAAGTATTTCCCCAAGAGATATGAGCCTGTGAAACAGAACAACCTTAATTCTTAATGACAGAAAATAAGAAAATGAAGTTTATCTAGGTCACTAAAAGGATTTAGACTTATTACTTGACATTGCAGCATTTGAACAGACAAAACCAGAATATTGTTTAATAGTATGCCATACCAGCATGTCAAGGTTTGTGTAGTTGTAGGCTAGAGATACCGAGATGAGGTTATAATGCCTGACAGATGTCTAAGTCGATGGAATTTCGTAACAAGGGATATTTGATAAAAATTTCCTTTAACAAACTGCTTCTGGGACAATAGTCAATATTATCACAATGTTATAAGAAGACAAAGATGACAGGGAGATCTATCATGGACAAGTGAAATGAACAAGGAACACTTTTTTAAAAAGTAGTGAAAATAGGTTTGTTTGCTGTGTAGGTGACCAAAGGCAGTTGTGAATCCTACGGTGGAGAATTCATACAGGCGTTGGTACTAAACCTTTTGAGAGCACAGAAACAGTATCAATCCAGATATTAGCACCTTATTAAGGACACAAAAAGACTAAATTACTTTTCAAATTTACTAATTGCCCTTTTCGCATGCTAATCACAGTTATATTTTGTTCTGTCATTACAAGTGCTAATTTAATTTCAAGTCATAGTTGATCATGTAGTCACTGTCTTGGCACCTTGTTCTCTAAATTGACATTCTAGTTTCTGTAAAAACAATCTATTTTGATACATCATCACTAGAATCTACTTCAGAAATTAAAGAATTCTAATTCTGTAAACATGGTAAAAGAAAATGAGCACATGTAATTAATTAATGCAGGAAGAGGAAAACTTTTCAATTTTGTTTCTAAATGCCTGACCTTGAATAAGACACTACAGCAGCACAGATGTTATTTTCTGGCTTGAATCACGTTATTTAAAAGTACTATATTAAATTTGTTATACTTTTGTGATAAACATCTCTGTTTATTTTCAGTGAAAGTTGCTGACTTACTTGAACAGGAGTTTGACACCCTCTGTTTCAAAAGAAACAAAGTGGGAATGCCAGTTTAGGAAGTAGTATCTTTCTATTTATTTACTCCCGGGGCTGTATAGACTTTTAGTCATCACCTAAGCTGACTGAGGTCAAGCTAATTTTTCAGAGTTTCCTCTTGCAGACTCTGGGAGTCAAAAAAAAAAAAAAAACCCCAGGTATTTAGGACTTAGGGAAAAAATCTTGAAAAAGCTTACTATGAACTCTAATATCCCCTTGCCCCTGCACCAAAAGAACTGAGTCATATTTTCCTTTTTCTTGAGTTATTGGTTCAAAAATTGAAACCAAAGGGAGAACATGAGTGCAGACTGTTGAGAAAAAAGGTCTGGTTACAATTCCATCCATCTTGGTGTTTGCTACCTTCAACTGGAGTGCGTGTATACGTTTTTCCTTAAATGATTATGGAGGACAAGGAATGAATTCTTCATAAGTAAATTATTTCATCAGATAGATCTATTACATCTACCTGTAAAGAAGTGATTTAACCACGGATGATTTAGTTCAAACTACTGTCAGAATGAAAAATGTATTGAATTAATACTGTATGTGTAAGAAACAGTGTCAGGCAGAGGAACAGGGAACTGTCATTTGTACATAAAAGTAAGTGCTGTTTTATATGATCCCTAACTACTTGCACAAAGCTGTTTGATACCTTACTGTGTTCGCACTGTATTCCTCCCCACTTTTTTTTTCACCTCTATGCCCTTGAAACATTTTTCCTCCTTGAACTGCTGTCTGCATATCCAATTCAGAGCTATCCAGGCAATGCTTGACCTTGACAGACTGTGTAAATTCTTTGCTGGTTAATCCCTTGTGTGGGAGTGTGTGTGTGTGTAATAACCAATTTCCTTTTATTTTACCAGATTCAGGATTTGCCTTGTCTCCCTATATGGGCATAGAAGCCACACTTGACATGGGAAGCACTGGCACAGCCTCCCTGTCAGTGAATGGGCCACTGCAAATCAGCTTGTGGATTCTGATAAGGGTTAGTTTGATGGAGGTGGAAAACAGCCATACCTCACTGAAAGGGTATCCTGTAAAGCTCTCCTGTGTATGTGCACATCAACTTTTGCACTGATCAGGCTATCCAGCCTGATCAGTGCAAAAGTTGATGTGCACATACACAGGAAGCTTTAATCTGGGAAGCCTGTATTCTCTTAGAAAGCCATGGTGGTTCCTTGCCTCAGTTGAAAATATGCGATATGTCCCAAATTAATAATAGAGGTCCCCTGTTGCGGCCATTTTAAAAGATCAGGTTATTTATAAGTTGAGTGAGGTAAATTACTCCACATTCTGCCCCAAACAGTGTTAAAATGGGAAGGTGAGTACATCAGGGGAAGCAGATTCCTGTACTCCTGAACCTGCACGTTGGAAAGAACAAGACTTCTAACACATACAGAGACCCAAATTGTACCACATAGGCTATAGGATGGAAGCACAAAGAGTTTGATGGGTTGCAGGGATGTTGCACATTCATAAGAGCTGGCGAGTCCAGCAGGCTCTTGAATATGAAACATAAGGAGCATCTGAGAGGGCTGGGGTTGTTTAGCCTAGAGAAGAGGAGGCTGAGAGGAGACCTCATTACTCTCTACAACTACCTGAAAGGAGGTTGTGGAGAGGAGGGAGCTGGCCTCTTCTCCCAAGTGAAGGGGGATGGGGCAAGAGGGAATGACCTCAAGCTCCGCCAGGGGAGATTTAGGCTAGACATTAGGAGGAGGTTTTTCACAGAAAGGGTCATTGGGCATTGGAATAGGCTGCCCAGGGAGGTGGTTGATTCCCCTTCCCTAGAGGTGTTTAAGGAGCAGGTGGATGAGGTGCTGAGGGACATGGTTTAGTGTTTGATAGGAATGGTTGGACTCGATGATCCGATGGGTCTCTTCCAACCTGGTTGTTCTATGATTCTGTGTTCTTCTTGCATTTAGGAGAGAAAATAAGGAGAAGCTCCCTGTGCAGAGCAAGGGGAACTAAAGCCTCCCTCTCATTCTGCCCCTTCAAAAGGTCAATGCAGAAAGTGTTATAATACAAAGTGATTTTAACCCGACTTTGCTAATGTGACATTTGGAGCGTGGTTATGGCAGTCTGATGTGACAGCAGAAGAATGTAGTGTTGTGTCAGTAAATGGCAGAGGGCTTGATAAAAAGGAGGACGTTGTTCACATATTTAGTCTGTGTTTCCCCCCTCTAGAGGGAAGGACTATGAAAAGCCCCTGAAGTGTGAATCCCAAAGGTCAGTAAATACATGAAGGGCTTGTTGAATCGAGGGAAGACAGCAAAATTTTTGAAAATCCATTCATGAATTTTCACACCTGGAGAACAGACGTTGGATTTAAGGTTGCAGTTGTATACAGAAGCTGTAGATCATCCAGAGCTTTTTAAATGCTCATATCCACCTTTGATAAATGTAGCTGACAATCTAAGTGATAACCTGCAGCCAAATGCTAGAATATTGCCTGTGTGTTACAGGTTCATTTTTCAGCACTGTAGGCCTGTTTTAATCACTGAAAGCCTTCCAAGACTCAGGCAGCTTTAGACCAGCAGATAACGTAGCATGATAGCTAATATCAGCAGTGCACATAATTCAGACTGGGAGCTGGCTCTGGAATTAGTGAGCTTTACAGAAGCCTCAGTTCAGTGAAGGACTCTGGGCTCTCAAGACATAAATGTGGATATGAAGTGCCCTACTGGTGCCAGGGACCAGCACAGCCAAGCTCCTCTGGGCTTGAGTTGGTCTTAAGCTTCTGTTTCCCTTATTGATATCTATTTCAATAAATTTTTTAAGCAAATTTCAATTTTATTTTTTTTAGCCCTCTATGATCTTTCAACATGTATGGAAGAGGCTGACTAAACATAGGAAATATGGAAGATAAAATGTTAGGGTGAAAGACAACTGCAGTATAAAACTTATATTTCTAAATCGCTCAGACATTTTGAAAATGCTACCCAAAATGGATTCTCCGCAGATGGAACAAATCAGAAACCTAACTGTGTTGAATGAAGAAGTAGTCAGATAAATACATGTCACTCAGCTTCATAACTGAAGACCTGAGCATGTAAGCAGTTTTCCATGCTCTTCTCCCCTCAGATATTTGTTTTGATTGACAAAGGAGATCTTGCCAGTGTAATTATAATATTTTCTTGTTTTACTAAATTAAAAGAAAAATTGCCTAGGTCAAAGTATTGCAAACTTTCTCAGCTCTGACTTACGGAATTTTGTGTTAAGACTTTCTTAGCATGATATCCTAAACGGAATAAAAGTTTATCTTAAATGATCTGTCAGGTTCAATTTATTTGCAGTAACAGGCCTTGGCTGCTTTTGCATGGGCAGAAAAACTGGAAGGAAAGGCTCTTTTTGCTGCCTACAGATGCACCCATACAAAACCATTCAGCTAGCATCACTGCCTGGGTTTTGTTTCACATAGGGCCATGAACAGATTACTGGAAGAATAACTTTGAGCCTTCACAATCTGCATACATATGTCTTTGTGCTGGGCAGCAGATACTAGCAGAAATGCACACTAATGCTTTCACGGCAGATTTGAGGACTTACATGTAACCTCTTTCCCTCAAGCAGTGCTGTTAAAGCCAAGCACAGGGACCAAGGGAAGGTGCAGTTGCCTTAGGGGCTGTGGCCAACTATGGGCTCTTGGCATGTATTAAAATTACACTTATTCATAGAATCATAGAATAACCAGGTTGGAAGAGACCCATCGGATCATCAAGTCCAACCATTCCTATCAAACACTAAATCGTGTCCCTTAGGACCTCATCTACCCATGCCTTAAACACCTCCAGGGAAGGTGACTCAACCACCTCCCTGGGCAGCCTGTTCCAATGCCCAATATTATAATTACTCTGTGTGAAAAACTTCCTCCTAATGTCTAGCCTAAATCTCCCCTGGCGGAGCTTGAGGCCATTCCCTCTCGTCCTGTCCCCTGTCACTTGGGAGAAGAGGCCAGCTCCCTCCTCTCCACAACCTCCTTTCAGGTAGTTGTAGAGAGCAATGAGATCTCCTCTCAGCCTCCTCTTCTCCAGGCTAAACAACCCCAGCTCTCTCAGCTGTTCCTCATAAGGCCTGTTCTCCAGCCCCTTCACCAGCTTTGTTGCTCTTCTCTGGACTTGCTCCAGAGCCTCAACATCCTTCTTGTGGTGAGGGGCCCAGAACTGAACACAGGATTCAAGGAGCGGCCTCACCAGAGCTGAGTACAGAGCGGGAATAACCATTTCTGATACAAGCCAAGATGCCATTGGCCTTCTTGGCCACCTGGGCACACTGCTGGCTCATGTTCAGTCAGCTGTCAACCAACACCCCCAGGTCTCTCTACTCCTGGCAGTTTTCCAGCCAGACTTCTCCCAGTCTGTAGCTCTGCATAGGGTTGTTGTGCCCCAAGTTCAGGACCCGGCACTTGACCGGAACCCCAGAATTTTATTATATAACCCCAGAATTATTGGAACCCCAGAATTTGCCGTGCTTTTCCTGAATTCCAGATAACTACAAGCTACAGGTGCAAAAGATGATGAGAGATAAGATGATTTCTAGGCCCTATCAGTATCTGTTGCTTTGTGCTTTCACCAGCTCATTAATATATAGACTAAAAGAACAGGTGTGAAAGTGTCTCTGCAGTATCCTTCATTACAATATAATTGGTTTCATGATTGTCTGTAATTTATACTCATTCAAGCAGTATTCATTCTAAATGGCATTTATATTCTCATCATTTTGGATAAATTTAGGATGAAATATTATGAAATGCTTTATTTAAGAGCAGTTATATTCCATTTGCTTGCTTTCCTTTGGTCTTCTTGGCTTTGCAACTATTACTGAAAATGGAGGAGATGGGTGTGAAAGAGTGGCATGTGACATTTTCATGCCATAAACCAAGCACTCAAAAGTCAGCAATTACAGGATCAAAGGTAAAAAGCACACAAGTTTTTTTTTTTTCTTTTCCTTCTGTTCTTAACTAGGGCTGAAAATCTGTAGCAACTGAAAAGTTACAAGCAGCTGAAGTAAGCTCATTCAAGGTCCAGATAAACTGGGATACTCTGTGCTGACAGACTGATTTTTTACTAGGCAAAAGATTAGGTCATAGAGTGGCTTTTAGTCACTCTGCATTAAGAAAATGAAATTGTGTCCCTGTTTTACATTGCTCAGGATGGAGATGGAAACGCAGAGTTGAAACGTTTCATAATGTTACTTTAATTCAGTCAAATGGTTTGCCACTTAGCATTTAGTGGCAAATAGTTTCTGTGCTAATATAAAAACAGGAGGACTGTACAAGATGGGCAGAAAGGGCATACAGGGAAACCACAGTGTTCTCTGAATTTCCTCTCTGTGAATCCTTTGGTGCCTTTGTTGGTATCCTTCCAGAGCAGAGTACTATTAGACAACTAAACCTTGAAAATTTAGACAACTATACCCTGAAAACTAGATTCAGTCCTTACTTTAATAAAAATGCTAAGAACTTTACAACTGGTTATTTTTTTAATGAAAAAATAGTAATGTACCTATACTGTTGTGTCAGGTCCAGTATAAACAACATCAGTATGCCCTCTGTCACCATCATGTGTGTTTTCTAGTCTTTGTAGAGAGCCAGCAGCAATCAGACCCTGAGATGCTGGCAAACTCCTTTGTGCTTTTACTGGAATGTGTATTCCCTTTTTTCAGATGATGTGAATTTGCTGGGAATTCTTCTCATTTGAGAATTGTGAATTGCTGTTCAATAAATTGATGCTGATTACCTAAACAAAAAAAAGTAGGTGTCTCCTAAAGGTCTGAAATGGGAGGAAGGCTTGTATGCATGATAGATTTCCCTTCCTGTGCTACAATTTAGCTGCTATTCTCAAGGATAGGAAATTTCCTCTAGTCCATAATTATGAGGCCAAATGAAGATGTAAAGGAACAAAACTGAACAATAGATATTTCTCCTTTTCATCTGGAATGATTCTATAAATTGTGCTGTTCTGTAGAAATAAATAACTGATGCATTAGATGGATAAAACACAATCAACAGATAAAATATAAATGGAGCTACATAACACTGAATTGGGTCAAATCACATTGGAAGTGGGTCAAGCCTCTAGGAATCCTTTCCTACTGTTGATTATAATGAGAGCACAAGCATTTAAAAGAAGCTTACTGGTTTTAATCAGCAATAGCTTATAGTATGATGAATTACTGCTGTGTGTATAAATACTTTAATTAAGCAGTGCTTTTTTGAAGACAGTGTAGTTGTACTATTGTAAACTTGGAGCCTAATCCATCAAAGTTCTGAGTAGATCCTGAAATGTGAAATTGATTATGAATTCAGGACTTCCAGGATCTTGCTGAATCAAACCTGTAACCTGAGAGACAATGGGAGAGACCTTGTCTTGCACATGGCTTAAATATTCATCTGGAACTGTAACTGGTTTTAATTTTTAAAGTATTATTCCACAGCTCACTTTTATTTCATTGTATATGATGAACACCTTGATAGCTAATAAGTAGCCAGTTATAGAAAATGTGCTAGAATCATAGACTCATAGAATAGTTTGGGTTAGAACGAACCTTAAAAATAATCCAGTTCCAACCACCCTGCCATAGGCAGGGACACCTCCCACTAGACCAGGCTGCTCAAGGCCCCATCCAACCTGGCTTTGAACACCTCCAGGGATGGGGCAGCCACAGCTTCCCTGGGCAACCTGGGCCAGCGCCTCACCACTCTCCTGGTGAAGAAATTCCTCCTTATGTCTCTTCCAAATGTCTCATCTAAATCTGGCCCCCTCGTGCTTATACCCATCACCCCTAGTCCTATCACTACAAGCCTTTGTTAACAGTCCCTTCTTGTAACCCCTTGAGATACTAGAAGGCCACTGTAAGATCTCCTCGGAGCCTTCTCTTCTCCAGGCTGAACAAGCTAAACTCTCTCAGCTTGTCCTTGTGTGGGAGATGCTTCAGCCCTAACATCATCTTTGTAGCCCTCCTCTGGACCCACTCCAACAGTTCCATATCCTCCTTATGTTGAGGATTCCAGAACTGGGCACGGTATTCCAGATGAGGTCTCACAAGAGAGGAATAGATGGGCAGAATCACCTCTCTCGACCTGCTGGCTGTGCTTCTTTTGATGCAGCCCAGGATACGGTGGGCCTTCTGGACTGTGAGTGCACATTGCTGGCTCATGTCAAGCTTCTCATCAACCAGCATCCCCTCAAGTCCTTTCCTGCAGTGCAGCTCTCAATCACATCATCCTCCATCCTGTATTGAAATTGCAGGTTGCCCTGACCCAGGTGTAGGACCATGCATGTGGCCTTGTTGAACCTCATGAGGTTCTCACAGACCCACTTTTCCAACCTGTCCGGCTCCTTCTAGATGACATGTTCTTGAGGCACATAAAATACAAATTCCTTTTTGCCTGGGACAAATGCAGAGCTATACCACATGTGAAAATCTGCTGCAATACTTTCTCACAGGAGTATAAATGCCAAAGGCGTTTATAGAATTTAGTGTTTGCAAAAATGCCCGTACAATTAATCACGTCATTTTGAATGGTTTTTTTTTTTCATTTTGTTTTGGCTTTGACACATACTTAAACCATGCTTGCCATGTGAAAATGGTCATCTAAGTCTGGATGATAAATTTTTTTTATTCAGTAAATGAATGTTATGGAATTCACTGAAAGAGATTTCCATTTACCATACTACATGAGATTAAGAATATAGAACCTTAGAGTCGTTCCTCAGATGTTTGCCTGTTCTTGAATTCCTTACATGCTCATATTTACACGAGCATTTGTCTGCTGTGGACTCACACTTAAATGTATCACATGTAAGCCTTAGTACCTCAAGACAAATTATGTGTTTTCTTATATATCTGGGTGGTCTGCAGTTCCAGTAAAGCAGCTTGTTGGGTGTAGCTTTCCTTAAGACAGCCTAGAGGTAGAGTACCCACGTAAATTGTGTGTAATTCAGATTTGATTCCATCCTCTGCTTGATTTGGAACAGGAATTTGCATCAAAGCCTCTCTTTGTTCTGAAGTTACTCTGAATTGCTCCTGGGGTCTATCTGGGCTGAATTTCTAATTGCTTCATGCTGGATATTATGTGCTGTGTATAAATACTTAATACATATTTAATAAATATTAATAAATATTTAATAAATATTAATTTGCCACAAAGAAAGCCCAAAATGACAGTCCAGGAGCTGGGGCATTCATCTAGACTGGAGGAAAGCTGAATTTAGACTGTTCATCCAGTTTGTTCAGAGAAGGAACCTAAACTCTTTTTTACTGTATATCAGAAGGTAACTCCTGTGATTGACTGAATGGGTTTAACAGAAATTCCTCTTTCTTGTCACAAAAAAAAGTATTGGGTCAGTTCTAGAATATATTTACACTGTTACTTATGCTGATATTTGTGTCTGACCTCATTGCCTAGCTTTTTGAATCTCCTGATCCACAACACAACTGGAAACAGAAGTGGAAATTCCGTAGCTTGTGTTTCAACAGTTATAGACCTTTCAAGTACTTCATTACCAGGAAAAGCTATAATTAGCTGAAACTAGTTGAAAAGATAGGAAATTTCAAGAAATAGTCTAAGCTCCAATATACCAGTGCAACAGGAGTCATTTCTGGATGAACTCAGTTTCTGTTTGTGTGCTTGGCTTTATTTGCACAACTTTAACTGACAGCTGGATTTTTGCTTGTGAGCTGCTTAGTGGCAGCTTTACCAACATTTCTTCCAAACATTTGCTCATTTAAATATTTTCAGAAAATATTTTAAATATTTTCACAACTATGCTACTACACATGATGAATCTGTGTGTAAGAAGGGAGTGATTTATTAGATCTGTGTTTTCATTTATCATTCTTTTTTGCAAGATCTATAAACCAGCAAGCTTTTGGAGAGATTGTTAATGCCAGACCTGAGGGACATGGTTTAGTATTTGATAGGAATGGTTGGACTTGATGATCCGGTGGGTCTCTTCCAACCTAGTGATTCTATGGTTCTATTTGTGATGTCAAATCTCAGTTTTACCAGAACAGTGCAGTTACGTTACGGACTCAATAGCCTGTGAAATGGTGAGACTTTCTTGTGTGTGGTAGTTTTTTTTTTTCTTGTGTGTGTATGTGTTTTCAGCAGAAATCTGTCTTGTCAGAGCAGTTTTTTTGGGATGCACCTGCTCAGGCTGGTAAGCTCAGTGCTGAAATGGACTTTAAGAGCACAAAAATGTTTAGTGTGGTACCTGGGTTTGGGAGACTTTCTGGGCTCCCTGAAGCACCTCTTTGACTGCATGTTGTCTTATGCTTGGTGGACAGCTGTGACTGGCTTTGTACCCTTGTGGTACCTGCTCTTCAGTGCAGTAAACCGGTTTGATATCTAGTTGCCCGAGTGAAGATGGTGCTAACTCCTTTGTGTTTCAGTTTTGTAATCCATACAGAATATTTGGATGATCATAGCTCTGCAACAAAAAAAAAAAAAATAGAAAAAACTGTCATTGGCTGTAAATAATTTTAAATATTTCTTTTCTACAATATTGTTTTATTTTTAAATAAGTAATTTTTAAAATTAACTAATTTTGCCCAATGTAGTAATTCTGTTTAATACTTGGGAAATAGATCTGAATATTTTAAAAGTTATGTTGTGCACTTTTTTGGTTTTATTAGCAATCAAACAAAGTTGTGAGATTAATTTATTTTTAGGAAGAAAGTAAAATTATAATTTGTACAATAATAAGAACTATAACTTGATTTCATTAATTCAGATTCATTTCCAGCAAAATGAAATATTGAGATAAAAATGTAACTTGATTTGGAGATAGTCCTTTTAAAACTGGCTTAAAACCTCTTTTTTTATTTGTGATTGCTATAAAAGCTATAGTAATATAATTTCAGAAAATTATGATCTGAGCTGGCATGCTCTTAGCAAGAATTACTTGCGATAATTCTGTACAACTTGATCTTCAAGAGGCTTGTTTTTTTTCCAATATAAAACTAAATTAGTCATAACAGATTCCTCTAAGAAAATGTCTCATGCGAGGAGCAGAGAAATTCAAGATTCTTCAAATGGATTTTTCACCAAATTATGTGTATGGTGCTCTCTTGATTATTAAATTACACTCTATGCTAGGTCAAGGTATAGAACAAATTATTATCATTTGTTTTAAGTGAATGGAAATTAGATAATGAAGAAGCATATTATGGGGTTTCAGGTAGCAGGTAATTTTGTGTTTAAGCTCATTGAAAGATTTGATGGGGTGTAAAGAAGGAGGCTTTTGTTAAGAACATAGGAGCAGGATATTGGACCACGTCAAAACAGACTTACTCAATTTCTCCTAGTAAAATCAATAGGCAGGTTTTCACAAAAAAAAAAAAAAAAACAGTGCTAACTATTAACAGACAATGTACAAGTCAGATTGTAAGAGGGATTTAGTTTTTGCTTTCAGTGGAATGCAGTTATCTTTAATAAGTATAGGTTTTACAGTATTTCCTATGAAAACCTTCTAAGATATGGGTAGCCCCACTAAAATAAATAGAAACAGTACTTCTGAAAACATCATGCCTCATGTGAAAAAAGATATGACATTATCCATTATCAAAAACACCATATCAGTTTATCTTTTCTGTTTGTTTGTTCAGTATTTCATTTTTATAGGCAAAATCAGGAAACTCAAAGGACAGATTTATGAACAGAAATCACAAACTGAGTAGGTTCACTGTTCTCGTTAGTGAATTTCTGCTTTTGAACTGGACCTGGTTGAATGAGACCCGTAAGTATTGGGATGTTTTCTGGAAAACTTCCAAGGGAGAGGGATAGGCTCAAACCAGCTGATTAGTTTAAAGGAACTTAGAGACTCCAGCTATGAGAAGGTTAAGGACTTAATGATATGTATAAAGTGCCATAAATAACATTTCTTTGCAGAGTGTACAAGGATTGTGGATTTACATGGCTGTTTCTCAGGGCTCTGGTCTCTCCAAGATCAGCTGCTATAATATTTGCTAATGAAGCATAGTGAGGCATTATCCTTTGGCCTCCTATGATCTCTCTGCATTTCTCACCACTTTCACTTTCTGGTTACTGGGCTCAGCACCATTTCCCCAGCTGACCAGTGATCTGTGTGTGTCCTACAGTTGAACGTGTGGTAGCCTGCTCTCTGGTCTCTCTGTCATTCTTCCTGGTCTGGCAAAATATTTTCAGGCCTATAAACCTACTGAAATTTAAAAACAAACCATGAAGAATGATGAAAATTTGGCACAGGTTAAGTTTTTTGTTGGCTTTATTAGGGACAGTTGAGATACATTGCCTCATAAATATATATTTTTTTGCATGTTGGGAAGGGGGGCTCTCAGAGCTGTGAAGAGATTCAGTATTTTGGGGTAGAAGCATGCACTGGAAAGGACTGTGTTGTTAATGGCACGTCCAGAAGAGTCATAAATGTTTATAGTAGCCCCACCTTCCATCCCACATACAAGAAAAAACAAAAAAACCCATAATGTGCTACCTTTGAATAAAACAGTAGCTTCAATATCTGCCTGAACCACTAGGGGTGTGCTACACAGGAAAGATACAACCCAAGTGATGCACCAGATTGACAGGGTCTCAGTACTGATTGTAGAAGTGGAAATTGGTTTTACCCTGGTTCCATGAATTGCCACTCCGTTATCCTCTTTAGCTCAGGTACAAAAAGCATCTGCATAAACAATTTTATCACCTGGGGTACAATCCATACAATCAAACAATGGCTTGACTTGGAAGGGACCTTAAAGATCATACAGTTCCAATCCCCCTGTCATGGGCAGGGACACCTACCACTAGATCAGGCTGTCGAAGCCCCCATCCAACCTGCCCTTGAACACCTTCAGGGATGGGGCAACTACCGCTTCTCTGGACAACCTGGGCCAGTGCCTCACCACTCTCATTGTGAAGAAATTCCTCCTAGTCTAGTCTCAATCTGCTCTTCTCCAGTTTATTCCCATTGCCCCTAATCCTGCCACTGCAAGCCTTTGTAAACAATCCCTCCCCAATAGGGATAGGTTATTGAGTTCCATAATACTTTCCATTTGAGTGAGAGAACCAGTTTCTAAGAATATTTCCACTTCTCTGTGACAGAATTATTTGGCGGAGCAAGGCAAAGCAAGCTACAGTTCAGTGAGTGTTGGTCCTGTGCATGGGAAACGGGCACTGCCAAACAGCAGTGCTCTCCCATGAATGGTGTGATTGAAAAGGAGCCAGCAACTCCTCTTGCAGCAAGGCCAGAGCAGAGAAGGATGCCACACAAGCACAGTTCTGTTTAGCAGCTGTGTTTTCCCCCCTATGTTTACACATGCGTGTTTACACACTGATTCAATGAAGAACAACATTGTCTAGTCAAGTGAAAAAGTGTTTTAAGGCATAGGAAATTCTGTCTTAGCACATGTCGTGGAATGCAGTATGTGTTGTAAATCCTGGCCCCTTTGTTGTACCTTCTCTTTCGCATCCTGGTCCTACCAGGACCAAGACCAGGACATAGAATCCTAGAATCATACAATAGTTTGGGCTGGAAGGGACCTTAAAGATCATCCAGTTCCGACACCCCTGCCATGGGCAGGGACACCTCCCACTAGATCAGGCTGCCCAAGGCCCCACCCAACGTGGGCTTGAACACCTCCAGGGATGGGGCAGTCACAGCTTCCCTGAGACAACCTGTGCCAGTGCCTCACCACTCTCCTGGTGAAGAAATTCTTTTGAATGTCTAGACTAAATCTGCCCCTCTCCACTTTATAAACGTTGCCTCTAGTCTTACCACTACAAGCCTGTGTGAACAGCCCCTCTCCAACTTTCTTGTCAGCCCCTTTCAGGTACTGGAAAGTCACTATAACATCTCCTCGGAGCCTTCTCTTCTCCAGGCTTAACAACCCCAACTCTCTCAGCCAGTCCTTGCATGGGAGGTGCTCCAGCCCTTACATCATCCTTGTAGCCCTCCTCTGGACCCACTCCAACAGTTCCATATCCTCCTTATGTTGGAGATTCCAGAACTGGACACAGTACTCCAGATGAGGTCTCACAAGAAAGGAACAGAGGAGCAGAATCACCTCTCTCGATCTGCTGGCCACCCTTCTTTTGATGCAGCCCAGGATACATTTGGCCTTCTGGGCTGTGAGTGCACGTTGCCAGCTCATGTCAAGCTTCTCATCAACCAGCACTCCCACGTCCTTCACTGAATAGCTTCTGGATAGCTTATTGTAATAACTTTGTTAACAGTTTCAGAGGAAATATTTTAGAGTTGTTTTTAAAGTGGTTTTGGCAATTTCTGCTTCCATAATTCCTCTTGCTGTCATACTCCAAACAAGCCTCAGCTTTCTTTACTTATCACACATCTACAATTTTAACACTATCTCAGGCAAAAGGCAAAATATTATGCTAGAACAGGGACACAAATATCCCTCACATTTGAAACATGAGATTTTTTTCAAGTTTTGATTCCAGTTGTAATGAAAGTGCATTTACACCAATTTCCAGTTGTAATGAAGTGCATTTACACCAATGCACGCAGCATGGGGAACAAGATGGAAGAGCTGGAAGCCGTTGTAGGGCAAGGTGCCTTTGATGTCGTTGCCATCATGGAAATGTGGTGGGATGACTCTTATAACTGGAGTTCGGGTATGGTGGGGTATAAACTCTTCAGGAGGGATAGAAGGGGTAGGAGAGGGGGTGGAGTAGCCCTCTTTGTAAGGGAAGACTTGGACACCTCCGAGATGGACTGTGGCGATGAGGAGATTGAGTGCCTGTGGGTTAAGATCAAGGGAACCCATAACAAGGGAGACTTTGTGATGGGAGTCTGTTACAGGCCACCCAGCCAAGGAGAAGCAGCTGATGAGCTCTTCTTTAAACAGCTGGGGTCAATCTCCAAGTCAGTGCCTCTTGTCCTTGTGGGAGACTTCAATCTCCCTGATATCTGCTGGAAGTACAACACAGCAGAAAGGAAGCAGTCTAGGAGGTTCCTGGAGTGCGTGGAAGACAACTTCCTTGCACAGCTGGTTAATGAACCTACGAGGGAAGGTGCCCTCCTGGACTTGCTGTTTGTGAACAGAGAGGGGCTTGTGGGGGATGTGACAGTAGGGGGTCGCCTAGGTCTTAGTGATCATGAGATGATAGGGTTTTCTGTCCTAGGTGAAGTGAAGAGGGTGCTAAGCAGGACGGTAGCACTAAATTTTCAGAGGGCAGACTTTGAACTGTTTAGAAGGCTGGTTGGCAAAGTCTCCTGGGAGACAGCACTTGAGGGCAAGGGAGCCCACGAGGGCTGGGAGTTCCTCAAAAAGGAGATCCTGGCAGCTCAGGAGAAAGCCATCCCCGTGTTCTGGAAAAAAGGCCGGCAGGGGAAAAAAACCAGCTTGGTTAAGTAGGGAAATCTTGAGTGAAATTAGAAAAAAAAGGAAGATTTATAGGCTCTGGAAGGGGGGACAAGCCTCTTGGAGGGACTACAGGAGGGAAGTGAGGCTATGTAGGGAAAAAATCAGAGGGGCTAAGGCTGAGCTAGAGATCAGATTAGCTAAGTCAGCAAAAGACAATAAAAAATCTTTTTATAAGTATATTAACAGTAAAAGGAGGACAAGGGAGACCATACAGTCCCTTTTGGACTCAGAGGGAACAGCAGTGACAGGGGATGAGGAGAAGGCTGAGGTACTTAATGCCTTCTTTGCCTCAGTCTTTAATTGTAAAGAAAGCTGTTCCCTCTGTGTAGATACCCGGGAAACAGAGGAGCAATACCAGGCTCCCATAGTCCAAGAGGAGGTGGTCAGAGCCCTGCTCGGCCAACTGGACACCCACAAGTCTATGGGGCCAGATGGGATACATCCTAGGGTTTTGAGGGAGCTGGCGGATGTATTGGCCAAACCCCTTTCCATCATCTTCCAGCAGTCCTGGAAGACTGGGGAGGTACCTCTGGACTGGAGACTGGCTGATGTAGTGCCCATTTACAAGAAGGGTAGCAGGGAGGATCCCGGGAACTACAGGCCAGTCAGTCTGACCTCAGTGCCAGGGAAAGTCATGGAACAGGTGATCCTGAGTGCTATCATGAAGCACTTACAAGAGAACCAGGTGATCAGACCCAGTCAACATGGGTTTACCAGAGGCAGGTCCTGCCAAACCAACCTGATCGCCTTCTATGACAAAGTGACTCGGCTGCTGGATGAGGGAAAGGCTGTGGATGTGGTCTTTCTGGACTCAGTAAAGCCTTTGACACAGTTTCTCACAGCATTCTGCTACGGAAACTGTCAGCCTCTGGCCTGGACAGACGCACACTCTCCTGGGTAGAAAACTGGCTGGATGGCCGGGCCCAGAGAGTGGTGGTAAATGGTGTTAGGTCCAGCTGGAGACCAGTGACAAGTGGTGTTCCCCAGGGCTCAGTGCTAGGTCCAGTCCTGATGTCTTCATCAATGACCTGGATGAGGGCATTGAGGGTACCCTTAGCAAGTTTGCAGATGACACAAAGCTGTGTGCAAGTGTCGATCTGCTGGAGGGTAGGGAGGCCCTGCAAAGGGACCTAAGCAGGCTGGACCGCTGGGCAGTGTCCAACAGCATGAGGTTTAACACAGCCAAATGCACTTGGGGCACAACAACCCTATGCAGAGCTACAGACTGGGAGAAGCCTGGCTGGAAAACTGCCAGGAGGAGAGGGACCTGGGGGTGTTGGTCGACAGGCGACTGAACATGGGCCAGCAGTGTGCCCAGGTGGCCAAGAAGGCCAGTGGCATCCTGGCTTGTATTAGAAACGGTGTGACCAGCAGGTCCAGGGAGGTGATTCTCCCTCTGTATTCAGCACTGGTGAGGCCACTCCTTGAATATTGTGTCCAGTTGTGGGCCCCTTACCACAAGAAGGATGTTGAGGCTCTGGAGCAAGTCCAGAGAAGAGCAACGAGGCTGGTGAAGGGGCTGGAGAACAGACCCTATGAGGAGCGGCTGAGAGAGCTGGGGTTGTTTAGCCTGGAGAAGAGGAGGCTGAGGGGAGACCTCATTACTCTCTACAAGTACCTGAGAGGAGACCTCATTACTCTCTACAAGTACCTGAAAGGTGGTTGTGGAGAGGAGGGAGCTGGGCTCTTCTCCCAAGTGACAGCGGACAGGACAAGAGGGAATGGCCTCAAGCTCCGCCAGGGTACATTTAGGCTGGAAATTAGGAGGAGGTTTTTCACGCAGAGGGTCATTGGGCATTGGAACAGGCTGCCCAGGGAGGTGGTTGATTCCCCTTCCCTGGAGGTGTTTAAGGTATGGGTGGATGAGGTATTGAGGGACTTGGTTTAGTGTTAGATAGGAATGGTTGGACTAGAAGATCTGATGGGTCCCTTCCAACCTGGTTGTTCTGTGATTCTTTGATTCTGTGAAAAACTGATCATATTAATTTTGTACAGCGAGTTTCCTGAGTTCTGTTTAACTGAACTGTGTAACGGAGGTTATTTAATCTACACCCAGCCAATTGATGAAAGTCTTTGTCATCCTTCGCTGTCATACTGCAATATGATATTACATGAGAAAAATGCATTCTTCTGTTTTTCTAGTTTAAATCAGCTTTTTAAGGATTTTTGCCTCATATTCTATTCCTACAGGCATAAATCCTCTCCTCTTGTAACAAGTTAATGTTCAAACTAAAATTGTCATTACTGTATACCATTAATTTTCTGGGCAGAATGAATGCTTTCAAGCCGTGATTTTTCGGTCAGACTCTTTTCTCTCAGTACCTAGAATATCAGTTTTTATTCTGGAAACTCTTAGGTGAATGTATTTAAAGTTATGCTCAAAATTCAAAAAAGTACACTTATGCATAAAGGCTGGATATGCTTTGCCAGACACCTTTATTCCAGAGCTGCCTGTCAGGTGTATTATGTAACTGCTCTATATTAATTATTAAATCCTTTATTATTTAGAGTAATTATAATTTAATGTCTGTAGCTTTCTATGGGAAGTTTTTTTCTCTTAATATGAACCTGTTTTCTGTAGCTATTCAAACTTCAGATGAAAAAATAAACAGCAAAATAAATCAGAATGAAATGTACTGTATTTTAGGAAAATTTTGAAGCCATCATTAAAGATAAAATGAGCACTATCACTTCAAAACACTTCTTTATATCTTAATCAGTCTTCTACGCTACTTGCTTTGCTCTTAGTAAAATATATTTTGCTCCTAATTAGAACCAAGAGGAGATTACTATTGGCTCTTTTTCCTCCTTTCTGTTTCTTCCAGTGGATTAGTAGCACAAAGAGATTACACAAAATGGGTTAAAGCAAGTGGAGTTTCACTGAAGTAGCAGGAAGATGCTGTTGTTTCTCTGGAGCTTTGACTTTTAGCAAGTTCCGTTCAAAGTGTCTTTCTTTCCTCTTGAATACAAGATCAGTTTACAGGTTAGAAAAAATATAATAAAACTCAAATAGTTTATTGAGTAAGTTTTCCTTTGTAAGTATTATTGAGATGTTTGGTTTTTTTTCTGTAAGCTTTAACACCGTTAGAATTTAAAAGGAAAAATAAAGAAATAGTAACGATGATGTATTTCAAAGTGCAAGACTAGGATGCATCATACTAAAACATACTGGTAGTAACTGAAAGAAACCAAATAGCTCTACCAGCATCAAAAATGTGTATCAGGGTGAGTTAAATTTTGATTTTATAGCTACTGTCATCTTACATTTCAAAACTGCTTTGGCCTGATCTTTATGATTCACATACACTTACATCCAAAATAAGGAGTATAAGGAGTGTCAAATGGAAATATTTTAGGGACGTATCGGACAAGGCGTTTTCAAATGATGATTTGGAAAGTCCACCACTTCTTTTGTAGGTCAGCAGTCTCCTATGAGTGAATCTGTCTCCTGGATCTGTCTTTTAAAGCCTGTGAGAATGAAGTAAGGAATGGCTATTTTTTTTAGCTGCCGGTATTTTACATAGAGATTTCATGTCTTACAGTGTCTTAGTACCTGGGGCTGTACAACCTCACCACCTGTGCCCCTTGGCCAGGCTTTAGGTTCCTCACACGTGTCCTTACGGTCTCATAGTGCCTCTCCTCCTGGTGAGTACCCCAGACTTCCTAAACTTCTCAGGTAGCCTCTTGGTGTCAAAACTATAGGCAAGACACACAGATTACAAAGAGGAATTTCCCAGCAGCCACTTCTGCTTGTAAAACCACTCAAAGTAGCACTATCAAACACACTTTTCTCACCCTATGAGTCATGCAGTTCTTGAGTTAGGTCGGTGTCCTGGAGTTGTGTAACATTTCTTGTTTTCTCACTCCCTGGTGTGCCATCCCTATATGTAGCAGTGACAAGCCTGTCCCTGAGAGGGAGCGTTCCTCCCTGTAGACAGGGAAATACAATCTGTGATCCCATGTGGCTCTCAGCCCCAAGCCAGGCTTCTGCACAGGATGCTCATTGTCAGGGGAGGGCTAGAGCTTGAAAGGTGTAATGTCTGTGGCTTTTGATAGCTCTTTGAGTGACAACTCTGTTGTTCTTTCAGCAGTGGAAGCTGTAAGAGTGATCTAGGAGAGTATCACTTGAGTGCCTTTATACTCTCCTCTTTATCTCAGTTAGAGTTCACTTGGAGATGCAGGTTGTTACACAAGTGGGCTCTTTGTTGCTCTAAATTTTTTTCTGGAATGCTTCCTCTGCTCTTCCCAAATAAAGTGTCTGGAATAAACCAGCCTGAGTGCATCGAAACTGGCTTCCTTGTACAGAAAAAAACCCAGCAGTTGCCATACAAATTACAAGACAGAGAAGAGCATAGAGTTTCAGCTTTGTATAAATGTGTTCAATGCAGTCTCAGCTACCTTATTTTGTACCTTACGATGCGTGAAGTAGGAATTCTGCCTTTGGGTTTCACCTTGAATCACGAAAAAGATATTCAAAGCTCTTTATGTGCTACAGTGTTTTCACAGGCCACCTGGTATAATAGCAAGAGTGAATATTCAAGGACATAGTGAGTAGTTCAGATCCAACACTTGTAATGTGTAAAACAGCTGCTGCTTTCTTTCCATCGCAGGCATGGGAATTGTCAAACTCTCAATTGTGAAACTAAATAATACACTCTTAGCTTTAAAAAAGTTTAAGGATGCAGTACTTAAGGAAAAAGTCAGAGCAGCTTGTTTTCTGACCTGTCAGCTGGAGCAGACCAGGCACCGTCTGCTGCGAGGCTGCTCAGCGTGTGCTGAGCCTACCCCTCCCAAGGGAGGGGAAGCACAACCCTGACAGATGGTGAGGGAAGGCCCTAATCATATAATCGTAGGTATGCATCCAAATGTGCGATAACAGATCGTTTGTTTTATCCCTTCGTGTGCGAGTTTACCAGAAAGTGGCACGTCTTGCAAAGAGCAGGGGAAACAGCCTTGTGGTGAAGAGCTCACAACACTCAATAACTTTGCCACGTCCATGCAATAACTGGTGTGCTGCTCTGCTCCTGTCCTTTGGGTGAGCATGTGTCTCCTCTGGTGGGGGGACTTCTTTTATTTCTCTCATGTTATGCATTTAAGTTTGGTTATTGTATAAATTAGGAAGGACCACTCAGCCCTCAAAAGGAGGACTGCATCACGCAGGTTGTTCTGTATGTCTTAACAACCCTCAAAAGGAGGACTGCATCATGCAGGTTGTGCTGTATGTCTTAGCAGCCCTCAAAAGGAGGACTGCATCACGCGAATTGTTCTGTATGGCTTAGCAACCCCCAAAAACACAGTGTCAGAGACTCGGTGGCACCAATTAGCTCAGCTGAACCTGTCCAGAGACTGGAGCTACTGTCAGTAGATGGGCTGTGCATCACCGTGCTGACACCAGAAGCCACTCTGGGGAAAGAGGTAGCCAACTAAGGTTTTCTAAGTAACTGATTTGGTGTTTTGTTTTGTTTTTCTAATTTGTGTTCTCAACTGCAAAAGAAAAAAAAGTGATATTGCGCATTGGATAAAATTAAAGCTAGATAGGTAATGTGCTTAGCTAAGTGTAATGAAACTCTTCTTTTGGGCATCTATAAGAAAATCAAATTAAAGGCTAGAATATTAAACATACTGGAGGAGGAAAAGGTCACCCTAATCTTCGGTCTGATTCCACCAGAGTCAGGGCTGGAGTCCGGGTTGCCTAGGTCCCCAAGTGATCTTTCCTGTCATGTCATCCCCCAGTGGTGGCCAGTCAGAAATGTATGGAAAGCTTAAATGCTGAACCTGCAGATGGAAGCTGGGATTAGGCTCACTGTCTTGGGTGTCTTGAATGTTTTGGCTACAGATGAGCTGTAACCTGGTGAGTCGCAGAAGACTGACAGCAACGCTCTTCCCAGTTGTTTCTTCTGTAAATAACACTGATTTGTGAATTTGACTTAAGTTCTTGAGCAACTTTTGGGTTAACTAAAAATACATTATCTAGTAATTTGATAATGATTCAAATCTCTTTTTTGCCAAATAGTGTACACTGTCCCTAGCCAGACTTAGTTTCCAGGGCACCAGAGAGATAATAATTGCATTTATTCCCCTTGGATAAGAGATCTGAAAACTCTACTGCTCTGTTATCTTGTGTCTCTTGGCAAATCTCATAGATTGTCAAAATAGATATGCTGCCATCCTATGGTTTGCTGTCCCTTATCTTTGAATTAGTGCAGTAACACAATATATATTGAATTGTGCCTCATGGTCTCTGACATTTCATCATTCTGAAATCAAGTTCAAGAGGCAGCAATACACGGCCACAATCTCTCTCTTTGGCACCTCCACCTCCTGCGCAGTCCTGGCTTCAGTTGTCCTTCCCCTGGAGAGACTCTGACAGATGGAGCTGCTGCTGGGCCCTGGGCTGCTGCCAGGGGGGAATTCTTTGCTGATCAGTGACATCCACGTCCAAACCTGTCACTGTCTGGATGGCCCTTCAAACCCTCAAAACTCCTGGGAGGTCTCACAGGAAGCCAGCCCAAGCCTGTGTGTCTGCACATGTTGATTTCCTGGCACACTCACTGTAGAAAATGTAGAAGTAAATCAGAGCACGAGTACTAAAAGGCACAGAACAATTAATAAAGTTGTTTCATAATTTGGTAATTCAGAAAATCCCTTGTCATGGTGGCTGCCTGTAGTTTCACACATGCAAAGCTATTTCCCACTGTAAATTCACAGTCGAGAAAACCACACTGGTTTGGAACTCTGCTAGAAAGAGGTGATTCCAAGTGATAAGTCAAATAAATATCAGCTTTTGTTTGTAGTCAATTTTACA
Organism: Coccyzus lansbergi; assembly: GCA_033558105.1. Taxonomy (NCBI): domain Eukaryota; kingdom Metazoa; phylum Chordata; class Aves; order Cuculiformes; family Coccyzidae; genus Coccyzus; species Coccyzus lansbergi. Next base: position 1,095,190 of record JAUMJK010000166.1, read on the forward strand.
TATAGATAAATATTAGTATTTTTAAAAAGTATACTTACACTCTGTTTCACTATATGACTTAAAAGAATAACTGACTTTTGGCAAATAAACTCTTAGAATGATGAGGATTTTCGTTTTCTGAAAAGTTAGTGAAATCATAAAAGAGGATGAACAACAGAATAGGAAAACTCTTGGCTGAACAGAGATGTTGCAGTTACTGCATATGTGTGTATCCTAAAATATAATATTTCCGTACCTACAGGAATATTTGTTTGTATCTGTTAATTTCCTAAATTAATTTAGAGGTAATTCAAATTACTGACATGTTTCAGTGTTTATACAGTTTGATTATGATTTTCAGTTAAGATTTTATACTAGAAATATTAAAACAAAAGTGCTGTGATTCTAAGTTGCGGTTGCTCAGCCTGGAGAGGGGAAGGCTCTGGGGATAGCTCAGAGCAGCTCCCAGCGCTGAGAGGGGCTGCAGGAAAGCTGAGGAGGGGCTGGAGTGATGGGGTGTGGGGGAACGGCTTTGGTGTTGATAGGAATGGTTGGACTCGATGATCCGATGGGTCTCTTCCAACCTGGTGATTCTATGATTCCTGTACAGCCTTATTTCAAACTATGAAGAAATTTATTAAACATCCTAAGAAACAGTAAGTTATTTTAAGAAGAATTAATGTAAGCTCTGTACTCTTGGATTATCATAGCAGTCATTATCCTTAATGGATAATCTGCCTTCACTGTTGTATGTTTGTTTCTCAGTTTCTGGAATGAAAAGTATGACGATGATGTTAACAGTTCAGCTTTTAAGGAGTAATTGTTTTAAACTCAAAGTCATTACTTTTTATTTCTTTGTATAGCTCTTTGATACATAATACTTAAATACCTGAGGTATTTAGGTATTAAATCCACATTAACTCTGTTCCTACATCTCTGTGCAGACCTAGAAGCTGGTCTAACAAGCAAACTATGAGAAATGTAAAATCAGAAAGCTAAAAACAAAGGTTAAAATGAATCCATTAAATTAATTTTACAAGCTTTTAAAAATGCAGATGTTTGAACTTTTTATGGAAAAATCTTCATGGGCCGTAAAGTGACTATATTTTTTATAAGTTCAGGGTACTTAATGTATGATGTTTTATGTGCTGCTTGCTTGCTTGCTATGTCCTGTTGGCTAAATATCATTACTAACATAGTGAAATAAGCCCAAGGTTAAGACTTAGCTTTTATCCTGACTCTAAGGCTGACATACACTGTTTGGCCTTTCTGTTTGTTTTGCTTTATGAATGACTGAAAGATAGGACTTGAGAACCAGCTATGAAGAGTAATTATCACTTGCTATATATACTACTTTCATAACTCAGGATTTCCTCTATGTTGTGTGCACTAGAATCCAGGACTTCAGAAATAAAATACTAGACTTCATATTAAGAAATAGTTGTATAGGAGTTGAAGTAGAAGGTAATATTTCTTTGGGCAAAACAGGTTTTTAACTCTAATTAAAAGGCTAAACCCCATGGTAATTTAAGTCCTTGCAAAGGTAACATATTTTTCTTCTTTGGTTCTTTCTTGTCTGGCAGCTTCTGCTGAAGAATAATCTTCTATCTCACCTGACATTTTCTTCCGTGTTTGAACTGTGATTCTTAATCTCAGCATTTCTGTCTTTAAACAAAGAAATGGTTGCCTACAAGTAGATAGAAATTCATCAAAAAGGTTTTGTTCATTCATTATTTATAAGCTGCTTTTGTGTTTCTTTTTAATTGGAAACTTGCAAAGTGTCGTGGTTATTGCTGACATGTGATAAGGAAAACTGAAAAGCTTCCTGGTCCTGCTTGACAAGGATATATTGTAAAATTTACGATTACATTAAATTACTAAGAATTTCTACAGGATCCACAACATCAATGTTTCTATATTTATTCTGAAGGAAATTAGCTTTCAGGGGGCTTGGTTTAATTCAGTAATGTAAAAGCATTTCAAATAGCATTTCCAGCTTTGCTGCTAGATTGTTATTTTGTGAAAGAGTTTTCAAAATGAGTGAGACAAAGGTAAGATAGGTTTGAAGAGACTTTGCAGGCAATTTGCGCAGGACTTACTGAAATATGGGAAATGTTCTCAGCCTTGTCCTCAGTTTAGTCTCTAACTGAGTTTTTTCAGCGCTTGTGTTCAGCCTGTATTCTTTCCTGGGACTTGTTCTCTGAATACCCTTGGTCGTAGGATTTCTGTCACTCAGTGTGGTACATTAAGTCTTCAGGAGCCTTTGCAGTAGCCAATAGAGGAGAAGAGAAAGAGGAACTAAGACCTGTCAGTGTTAGGTGATAGCTAGGTGGCTGACAGCTTAAAGTGCTAAAATAAAACTCTTTAAATGGGAATCTGACCAGAAGCCAAACTGGAGAAGGGAAGCCTCAGTACACCACAGTGTGGGATATTGTCTTATTTCAGAGTGACCTAACTGTTGCAGGCATAAATTATACTGGTGTAACATTTTAATATTGGCTTAACTGCCTCACCGCTAGGGTTATTTCACCCTTTCAGCCAGACTGCAATACCTGAAGGTGTGACAAGCTGTATATAGAGACAAAGTCTTAGCATCATTAAGAGCTAGCCAGCATTGTCTCCATAGAGAAAAACAAAAGAAATACCTCTGTCCCATCTCTTATGCATTGCAAGTCTTTCTCTCATCCTTAAACATCTCTCATTAGAAGATATCTTCATGAGTTGTGAATAAGTATGCTTTTAAAAATATAGTAGAAATGGAAATTATGACATATGGTGAAGGGAACTAAAACTAAGTATAGTTTCATCTGAAAATTCTGTGTTAAGTGATTATCAGTCATACTGGCAAACATGTTTCTGTGCATTTTGGTAAATTTGTTTTACCCGGTTGATGTCTGTTGCAGGACTATTTTTGCTTTTATTCAGTGTGAACACATAACTAACCAATATGCAACTAAAAATCTGTTGTATTAACATTGTGAAATGCAGCCCAGTTCATTGACTGGTATAGCATCAATTTGTCTGGAGTTGCTTAAATTGGGCTATAATATTCTGTGATTAAAAACAGAGAAAAAACCCAACCATTTTAATTCACCTTTAAGAGTAGTTCAGTTCTTTGTTGGCAGAAGACTTCCAACTTGGTCATATCAGTAACCTATTCTATGACAATTCATTAATGACAAGGATTTGTTGTTTATAATTATGTGAGATACGCATAAATTTCAGTCACATATTTCTGGGCCAGTTTTCTTCGGACTGGCTAATTTTCACAGTTGTCTGTTCCTGTGTGAAAGAACAGCTACAGATTGGAGTTATAAAATCACACCATTCTCGTCATAGTATGGACAAAAAGTATCTCACAGAACAAGTATATTTCCACTATATTTTGCTTCCTCTATTTAACCTGAGCAGGGGTGCAGTTCAATACATCTCTCTATCATGAGTATGAAAAGATCAAGTTAAAAATACTGAAAGGATTACAGAAAGGAGCCACCGTTGCCTTTGAATATAGTACAAAGCATTTTGTTGGTGTATTGATTTGAAGGAGTTGCACTTCCTCCCGTCCATATGATGTTGAACACACAAAGATTTTGACAGATCTGAGCTACATTGTACAATCAGTATACTAACTTGAATAATTCAGAATTTCAAAAGGAATAGCATACAGAGAAAAAGAGTCTGCAGGCCCATTCTTAGCTATGTTGGCCTATTCAAGAGAGCAGACAGTCATACTGCTGCCTCTTTGCTTCATGTAATATTTTGAGGTGACTTTGTCACTAATTGCAACTTGTGCTTGGGAACTGAAAAACCAATAGCTGTGGTTTGCTGGGAGTACAAAAAAGCACAAAGGCTGTTTGTGTCTCCTCTGTGCTCCTGTAATCATACTATGATACGTGTAGTATATCCTTTTTCTTAATAAAAATATAGCTTATTTACTTAATGAGCTACTTCCCACAATTGAAAGTACTTTAAGATAACAAATATCCTTTTGATGTTTCTTGACTTACACAAAATTTGGCATAGGTTCTGTGAACTGTTGTTTTCCATTTCAAAGAATCACAGAATCACTAGGTTGGAAAAGAGCCACAGGATCATTGAGTCCAACCATTCCTATCAACCATTAAAACATGCCCCTCAGCAACTCATCCACTGGTCTTTTAAACACTTCCAGGGAAGGTGACTCAACAACCTCCCTGGGCAGCCTGTTACAGTGCCCAATCACCCTTTCCATGAAAAATTTTTTTCTGGTATCAAGCCTAGACCTCCCCTGGTGGAGGTTGAAGCCATTCTCTCCCATCCTGTCCCCTGTCACTTGGAAGAAGAGGCCAGCACCCTCCTCTCCACAACCTCCTTTCAGGCAGTGGTATAGAGCAATGAGGTCTCCCCTCAGACCCCTCTTCTCCAGGCTAAACAACCCCAGCTCTCTCAGCCGTTCGTGGACATGCTCCAAAGCCTCAACATCCTTCTTGTGGTGAGGGGCCCAGAACTGAACACAGGATTCAAGGTGCAGTCTCACCAGTGCCGAGTACAGAGGGAGAATAACTTCCCTGGATCTGCTGGTCACACCGTTTCTAATACAAGTCAAGATGCCATTGGCCTTCTTGGCCACCTGGGCACACTGCTGGCTCATGTTCAGTAGCTGTCAACCCATACCCCCAGGTCCCTCTACTCCAGGCAGCTTTCTCTGCAGACTTCTCCCAGTCTGTAGCTGCACAGGGTTGTGGTGCTACAAGTGCAGGACCCGGCATTTGGTCTTGTTAAACCTCATGCAGTGTGTCTCAGCCCAGCAGTCCAGCCTGTTCAGATCCCTTTGTAGAGCCTCCCTACCCTCCAGCAGATCAACACTTCCACACAGCTTTGTGTCATCTGCAAACTTGCTAAGGGAGCACTCGATGCCTTCATCCAGATCATTGATAAAGATATTGAACAGGGCTGGACCCAACACTGAGCCCTGGGGAATCCAACTTGTCACTGGCCTCCAGCTGGATTTAACACCATTTCCCACCACTCTCTGGGTCCGGCCAGCCAGCCAGTTTTCCACCCAGCATAGTGTGTGCCTGTCCAGGCCAGAGGTGACAGTTTCTGAAGCAGAATGCTGTGAGAAGCTGTCAAATATTTTACTGAAGTCCAGGAAGACACATCCACAGCCTTCCCTTCATCCAGCAGCTGAGTCACTTTGTCATAAAAGTCCATCAGGTTAGTTTGGCAGGACCTGCCTTTCATGAACCCATTTTGACTGTGTCTGATCACCCGATTCTCTTGCATGGCACTCAAGTTCCATGGGCAAGGTGTTGGTAATGTGGTTCTTAGGTACTAAGTGCATTTTTTTTCACAGTCTTATGTTTCTAAGTCCAAAAGAGTCTCATTCTTCACTCAGTCCACCATGGAAACTTCTTTTTCCAAATAGTTATACCAATCCCCATTCCTACTTGGTCCCAGGTAGGTAGCTAGCTCCTGGTATCCAGGCTAGCTAGTTGTAGGCTACCTCATCTACTTTGCACTACATTGCAGTTACAGTCATAGGCATATTCACAGTGTTATTTCATCTGTAAATGAGTCATGTAAGATTTATAAATATTGAGAAGGAATGGCATGTCACATGAGAATAAAGTTTCTCAATTGCAGTACTTTAATAACTAGAGCACGCATTTACACTCTCTTATATATATGCTTCCCATATCTAATCTAGTCCTAGTAAGCTCTCCATATGGAAAATGAGTGGAGCAATTACTCTTCTCTTCATTGTTCATCACAGCTGTTGGGTTTAAGACTGTTCTTGTAAAGCTGTGGCTAGACCAAAACCAAGGTGCATGTCCTCCCTGTTTGGTGACAGTAGATATGGTGGACTGTCTGGCATTTAATATGCAAATTACATGTCAGTACACATTTTTGTGTTTGTCTTATCTATAGGTTTTATTTTGATGTTTTAGATCTATAGGCATTAGGTGTCATGTTACAAATGGAAGTTAATTGGTTTAATTTTTAGCTGCAACCATTTCAGCTTCTAGAGAACTACTGGGAAGATTTTAACGCTTAAAACTGTCAATGATTTATGTGTATATCTATTTCTCAGAGAATTTTTAGCTGGTGGCAGAAGCAATAAACTTCTGTTTACTCCTAACAGTATGTAATGCTGTGTGGATGGGCTTTGTGAAGCTTCTGCTGGAGATCAGAGGATTGCACTTTTATTCCAAACTAGTTTTAGGCTTCATATGTGGATTATGATCATGTGAAAGGCAAATCAGTTTTCAGAACTGCAGACTCCGTTTCTTGATGGGGTATAGCAAATGCCTAAGTATCTCTGCCAGATTTTCCACCCAGTCTACAATTCTATATAAACAATTTAAACAATAAGAAGTATGTTTCAGGTAAGGAAAACTTTTGCCTACTTAATCAGCCTGTGGATTTTACTAAAATGGAGCTAGCTGCTCCATTCAGCAGAGCTGAGCAGGCACAATCACTTTGAATGAGAAAGGAGAAAAGGTTAATGTTGAGCTGTTGGGTAAAATACAGTCTTCAAATTTGCCATCTAGTTCAAGATTGTCAGCTCCCTAAACCAGTGCCACAAATAGGGTCATGAGCTCAGAATTTAAATGTAAATTGGATTGTGCAAGCCCAGACATAGAGGCCTGAAAGGAAATTTTTGGCTCTGCTGAGCCACCTCTGTCATCAGTCTGTCATGAAAATGTAAAAGTTTGGGTGTAAAAGTGATAATTTAGTAAGTTTCTGCACTTCTGATCCATGACAAATACCCAACAGAAACAGCAGAAATTAATTAATGCTAGATATTATCAGAAGTATGGGACAAATGTGTGCTGGAATTCCAGCTGCAGCGACCAAGGCAGCAGCCAAATAAACTATGTCCCTGTATCTTCATTGCTCAACTCCATTAGACAAGACCATGTATGTGATGATAGTCCCAAAATAGTTAATGAGAGTAACAGTAAAATTTTAGCTCAAGTGCACATTGGCTTTAATTATATAACATAGTACGTTTTTCAGTCAGGGTACTAATGAGTTGCTAATTCCCAGTCAGAATAAGAGTTTTGATTCCCAGCATATCTATTAGCTATCCAGTCTACTCTGTACTGGCTGGAGCCTGCTACTACAGCTCCCCTGGGAAATACTTCACTAAGCAAGATGTCCTAGTTGTTTAAATGGGAGTGGAATGTCTGATTTAGCTGTTTGTTCTCCTAGCAAAATGTCCTGCATGGTGTGAGCCAGTAAGCAATTGTATGATCTTTAAACTGGAGATGTCTGCGCCTAGTAACAGCAAATTCCTGTTTATGTAAATGAGTTCTTAAAAATACTTTGTGTTTCTTTAAAGAATCTGAAATATTTCTTTCAATGCTATCAGCTGTCTGGCATTCTGTTTTAATAATTCATGCATTTCAGGCATATTTCTTCTCCTTTTGATGTACTGTCAAAAACAGAAGGCGAAATCAGTTAAATAATTGAGAACATGTGAGCTGCCATAAACAATCCCTCTTGGTTTTTTTCTCTGCAGAAAGAAAGGAAGTGAAGGTGGGAGAGTACAATGCTGTGGCTGACACGCTGGAAATAATCAACAACAGCATCAGGTTCCAAGGTAGGGGAGGAAACCAGAAAGAGGTACAGAAATGGCATATATAGCTGGATGTTGTTTAAGACTGCGTGTTGTTAAATAACTATTTTAGGACTTTTCATATCAGAAAGATGTGACAGTGTGTAAACGGAAAAGGAGCTGATCTCTGCTTAAAAAAAAAAAAATTAAAGCACTGAACGAGAATTCTGAGAAGAAAATCTCAATGTTTTGATATTGTGTACGTGTTCATTCCAATGCCCGGGACAAATTCAAAATTATTTGTATACACCAATGTTCTTTAATATTTCATCAAGCTGAAGATATGTCTTCAATTTCATCTGTACCAATAAAATAAATAAAGTTCTATTTCATCCTCACGTCCCACTCCCCCAGTTCATCTCATCTGAGGGATGCTATTGTGTGCTGTGTTTTGTATACACAAGGACAAGATGGATTTTTCATTTGGGAGGTGTCTGTTAGACAATTAGGCTTCATGAGATCTGTGTGATTTCCCCTGGAAGCAGTGGATAAATATGAAACTGATGTATGCTGTGCTCTACTACACATGCCTCCAGTGTCCCAACACCCAAGGTTTGCATGAGCATGTCTGGAGTTTGACTGCAGTGATCTCATTCATAACTGCTTGTCCATGACTGCTTGACTGCTTGGGGCTTTCCACCTTTTCTTTTATTATAGTTTGTTGAGATTAAAAGAGCACAGCTAAAGGTACTTCTCACATCTGTCTGGAGAATGAAACTTTGGAAATGAAGAATGCAGAATCTGTCCCTGTTGCCGAGGTCTGGGACTCAGTAGGTTATTTTTGTTACACAGAGGAGCTGATGATATAGTTGAATGCTGATTCAATACCATTAATTCCAGAGAACATGTGCAGCATGCACCGAGTAACAGGACACAGGTTTTGTTCATAACTCCATGGCTTTATGGGCAGTGGATAATTGGAAAAATTCTCTGTTTGGGCCTTTTTCAGTATCAGATTCCCTAGTTCTTATTCTGACCACACCTGGTGTTTCTTCTAGATTTAGTCTGTCTTTTATTTGTCTAAAGATGCATGATGTGACTCACAGAGAATCTTCTCCATCTACTTTTCATTGAGGCAGTCATGTACTTACTTATGTGGAAGATGCTTTTGTTAAATCTTCCAGGCAATGTAAAAAAACTTAGAAACTTCAAGTATTTGAAATGAAGAGTAGTACATATAACCCTGTTCAAGCCATTCCATAAAGTAGCACACAAAAGAACAATTATTCATTATGTTAGAAGTAACAGAATTGAATGGCCATTGTACAAATAAGAAAATACATTTTATAAAATCAGTGGGGTCTTTATATCTAATAAATACAAATTGTCAATATACTCTATATTTTAGATACAGTGTGGTAGTGGTTTTGTTTAATACTAGTTCTTTTAGTTCAGGCATACATTTTGATGTATTTTGGCTTCTTACTTGTTGCCTAATTTTGTGAAGTGTCATGCACTAAGCCCATGCTCTGAGTTGGGAAGGGGAAAAGGAAAAATTCTCAAGTATTTTCTCCATATCCATTCAGTGATTGGCCCCTTGACTGCCACTTCATCGTGATCACCTGAAAGGAAATTGATTTGCCAAAATGTTGTATAGCAAGTTTACGTTGTCTTTTTCTGCTTAACTGATGTGGATAAAGCTATTTTATCATATAACTCCTTGAATCCTTCTAGGAGCAAAGCAGAAGAGTGGACATAAAATCTAGCTATGGTAGCATACGGCTCTTCAATCAGTGGGTCCACAGAGCTCTCTGCCTGTGCAGCCAGTTTGTGAAATGAAGCTGCTCGGCCCTGTGTGGTTGTCCTCACAGCCCCATGGAGAGCTGATGTGAAAGGACAGGCTCAGCCACTCTAGGACACACAAATCCCTTTCTGAAGGAAGACAGTGATGCAAATAAATTTTTGCCAATCCCCTGCCCCAATGAAAAATTTAGTAAGCAGGTAAAATGGAGCATGAAAAGCAGGGAATGCAGTGCTTGTTGCTGCTGTCGGAAAGTAATTTTTCTCATTAGACCAAGAAACCTTTAATTAGTGGGAGCTGACTGTCCATCAAGCGCATGGCTTTAAACATAGTTTTTAAGTTCAAACATTCAAGTACATGTCTGCAGGGATTTGAAAAGTGGATCTACCCTATAAAAGCTTTGCTATCCATTTTCCATACTGTTCCATTCTGCAGAGTCCCAAGGGCACTAATGACCCTGCTTGCCCCCTGCCCTTCCAGGGCTTTCCTCACCCTTCCCACAGCCCAGGACCCTATTCAGCCGTCCAAGGGCCATCAGCCCCTGCCCAGTGATGCCACACCAAGGCTGGTCTTCAGCTGTGGTATCTAGACAGACTCTTTGACTTTGCCTTGGTGACATGCAGAGGCACGATGACCTCTGTTTTCTACTCTTTTCTCTGTCACTTGATTCAGGAAAGCAAAACCTCCTAGTAAACCATGCAGCCATAGTATGTATTTTAGTGTTTATTTTTGCTTTAAAATAAGCATAGTTAGCATGTATTTCACAGAGTTCTGTTTTGGAGTCATGTTGTGCTTTTTCTTCCAAAGAGGATGTTTACCTGCTCCAGAAATGCAAACCTTCTTGTCAATCAGTGTGGCTAACATATGTCTATCAAAGTCAATGGTTTCATCAGCTGCTGGTTTGCAGTTGCTAAATGCACTAAATTGAAGTATGGTACTGGGGAGAGATGCATATTTTCTTAGAGAAATTCTGCATTCTAACTGAGCTTGAAACTTTTTTCTTCTTATAATTCTAGGACTTGAGCCTCCAAAGGACAAAACAATTATACAAGAGGAGCTACGCAAGATCTCCCTGCCTCTCTACAGCATCCTCTCAGCCCTCACCATCCTAGGAATGATAATGGCTAGTGCTTTCTTGTTCTTTAACATCAAAAACAGAAATCAGAAGTAAGGCAATTCTTGTTACTTCTGTCACTACTTCTCTTGTATTTAAATGCCATGTTTGTAGAGTCTGTCATCTATATATGTATGTAAGGAAAATATTAAAATGTGGAAAGATGATATTTCAGAACTATTTAATTGGAATCACTGTGTAACATATTGACATTGAAACAGGTTGTCAATCTGTTAAGACTAGTTCCTTTATACTGTCTGGAAAGTATAATTGTTTTATTTATGTTTGACTATCTGCTATTAACCTTAATCGTAGATAATTAATCTGACAGTAAAATAGAAAGTCTTTTTACTAAATATTAAAATCTCTGAAACAGTGATAGCCTTTATAAATCAGCAAATAATATGCATGCCTATAGATTTCATGGAGTCCTACAAGAAGGCTTATCTGATTGCCAGGTTACAAAGAGCTCTTCTTTATTGCTGTAATATCCTAGCAGTAATCTTTTCCTCTTTAATGCACTATCACCTTTTGTCCATAGACTAATAAAGATGTCCAGTCCCTACATGAACAACCTTATTATCCTTGGAGGGATGCTTTCTTATGCATCTATTTTTCTTTTTGGTCTTGATGGATCCTTTGTCTCCGAAAAGACATTTGAGACGCTTTGCACAGTAAGTAATTCCATATACTATAGCTGAAGATAGTCTTGCAGGAAGCTTTAAAAGAAATGCAAACAGAAAAGTTCAGTACCTGGATGTCTCATTCCATTTAATCACTGATTGTCTTAGTTCTTTCCTGGGATATTTTCTGGGACTAAATTCTGAAACATGTATAAAGCTATTTTATTAGTAGTAGTAAAATCTTCAGGTGCATTGGAATTGGGCCTCATATGAAAACAGTAGATGTTCTTTGTTTTTTTGAAATAATATACATGAAGATGATTTAGTAAAAGATGTTTCTGTAGCATGACTACAGTAATATCTGGGAAGTTACTATGTTTTCTCTATAGGTTCTGTATTATTTTAGACTTCTTGACTGCTGCTTTTCCGGGTCTTTTTATTCAGTTTTTTTTGGCTGAATCTCTGAAGACTTCTACTACTATTTTCAGGCTGAACTATAAACTCACATAAGCCTAGATCCACGTAGAACATATTCTAGTTAAATCAAAACAAGCAACTCTGAAACTAAATTAACTATATCCACCCATATGCTTGTAATGTCTTAATTGCTCATGGTGATAAAGATGTTTATATGGTTTAGATTTTCTGCATGAACTGATGGGGAGGGGGGATTGGTTACTGTTGCTTTTTGGCTGTTATCATAGGCTGATTACACACTGCAACCAGCCACCACTTCCAACTACACTATGTTCTCAGCTCCAGCATAAGAATAAATTGTGTGACTAACAGCAGCATCGTTGTATAGTGGCTAAAGTTCCATGCAGAATTTTGCGTATTGCTTGTCACGAAATATCTCAGAAGTCCTGCTTTAACAAAAAACTGGGAAGGTTTAAAATGTGAGGACCAAAGACTCAAATACTTTGTCTTACTGTTCCCTACAGTAGTCTTCTACTTTTGTCAGTGCATCTTTATAATCATTGTTATTAGTCAGTGCACCCAACCATTCAAAACAGAGGCTTCCGAGCGAAATACTGGAAGCAACCTGACATAGAGAGACTGTTTCAAAGAAATGGAAAGAACTTCACTGCAAATATATTCCTTCCAAACCCGATACAAATGGCATTTAAGTTTATAAAATATTTTCTCCTCAAAAAATCCTGAGACTGTGCTTGGCCCATTGCCTAAGAATATCAGACTTATTCAGGAGTTATCCTCACTATGTTTTTGATCCTTCTTCAGGTCTCTAGAAAAGTGCATTCAGGCACTGCTGAACATAAGGAAAGAAAGTAGGAACCAGAGGTACTTATCGGCACAGAGCTGTACTAGGGAACAGGTTTCCATCCAGATTTAGCTATATAAAACTAAATTTAACTCTTCCTTTAAATGTGAAACAGCTCAATTTTAACTGAAAAAAAAATGAACCAACATCCAAAATCCTATGCTTCTGAGTCAGAATATTTCTGCTATCTGATTTTCCTCTAAACTGCTTCTCAAAATGTAGCCATTACTCTCATGATCTAAATGTGGCAAAAATTAAGCGAAGACTGCTTAGTTCTATCTTATTTCACATACGTTGTTTTCTTTTCTATTCGTATCTGTCACATTATGTTAAATCTGTTTGTCTGTCTATGTAAAGATCTGGATGGGCACTTGAGTAAGATTAACTGCTTTACTTAACTGACCAATAAAAGAAAGAGGAAGGGGGAAATGCTGTAAGACATGTAAAGTCACATGCCTTAAACAGGGATTTTTCTTTTTGTTTTAACATAGTTAAATGTGATATCAACAGAGCAGGGTCAGTCAGATTTCTCCCCAGTCTTGGCTTTCCAGGTTTTGAGTCCAGTACAGAAACATTTCTGATTGTGCTCTCCTGTGCATGGCTACTGATTTGTCTTATAAATCCCAGCTCTCTTAGTGATTACTATTACACTCATAGATGCAGGAAACCCTTCAGAAGCAAGCTATTAGGAATTTTTTTTTCTAACTTCCTGCTCATTAAAACAATTCCTACAAATATTTTTCCTCCAATTATATTTTTTTTAATGGCACAGGTTATGCTTCTCTAAAAAATGATCTTTATATGGCCACCATTGACTGTGACAATGCACTTCTCTTGTGTCTAGAAAATTCTGAATTGAATTCTGAATTCTTTTCACTTCATTAACTCTTCTAGAAGTCTATCCTCCTTTCTCCCCAAAACATCCACTGAGTGCTGGGTACAGCGTGTACATTTGATGCCATGTCATGAACATCATCTTTCCATATGCTTAGTGATTTCATAAGGACTGCTTACATATACAGCTGCTTGTAGGATCTGGTCAGTACAAATTTCTCTTGATCATCCATTTCCTTGGAAATGCATGATTCTGATTACACTTTCTAGCCACATTAGACATTACTTCAAAATTCCTGCTTTATGTAAGATGGACTGTGACTTAGTCTTTAAAAGAACCAGCTACAATGCACAGTGGTCAATAAAAGCCATTGAGCCCAAAACTTCTAGGTATAACAACTATATATCAGGAACAGAGCCATGTTAATGAAGGGAGAGATTTTTTTTTTTTTGCAGGGAAGTAAAAAGTTTGATTCCGGTTTTATAAGCACATGCAAAAGTAAAATCTTTCATTTAGGTTTGTTACATATCAAGTCTCTGATTAATTTTCTGATAAATTTTTGACAACACTTAGGGAAGTTCTTTAGATACTTCTCAGTCTACACACAAAAATCAGGAAAAAATGTTTTCAAATGGTAGGCATTGCATTCCAAATCTGCTGTATGTGCTTCATCCATAGCACAGTGTTTGGAGTATTGTTTGGAGGGTAAAATGCTTTGCAGTCTCTGGCCTTTTTGGCTTTTATTTAATCTGTATCTATATATGGGATATGTTTCATGCTGCAATATTCCCAGGACATTGTAACATGATTCCAAATTACAGTAGCACTGTAAGTGCTAATTTTGAAACATGATTCCAAATTACACTGCTAACAGTATAAGAGATAATTTTGAGTGCTACCTCAAAATTTTCAAAGAATTTCTACGATTTATCTTGACATGGCTATTTTCTATGGCAAAGTAATCAAGTATGTTTAAATACATAATATCTTGTGTTCTTACGGTAAGAATTCATAACACTAAATGCAGCATTTAGCCCCATGTCAGAGTTAGAGATTAGGTGTCATATAATGGAACTCCAATTACATGAAATTAAAACTATACAAATCAGTGAATTCTGGGAAAATGGTCAGTGTGTTATGGTAATAGAAATGTTAGATCATGTCTTAGTAGTGACTCTATTGGTTTTACAAAAATAAGAAAAGCAATACAATAGTTCATTGAATGAATGTGTATGTCAAAGTAGAAAGTGTTTCAGGTGTGAGGGAAAGCAGGAGAAGGAAAATTATCTATCTTTGTTTTTAAAGTCAGAATTATCATGGTATCATAGCAAAAAGGAAGTTAGAATCAAGGGTGTGAAGTGAGATGTGATGCCAAGTGGAAAAATGCAAGCAAGTGGAAAAATAATTGAAAGCATTCATTATGTGGAAGAGAGACACTCAAAATTAGCAATGCCAGTGACACATCCTATGAATAGAGTTTAAGCTGACATACTAAATAGAGATCCTTAAAATAGAGAGAATATCAGCTTTGATGATAATGTTTAGACTTCTGTAATATGTTCTACTGAGAATTTCACACTTAATATGTTTAAGACAAGTAATGGCTTTGCATGTTGGAACTGTGGGGTGAAAGGCTACTACAGCCCTAAGGAGAAGCACAACCCCCTCTTTGTTCTTCATCTCCCTCAAGTGCGTTAACAAAATGATGTTTTCATTCTCTGGATATAACTGATTAGATTGAAGCTTAAAAGAAGACTGTTTTAAATACTCCCAGTAACAGTAGAATGCCCTTAGTCTCCACCCAGAAATTTCTGGTATTTTATGTAGTAGTC
Organism: Coccyzus lansbergi; assembly: GCA_033558105.1. Taxonomy (NCBI): domain Eukaryota; kingdom Metazoa; phylum Chordata; class Aves; order Cuculiformes; family Coccyzidae; genus Coccyzus; species Coccyzus lansbergi. Next base: position 1,110,196 of record JAUMJK010000166.1, read on the forward strand.
GACTGAACCACTCTGCTTCTTCTCAGTCCTGGTAGTCCTGATGGGTAGCAGCATTTTCTCCTAGAGAGTGTGCTGCACTAAGTGATTGGAGAGATGAGGAAGGGCTAATGATCTCTTTGGAATAGTTCAACATGGTATTCACACTATTCTGGGAGTTACCTGTTCTGGAGATAGTGATTGTCTCCAGGTCTCCTTTATAACCCAGAGTTCTGCAAAGTTGAATTTCATAGAATCATAGAATCACCAGGTTGGAAGAGACCCATTGGATCATCATGTCCAACCATTCCTATCAAACACTAAACCATGTCCCTCAGGACCTCATCCACCTGTGCCTTAAACACCTCCAGGGAAGGTGAATCAACCACCTCCCTGGGCAGCCTGTTCCAATGTCCAATGACCCTTTCTGTGAAAAACTTCTTCCTGATGTCCAGCCTAAATCTCCCCTGGCAGAGCTTGAGTCCATTCCCTCTTGTCCTGTCCCCATCACTTGGGGGATGAGCCCAGCGCCCTCCTCTCTACAATCTCATTTCAGGTAGTTGTAGAGAGCAATGAGGTCTCCTCTCAGCCTCTTCTTCAACCTAAACACCCCCAGCTCTCTCAGCCGTTCCTCATAGGGCCTGTTCTCCAACCCAATGAAATTATCTGAGTCTTGCAATTCACACAGTCACTAAAATTAATCATGCTTTATCTTGTTTATTGCATTAATTAGCATAATTGATGTGAATTGCCAAAGTCAATTCTGTGATTCTTAGTGATCTCACTGAGACCTCTCAGTGAGGAGACACATGTATATTTTTGCACACCTGTGGAGTTCACCATGCCCTCATCCATTCCAGATTGTGCTCAGACTTTCAGATTTCAACCAGTTGCTCTCAGTCATAATGTAGGCATTTGGAGACAGGCTTTATACAGAAAGAAGGAACCAAACAATGGAGTGGGGTGGAGAGACAGAAAAGGAGAAGGAAAGAGTAGAGATACCAGTGATAAAGTCCAGTTTCCTTCTGCACTGTGTGTGAATATCTGGAATTTGTCAGTCAGACATCTTGAGAACATGTACAGTCATGACAACCGTAGATGTTAAACACACTATGTTCTCAAATGTATCCAAATATTTAGAAGCACTTGGAAGTTTTCAGCTAATATTATTTTACTTAAGGGTAATGAACACTTCTCACTGTGTCTTGTGAAAGGAAGGTTTTGAGGTGTTTTACTAATTTTTCATAGACTTAGGTCTGCCCTGCTGACAGAACAGCTAGGCTAGGTGGAACTCCATGGTCCACATTGCACCTTTTCCTAGGAAACCCTGAAGCTGTGCAAGGTGAGGATTGCACGGTGGTATCAGAGTGGAGAGACATCCTGAAAACTGTATCAAACTTAAGCTGAGAAACTGCAGAGAGAAGCAGCAAGGAAAAGGCAGGTGTGAGAGGTTATGGAACAGGGTGAGGGCGATGCTAAGGCAATTTACTAAAGCTCTGAAAACTGTGGAGCTGGTTGAGAGCAGCTCTTGAGGTAAAGCAGGAAGAGGGTGAAGATGTAGGTGTTTAAGGGACGGGTGGATGAGGTGCTGAGGGGCGTGGTTTAATGATTGATAGGAATGGTTGGACTTGATGATCCAGTGGGTCTTTTCCAACCTGGGGAATCTCTGATTCTATGTATGGACTTTTTCTCCCTCTCTCCCTCCCCCTGTTGGGGGAGGCTGATGGAAAGGAAAATATCTGGGCAGTGCTATCTCAATATAGCAAGAGCCACTTGGACTACACCATGTGGTACCAAATAGTATCTGCACTTCCTGTTTACTTAGTAGTTGATGATGTGCTCCTTATTACCCTTTATGCTCTTCAGGTCTTGTCATAGGCTTTGGGGTTTTTTTCCCCTCCTTTGGACTTTTTATTTGTCTAATTCTTTTCCTTTAATTATTTAATTTTGGCCAGAAATTTAAAAGCAACATATAGACACTTATCTTCTACTGAACTGCAAAAGAATTCTTTTTCTCTAGAAACCATAGTCTTTGTATTTTTAGTCTATCCTTCCTCATTTTGCATGTATTCTTTAGCTTTTTTCCTACTAATTTGTTTAGATGTTAATTTTGATGTCCCTTTTCCGTATAATCACTTCCATAATTGTCCTCACTGTTGTTTAGTCTGAGCCTGATCTCTCTCCTCTTTAATTCAAAGGAAGTTCTGTTACTGAGTTTAGCATGAGCCTGATCACCTTCTATTATAGTAAATGACAATTTAGAGGAAAAGTAGACGTAATAGTTACAAGGCTGAATACATCCTTAAAATCCTTATTACATATGCTGATGCAAGTATCCCACAATATTGCCAGACATTTATTAAGGTAATATGGTTCAGAACATTTTACCTCTCCTTCAGTGGAACAATAGCCAGATTTTAAAGCCTCCTTATAGAATCAGGAAGAATTGTAATATCTTTTACACTACCCATAGATCAATCCTGAAAAAATCGTGTGAAATATTTTAAGAAATCGCCACAGGACATCTCACAGTATGTGAAGAACCACTGTATTCAATTTATGTGAAAACTGCAGGATTCAATTCTCTAATGTTATTGCCACTTATATTTTACAAAGGACTGTGCCAGTGACTCACAAATTCTAAAGAATGAGTTAAAAGTCATAAACACGTGTCATAAAATGTTTGGTATAAATGAGAAAAGTAATTCAAATGGATGAACTCATTCTTTGGGGCCTGCCTGTGCTCAGACTGGGAATTTTGCCATAGTTAATAGAAGCAGGATCAAGCCCCAGTAAAAACTTGTTGAGGTGACACACTTTTTTTCCTCATAATTATGCTTTATGTCCCCAGTTTGCCAGGAAAAATAGAAGGTGCTTAATTTTCAGCTCATGAGTAGTCCACAGAAATCAACACAATTTTCTACTTAAAGATAATCATGTTATTCAGGGCTAAACCCACAGCTTACATTATTCTCACATTTGTCACTTTCTAGTGCTTAAGTCTAATACTAAGATTCCTCCAAGCACTCATCACTAATGTTCAGCTGCAACATAACCCTGTGAGTACTGCAGCTTCCAACCCATTATGTGTGCCATACTGGCTAATTATTGATATTCCCAAGATGAATCAGTCTGAGTGTCATAAACTAAGCTGGAGAGTGTCTTGGGTGTCAGGTCTATGAAAGAAAGATTTGAATGTTTTTATTTAAAAGAAACTATTAAAATTAAGATCTTAAGATGGTAAAAAAGATGCTTTCCAAAATCTTAAATCTGAATGATTTCTCCCCAGGAACATAACATTAATGTTCTGCTGACTGAAGAAGAAATTGTTAAAGGACCAAGCTGTTTCATGATTTCATTCCAATAACAGTTATTTTAAAAAGTTTGTGGCTTTTTATGCAATGCCTGGGTGTTCTTTGTGCTGATATTTGGGTTTTATTGCTTTCTTGATCAACTGCATTTGAAAGTTTTATCATTGCTTTCTTGAGCTTATTACCTTCCAAGGCACTCCTCATCATTTCGTGACTGTGTGGGCTTCTAAATGCATATACAATGCTGGTCAAATACAGGAAAATAATGAAACTTCTTTGAAATTTAAACTCTTCATTTCATTAATTGAGTCCATTTTCCAAGATAGACTTATTTTATAATTTTATAAAGAATTATAATTGTGTTCAATTATTTAAAATAAATTCAAATATTATTGTTGTTTATCTGGAAACTAGCAGTATAATACTGCTAATATATAACACTCTTTTGTTTGTAAGCTTCATTCTTATACTATATAAATAAGGAGTGAATTCTACTTCTTTGTTCAGGATGTTTCACCACTTACTAATTTCCCCTTACTAACTCATTGTTCACAATTAGATATCTTCTTTTATTAATAATGAGTTGTAATGTCAAATAATTATGTTGCTCTGTTACACGTATATATAAATAGCAACTACATCACTATTCACATAATAAGATGATTAGAAAGGTACAGGTAGATTTGTTTGAAGATACCAAATAGCAGCATTCAAACGTAGGCTACAAGCTAAAGTTCAAGGTTGAGAGGGAATACGATTCAAATGGAAGTAAATTTATATAAGTCTGTTAAGCTATCAATGCTTATTATATATTGGAGTGATAGTCTTTACAAAGCAAAAGATCTTTAATACCTTATGGATAGACTTAGAACAAAGGCTTTTGTTGCAAAGGGAAGTTGAAAATAAATGCTCCTACAAGATGTAAGGAACATCTTGTTCCTAAATGCTAAATTCTTTAACTGACCTTATAATATTTGTTTAAAAATTAATGCTTGACAAAGGTGGATTTTTTGTTTATATTAAATAAGCATCATACCTCTTCCAAGTCTGGAAAATTACCCAGAATAGTCTGTTTGTGGAGACATTTTCAGTGTGTGGTGGTCGTGAACTGTGTGTTGTCTACTGAATAATTGATTTCTAGCTTTTTCAGCTGTCACAGGTAATACACCTGTAAGGTGTATTTTTACTAATTATCCTTCTGTAGCAGTATAGTAATTCCTTCTGTAGCAGTACAGTAATTCCTTCAGGTTTTGTATGCAGTTTGGAGAAGGGATTTGAATGCAAGTTTCCCATATTCTAAGGAGCTGCATTTCCTGCTCATTTGGTGTGTGCTGGGGGAAAGGTGATCTTCCTCAGCCTCTTCTGTTAAAATATATCTTTAAAAACTTCCAAAAGGAGAGAATTAGTGATGAGTTGTATAACATCATGTTCATGCTCTCCAGTTGTTGGTATTATTTTTATCGTGTTCCTTCAAATGAATGGGATTTGAGATATTTTACATTTAAGAATATAAATGAGATTATATACGAATTTCAGAAGCTTTTGCTGTTTTCTGAATTTTTTATTTTGCTGGCTGTGTTAATGAATTACAGCAGACAAATTCAATGTCATTTTATTCAAAATTAAAAATTTATTTTCATCTGAAACTTACCATCTCATTCTTAGCAACGGCAATTTCATTTTGGTGAAGTCTCCTGGTATATTTAAGCTAGAATCTTTCAAGTATAGCCAAATTATATTATTCTCATTTGCACAATTCAGATGAGGAATACATGAAAATTTTTGAACCAAACATGCTAGAAATAACATTTTTCTGAATATCACGTTAGAAACATATTATGAACATAATTAAATTTATTACTGTTCCCAAGAGGCAATTACTGTTTCAGTGAGAGCAAAACAGAGTCTTATTAGAGACAGGAAAATACCATGTATCTGTTTGCCAAATATATCACTAAACTGCACACAAAAGAGCTGAATAGTTATTAATAGCAGCAAAAAGATTGAATACTAAGTATGGTTATCACAGCTCAATTGATGTGAAGTCAAAAGAAAGATGTAACTGGCTAATATGAACATGTTGATATGAAACGTATTTTTTAAATCACTCAGAGTTGCTGTAACTGTGGGTTTACTGAAGTTACTAGCATAATGTATGATAATGGCTGACAAGCAAAGACTTGAAAACATATTTAGTTTACAAATAATACTCTGTTGACCTAAATATCTCTTTTTTTTCTTTTTTGTTTACATGGGGGTTTTTTTCAGTACCACATTCAAGAATGTCAAAAAGCGGCAAGACTCACATGGTTTGATTTTCATTGCAATTGGTTTAGTGGCTTTATTAATACCAAGATTAACAAAAAATCAGGGAACTATACGTTCAGGGTCAATATCAGCAATGCATAGGATGAACCACAACAACAGATGCTAATATAATGTTAATATTTACATATAAATATCTAAATTATCTGTACATAATCCAACTATTTTCTAATTAATGCACATGCTGAGTTACATGCAGACACCTCCTGCTCACGGGAGGCATAGATTACTACGACACCCTTTCTTCTGGGATTGTAGGTTTCCTTATAAACACCCATCCTCTGGGAGATGTGAGCTCCCTACCTTTCTGTGTATCGCTGCAACCTGATCATGTACTCTTCCCTTTTGAGAGCCAACCCAGGCAGAGTCTCTAGAGGGAGGAGGAGAATATTCCTTCTCCTTGTGATTTCTCAGGCTCTCAAATTTAGCTGCAGGCTCCCTGCCGTGCCTCTTCCATGGTTTTACTCTCTATAGACTCCAGTTCATCTCTGGGGAAGATAATAGTCTGTTCAGGGCAAAACCACTTTTAAACAGCAAGACCTCTAGAGTAAGGAAAGTAGAAACTTCCAAGAAATTAGAGAGAGCTGTGCAGAGCTTGCTACAACTCTGTAAGTCACTGGGTTAGCTGAAACCAATTCAGAGAGCAAGCACCTACCTACAAGGATGCTATGGGGAGATGGGGAATCGCACAAAAAACTCTTGTAACCTGCATTCTGTCCTCTCTGGTCAATGTGAGGTTTTTCTATTAAAAGCAAAGTCTTTTCAGTTTTTACTCTAAAGACTTTTTCTAGTTTAAAAGTATTTTGGTTTCCTCTGGGAAGTTCACTGTAAGGCAAATGTCTCAATAGGTCTATGCCAAAGTGGCAGCCGGCTCATGGTTCCATTACTCCATCATTCTGTGTAAGCTCACCATCTTGTTTTTCTTAGGCCTATGTTGCAGATATTATCTTTAATTAGGTGTTATCTTTAATTCAGGTCTTGTCTTTGAAGTCTGTCCACCAAAACTATGTTTCTACCTTGCCATTTTCCCCTTATCTTTGTAGAATGCTCAGGGTCTGCATTGAGTGGTGCATACCTCGCATAGCACAGTTTCCTCTTATTTAGTCTGAATAACATCTCTACTTCTCTATTATTTTCTGTTCAAAATGTCACTGTAATATCAGCACCCTGGATACTTTTCGTACTTTCAGTCTCTTGGTTTCCTCCACTAGTTCTTTCCTCTGTCTGCGTGGAACAAATGAAAGTGAAAAAAATTTACATTGTTGCAACTAAGTTGTGGGTTTATATATGTGGAAGAGATTGTTAATTCAGCGTCCAGGTTTGTTATACTCAGAGAGGGGATGGAGGGAAGAGGGAAAAAAGCAAGAAAGCAATGAATGAGGCAATTATGAAATGTCAGCATTTTCATGAAGCTGTATGAGTATTTTTTCTCAAAATCTTGAGGAAAAAAAATGGCTGAAATCATGATACCCGCATTGTCTACTGAAAATTAAATGGCTTTGTATTTTTTTTTATATATACTTTTCTTTTAGGTCCGAACATGGATTCTTACAGTGGGATACACAACTGCATTTGGAGCGATGTTTGCAAAAACATGGAGAGTTCACGCAATTTTCAAAAATGTGAAAATGAAGAAAAAGGTGAGGGGGAGTCAACTCTTTTCTTATTGCTCGCTCTATTAATATAATTTTCTAACTTTTGCTGCCTTTCCTGGGTGGCCATAGTTGAGCTGACTCTGTTCACATGTTGCATTCAAAGATCCTGAATGGTTTGATATTGGAGCATTCTTGGTCTTCTCTTTAGTCTCTTGAGAGCTGGAGTTCAGCATCAGTCCTTCAGTCTTTATAATGAGAGGTGAACAATGGAGTTGGCTCTAAACTGTCGAAGCGAATTCAGATCTTCATTTTTATTTAGTATGTTGTTTCCGAATCCAGAGGTCTTGTTCTCATGGATTCATAGCTGTTATGAAATGTTTTCTGTTTATGTCTATGTCTGTCTGGGATATGGGTATTACACACAAGTTTCTGATGAGATGGTAGGAAGAGACAAGGGAGTATGCTGCTTATACAGCTTTCTGTTTCTAATTTTTATTGAAATTGCATAGGCTTCCCCCAAGACTGATCGGAATTCAACCACAGAAGTAATCTCCAGGATTTTTGATACAGACCATTTTCTGTAAGCAATTAGGTTCAGCTTAGCAGTAGCACAACCCTTCATGTTTATATTGTTCATTTGATAGTTTTCATGTGGAGCTTCTTTTTGCAGATGAAGAGCTTTTAATCAGATAGCTTTATTTAAAAATGAGAAAACTAATGAATAGAAATAATTTTGGTAAAAAAAAACATTCAGAGAAATGTGCATGAAATAGAGAAACAAAATTAATATTATGGAATGGGAAGTAGTGCCAAATGCAGTTCCTATATGCAGCTGAATAGATTTATTCTAATAAGTGCAGAGAGTCATTTACACCCAAAATAAGTAGAGCAATATTCCCTCGTCATATTCCTCTATTTCTGTCCTGTGTGTGGTACTGGAAGAGCTGTTTTACTATTTTTTTCATTATTACTATATTATTTTTTCTACAGTCTCAAGGTGTAGGGAGTTGCTGTCACCACAAGATACACCCTTCCCTAAAAAGGTTTGGGCTTTAGATAGACATAGATAGAGAATTAACTCAGTATCTGAAAGAATTTATGTTTCAGATTATTAAAGTGGCTGGTACTGGACTCTGGCATCTTACCACAACCACTTAGTCCTTCCCTCCTATTCAGTCATGTTAGGCTTACTTAAAAGTTCGTTAATTCAATCCCAAATAAAATTCAATGTAAAATGTAATGAAGAGTGACTAACAAATATTTTATGGCTAAATAACATTATAAGAAATTTCTGTACCAGAAATGGGATAACCTGGATGGAAGGAAGTGAAGACTCTCCTTTCTGCACCTGTGCGAACAGCCCACTGGAATATACCAGTTTATGCTACCAGGGACCTGTATATATTTTTCAAGGATCTTACACGTCCTAATTTAAAGATTTTTAACCAAAGCTTAGGCAGTATTTTACCTTCTTGAAAAATGAAATTCTATATTGGAAATATATTTTCAACTGTGTTTGTACAAATCTTTGTAAACTAGTGAAGTTACACAAGATACTGCCAGTGTAACATATAAAAGAATTTACTTAGTAACCGTTGTTACCTGAGAATTTTATCATTTCTACTGTACATACTATTTGAAATAGAAATTAACAGGTATTTCAACACTGTTACTAAATATTTGTTTGTGGGTTTTTTTAAGGAAATATTTCATTTACATACAATCATAGTATAGTTTGGGTCACAGGGAACTTCTGAAGGTTATCTAGTCCAATTCCCCTGCACCTTCAATGTTAGAGCTTCAAGTTGCCACTCCAGTTTAACTATATGTTGATTAAAAATAATGTCTAAATTCTATGTAGTGCCTGTACTTCAGCAGGTCCATCAACACTTGCAAATTGCAATTACTTATTCACAGATAAGCATTAAAAATGGTTTAAGGTTGGTTAAAAAGATAGTGACTGGTATAAGGGAGATAAACTTTCATATATCTGGATGCTGACCAATGAGATGCTTTGTTTTAAGTGACATTGGAGTGGGTACTAAGTAAGGAGAAAAGAATTTAATAAGTGAATCTAGTTATCTTCATCAGATGGGGCAACGTTACATCCAAACTTTTACACTTATTTTAAGTGTACAACGTGACTTCATGAAGACATGAGTGGATTTCTCTCTCATCGTGCAAAAATATATAGAATTTTAAATATCAGTACACTATAGCCCCATTTTAGTGCAATGGAGAGTGGAATTAAATTATTTACACAGTCTTGAATTAGGTGAATATTTGTGTTAGCTTCTGTTGTAAAGCTATCAAAAATCTGTTTTATTTTCACCCCTTTATACATAGACTCCTTTGTTACTGGAAAAAAATAATAAGATTCAGAATACACTCCTCCTGCTATCAGGCTGCTTACTGACAAATCGTGCAAGTTTCCCAGAGCTCTGTTAGTATCTTTACTAAGGCTCAAAGGAAACAAATTAAAAATATTTTAAATTTAAGTGGATCTGAAATAGAGAGGTGCAAGGGGATCAATTTTTGTCAAACAGAAATGACAGAATCAGTAGGGGATAATAAAATATTTTTGAGTTTTACAGAAGTTAGGAGGAATAATGAGAAGCATAATAAAATTAGTACTAAACATAACTGTAACACTTACAATTGAAGTGCAATACTGTTTTTTAGAAGTCCTCTTTCTGTTGGTTTGGACAGCAGAATACCTTCTGCTCAGTGAGAGGTGCTTTTATGTTTCTTCTCAACAGCAGAGGAGGACTGACACTGGGTAAGAGGAGGGAGAAGAGAATATCAGTGGCAGGAGAGCATGTGGTGTCCTGGGGAAGCTTTAGGTAGCTGAAGACAGTCCTTCTGGTAAAATTTAGAAGGTTGTAAAGCTGTCTTTTCTTCTGGAAACTGCACTGTCCTAGGTTTTAGGGGGCATTAAAAGCAGTCATGCAAAGTGACTGCTCCCGCACAACTCCAGCATGCCAAATAAAGACCATTCACTCCTGACAAATACCAGAATAGTAACAAATTCAAAGCAGTGGGTTTTAAAGCCTCCATAAGCTTTGTGTATCTGCTGCTACAAAGACAAGTGTTTGACCAAGTGAATACAATAAAGCTTGATGATCTGGCTCACAGTGTTGCTTGTTGCAGGTGATACCTGAAAGTACAATACCTCTTGGTTGACATTGCTATGATAAGCTTGTCTTACCCTTAACAGAGTGCATTGTAACTCTGTCTCTTTGTTCTTAATCCTTTAACTGTGACATCAGGGGAGGTTTTATGTTTAATTGTGACTGAAAATATTGTCAGTGTGCTCAGTTGTAACTGCTGTTGCAGACTTCTGGTGGCATGCGTCTTTATGTTGACAATGCTGTTACAAGGTAAACAGAATATAAGTGCATGCGGGATGTCTGACAGCATCAAGAATTTTTCTTGTATAGTTTTGCCAACATTGTTCTACTTATTAATGATATTTCAGAACCTTTTGTCTGTTCTTAAATTTATTGTATGATTGTAGCATTCTCACAGATGACAGAGGGTTACAAAGCTTATCAAGAATAGAGAGAATATGTTGGTATTATCCCAGGGTTAGAAAGCTACAACCAACCACAAGAGAGAAAAATGACTTGCACGTCCAAACTGTCTTAGCTATGTCTGTCAGGCTGTGGTCAGACGTATTTATTCTCTTTCATTCAGCCTGTTAAGTCCTTTAAAGACCTCTGAGGAGAGATGTGGTCTTCATGCTCTGTAAAAATTGGAGATTGTACAACCTCCAGGTGTGACACTAGCATGAGGAAGACAGGCCGGCATAGCAAGAGGGCTGTGGGGCCAAGAACAGGGAAGAGGCTGAGAACAAGAAACTTGCTTAGCTCCTATGGGCTTCAGAGGGAACTGGATTCTGTCCAGACAAACAGAATAGGGAAAAGACTGGGATTATAGACTGGGAGACAGAATCTAGGGAGAATTACTTTGGATAAGAATTTCCAGAGAGTTAAGATTGAAAGTTGGAGAAGAGTTAAATGGGGCAGGGAGGGCTGTAAGAAGTGATCAAGAAAACTGAGTATATTGGAATGCAGAGATGGAGTTCGGGATTCAAGTGGCACACTCCAGTTGAGGGACTAGTTCTGACTTGAAATTAGATTAAGATGGAAATTTAGATGCAGGGTGGCAAGCCTACTGGGGACATAGGGAAAGGAACACAGGAGTGGAAAAGGGGTAAGAGGCAAAATAAAAAAGGTTTAGATTAGGACTGGCTGGAATGGTTGTATGGAATTGTGGGCAGAGCATGAAAACCAAACAGAGGATTTTAGAGTTTTACTGTTCTTTTTTTCTATTATTATGGATCTGTAAAACCTACAGGCAAAATATGTGCCTTGTCCTCCTGTTATGCAGTTTTACAGCTCATGATAGCCACGAGTTACTTTTTAGCTCAAGCTGATGAGGTGTGCAAAGATCTAAAGGTTCCTTTTGCTGATGCGTGCAACTCTATCTATAATTGAATTCACTTTGTTTTCATTTTCTTTAAAAAGAATGGGCTCATGAAAATGTTAGAAGGCTAATATTGTGCCTAAAAAGTCAATCATTGAAAGCCTACAGCTTGCTAAGATCCCTACAATGTACATTTGTTCCCTCACATGCTTTATTAGGACACTAGTGCAGCTTTAGTTTTTTGTAGGCTGCCACTGTCATGGAGCAGACACAGTGAGTCTGCTCTGGGCATGCAGTAGGACTGTGTAATAAAAACAGGCAGTTTTCTGTTGGAATCCTTTTCACCTAAACCAGAAAAAAAAAATATAACAAAAAGGCAGTAGGCGTTTTCTTTCTCTTGTATAAGACAGTTAATTGCCCACATGGAGAAAAATAATCAATGCCAAATTTATTTGTTACGCTTTAGAAGTCTCTCTCAGCACAGTTTTCAGAAGTGGATAGCACTTGTTTTTGAGAGGCAAATTTTTTACCTGAGCGAAGCAGAGCAGGAATTCTCAAACTTTTAGTTCATTGCCTTGTCAGACCATTTTGTAACACGAACTTGGCCAACCCGTCTCCCTAATTTGAATATATAATGGTCCATAAACTGAGTCACATGGAAGATGGGAAGGGGTTAAGAGACCATCCATGCCTTTTCTAGGGAGCTCAGCACAGGGATTGCTCTGAGCAGCCCCGAGTCCTGACTCCTCCAGTCAGAGTAGGCAGCAGCTGCCTGTGTGCTGCAGCCCCATGGTCCCAGCTGTGGGGAAGCTGTCAGTACCTGCAATTGCACAGTGTCCCTTGAGGAAAAAAAAAAAAAAAAAGCAGAAAGAGAACAGCTGGTGGCCACACACTCACAAGCTTATGTGTTTTCTCCTCACAACTTGTCCCTGTTAATTGCTATCCTCATCCCCACTGAAAAACTTCTGTGAGGAAGTTTGTTGTATGAGTGTAATATCTGGTTAAAAGCTTTTCTATCCATTTTCTCAAGTCACAAATGGAAGTTAGAATTTATTACAATCTATAATCATTCTCACAGAAGTCCTAAAGCATTTTGTTTCAAAAGATATGCTCATTGTCTTAATGATTTAAAAATAAATGAAGCAATGTTTTCGATGTTACATTGACAGAGGGTTTAGGTCAGAACCTCACATTACACATCTTATTTACTCACTTAAATGCCTTTGTAGGTGTAGTTCTTTCTGTATTAGCATAAATGTAGATCATATTAGCTAATCATTTCTTTCTGTAACTACTGCTATAAAATATTTTTCCAGGTCAGTTTTCAGACTGTAAATATTTGTACTTTTCCAGGGTATTTTTTTCAATGTAGCTAGAGCTTTCTATACATATAACAAAAAAGCTTTATGCTGGATTTCCCCTAGTATACACAAGTATTTCACTAAGTATATATGAGAGATCTTAAGTTAGAAAGCGGTTCAAGAATTTGCTTTGGGTAACCATACCAACAGTACAACAATCTACTAAGAACCATCTGCTCAAAATGAAACAGCATATGGATAACTAAAGAAATGTTCGTCATTATTGTTCAATCTTTGACATCAAGAAAGAAGACAGTGCTTTGAAATTTGCTTATGTTTGGCAATTTTTTTTTCATTATGAATATTTACCACTAGACCAAGTAATCCATAATACTTACAGTGCAGTGTAAATTATTCAGGTACAGCTTCATGGTTTATTAATACACAGATATAGTACTTCCTAGAGCAATATCAGAGGAAACCAAATGATTTTATTACTTTTTTTCCCCAAATAGCTGTAACTATAAATTTTAAGTCCAGAGCTTCAAAAATAATCAATGTAATCCCGGAATCCATATTTAGATGTAAAATAAGCATCTTGTTTTTCATAAGAGCTGATCAGCCAAAATGCCAGCCAGAGAACAATAGGAATCACATTTCTAAAATTTACATTCACATAAATATGGATCGGGCAGCTAAAGCTCAAGCTCCTGTCACAGAAAGAAGTTTAGATAATGAACTGTATATCTAGGAGAAAAATCTGCTTTTGAAGTAATTTATGTATGTAAATTTCTTCATGTTACAGTTTGATAAGGCTAAACCTCAGCAGCAATGAAAACAATGAAAACTGTGTGTGAAACGTAACTGCTCATAAGCGGTGCTACAACCATAATTTCTACGTATTATGAGGCTAATAGATGACAGAGAAATAAAGAACATGTTGCTATACAGTATGAGGCAATTTATTCATGAATAGCTTGAAATTGGATTGTAAATGTAATCAAGTGCATTGATAACCCCAGCTATTTGGTAGTGATGTAATATGCTTTCCAACAAAATTGTTCATTAAAGGAAATATTAAAGGCTGGATATTTTAATGTTATCTCAAACAAGATCAGAACATTTTTTTCTAGATCATTCAGAAGTTTTGTGCACTTTTTCCCACTAAAAATGGGGATCCCATTTAGCACTATAGATGAAAATTCAGATCCCTGGTAGAAATCCTCCATGCTTGTAGCACATGCAATCTTTGGCTACTAGATGCATTTCTCTCAGAGGTGAATTTGACAGGCTTTGTTGATGGAATATGCAGCTCAAGGACACATGCTTAGCTTTCCACGTAGTAGAGTGCAGAAGTTAAAATAAGGTCCATTTCAAAGGCTGCTCTGAAAACACTGGATAGAAAGAATGGTTGGCTCTAACACTGTCAGATTTGATTTCACAGAATCACAGAATCGCACAGAATCGGTAGGTTGGAGAAAACACACTGGATCATTGAATCCAACCATTCCTATCAAACACTAAACCATGTCCCTCAGGGCCTCATCCACCCATGCCTTAAACACCTCCAGGGAAGGTGAATCAACCACCTCCCTGGGCAGCCTGTTCCAGTGCCCAATGACCCTTTCTGTGAAAAACTTCCTCCTGATGTCCAGTCTAAATCTCCCCTGGTGGAACTTGAGGCCATTCCCTCTGATCCTGTCCACTGTCACTTGGAAGAAGAGCCCAGCTCCCTCCTCTCTACAACCTCCTTTCAATGAGCAATGAGGTCTCCCCTCAGCCTCCTCTTCTCCAGGATAAACACCCCCAGCTCTCTCAGCCGCTCCTCATAAGGCCTGTTCTCCAGCCCCTTCACCAGCTTTGCTGCTCTTCTCTGGACTCGCTCCAGAGCCTCAACATCCTGGTGGTGAGGGGCCCAGAACTGAACACAGGATTCAAGGAGCAGTCTCACCAATGCTGAGTACAGAGGGAGAATAACCTCCCTGGACCTGCTGGTCACAGCTTCTCTGATACAGGCCAAGATGCTATTGGCCTTCTTGGCCACCTGGGCACACTGCTGGCTCATATTCAGTCACTGTCGACCAACACCCCCAGGTCCTTCTCCTCCTGGCAGCTTTCTAGACAGACTTCTCCTAGTCTGTAGCTCTGCATAGGGGTTTTGCGCCACAAGTGCAGGACCCGGCATTTGACCGTGTTAAACCTCATGCCGTTGGACTCAGCCCAGCATCCAACCTGTTCAGATCCCTTTGCAGAGCCTCCCTACCCTCTAGCAGATCCACACTTCCACTCAGCTTAGTGTTGTCTGTAAACTTGCCAAGGGTACCCTCAATGCCTTCATCCAGGTCACTGATAAAGACATTGAACAGGGCTGGACCCAGCACTGAGCCCATGGGACACCACTTGTCACTGACCTCCAGCTGGTTTTAACACCATTTCCCACCACTCTCTGGGGCCTCCATCCAACCAGTTTTCCACCCAGGAGAGTGTGCGCCTGTCCAGGCCAGAGGTGACAGTTTCCGTAGCAGAATGCTGTGAGAAACTGTGTCAAAGACTTGGCTTAAGTCCAGGAAGATACATCCACAGCCTTTCCCTTGTCCAGTAGGTGGGTCACCCAATTCTTTAGTCCCATTTATTTTTAAGACTACAATGTATTCCATTTTTGTCCATTCAAGGGAGTTTTGTGAAACTAGCCATGTTATATTGCTCTGTGCGCTCCCTAAGTTTGAATTGGCAATGTTGGTAGAACAATTCTCTCTCTGATTCTCCAATATTTTGTAGCCATGTAGTCTTAGGCTTTCAAAGATAATAAATTTTATAATTTCTTTATGCCATCACTTAATCCCTCCCCTTCTCTAACTTCTGTAATATTTCTGTCTTCTGCTCTCCCTAAGGAGCATATCCCCGAGAAGTTCTATCTCTTTTTATTTGTATAATGGAAAAGGGGAAGGGTGTTTTCTAAATGTGTGGCTTCTCCTGGCAGCAAGGTGTAGGCTCAATACTTCCACATTTGCAGTGCACTTACTGGGAGAGCGAGTATGCCCAAAGGTGCTCTACAGTTATTCTGAGCATGAGTCAGCAAAGAAGATACATTCTAGAAATGTGTGCTTTGTCAGGCAAGTGACTGTAGCTATTTAATTCTCAAACAGAATGTTTTTAGTTGTATCCAGTTATTATTAGTTGTACCACACACTCCATTAACCTGGAAAGCAGCAAAAATCAACAAGTTCTCAGACTGCAGGGGTCACAGTGGAACCTCACAGAAAACAAATTGTTTTTTAATTTATAAGTGATGAAAGATTTACAAATCTTTCATCAAATTAAAGGGGAGTAAAATACCTTAAGCTTAGCTTTTTACTGTGAGTGACTTACTGGTCAAAAAAGCCTGCTACTACAAAGTATGCTTTTAAAAATGTCAGCATTCACTCATTAAAGCTACTGTAATTGCAGTCTGAACATGTTCCCAATACTAATTATAGAACCTATTATAGGAAATACTCGTAATAGCTGTTGTAAAAAACATTGTGAAGTTATTGGGAACAAGTG
This sequence comes from Coccyzus lansbergi, assembly GCA_033558105.1. Taxonomy (NCBI): domain Eukaryota; kingdom Metazoa; phylum Chordata; class Aves; order Cuculiformes; family Coccyzidae; genus Coccyzus; species Coccyzus lansbergi. Next base: position 1,126,675 of record JAUMJK010000166.1, read on the forward strand.
CATAATGTGTTTTCAATAGTTCTTTTTTTCATTCCATTACACAATAGAAATTAAGAATATATTAGAGAATAATTCTCTAAAATATTAATAGATATAATAGCTCAAAGATAGATATCTGCCTTGGCCCAGGCAAAGTTCAGCTGTCTGCCACTGACTCCACATCATCACCTCACGGCACCGTCCCACGTGTGCTGGCACAGAATTTGTAGGGGAGCAATGCTAAGGCATTTCCCAGTTGATCATATGGGGAGAAATGAAAGCATAGTTTATGCAATGGAGAGAATATCCTGAAGGCAAGATTCGGAGTGGTTATGTCGTTCCTTTTTCTGGTCTTACAGACTTTATCATTTCCCCCCCCCCAAATCTCTGTTATTTTTAATCTTTCTCCTCAAGTTCAGAGGGAGGACTCCTATCAGCATAGTTCCTTTGTGTAGCAGGGAGAGGAAAATTGGGTTTCAGATTTCCGAGAGCTTCAATATTTACTGTCACTGCTACTCAATAAATGGAATAAGATCTAGGAAGCTTCACAGAGGGGTCCTTGAAAGAGAGTTTCTCTTTATTGATTCCATCCCAGGTGTGTGGGAAAGGGGCAGTTGGAAAAAAAAAAAAGAAAAAAGAAGAAAACAAAACGAAAACAAGTTATTGAGTATCATTGTTCATCCACCTAGCAGCATAAAGCAAGGGACAGATCTGTCAGCTGTACTAGAACTGTTCTCCCATCCTTCTATGAATTCAATGCAAACAAAGAAACCAACCAAAAACCAAAACAACACTAATATTTAAGCAACAGATATTTCTTTAAATTGAAAGAGCTTTTATTCTGACAAAGGGAGGTGAAGTTCATAGTATCAAAGAAAGTGACTCTGGAAAAAAATACAGGAGGAAATGAACTAATCAGTCCATACTGGAAACCTATTTGTGGAACTCAGAGAGTACAAAACTGACATTGCATCCTGGAGAGGATGGTACGTCTTCATGTTTAAGACTCTTTGTTCTTGATTTAGAACAGTTTAGCTTCAAGGTTCGTATATACATTTGCAGAGTTGGTGTCTAATAAGATGAGAGATAACAAAAAATTTGCCTTAGTCTTAACAAAAAAAAAAAAAGCAATGTTTAATTGCGGTTGTTAGCAAAATTGCCAGTTGATCTTGTAAACTGCAAGACACAATGGATATGCTTTAGAAAGAAAATGTACAAAAAGCCTTGCAAAACATCTGTGAAATAACAACCAAATGGGTAGTTGAAGTTGCCATGGCAGGTAGTACAGCCTGTGATTGTTCTAGAAGATCCCCAAGAGTTTCATGAGCAGGAACTCTAGACAGATTTTATATGTCCTGTGATCAGACTGTAAGGTCCATGGAAATAAGGACTTTGATCTTGAACTTTTCTTCATGGTCACAAGTTTTCAGAAAAATTTTGATTGTTGATGTTGTTGTCAAGAGTGATGTTGCTGAGGAGAAAATGTCTTACCAGTTCCTGTTTGAAATAAATTTCTTTGGAGGACAGATAGCTTCAAATGCAGATATACAGTTCAGACTGGCAGCAATGACATTTTTAACAGTGGGCAGATCTGTCAGGATGAGACAGATTCACCTATTCAATCACAGATGGTAGAAAGTATTACTCACATATGAGAGCTTGGCTTCAGCAAGGAGTCAGGGGCACTCACAAAAATGGGATTTATTAGCTACCATGTATTTCTCCCAAGAAAGATGTACTGTACGCTAGAAAGAGGATAAAAAAGGCAAAAAATAAGAATCTGCCTCTGAAAGAAGAATGATATATTTCATTGTAAGGAGCCTCAGTTGCTCGTGACTTTCTTTTGTCAGACAAGCAAACTGTTGGATTCACAAGATCTGAGTCAAGACTCCTTCAGTGCATCTGGTGTTTCCCAAGGAGGGAATGTACTGAACTTACGAAGCGCTGGTGGGTGGGAGTGATGGCCGGGGAGAGGGAAAGCTGGGCTTCCTGAGGGTGGAGGAGAGAGATCGCCAAACCTTTTGCAATTGCTGCTAGTGATATACCAGCACTGTTTCTCAGAGTAAATTTATGCTAGGGCAAACTTACCACTGTCAGAAGTGAAAAATAATGGAATCTCAGAGTCTCATTCTGAAAAGACAGAAGTTCAATGAAGAGTTCTGCTTTACCAGGGCAGAAGAGGCTTTACCAAGGACAGATCAGGGTTGGTATGGGTGAGCGGGACAGCTTCAGGAGCCCTGCTTCACCCTCTTCACCCTTCATGCAGCATTGGTATCACTGTGTTTTACAGAGCTCATTACAGTAGCTCAGATTGCTTCCTCAGGTTGTCTTATGGGATTTCTTTTAGTTGCCTTCCTCCTGGCTGTCTGGCAGAAGAGAGGGATGAATAACACCCGCTGCCAGTGACAGCTGCTGTTATGCACCTCTCCCGTTCTGTCCAGAAAAGGGCTATTTACAATGTAACACAGGAATGAATGCTCCAGAAGGTATCCAAGGAAGAGCTCCACTGTCTGCTGTATTTCTGCTTTTATTTGTTCTAATAATTAACTGTGTCCCCCCCGCAAAAAAAAGGTTAACAAACTTGTGTTTGAAATAAGATATGAATATTGTTCTATAGTGCAAGGTCAGGTCCAAATAAAAGATGCATGACACCAAGGAAGGGCCTTTAGCAATGTGATCCTGAATAGGAAGTGTTAATATGAGATTTCCTTTAACTCACTTAGTGAGTAGTTAAGCAGTAATATTATTTTTAAGTGTTCTTTCACTCTTTTACATCTGGCCTTGCTGTACCACTTTCGTTAATATTGGCAGATGTTTGTAATCTAATACAACACTAATTGCAATATCATTACACTCCACATAAATTTGGAAGATGGTGGGATAGTTGTCACGTTCTTTACCTGTCCTAGGTAAAATGTTCACTATTTTCATTAGAAAGATAAAATAAGGCATTATCACTGATGTTTGGAGATTTTACAGGAAACTTTTGTGGTTCAGTATAGGAGATGGACACATTTCTGGCAGGTCTGTGTATTTTTAGCTGGGGGGTGAGATTAAGAGTCTTTCTTCATTTTTATTCCATCTTTCCACTCCAGGCATGCCTGTACTATCTCTGATGGAAGTGTACTATCTTTGGGTGGAAGTGTTGATCTGCTGGAGGGTAGGGAGGCTCTGCAAAGGGATCTGAACAGGCTGGACTGCTGGGCTGAGTCCAACAGCATGAAGTTTAACACGGCCAAGTGCCAGGTCCTGCATTTGGGGCACAACAACCCTATGCAGAGATACAGACTAGGAGAAGTCTGTCTAGAAAGCTGCCTGGAGGAGAAGGACCTGGGGGTGTTGATTGACAGCAACTGATAATGAGCCAGCAGTGTGCCCAGGTGGCCAAGAAGGCCAATGGCATCCTGGCTTGTATCAGAAACGGTGTGACCAGCAGGTCCAGGGAGGTTATTCTCCCTCTATACTCAGCACTGGTGAGACTGCTCCTTGAATCCTGTGTTCAGTTTAGGCGCCTCTCACCACAAGAAGAATGTTGAGGCTCTGGAGCAAGTCCAGAGAAGAGCAATAAAGCTAGTGAAGGGGCTGGAGAACAGGTCCTGTGAGGAACAGCTAAGAGAGCTGGGGGTGTTTATCGTGGAGAAGAGGAGGCTGAGAGGAGACCTCATTGCTCTCTACAAGTACCTGAAAGGAAGTTGTAGAGAGGAGGGAGCTGGGCTCTTCTCCCAAATGACAGGGGACAGGACGAGAGGGAATGGCCTCAAGCTCCACCAGGGGAGGTTCAGGCTGGACATTAGGAAAAAGTTTTCCACAGAAAGGGTGATTGGGCATTGGAACAGGCTGCCCAGGGAGGTGGTTGATTCACCATCCCTGGAGGTGTTTAAGAGACGGGTGGACAAGGTGCCAAGGGGCATGGTTTAGTGATTGATAGGAATTGTTGGACTTGATGATCTGGTGGGTCTCTTCCAACCTGGTGATTCTGTGATTCTATGATGATATGGACATACTATTTTATTACTTGTGCAAACATGTGGAAGACGTAACTTCCTGGTTCCTTATGATGATAGATTTAAATATCTGGTTTCAGGATATGAAAATAATGCATCAAATCCTTTAAGTCATTCTGATTGCTGGCCGTTGTTTTACACATGGTTTACTCCAAATGATTTATAAAATAACCCAGCAAATTAACAGTGGTGCACAATAATGCAGTGACTTCTTTCAAAATTATATATCTCACTAAATGAAATTAAATAAACTTTCTAAAATTCCTCTTAAATTATTTCAAATTGTGTTCCTTTTTATCATTTCCTTAAGCTTGATAGGAATTCAATGCAAATACAATTTATTGTGGGCAGGACTACTGCCCTCTCCTATATTCAGATTAGCTGTCACTTCTGGCTTTGTAGTGCATTTTCAAAATCATAACAATTTTATCAAATTGAACAGATCTAATCCCAACTTCAGTACGCTGCTCAGGCTTAATAATTTTCAAATATTTCATTTGGATTAATTTGGAAAGCCTTTTCTAAGAACCAAAACTGGGAAAAAAATATATGTTTTTTTTCCATGTTAAAAGAATTTGGCACTATCTTTTGAATACTGGATGTGTGTTCATTAGTATTAGAAGTATATATTAATTTCAAAAATATTAACATAGTCACAAGAAGACTGACATTTGAACATGCTTACAGCTTTGTAACTGAAATAATGTATTTGCAGTGTATTTTTTTCTGTATTGCTATGCGTATAACAGTAGAAATAATATATAGGTTGCATGCAACTATATGAGACTGTAGTACATGGTTTGGCTTGTTGTTTTTATTAACAGCTCTTGTTTTCTTTTTTGAATCTAAATTTCATGCAAAATTAAAAACGTATTTTCAGTTGCATGGGCATGAAAGCCTCTAGCCTTTGTAATTCAGAAAAAATACATCATCCCTTTCTGCTCCCTGGGTAACAGAAGCAAATATTACAGACACACAAAACCTCAAAAATGAACTTATCTTTTAATACCTTGCAAGTGTGTTTTCCACATATAAGAAGATTATGAAAAGGTGAACACTGTAAATCTTAGTGAAAACTATCTCAACTCCTGCTATTCTGAGAGATGTAATAAACTTTTCCGCATTTGCATACATAAACATAATAGTGGCTCTCTAGGCTATTTTTATTTTTCATTTTCCAGGAGTTAACGTGAAATCTAGACTTCAATATTAATATTTAAGAGTCCTCAAAAAATTTTAGAGGTCAAAATACGCTTTAGATATCTCCAATAACTGAGAAATGAACTAAAATAATTTGTGTCTTCTTGCATCCATCTTTTGATGTTTCTGAAACGCTTCTTTGTTCATTGTTAAAAACTACTTTTCTTAGCAACCTGTGTTTTTTCCCCATGTAGGAATAAAGCTGCACAGGGATCTATCTATGGCTTATGGGAATCTTCCCTTTTTTCTTTTTTCTTTTTTTTTTTTTTTTTTGTCTCTCCAGATCATTAAAGACCAGAAGCTACTGGTGATAGTTGGAGGGATGCTACTGATTGATCTTTGCATCCTGATTTGCTGGCAGGTTGTGGATCCTTTGAGAAGGACAGTGGAAAAGTATAACATGGAGGTATGTCCTCAAGCCCAAGGATTGCTTATGGTTACATATCGATATATACAGATTTCTGTAAGACCAAGCTAAAGATGCATTAAGTTATATGAAAGCAGCTGAAGCTGTGCATTTAGGGGAAAGAAGCTTTCTGTTATTTTTAAAAGCAAATAGAAATTAAATAACTGTAGCCAAAAGAAATTGTGTCTATATTTGAAGGTACCACGTTTCTGTCACTCGTGAGAGATCTTAGATGAAATTGTTGCAAACACAGGAGTGTCCTCTGCTAAGACTTTCTATTAGAGTCTGTTGCAATAAATAATAGATTATCAGAACCCATTAGCAGATTTCAGTAAGAGCTCATTCAAGTACGGGAGAATTCACTGATTAGACTTATTTTGTGGAGATCATTTGTGGAGACGTTCAAGAATTATGTTACCTACTGCTGTGTTTGTTTTCAGTAATAATGTGTGCGTACACACATACTAATTCTTCCTGTTTTAATGTTGTTCTCAGAAAGGTCATGCTAGAGATTTTCATAGGAAGGAGGTAATAGCTTAGTACTACCTGTGCAAATTTTTGAGCAATCTGGAACGTTTGTAGAAGTAGAGCTTTCTGGACAAACTGACAGCAAAAAAAACATGGCAACAACAATGCAGAACAAGAGGAAAAAAACTATCTGTATGCAGATTAGCAGCATTTGAGAGTTTATCACTTCTAACATGGAAACTAGTGATTTCTGAAAACTAGATTATATGAGGACAATACAGAAATTTTATTCTATCATCCAATACTTGGTAATCAGTAAAAAAAGGAACGGTAGTTTTCTCTTCTGATGTTAATGTTTGCAAGAAAAGTTATGATATTTTATTCCATTGTTTTCACTTTGTTCTTACTTTGCAGTGTAGCTCTGGAATTTTATTAGGATAATATTTTACTTTATATTTGCATATAATATGCAGACAAAATTTAGACTGGTGCTTCCTAAACTGCAAGGGATGTCGTTCAAGAAGTCACTTGAGAGTCTGAAAAGATACTTCTCAATCATTCCCTAGAGACTCCTTATTTATTACAGTTGTCAATAAAAAATGTTAAAATATAAATGAAATTTGTCTTGTGCAGACACTTCCACTCTATGTTTGTGGAGCTTGGAACAATAACAGCTTGTCTAGCACCTTGTTCATTATGTTCCAACTACATTGGAACTGATATTTCAATTGACCATGTTGTTAATTGCTCACTGCTCCTATAACCACAAATACAGTATATGGGTAGTCAGAAAACCCTATTGAAATAATACGCATTTCACTGTTGTGGATGATGTCTTAGAAGGACTTCTTTTTTCCCTTATCAGAGGGAAGACCTAACAAAAGATCCTGATATCTGATCTTAGCAGAATCACTCTAGTGAAATATCTGTAGGTAACAGCTGTAACTGTGAAGTTATCATACTGCAAATATCATATATTTGAAGAATTATGTTTACTACACTTTTAAATGATTGCATTTTCCATCTGGACTTATCAGTGTATATTCTTTGGTGACGTCTACTACTAAAAACTTAGTGGTTTTCTTCCACATTTGGTTCTTTCTAATCCACAGGGCTGTACACCAGTGTCCTGAGCTTTGTATTAGAACTTGAACTGTGTAAGCCCATGCAAACTCACATTCATTTAATGCACACACAAGAATGCGTAATGTTTTGGACACTCAGTATAGAACCTACTTAAACTTACTCTTGGAGCTCTTTGTAGGTTGTACAGAACGTTCTTTTTTTGCGTTAGTAGATTTGGTGAGGGAAGGAAATAAAAGTATTGCACAAACATGTTTTGTCATTAAAATACAACATATTTGTCGCATATATAAGCAGTGAGATGAACTGCAATTTGCTTTTCTGAAGCAAACCTTTTCAGGTTTTAGAAACTCCTTTGTAAAAAAGCTTACACTTGTATTTGCCATTTGCAAAATTGCTTTTTTTAATTTTAGACTTTTTAAATTCATTCTTCAATGGTGAATTCTTTAGTTGAGCTTGCCTGAGCAGGTATTATCTTTTGTGTGTTTGAAAAGTACATATCACATAGTAAACACTACTTGAGGCAAATTTCTGCTTTATTTCAGGAATATTGTGTCCCATATATTTCTTTTCCCGCTTGCTTTTATGAAATAATTTTAAAGGGATATTTTATCTCATTTACTCATTGGTTTCCTATGTGCAGGTTCTGTATTTGGACTCTCTTGCTTGATCCTCTCTTAGTTGCGTCTTCATAAACACATCATTCAAAGTAACACAGTCAAGGAGCCTAAACAGTGACAGTGTCCTTTGCTGCTTGGCATTGTTCACAAAACAATTAATTTGAATACAAACACCAGCAAATTATCAAGCACTTTTTAAAAATCCAGACTCTTTTTCCAGAGTTGTTTATAAAGTCAAGCTATTCATTTCTTAAAAGCTGAGGATGGGAAGCGACATAAAGACACTTGTGACTCTCCTTCTCTGAGAGTTGAAATGAGATGAGATTTCGGGCCTGTCAGTTTTCAGACTTGTGTCTGGCATTCTGACCCCAAATGTCATGTCTCCTCGTGAAAAACACACCTTTGGCTGCTGTAAGAGACCATGGCAAAAGTGTAAATGACTGAGCCATAAAGCTTCAAGATCCTCCAAGCATCAGTAGGACAGTTAACTGAGGTATTATATATAGACAAAAAAAAATTTGTTGGATTAAAGCAAATGATTACAGATAAAGGCAGAGACCACTTTAAAATTTCCCTAACTGTACACTGATCTCCCGCAGAAAAATTGTAAGGTTCCTCCTATATTCATTTTGTATTGCCTACTTTAGGTTTGATTCTCACAAAATAAAAAAGCATTTTCTACACAAAGTACTTCTCAGCTTCAAGCAGTAGTGTAAATAAAAAAAGGGATTTAATCCGTAATGTTACCTCTGTTCATCTGTTTCGCTTGTCACACCAGCTTTAACTTTTCTCCTTTTGCTAATGTTTTGGACTAGTGGAGAGATCAATCACTTTTTTCCTCAGTGGCTTCTTTCTAGGCTGAACTTGGAATTTGTGTTTTTCATTGTAATTCATCTCTTTTTGTTATAATCAAAATGCTTTGTGTTTATGATCTGATCTCACCTAGTTTCCTGCCAGACTAAGTTTCTCCTGGTCATGTGAACTGGAGTACAACCTTCCTCCCCATCTTGTTCGTTGAGCTCTTGTGCTTGACAGGCCATGAGGAATTATAGTGTTTCTGTATATGTGGCTGTGGAAGAGGTGGCAAGGCTCTATTACTTTCTTCCAACCATTTGGATTTTGCCCTGTGTTTTTTAAGAAAGCAGTGTCTATGTGCAAGGATATCCTGTGGTTTCTTTTTCCTGCTGCCTAGCAAACTTTTTTTGCCAGTATCAGTCAAACCTCACAGAGCAGATACAGCTCTTAAGGACACAGCACTGCAGCAGATTTGATGGAAACAGCCAGCTGGGTGGAAAAGAGGTTCTAGTAGTGTTTTCCCTAAGATGAGCGCTTCAGAGTGAATTTATTCCTCTGTCAAAAGACAAACTTTATAAATAACATGCTATGGGAGCTTCACACTTAATTAGACACAGAGAATCCATCCACAAGACAAAAAAATACATAGAAAACCAGTTTGCTCTAATTTCAGTTGCTCACTGATATACCTGTGTTGGAATGAAATCACAGTTTGAAACAGCAAAATCCTTTACAAAGTGGAATATCTTCTCCCTGTGCATTAGCCCATTCCATAATTGAATTAGAATCTTGCTACACTTCAGTAAGTCTGCATGTACACATACGATCACAGTCACCTCTTGCTTCTAATGCAATGGTTTTAGTACTCCTTTCACTCTAGAGTTTAACTTGAAAGCCTCTGAATGGCTTCTCCCAGCACAAATGCCTGTGACACAGGTGGAATCACTGTGTCCATGGAAGGTAACCAATGGTAGCGTCTAATAAATAAGAACGTGTATGCTAGGGGAGATGGACTAGATTTCATAGTTCCCAAGATAAAGAGGTCTTGCATTAGACTCAATAAAAGTAATACTTTGCATATTGGATGCAAATATTTCTTGTGTAATTTTAAAACCTGTTTATCCAGAGCAGGAACCTTTATATTCCCTCACGTCTCAGTATCAGTTGTGTACTTATCTCTGAGATGTTTCTTCTTGTGCAACCATATGATATCATTTACATATTTGAAAATGGACTTCATTCTGATATCTGGAATACTAGTATTTAAGGTTTCAAACTGAATTGTCTTGGGATAATAATAAACATGAAATAGAGAAAAAAAAAAAAGAACAAAATGCCATTTTAGAAGATACAGAACAGAAAAAAGTTCTATGAGATACATCCTTTTTAGGTTTATAGCATTGATGTAGAAGTAAATTGTGAAAACTAAGCATGTCCAGCTTTATATGAGGACATTGCTGTAATAAAAATACCAATAAGTAGGAAATATTGAGTAGGCCACACTGGTGGCAGAGTAGTGCTATCTGTTAAAGAGAACTTGCAGTAAAATAGGGTTAACAAATCAATAATTTCAATGAGTGAGGCAGAATTACTGTGAATTTCAAGTGTATAACTATGCTATTGGAAAAATATTACTAACAACAAGCCAGAAAGACAGCTTTGACGGATACGTTGAGGGCGTAATAAACACTGCAAGAGCAAAAAATATCTAGGCAAACTGGACAAATGTGCTGCTTAGACTAATTCATTTAGAAGCAGTAACTGCTTTGTAATTCAATGGATTAGATAACCCAGAAAGAGAGAACTAAACCTTCGTTTCATTCTGAAAAGTATACAGAATCTGTTCCAAAGCATTGATATTTGAAGGACTTTTATGTAGCTGCAAACAAAATGTTCTTAGTTTTGAGAGGTCTGAAGAGGCAACAACAACCAAAAAGATCATCAGAGTGCTACTCAGCTTCAGAACAGGGAACAACATAAAACAGAAGCAGCCTCGTAATGACACTTTAAAGAGGTTACTGTGGAGAGTTAAATCTTTGTAACTGGTCTAGAGAGTATTAAAAATACCATATTTAAGACACAGAGTAAATACATGTCACACATCAAGTAAGACTTGAAAAAGAAGTGACTCAGCAGGATGAGACAGCAGGAAGACATCCTGCAAAAAACACAAAGTTGTATCCAAATGAGGAAAATGAAAGGATCATAAAGTCTGGTAAATTAAATGTAGAACGCAGTAGAGCAACATTAAAAACAAAAACAACCCAAAAACTTGAAAAGGCAAAACAATGAATAATAAATCTTTCTCTAAATATTAGTAGCAGGAAGTTTGCTAGGGAATCTTTGGGGACAATATTTGATCAGAATGCAAGAGCATTACTTGCAGAAAACAGTGATTAAATGATTGCTTTGCTACTTTGTTCAGCAAAATTCTTATGGAAGAAGTGGTGGAGATTGCTATGCTGGAACCCTTCTGAGGAAATCTCTCCAGTGACTGGTGTTAATGGTAGGAATAGGGAAATTGATAAGAAATAAATCCATGAAAACATTGTTTTCTAAAGCAATTAAAAGGAGTAATAGTCAAACTACTGAGAGTAGTATGTTATCATAGAATCATAGAATCACCAGGTTGGAAGAGACCCATTGGATCATCGAGTCCAACCATTCCCACCAATCTCTAAACCATGCCCCTCAGTACCTTATCCACCCGTGCCTTAAACACCTCCTGGGAAGGCAAGTCAACCACCTCCCTGGGCAGCCTATTCCAGTGCCTAACAGCCCTTTCAGTGAAGGATTTTTTCCTTATGTTCAGCCTGAACCTCCCCTGGCGGAGCTTGAGGCCATTCCCTCTCGTCCTGTCCCCTGTCACTTGGGAGAAGAGCCCAGCTCCCTCCTCTCCACAACCTTCCTTCAGGTAGTTGTAGAGCTGCTTTAATATCTGACTGAAAAGTTGAAAATGTTTTGACATGTTTTCAAGACAGTGGAAATCTCAGACTTGTAAGTTAATGTCTGTAGCAGGCCACTTTATAAAAATTATAACCAGGACTGGAATTAGAAATAAATACCCTACAATGAGGAAGAGTTGACATGGCATTTGTGAAGGAACAAATCATTCAAAAACTCAGTGAAGTCCTTTGAAGAAGTTAGCAGGCATGTGAACAGAAGCTAGTGTAGCCTGCTGGGTCTCTAAAAAGGACTCAACAATTTATTTCATCAAAGGTTTTCGTAGAAATGAAATACTCATGGAATAAAAGTGGAACCCTCAAAGAAGGGATTTTAGGTTTTGATTTTAAGTTCAGCCAAAGGAAGCCCATAAACAGACTAGGTAAATGCAGCATGTCTTTCATATTTTTGAATAAAGCAGAACAAGCCTGACCTGAAGGAACTAAAATTGCCTGTTTTCATTCAAATAACTAACCCAGAACAAAATTACAGTGTTAGCTGACTTGACACAACTCTGCAGGTGCCTAAAGATATTGAGTATACTCTCAGCAGTTGGAAGCAAGTGCAGCAAGACTGGAGGAATGAATGTTGTTCTTGAGTATCTGATTATCTTTTCTGTGAGACTGCTCCTATTGTAGTACTTGAAGAAATTAATAATACAGTGATATTATGTCGACTACTGGTGAATTCAACTAAATATATGATTCTGGAAGTGACTCAAGGTAGCAATGCCAGGCTGCTGTTTGCTGTGAGTTATGTGGACTTAACTGGGTTATGATGTAAAGAAAACTTAGAAAGGAGTTGATATGTTGGGTGTGACAGGAAAGGAAGGGTAAAGGCGTGTTCAAGGTAAGCACGATGCTATACCCTAATAGTTAGACCAGTTAATTAGGAGCAGACAGCATTTTGTCTTGTGAAATAGATTTGTCTGTGCAGTTTTAAATAAAAGATATATGAAAACTGAGATTCAACTGCACGGATGTAAATTGAGTATCATTTTCATTCAAAATTTTGCTTGAGTCCTAGATTAGTTGCCTGCATGATTTTCCAGGGTTCTTTCATATTCTATAATATTCTTTTTAAATATGGGGATTTTTTTGCAACTTTTTTCACTAATACTTGTCTTCAGTCATGACACTTCAGCTGTAACAACAGAAAAATACTCTGGCCCAAAATTATCTACAGAGGGCTTGGGGGATGTGTGTTTGTATACGCATGAGAAAAATATGGCCGTAACATAGGTCTGGAGTTGGTAAAAATGTCTCGTTCAAATTCACTTATTCAAATATAATTATGTAAATTCTTTGCTGTTTTGAAACAATCCAATCATATTCTTTTCTCTTTCTGCGTATGTACATATGCATAAACAGATTTGTTTAGGGGGTGTTGTTTACATTGTACTGTTGGGCTATTCAGTCATCCAGCAGCTGGATTAGAAAGAACTTTGTCAAATGTACATTATGTAATGAAGAACATAATTGGCTGAAGTAGTTTCTGGGGGTGTTCAGCCTAATGCAGGTCAGAGCTTGTTAGTCAATTTGTTCTCTAAATATCATTACACCCATCTGTTTCCCCTACTATTTTTTAAATAAATTTAATTTCATTCCTTCCAATTTGAAGTATTACAGACTATGGGAGCCAAATGTCTCCCAAAATCTGTAGCTTGCTTTCAAACATTGCCAGTGTAGCTCACAGCAGGTGACCCGCCAGTAGTAGCTGAAACTGAGACGTCTTACATGCGTCTGCTGGGGCTCACCTGTGGCTGGCAGCCATTCCACAGAGGAGGAAAACGAATGGCCATTAGAGTCATCTGTAAGCCTTCCACCGACCCAAAGGATCTAGAGCAGGTCCAAAGAAAGAGTAAATATTAAAGAGCGAAAGCTGGTTTACTTCTCTTTCTCAATTGACATCAGTTTCCAAGGAAACGGAACAAAAAGTAAGAACTGGGAGCCAGCAGCTGAGATTGACTCAGCTGGTGGCTAGTTCTGCTTCTGTTTCCATGGAAACTCATATCAAATTGGCAAAAATAAAGGAATAGGGCAGGGTCAGTTCCAAAATGGCAGGATGAATGGTTGCTGCTTCAGCTACTTAGTAAGATGAGACTTGCTGGTATTAATTCCTCTTCAACAAGCAATTCAAATTTTAGTTCTGGGTTCATTACTCACTTCCCAATAAATGCTACTTCCTAACTTCAGGAACATAGGACCCACTATCATGGACCAGACTTGCAATTTGCCTCGTTTAACAGCTTGTTTGCAACAGCGGCTGGCACAAATAATTTCCGAGGTGGAGGCTAGAAACGTGTTGTGCGTATCTGAGAGTTTATTTGTCACGCTTATGTTTTCGGCCGTGATTCACAATGAGTAGTGACTTCAAATGTACAGCTGTGTGTATGTCATAACACTGTTACACGTTCACTAGTTGAATATTTCTGTTATGCCTATAAATGTCAGTTAGTTTTGACTCTTGCTAGCTTTTCACAGCTTAGTGTAATTACTAATTAGGTGCTGTGGGAAGAACTTCCTTTTTCAGTTTTGGAAATGTTGTTTTTCAGTCCCACTGAGCATACGTTATTTTTCTTTTAGGGATAAAGAATGGAATCTTCCACATCATCTTTTGCGGTACTATTCATTATTTCTCATGTCTTTTCTACGCGTCCTTATTTTCCTCTTCTCTCTTTGGTAGACAGTCCTAGTCTTATCAAGCTCTTTTTTGTCTATGACATAGAAATCCTAGAGCATCCTTTTTACTTGGTATGACTAATATTGCATATTTTAGAATATCCGTGTAATGGTTTTATCTATTATTCATCCTGATCTTTATGTTTAGTGTATTCTTTTTTCTCTGTTGTACATCATTAAACATAAGTTTGGACTTTACTGTCAAAGTGATTCCCAGATCAATTCCATGCACTAATTAAGACCCCTAGAAAATGTATAAGTAGTTCCACTGTTTTTAAGCGAAAATGGCTTTACAGTTACTGAAATTGAATTAAATTTGTCATTATATGGCCCACTCATCCTAGCTATTCTCCTCTTTAGATGCAATTAACCTCAATATTTTTGTCTGCACATTTTCCTGCTTGAACAATGCTGATATTAGTATGGAATTAAGGTTCTTAGAGTGGAAGTATCTCTCTGGAGTATGGAATCATGATACTGTTTTTTGTTAATATAATTATAGGTCTTGTATTGTTGTTATGTAGTCACTCTCATGGCATGTTCCTACTGCTTTGTGAACACTTTGCCCTAGCTCACTGGTTTCTAAAGACTCTGCCACCAGGGGTACCCAGCAGGATGCATCCTGCCTATTGCATTTGGCAATCCAGAAGATTTTTCTCCCTTTGGGAGTTCAAGGTATAATCCCCAGTCCTAAGAGAACTAGGTTGTTACAGGAAAAGGAAAGCAGATGGCAGCTATCTAATACCCTTAAAGTCATTAGGTACATGGAGGTTATAAGAAGCCATTTACTGGTTTTGGTGATCACACTACTGAAATTGCTATGTGTAGTGTGAGACTACTAGTGAATTAATCGCAACCTAGTCACTATGAAAAGCACTGGGTGTATCATCTATCAGTGATACTTGGCTGTTTTCACACAGAAGGCACTATGACAGTTTTGCTCATTCACTGAGAATGCTCAGTATATGATAGACCCAATGGTATTTCTTCACTTTAAACTTCACATACATAGGATACATTCATTCAAGTTTATCCCTCTAAAGGCTGAAGCTAGAGCCAAAGTTAACATTGGATTTATGCTTATAAGTTTGTAAACAGCTACAGAGATAGTATAGGACAACACTGATGCTTTTTTGGCAGTCAAGAACTGACTACCAAATAACAGTATCATAGAATAGTTAGGGTTGGAAGGGACCTCAAAGATCATCTAGTTCCAACCCTCCTGCCATGGGCAAGGAATCCCTATGACTTCAGGATAGTTCAGCATTTGTTCAGTAATGCTACATCTGCAAGGGCCTAGAAGCTCAGCTCCTCACACTCTTTCCTTGTTCTTTCAGAGATAAATGTCTGAGGGATCTCTAGATACATTTTTATTTGAACTGCATGTCAAGACTTAGAGGCATCATAATCCAGACAGGAACTTTTTTTTTGCTCTTTTGTCAGTGATATGAGTTGTTTTTCATACCAGAAGAAAAGAATATAAAAACAAGCAAGAAAAATCTCCCTTTATCAAATCCCCAAGCCTGATTAAGAAAAACTTCCAGAAAACAGACTCCAGGAAGTGATTAATCTTCCTTGTTACATTCTATCGTGGGCATTCAATGTTTACCCCTTCCTAGCCCTATAACGTCTCTCTGTTGTTTTCAGGAAGCAAACACCATACTATAGACATAGACAGAATTTAATGCTCACGGCTGGAAACAGATGCTGAAGCAGATGAAATGAAGTATAATTAATTACTCCAAGAATATGCTGGGGCTGCTCTATAGGCCAATAAAATCTTTCTACTGGACTTCTCTGAAGATGGCAAAATCTGTGCTAAAATAGCTACTTAGATAATAAATTATCTATAGTAATTAATGCTTCTTTGGGAAAAGATTATCCCCTTATTCCTTCTAATTGTTAATAGGCTGATACTGAAGAGACACACCCAAGGTATCCTAGTACACCTTTAACATACTTTTAGTTGTGAGAAATCTTATGGACTAGGCAAGTCTCGACTTCTATTTCAGTATCATTCATGGGAATCTCCTGAGTTGTGGCCAAGACATTGTATTGAAACACTTTGATGGCAATGATGCATTAGTCCTGCCGTCAATGGGAGCAGCAAGCCCTCTAGACAGCTGCCATAAGATCTTCATGCAGTGCTTGACCATGAAGTAATGCTCTCTCATCTAAAAGAGGCACCTTGGCTTGGCACTAAAACCACTTCAGTGCTTCTGAGACTTAATAGGTACTGAAGTACTTCTACTTTAGAGGCAAAGTGCTCGTGTTGCACTTCTGTTTCTAGCATATACAGGGAGACACTTGGTGAACCAGCAAGACAACATGGGCACACACAGGCAATAAGCAGACAGCAGAGTACTGGAAACTTAACCCATGTGAAACACACTTTATTGTGGTGGGGAGAGGGCCTGGAGAAGAGCTTTCATACTCAAAGCCATCTTCTTTATGTCTGTGCACCACAGTTCATTTCATTCTGTTATTTAGGTCCCCTGGATTCCTCACTGGTGCTAAGCAGCCTTACAGAGCAGCATTCGTAAGTAATACTAGACCATATTTGCACTCAAACCTTGAGGACCCTGTTCCACCCTGGCAAATCAATGCAATTTTGGTTATTTATACCTTATGATATGCAAATCTGATGCAATATATATTTTGAAAACTATTTAAAACAACATTACTATCAGCACAGGATACTTGCTGCAAGTACCATTTTTAGTTCAGTTTCTCATACAGTAGTAAATCAAGGCCTTTGGACGCCTACATTTTATGTACGGAGAAATCACTATACTTCAGAAGGTAAATTTGTTACTTCTGTAATAAGTATACTCTAAAAATTCAAATGTGTATTTCACATGTAAGTAGGAAAAAGCTTTTTTGAGATCTGCCAAAATGAATGAATGAAATCTCACTTCTACAAAAGTAAGATTTGTTTCTGAATTAGCTCTCTTCAACATAAATATCCAGCACAATGTGTTTATGCGTATGTGCTTTGTTTTAAAGCATCCTACTGTATGTTCCTATTTCTATGGAGAAAATAAGAGAAACTTAATAGGTGTTAACCGCACTGACAGTAGGACCAATATACATTGGTATTGCTATAATGACATATTCTTAAAGCTATAAAAGTGGGAGATTTTTGCTTATTAATGGCCTGAGTCACCCTAAAGTCTACTTTCCAACTTTTCCTACTTTGCTGTTACACCTCCAGCAGCTGCATCTTTACTCTGGGAAGGGCATTCTTCTTCACCCTCCTATAGTTCTTTTTCCTTCCTGTGTTAACATTTCTCCTGCTAACCAAGTCTTATCTCATGCTCATTTTCAGTACCATAATCTGCAGATCTTTGACTGGGTGAGAGGACAGCAAACTTGTGGTGAGCACAGCTTTATATCAGTGCCTACATGGGAGCAGCTGTTAAAAGTTGGCAAGGACCTGACTGCAGGTGGACGTGGTTTAAATACCACCAGGCTAGTGTTGCTGTGCTTGTGGACAGTCAACTCAAGGCTTCCCAGTAAGATCTGATGTAATGGTTTGGGGTAAGAATTGAATATCAATGTTTACTAACTTAATTATGTTAAAGTAGTGGAGTGAGTTCCTGATGGCTGAGAGTGGGGTGAGACCTAAGGTAGGGGAGAGCTGAGCTTGCTGTTGTCATGGATTGTATTCCTGAAATATGTGGAACTAATGCCTCCTAAAGGGAGAGACCTACTCTCTTTGACTATAGTGGTCAGCAGCCCTCCTTTTTTCTTGGTGGTAGTAGTTTATGCAGCATGCATTGTTTCCTCTTCATACAGGCTAGGGAGGCAGCAAGAGTGCTGCACCTCACAGGATCTTGGCTGTGTTCTGTAGGAGCTGTCTACCTGTTCTACACCACCACTTATAATGCCTGCATCTAAGTCTCTCCTTGTGTGAGGGAAGCAATATTGCAGCTTACAAAAATGCTTCTATGTATTCCTAGACGTTGTTCTCATACCATGTCCCTTATAGCCTTTAAAATGTTGCAGCAGCAGTAATCCCTTCAGCCCTCTGACTTCAAAACTAATATGATGATACGTTTTTGTTGGACTTTGTCAAACTACATTTTTTGTTAGCTTATTTTTAACAGCTAAGCAGCAATGTTACTCCTGGTCATATACTATGAATACTTAATAAATAATTTTTTTTCAAATTTTCTCAGTCTTGGTGGAGTAATTAATTTCTGTTACCTGAAAGAAAAAGATTTGATGTAGGAATTCTGTCAACATTCTCTTCACCAGAAAATTCTGAATCTTCACTCTTCTTCCTTGCTTCTCATATACACTCAAGCAATATCATGGATCTATTTACTTGATTTTCAGGAACATCTAAAGAAACTGTCTTGTCTTTCAACCTCTTGCTTTTGAAAATCTGTATTAGTCATCCAAGTTTTTCTCATATAATTTTCTCTTCCCCGATATATATATGGAGGGGTGTTGTATCAACATCCACATTATGTTTATATTATAAAGGGCTCCTAGTTATTTCAGTAGCATTTCAGATCTTAGTGTCTTGATATACTGATTTCTCGCTGAGGGACATGGTTTAGTGTTTGATAGGAACGGTTGGACTCGATGATCCGGTGGGTCTCTTCCAACCTGGTGATTCTATGATTCTTTAGTTTTGCTGCTTTGTTCAATAATTTTGATTCATTCTGAGATACTTTATTGCTTTCTACTGCAGTTGGTAGTTCCTTTATTACTATTTCAGGATAGGGTTTTTAAGGCTAGAATCTGCATTCTTTGGAAATACCTTTCTTACAGTGCAAAATCATTATGCCTGCCTTTGTACAATCCCTCATTAATAAATAAAATATTGCCTAACTCTTAGCAGGAGAATCTCTTCTGGTGCACACTACAAAATTAGGTACTCCAAAAGGCACATATTTGTGAATAAACGCTTCTCTAAATGTTTCATTCCAGCGTGTTGCACATAGGTGTGTGTATATTTATGTGTATGAGGAAGTGTGAGTGTTTATATATGCATATATATTTAATATATTGACTGTTGGTGTTTCAGTTGTATCTGGTCAGGGAAAACTCTGATGGCCACATATCTAGTTACAGTCTGCTCTTTTTTCCTTTCTCCTTTTTCTAAAACTCGATGTACATGTAATTTTTCTGAGAGACATAGAGAAAGAGCAGGTAGTCGCTTTCGATTTCTGATGGTCTTGAATGTGACTTTGAAGAAGCTCTCATTGAATGGTGTAGAACCCAAACATAACTGAAAAGACCCATGTTTCTGACAGTAATAGGCAAAACACTGGGTATCTCCCCTAGTATAGATTTCTGTGTGCTTGTTACTTCTCTGCAGACAAGGAATTTTGATCTAACAGCTTTGATTAAACCCCTTTCATTTTGTGGGTCTGTTGCAAATAAAAGTGGAACAGAACACCTACATCATAAATTACTATGGAATTTTCTATTTGCAATAATTCCATTGAGCCAGCGCATAATTTTGTGCAGTAGATGAAAGCAAAATGAAAATTTCTTATTGCCAATGTGGAGGAGTTCCTCATCTTTCTTATATAGGTTGAAGACATATATCTTTAATGTTTTCATTGGGGTTTAATCTTACAATAATGCTGCAAGCAAAGTTTTAGAGCAAAGTGGGGTTTTTTTAATATATATTCTTCATTTGCATGTTCAAATATAGAAGAAATACTGTGGAGACACATTCAGGATGGAAATGTATGTATGATGGCAGATCATCAAACAACATTCTAAGAAATGACATTACAACAGAATTAGGTTGCAACAAGATAGAAAAGATCACTGCAGGGATAGAAATGTGATAATTTGGGTATTGTTCCTATTTTGCCAGCATTTGAGAGGGTTTTTTTTAATAAATTAATAAAATTTTAATTAATCTGAAATGACAGTCATATCAGAAATGATCAAAGTAATGATCAAAGCAGTTAAAATTATGAACTTTGACAAGTCATTTTCACAAGTCCATATGACATTGATTTCAGAAATTTGACTCCCAAGCAAGATTTCTGCTTTCAGTGAAAATTGTTGTAGATGAAATATAGATGAAATTAACCCTAGATGATTGTAAGAACTTGATACGATAGTACATAGTTTTAGGAATACATCATCCTGATGCTCAGTAGGGGTAAAAAGGCAAACCAAGTGTAAGGAATTAGGAGAAAAGAAGTAGGGAAGAAAACTTAAAGCAATATTATGCCAGTATGTAAATCTAGAGAAGTTACACCTTCACTGTGTACTGTTCTGGTACACTTGAGTATCATCAGGAGAGGAAAAAGGTACAGACAGAGCTATGGAGAGGATTTACATGTATGGAATAACCTCCACCTAGGAGGAGGCTGGATTCCCTTCTGTCTGGATGAGAGATAGATGAGGATGGAGGAGTATCAAAAGAATCATGGACAGCAGGTCACGAGAGGTGATTCTGCCCCACCATTCTGCTCTTGTGAGACCCCACTCAGAGTACTGTGTCCAATTCTGGAATTCTCAACATAGAGGGATATGGAGCTGTTGGAATGGGACCAGAGGAGGCTACAAAGATGATCAGGGGGCTGGAGCAGGCTGAGAGAGTTGGGACTGTTCAGACTGGAGGAGAGAATGCTCCAGGGAAACCATATAGCAGCTTTTCAGTACCTGAAAGCAGTGTACAAGAAAGCTGAGTAGAGAGTTTTAACAAGAGTATGTAGGTATAGGACAAGGGTGAACAGCTTTAAATTGAGGAGACGGGGGCGGGGGAGTAAGATTTAGACTACACGTCAGGAAGAAATTCTTTACAATTAGGGTGGTGAGATACTGGCACAGGTTGCCCAGGGATGTCATAGCTGCCCCATCCCTGGGAAGCATTCAAGGCCAGGTTAGACGGTTTTTGAGCATCCTGGTCTGATAGGAGGTGTCCCTGCCCATTGCAGGGTGTTTGGAACTAGATGATCTTTAAGGTCCCTGCCAACCCAAACCATTCTGATTCTATGATTTCCCATTTATAAGTCCTTACTGACTACTTTGAATTCCGTTCTTGTCCTTAATGTGCTTGGAAATGCTTCTCAGGGAGATTTGCTCCATCACCATCACAGGTATTAATGTGAGATTGGCTGGGCTGTAGTTCCCTAGATACTTCTGCCTGCTCATATCAATGGTTACAGAGATCTTTTGATTATCCAGTCCTCTGGAGACTCCCTGAGTCACCATGATCTTTGAAAGATAATCAAGAATGGTCTTACAATAACATCAACTTACTCTCTTAGTCCTTATGGATGCAATCAATTGGGTCGCACATATTTCTGAGTCCAATTGGTTTAAATACTACCTAATACTCTTCCTAAGCAGTGTAAAATTTCATTGCTCTAGACCTTCCCATTGCTTTTCAGGGGCTACGATTCCTCAGGGTAAATTTTATCAGTAAAGACTAAGGTGGAGAAGGCATTGGATGCCTCATCCTTTTCCATGTCCTTTGTCACCAGGTCTCCTATGCCATTCTGTGATAGGCCCTCATTTTACAGTCTCCCTTTTGCTGCTGAGAGACCTGCAAAGCTCCTCCATGTCATCCTTCCTGTCTCTCCCAAGATTTAACTGCAGATGGGTTTAGGCTTCCCTAATCTCATTCCTGCACATGCAATGTTACTACATTGCTCTGGTTTCACGTGGTCTGGCTTTAACCTCTTGTACAATTACTTTTTAGGTGTTAGTTGCGTCAGGAGTTCCTTGTTCATAATGCAGGCCTCTTACTGCTGTTACTTGATTTTCTCCTTGTATGGATGGTCTATCCTTATGCTTGGAGGAGGTGATTCTTTAAATTTAACCAGCTTTCCTGGGCTGCTCTTTATCTCCTGTGGGAACCTTCCAAGAAAATGCTTGAACAGTCCAAAGTATGCTGTCCAGTAATTTAGGGTTGTTAGTTCACTATTTGCCTTGTTTCCTCCTTTCAGGATCACAGGCTCCAGTATCTCATGATCACAGCAGCCAGGGTTGCTACCAACTCTCCTCCTCCACCACTTCTGCCTTTTTTCTAAGTATCCCATCTAGGAGAGTGCCTTCTCTCATCAGATTATCCAACATCTGTGTCAGAAAGTCAATGCAGTCCACAGATCCCCAGGATCTGTGTTTCCTGTGTTGACTTTCCAGCATGTATCATGGCATTTAAGTCCTTCATGATAAACAGGATATGCAAAAATGGAGTTTTTTCCTTGTTTTCTGAATATAGCCTTGTCAACTTATTTCTGATCAGGTGGTCAGTAGTAAACACCAACCACAACATAAACCACTTAATTCTGTTCTCTAATCTTAACCCATATCCTCTGGACTGGCTCATCATCCATTCCAAGCAAGAGCCCAATGTATTCCCACTGCTATCTCATGCAAAGGGCAACTTTCCTTTTTCCCCTTCCCAGCCTGTTCCTTTCTATTTATCTGTTGCGCCACTCCAGTCACAGGAGTCTTCTCTCCACGTCTCTGTGACCGCAATGAGGAAGCAGCCCTGCAACAATGCACATTCCATCTGTTTGTTCTCCATGCTGCATGCATTGGTGTGCAGGCACATCAAAGAGATGCTCTATCATGCTGACTTCTGAGAAAAAGTGTGAACACATCCTCTGTTGTTCTCTTCACCCCATCCATCTGGCATTTACAAGCATATACTTCATCTTTTCTACTTTCATTTTGTTGTTTTCAAGCTTTTTCTTGTCCAGCTCACCCTGCCTAGTCTTTCACTGTTCAAGAAAAAAAAAAACCAAACAACCTGAGCTCTTGCCTGTATCTGGTAAAACTGCCAGATACCTGTATTCCTGAAAACTCTTCAGTGCTTCATTGACTTCACTGTGCTTCATTGACTTAGAGAAAGAGAAATCCTGTGTGAAAGCAAAAGGCTTTCAAGATTCAGTACAAATATGTGCAGATATTGAACAAAAAAATCAATTTACACAAAAAAATTTGCATGATGATATTTTGTTTAACACTAGTCCCCTCTAATCAAAAAAATGAATTCATAAAGGAATGGGTTCGTGCAAAAAATCTTATGTTAATTGGAAAAACCAGTTAACCTCTCTTATTAAAGAAGTCTAAAGAAGTACAAGTTGCTTAATTTTGCAAAATAGATACTAGGAGGAGAAATCATTACTATATCTAATTTTCATGGAATATTAAAGACCAGGAGGGTAGACAAATTATTCAAACTGCATGTCAGTGCTGACACATGAAAGAATAGCTAAAAATTGATAATGAGTAAATAGAAGCTGGAAGTGAGAATGTGCTTTTTAAGGCAGTAGATCAGTTGAAGATCTAGAATTGTAGGAGGGTAATAATCTCACATTTGAAATTCAGAATTTAGTAAGTATATGAAGGGGATTATGTGATGTGAAGGCTGGATCCACGTTTTTGTGTTTATGAACTTTGCCTCAGATTTTTACAAAGAATGTGAAAATTGCTTGCACTGCTGTTATTTTTCCCAGTTAAAGGCTGGATAGCTTCATCGAGATTTTGTGATTTTTTTTTTTTTTCAGCCCCAAATGGCTAACACAAGAGACAGAATACCACAGCTATCACTGCATCTCCTTTAAAATGGTTCATTTGCCTCAGGCTTTAGGGTTTAGCTGTAATGAAGATGAAAGATTGATGGCTGACTGCTGACCTACTTTAGGGAAATGAAAGAGCAGGTGGCATACTGCTGACTAGGAAAGTAAAAGGCTGTACTAAATGCAGAGAAATAAAAGCATGGCTAAATAAAGTCTCTTTTAGATCACAGCTACTTTTCAGTAGCCCAACATGCAATAATACGCATCTGGGAACCTCAAAAAGCTCTTTATACGTGTGTGTAAATGTATTTAACCTATTTGAAATAGTTATTTTCATTTTACGTAAGAAGGCTCTATGAGTTACTGTTAGGGCTTTGAATTTATCAAAATGTCACAGCACATTGTAGAGACAAGTATGAAAAAAATAGATGCAGCAAACCACAAAAAATATGTGGCTTATATGCGATAGACTTGTGTCACTTCTTACACAAAACTGTTCTTCTATTTTGTGTAACCTTTGGTGAAAGCGAGGCATGTTCATCTAAACTCAGAATTAAGGTGCTTCCAACTGTGTGACAGAAGTGTTAGTGGCAACCAATCCTTCAGCAAAGAGCTGCCGCCTTTTAAAGAGGAGGAGCGTACTCTAATTTTTATTGGGAACTTCGTAAATGAATCATGAGAAGGGACTAAGGGAAAATACTTTCAGCCTTGTGTTTGAAGCAAACTATTAAGTACACTGGCAAATGAACTTCACATTGACCATCAAATATTGCTGCAACTTCTTACAACTGTCAAGTTTGTAGAAAATGACATCATTTTTAAGCTAATTGCTTTCATTACAAAGCAATTATCTTCCATGTTTTGGAGCAGGTAGAGAAGAAAAGAGCCATATTGCCTACCTTGAGATCTAATGGGAAATGGACTGAGCTGCAAGCCAAGAAACTTGAGTTGTAAGTGAACGTCCTCCCCTTACATCTTGCATTTCTGCACTGCCAACAGTCCTCATTGTTAACTACAGTGTCATGCTGACATCCTGAAGTGAAAAGAAATTTTACGATTTAAGTAGATCCCTCTGTATTCAACTTCAGATGGCAACAGGATTTTAGTATGTCGTTTGAGACATCCAATTCTCATTCATTTGGGGTAGAATCAAACGTGTGTGCCATTTTTAAATGAAGCCTGGCTCTGATTTTCCCTTCAGTAAGTTATTATAAAGGTTCAAGAATATGATAAAAACAACTTTGTAGATCTTAGACTCTTCTTCTTCTACTTGGAGACCTTTTAATTTAGCCTTGGGGGGCAATTCAGACAAGGGATATACCAAGCTATTAACCTATCCAGTCTGTAACTTTTCCCAGGAAATTTCTTTTTTTTAAGTCTGGGAATAAAATCTGATTTTTGCAACTGATGTTTAACTCATAAATCTAAAAAGGCTTAGCAAATCATTATTCATTTTTATACTATCTTCCTTTATTTTCCAGATTTGAAAGGGGAGAGAGCTAGAACAAGTGGCCACTTACTATTTGGTTGCTGTTTGAAACCTGACAGTGATTTAGCAGGATAAAGGGGAGAAACATGTATTTGTGTCTCAGTGAAAGTGCCAAGTGTAGGTGCTGGACATTTTTTTTTTCTCCCGACCCTGTAAAACCTACTAGTTAAAAGAAAATTTGCATTGGTGATTTCTGATTGTAGTAGGTGCAGGAGAGTTGCAGGAAATTTTGGGTCTGGATCCAGATAGTTAAACACATTACCTATATGTATGCTGTGAAGGATAAAATTTAATTTCATCTCTGTTTTCCTCAAAAGAAGTTTATTTTCCAATTTGTTGATTTAATAATTATGGGTATGGTTGCCTTACAATATAGGAATTGTGTTATTAAGACATCCTTTTCTCTGTTTTTTATGTACCTTACCAGGTGTCTTATAGCTGTTCAACACAGCACAAAGTTGTTTGGTTGCAGTATTAACATTCTATGTCATAGACTACGAGTTGTGTGTTTGCACAATATTCAGCTCACTGTGTATTCAGGCTCATTTAAGCTATGAATAAAAGCACTAGAAAGGACCAAAACAATTATTCACTTTTATAATGGTAGACTTAACCCATAAAACAGGTTAAAACCTACATTTTTTTGCTTTTAATAATTTAGTGTTGGAATGATTCAGAATATTTTAAACTTCAGTGAATGAAAAGGCTGCCTGTAATCACTACTGATGTGGAAGAGCAAGAAGGCCTTTTCTACTGATCTTACTTGACCAAAACCATTAGAAACAAGAGTGAAGGTTAGAATGACCTAAGTAAAAAGAGAAGCAGAAGACTGTTCTTTTGGATCAGAGTCCAGCAAAGAATACAACGTTATGTGGCTGTCAGTGAAATTGTCTAGACTTGGAGATACCTAAGGCACATCTACAAAGGAAATACAAAGCTAATTCTTTTATTGGCTTAGATACAGACTGAAAAAAAGTAACTGAATAGATTCCTTTAAAACATTAATGAAATCTAGCTATTAAATTTGCAGGTTTTGGAGTGTGTTTGGAATTTAGGACTAATTTAGTGCAATTAGTAAACATGAATTAAAAAGAAGACTCTTGCTTTAGAAGTTCTATTCAGAAAATGGTGTGGTAAAATCACACAGAATCACAGAACAACCAGGTTGGAAGGGACCCATCAGATCTTCTAGTCCAGCCATTCCTATCTAACACTAAACCAAGTCCCTCAAGACCTCATCCACCCGTGCCTTAAACACCTCCAGGGAACGTGAATCAACCACCTCCCTGGGCAGCCTATTCCAATGCCCAATGACCCTTTCTGTGAAAAACCTCCTCCTAATCTCCAACCTAAATCTCCCCTGGCAGTATTCTTCTTTCTTAGAAATACCCTGTGCCTATGTGAAATGGATACTATTTTCCTTCTCAAAATCCATGGAAATTTACTTCCATTAGTACTGAAAGATTAGTACTAAAGATTTAAGGTGTCTCTCTATCTCTAGATGTGATTTACACATGCAGTCAAGAGAGTTTAAGTAAAGGTGTATTCCAAAGTGAACATATTTTGTGACATCTCTAAATTGATTTTGACCTGGCTTATAGCCATTTAATACTTATCAGCATTCTTGCTGCTGTACAATTATTAATGTAAAACCTTTTTTCCTAATTCTGCAGTTATTTTCCCCAGTTTAAATAAGGTTTTTTTAACTAATTTAAATTATGTTACAAAGACACACTCACTTTAGGTGGAGTACATAGAAGGATTGGAATCTTGTCTATTAGGTGTTTGAATACTTGGATTAGGGTCTGTTACAGGTTTATGTACAAAGGGACAAGGATTATGATATGGAAAGCAAGTGAAAATTTGGTTTGGTATTCAGTATTTTCTTTATATTGTCAACTAAGTTATTCATCATAAACGATTTGTGGGATTTATGATAGGAGTGGTCTGTAAAAAAGAGTTCAGTAGTGGTTTAATTCTTTTTTTGCCTACATTTTCAGTCACTACCCTCCTTTTTCTTTTTTCCGTGTTTGTCTAACTCTTTCAATGAACAGAACTGTAGCTTTTTCTCTTTGATGTATGTCCCTTTTGATTAGATCATCAATAATTTAGATTGTTCCAGACCTTGCAGCCTAATACTTTGAACATAAGACTGTAAGTAGAGCATTTTGAAGATCAGTGTTTAAAAATAGGTCATGTTTTTCAAGAGACGAGCCAATTTAGTACTTGAAAATATGGAAAATGTGCTGTTTAAAATTCAGTATTTGTTAACCTAATATGGACTTGTTTCTAAAACATTAGCTGTGTTATTTTCTCTATTTAGAAAAGTCACCTAGCTTATGAACTGTATTTAATGCAAATTATTAGGAGAATCTATTCAAAACCAAAACCAATGATATTTAAGTGGTTTTGCAAAAGAAAAAAAAAAAAGATGTTTTCCTAATTTCCCTTTAACACCCATTACATGCATTCTGGGAACTTTATAAAATTATCAGTGATGTTTTGCTATGAGAGTTACTTGGTGCATAATTTTTATTATTATTATTAATTGTGATGATAATATTCTTCATTTCTGAAGCACTTTTCATCTGCCAACCTCAGTTCTTTTTGCAAACATCTAATTAGACTTCAAAACACAGTAAGTGGTGTTATACCCATTTTTCTCCAGGGCAGTACTGGAGGGCAAACCATGCTGCCTCTCAGCAAGCAGTCCAGGATGCTTGAGAGGATGAGTAGGAACCCCCATGAATATGCATTGTGAATTAGTATGCCAGGAGGGAAACTTTCTTATTTATTCCAACTAATTAGCTCATGGCCTGATAAATTAAAAGGACAGAAATTTCAAACTGTTGCCTGCAACTGCATGCTTAAAAGTTTTCATCTTATCTTGTCATATGGCAGTGACAGTCATAGCAACAGCAAAGCTTTTT
Source organism: Coccyzus lansbergi (assembly GCA_033558105.1). Lineage (NCBI taxonomy): Eukaryota > Metazoa > Chordata > Aves > Cuculiformes > Coccyzidae > Coccyzus > Coccyzus lansbergi. Next base: position 1,154,785 of record JAUMJK010000166.1, read on the forward strand.
CCAGTGGCTTCATGTGCCAGAGAGAAGTTCAAATAAAAGTAACTACTTACAGATACTTCTTGATTAAATAGTATTTTTCATCCTAGCCTGTTTAAATTGTGACAATTCTATTTCTCCCACCTTTGCTTGTTCAGTTTTGGTTTTGTTTTTCGAATGAATGCTGGCCAAGTGCTTTCAACAATGTGACTCCTGATACTCGGCTAGTTTTGGTGGCACTCCAAGCACTGCTGTAATTTAAGGACTCACTGTTACATATATTTATATTAGCAGTATTCACTCCATGTAAATCCTGGTAGACACAACAGTTATCTCACCAGACCACACATTTAGTTTAACACTCTCCTTTTAAATAAGGAGAAGCGAGTCCAGAGAAGAGTGACAAACCTGGTGAAGGGGCTGGAGAACAGGCCTTTTGAGGAGCAGCTGAGAGAGCTGGGGGTGTTTAGCCTGGAGGAGGCTGAGGGACGACCTCATTGCTCTCTCCAGCTACCTGAAAGGAGGTTGTGGAGAGGAGGGAGCTGGCCCCTTCTCCCAAGTGACAGGGGACAGGACACGACCCTGCTTGAGCAAAAGAGCTGGACCAGATAATCTCTGGAGAGCTCATCCTATCTCAAACATTCAGTGATTCTTTGATTCTATGAAATAAAAAAGTGAATTTCGTAATGTTCTAGCTCAGGGCTGCTTGGGATTTCCTCTGTGCTACTAATTTTACCCTGGTTGCCATGGAACCAAAGGCAGAGAAGTAGAAGAAATCAAGTAATGAAAACTACAAGTAGTTTCTCAAGGGAACAAGGAACTGAATAAGGTAAATTGATAATAAATAAAACAAGAACTATTGCTCACTTCATGGAATGGTTGAAAGAATAATAATGGTATGTCTTTGAATGCAAAACTGTCTGGATTGGTATTCTGCATCTTTAGAATCTGTAATTTCTCCCTGTAAGCTTGGATTTATTACTAGTATCATCTTTACACCATAACACAGTATAAGGTTTCTCTGTGTGCACCGAGTATATCAATAAGGCCAGTGAAACTTTCCAACACTTAGGTCTTGTTTTAGATGCAAATTGATGCTTAGATGACTGTCCTATGGACAGGTGAAATTCACTGTAATATTTTACCTGTGTTTTGAAAAAGAATCTAATCTCTATTCACAACTTTTTTTTTTTGTGCAAAACAAAGTACAGCAATAACATGGCCAGTGCAACCTGTGAAGTTTACTGTACCTTGATGTGTGGCATTTGAAAATTAAGAGTGAGGGAGAAACTACGGGTAGAAATTCCTGTCCTTAACACTAAGAGTACAGAATGGCATTTTGTCATCTGTGTCTCATGAAGCAGCTCCTCAGAACATATGTTGTAGATTCTTGGTCTCTGTCTTTTTTTTGTTTGTTTGTTTTTTTTTTTACCAGTTATAATGCTGATTCAGGCTCTGGCTCTGCAGGCTATTCTGTACAACCACCAGAATGTACTCACTAGATGAACTGTGGCTGTTCTGAACACATGTGATACATTCAGATATTGAAGTTTATTCAGGGAGTAATGGTGGATTTTGGGTTTTTTTGGGTTTTTTTTTTTCTGTTTCCTTATTTTTCTTGGGGTTTTTTTCATTATTTGTATTGACTCCCTTCGAAGAAAATAAATATCCACTTGAGACATTCCAGGTGAAAGAGTACTGCTCCAGGGCTCCAAGGGTAAAATAAAATTACAGAGGGCAAAAACATGAAGGAGGCATGTTGTAAAGTCATTAACCACTGGGAAGTCTCCAATGAGAGGCTGTTTATCAAAAAGCATAATGGGTTATAAAGGAAAGCAGTGGGGAAACTGGCAAGTAGTTTCAAGTATTTTGCATTATTCTTTTTTCCTCACTGATTTCTAATAAGCAGAAAATCTCAAGAACTCAGAATCCAGTAAAAAAGCACAGTAACTGGGAATTACATGGATCATCAAATGCAGATTATAGACTGTGAAAACCAGTCTTCTCCTGATTCTTATGGACCTACATGAAATGCGGGTGGAAATAATTCATTTTTTAACAGTAGAAATAATGTATTCTCCCAAGAGAGTATTTCCAAGGTCTTCAAGCTACAGAATACCTGTAGCTTCTTCTGTGACCTATTTTCTGTGTTTTGGCCAGTACAGCTTAACAGCTGTAAAGCCTCTGATTGATCTCATTCTCTGATAGTTATGCTGAGTGAAGCTGTTTGGTATGTAGTGATCACCATTTATTAGGCTATCCCTAAGCTGCAGTATTTACCCCAAAGGTAATTCTGATGGAGTAAAGGCTATAGCAGTAAGTGATACCAAATACTGAAAGAAAGAACTGTGAGTAATAGAAACAGCTAGAGTCTTGTTTAAGCAAACTGCAAATCCATCTTTTTTCTTCCCTTGCTTGTTGTTTTCCTGTAACAGATGCCTGTTATAAAGACTTATTCCTAATATCCAGCAATATTAGAAAGACAGAAATTCACTTCTGTCTATTTTGACTTTTTAGAATTTTGAAAAGCTTCTGGCACGTATTCATGTTTTGGCAAAACAATATATTTTTTTCCTTTTCATTTAGCGTCATGGTAATAGCTGTGGCCCTCCTGGCTTGGGCACTGTGATGTTTAGCACATAACTACTTTAAGTTAGCACAAGTTTATGTATTACCTACCCATAAAATATGCTGGGTGTTTGTGTAATAGTGTAGTTATTAGTACACTAGTAGTTTGCTAATAGTGTAAGCAAGCACAATAGGACTCAGTACAGGAGCTCAGCCTAGTCAATGCTTTTTCCAGAAGTCCCCAAACTGTGCATTGTAGCTCTTCTGAGGGTAAAATATTACAGATTCCTGTCCTGAGACAATCTGTTTTGAAGTAACTTGTAGAAAACTTTTATCTTCTTGCATGTATTTACATACTACAGATTTTAATTTTCCACTGGATGTTTTTATCATAAGCACTCTAGCCTGCTTGTGCACTTCGCATAATCTTTTAATCCACCAATTCTACAATTAATTATGCACCCTGACAGTTTCCAGATCAGATGTCTCCTGTGAAGTCAACTTTCTCCCTCTTTCAGCCTCTCCTCAGGCTTGTGGCATAGATAGAAAGAGGTCAGGAAGGAGGAGCAGAGAGGTGGGATCTATTTTTCATATGTGCAAAAAAAGCAGCCCTGTGACCAGTTACCAGAAATTTGACTCTGTCGCTATTGATACATCTGTTCCTAAGTTAGGTTCTCTGCAGTTGTGGGCTTCAGTGCATCTCCTCTAAACTTCTCAGAAGAAAAGCAATTTGACCCTTCTGGTTAGTTATTTTATTTGAGCTTGAAGGAAGGTGGGATGTGAGACTTTCTTGCCTGAGATCAGTGGTCTTGAATTTTTGTTTGCCTCTTTTTTTTCTACGGAAAGCAATGCAAAACAAAGAAAAGCAAAAATAACCCCCAAAAACAAACCCAAACTATGATTTCACACTGATGGAACAATGTGTTCAGAAGCACAGAGAAGTTAGTGTGCAAACTTTCTTCACTTTATGACTTAGAGCATGTTTCACTCTCAACAATGTTGCAAATACCTGGCAAAGTTGTGCAGAAAAGTCTTCTGTTTCTCCTTTCTCTACCAGATACAACTTTTCCTAAGTGGATTTCTGTTCCAAAGGAAACAACTACCAGAGCAGCAGCGTAGTGTGTATTCAACACACCTGTGGTCCTTCCAACTGAACATACATGAAATAGAGATATAGCTAGAATATGCTCCAAGACATTTTATTGTTTATTTAAACAGGATTAATTTTCTTCCAGACTTGTCAGCCCCGCATTCCTGTTTATCTTGAAGCAAGACTCTGAAAATTCTTTTTTTCTGCACATACACATACCTACTAGAAGTACAAACTCAAGTTATAACCCTGAATAAATTCCTGCTGAAACTGATGAAAATGTAGTATAGAAATTAATGGCTTTGCATTGAAATTAATGGGTTTGCACTGATCCAGATAAGCATTGAAATGTTCTTCCCTCCCCTTCATTCCTACTTTCCTTCTCTCTCTCTCTCTCTCTCTCTCTCTCTGTATATTTTGCATTTTCTGTTTTCACTCTTTCAGCTGCCTCCTATGCAGGTTACTCCTTTCCTCTTTATTCATTTACTATTGAAACTTCGCATTTACTCCTCCTTCAAGATAAAATGTTTGTCTTTCTTGCCTTTGCTGGGGGCATACTTGTGTTTGATTGACTAGAATGTTTCCTTTTCTGTTACCTTACCTCCTTATCCAGCAAGCTGTGCACTGATTTTGCCCAATTTAATGTTTCCTAACCTGGTTCTATGATGAAGACGCTAGGGTCACTGCTACTGTTTCCTTTCATTTCATTGCTACAGTTTTGGGGTTGACCATATTGCTGCAAAACAAGCTGGAAAGTGCACCTCCTATTTTCTCACTGAAACATCTAAATTTTATACAGAACAGATCTTTATCAGCTTCTGAAACTATATTTTTTTTCCCCCTTGGTCTTTGTCCTCCAGAAGCCTGCCTTTCATGTCTGTGTAGATGTAGTTAGCTGTGAGGCAATCTTGTGCCTACAACTGGGAAGACACTGTCCCTTTCAAAATTCCATAATCTTAACCACAAGATAGAAATTAAAAGCTAAGGAAAGGAATTCATCTTTAGATAGTGAAAAGTACACATTCTTAATAAAACACCATCACAAATATTCATACCTGCAAAAAACACTTGCTTGGAGAGAATTATAAGTGGGTGAACCTGCCATAGTTGCAATGCTAGAAGTTAAAGTAGTCATGTTGGTGTTGCAGGAGGCAATGTACTTGTTTTTATAAACTGCTCAGTAGGGTAGTTCATTCAGATTTGAACACTACTATTATCCTTCTACAAGGCACTTTGCTTGAAAGCTTTTCCAGCCATTGACAGTCATCTGACCCCATCTTCGCTTCCACTTAAACTTTTATAAAAGCTTAAGACCTTTGCTGGGCTTTTGATTCATGTGTCAGCCTTCAAATATGTCTTTTCGTGCTGAAAAAAACATACAAAATACTTGATCTCCTTCGAAGTGAGAACCCCAAAATAAACAGCAGAAACATTTTATATGACAGCCTTCTCCTACAGAAAACAGATCTGTGAAGTGCCTAGACAGATGGCTGCTGCAGGCAAAGCATATTCTCTATGTGCTATAAATCAGGGGGTTTTTTTTCATAAAGATTCTTGTCATTTTTTAAAAACTGCTGTTATATAAAGATTATTATTAACATTGAACAATGGGCTATCGATTTCATCCTCACAGCTGAATGGGAGAACATCATAATTCACTTGAGACTTTTCACTGGCGAGGCTCTCCTGAGCAACAGGGAAGACTTGTGCTCCAAGAAAAATCTTACTTTTGGAGTTGACATCCAGATTATGAATTTTAAGGCCAACTACCTTTGACAGTTATAGCCGCATTTTTCCATTAGCCTATACATGCTTGTTATTAGAGTCCAAACAAATGACCCTTAAAGAAAAGCCTATTTATCCTTTCCTGAAATATGGAATTTCCACTGCTGGCTGTTATCAGCTTTTCCCAACAACAGTAAGATTTCTGAACCAATGGTATTTTAAGGGATGATACTTTGTGGTTCTTATCTTCTTTTTACTCAAGTCTCCTTTCTCAATGCTGCATATTTTTCATCTACCAATCTTAACCACTAAGAGAATCAAATTTGCACAACTGCATCTAATAATTTAATTGTGGATTAGAGAAAAACAGAAAAATTGCTTAAATATAATGTATATTATGAAAATGATGCTTGTATGACTATGCTCTGTAATTATGAATGCAAGAAAACTTAGATTTATATTTTCCTATAGAGAGCTTGCTTTTCTGTTTGAATCACAATCTGAGGACACCAATTATTTTATTCCACACTGCAAACTGAGAAATTAGGACCCAGTGGACTCCCTTTCCTTCTTTTTTTTCTGTTCTTAATAGTCCCCGTGGCACTCTAATGCATTTTGGAAGAGTCACATCTCCTTCTCTAGCCTGGAGGAACTGTCAGACCTGACAGACTGCTGAGCCTTTTCCCTTTAGCCATCCAGGCCACAGGTTTCATCCTGGCAAAGAGGAATCCTGAGCCAGGTCTGAGCAAGAGGCCAGGAAGAAATGGGTCAGATAAAGTCGTGTAAACAGAATTGTTTAGAATAGAACTGCTGTTAAATTCATGGTGGTGAACATAGTTAATGACTGTGGTCAAACAAGGTCTGTGTTTCTCAGTGCTGTTCAGCAGCCTGAGATGAAAAGTCTCTTACCAAAGACAGCAACAGTTGCTGACCTAGGAGTCTAACCTGTGAGGGAAAGGACCTGTCACTTACTGTTACCGAACTAATCGGATTTGTTAATGGTGCTCTTCTTCATACTAATGGGGTATTTGTTTTGTGTCTTCTGCCTTCAGGCCATTGCTGAATGAATTAATTAGTCATCAAGCATCCACCTGATTTCAGTAATGGAGTTTTGAGCAGTGCTTAGATTTAGGTTTTAAGTCATGCCTTTTCAATTCAGAACAAGTTGTACCACTCACAGGAAAGCTTGCTATAATATTCCAGCTACTGTAGGAATCCAAATTGTACCCACAGTCTTTTATAGAGCTAAAAGTCCTATCCTTTAAATACTACTTTGCAACTTTATTATCTGGGGGGGTTTGTATATAAGGTGTACGTAATAGCATTGAATGTATGCGCTAAAAGAGAATCTGCCAAACATCACCTTTGTCATTCTACCATTAAGGTGATTTCCCTTCCTTAGCTCTTTCTTTCTGTTTTATTATTAAGAGTCTGTAGTATTATGAGAAGGACAGTGTCTGCTCGGTTGGTGAGAACTAGGAACAATATAGAGAAAGAGCAGCAGTGGTGGTAGTTGATTATGACAAATGGCAAAGGAGAATGAGTGAGATCTACAACTCACATGTTCTTACATTTAGTAGAATACGTAGGTATTAGTATATGATTTAGGGGTTTTGATAGGCTTAACTCTTAGAAGGCAAAAATGATATTATTCCCATGCGTGCAGTGCTCTTTGCAGTGGCATCTAATCCTGTATCAGTTTCTGAAGTGGTGATTTTTTACCATTACTTTAATTTATGGGTTTATATTCACTTCTTTCTGTTGTGTCTTACTTTGTCTAATCTTACATTATTTGATTTGCAGCCTTTGAGGTCAGGTTCTGGTGGCCTCTGTGGTCTCAGTGCAGCTATTGTATTTGTCTATTCCACACTTCACAGGTAATTTACACCATACTTTCCTCCTTTGCTATTTACAAAAAAACCCCAAACTACCTTTCATTATTTGTTTGGTATTTCCTTCAGTTCTGTCCTTTCCTGAGAAGACAAAAGGGCTCGGACTGGGGAGCCTTAGAAGTATGTATACTTTACCTAGAAACCCCTGCCTCTTAGAATCATGGAATAACCAAGTTGGAAGAGACCCACTGGATCATCGAGTCCAACCATTCGTATCAATTAGTCTGCAGACACTTTGGCTTCACTGCTTAGTTCCATTGCACCTAACATTTGGCATCTGCACATATTCCGTGTACGTGGAAGTTCACCGCTCGTGTCTCATGTCTCCCAAGTGACAGGGGAAAGGACAAGAGGGAATGGCCTCGAGCTCCACCAGGGGAGATTTAGGCTAGACATTAGAAAAAATTTTTTCACAGAAAGGGTCATTAGGCATTGGAACAGGCTGCCCAGGGAGGTGGTTGATTCACCTTCCCTGGAGGTGTTTAAGGCATAGGTGGACAAGGTCCTGAGGGACATAGTTTAGTGTTTGATGGGAATGTTTGGACTCGATGATCCTTTAGGCATTCAGTCAATATGTTGTTAGAGTAAGTGTAATACATACAAGTAGAATAAGGTCCACTGAAAACACAACAGTGTCAGATGCTTTTGTTAAAAAAGTACAGGAACCATTCTTGGTTCAGGCACACTAACTGGGATGTTCCCCATTAGCCTGCCTTTTGTACTGTGTTACCATTTTCTTTCACTTTGTAGCCCAGCATATCCAGGATGGATTCTGCTAGGACTAAAAGCATTGGTGGTGGTAGTGGTTCAGCTTCTCAACATATACAGTTCCCCGTGTCCTCAAAAAAACATATATTCTACAACTGGAGATTACCACAGCTGCACTGTCTGGGCATCCTAGTCCAAGACAATTTGGATTAGACTCTCCACAGATTTTGTGTAAAGCTAGGAAGGTGGTTTGTGTATGACTCCCTAGCACAGCCAATACTCTTCTGGGAGTCCAAAGCTTAAGGTGGGTACGATATCAGACACACCTCTCTCATTCCCTTTTTCCTTGGAGTAGTGTTTGTGGCTCACTGTTCAATGTGCTGCTGCTTTGAATCGCATTTGGAAGACTGTCGTAGAGAGTGCAGGCAACTAACGTGGGTCTGTGGATTGCAGTTCGGAAGGAGATGCCAAGCACTTCAATGTCAGGCACTGCAATGCCAGGTCTCACACTGTGCCTCTATCTTTTTGCATAACACACTTCCACATTTTTAATCTGAGACACACAGAAACTAAATGCTGAATGATAGCACTGAAGTTGTCTCTTTCATCTATTTTGCATTGTGGGAATACATTTCACATTAAATGCTTTGGCTCTGTCCATTTCAGCACGTAGCAGATTGAGCCAGCCCTGTCCAGTCATGGGTTTGGTAATTGGGCAGGCTAGCAGGAGGCAGGGGAGGTTTTCTTTGGATGAGTGACTTGGACAAGCCAAGAGGCTTCAGGGATGCTTAATTGCCTGATCAGGAAGTCCTCTTTTCTTGTTGAGTTGTGGGGGCAGTGCTTGTACTTGCTAATCACTTCCCACCTCTACACCCATTGTGTTCTGGGTCTTTCCTTTGTGTAGGTGCTCAGAAATATTGAGTATGGTAATGCTAGCCTGACACAGTGTAAAATACCCTCCAAAGTCATATCTTCATATATCCAAGACCATTCCACAGCTGGAGACACCTGGCTTTAAAAGAGTCTGCTTTTAGCAATCTGAGTCTTCCTGTGTTTAGTTACTTGTAAGCAGTTTTTAGATATACTATTAATGTAAAGAAATACTTTTGTGAAGTTTCTCCCTTCCATATTCTTACAGATGGGTATCTAGGACACACTTGTACTTTATATAGCTCTGCTAATTGTTTTTATTTATTCTTCAATACTCAAGTCCTATATATCTTATGCTGATTTCTCCTCTTGTTACACTGTTCCTCCTATTTTCTCAACTGTTTTGGCACCAAAGAGGGAGAAGCACATGCTTATGATCCCACCACGGCTCTTCTAGAAAGTATGTTGTCTGCATTACAACCAAGCAGAGGGATGAAGATTTTGTTAATATTTCACTAAAAACTTTTATCTTCTTGGTTCACTCTTTCTACAATTCTTCTCTTAATATTATTGGTTTCTTACCTGCAAATTTTTTATTTGCATTTGGATTACAGGTATCGTGAGGACAGTTTTACCTGTTTATCCCTTTGTATTTCATGCCCCTTATCATCCTTGGCAAGTACCTTGTGTCCACTTTCTCTTTACTTTTGTGTGTATAATAACACTTCACAATCTTCTATCACCTCCAGATTCGGTGCACATATAATGTTGCACATAAAACTTTCCCTATAATGCTTCATGGCATAGCCCTGACCCGGCTAATTTCAGCAGCTAAAACTATGCAGTTGGACTCTCAGTTCCCTCCCATCTCATTCCCAGAGAAATAGGAAAGGTGCATGAGAGGAAAAAGACTCAAGGGTTGTAAAATAAAACTACAGTTTTAATGAAATAATAATAATAATAATGGTAATAATGAGAAAGTAATAATACACATACCAATATATGAGATCATGCCCCCACCCCTTGATGTCTATATATCACCACAAATACTGTAGACCAGACACCAGGGAATGGGTCTGCAGCTAGGAAGAGCTAGACTCGGGAACGAGATTCAGGGGTGCACAGATTAGGAGCAACAGACAGACAAGGTCCTCACTCAATGTTGGCTATCATTGAAGAGGCATGAGATTCTTATGATCTCTGATTTTTATAGCGAGTATGATAGGAAGTTTTTCACGGAAAAGGTCGTTGGGCATTGGAATAGGCTGCCCAGGGAGGTGGTTGGTTCACCTTCCCTTTAGGTGTTTAAGGCACGGGTAGACGAAGTCCTGAGGGACATGGTTTAGTGTTTGATAGGAATGGTTGGACTAGATGGATCCGATGGGTCTCTTCCAACCTGGTTGTTCTATGATTCTATGATATGTGGGATGAATACTCTGTTGGTCAGTATAGGGTCACCTGTCCTGTGTGCTTGTCCTTGCATGTGCAACCCTTTTTTGCCAGCTCAAGAATGGCCTTGGTTACTATAAGAATTAAGTATAAGCATTGCTCTTTCTGCATACCAGTGCCCTGAATTATTACTTCTAGAGAGGAAGAGTCTCAAAAACATGCAGTTAACTTGCAGAGAATGAAGTTAGAACAAATGAATTAAGAGTCAGAAAACTGACACTAATTTAGCTCAAACCACAACAAATACCACTAAGAAATACAGTAGTAATATGTTCCTCTTTTTAATTTTCTGTGACAGGCAATACCACATGCTTCAGAACTTGCTGTGAAGTCTTCACTCATGCACAAATCATGCTGTTATGTACATATACCAAAAGTTTTTTTGCTGCAGCAGTGTGTGGCTGACCTATGGCTGCATTCTGATCTTGTGTCCATTCCAGATGAATTTGCAAAGGGATACCTGGAAGTATTTAGTTCCCAGGTCTTATTGGAGACCACTGACAGTTCTGTTTCCAGTTCCTTTGAAGTCCAAGGATTCTGATAGTTCAATAACCTCTTTTGATAGGTTTTTCTTCCTAGCCACCCCACCACCCCACTCCGATTTGTGAAGTTGCACACATCTTATTTGGTTCCATCTGCAGCTGTACACTTCTGCAGAGATTCTAATGTAATTTTGACAGTGTAATATCTGGGTTCTGAATGAGGATATTTTCTCAGATACTTACTGACCACACAGCAACAATAATTACAGGGCACATCTGAACCATTGCAACTGTATTTCACCACAAAAAAACCCAAAAAACCCCTCTTTTTAAAAGGAGGTAAATAGAAACAGCTGTTTTTTCCTAGGAATGAAAAGCCACAAAGATTAATAGTTTCTGATTTAAGAGAATACTAACTTAAGAAAAGTCTTAAACATGAAACTAATTTTTGCAAACAGATATCTTTGTTTTTCATCTGACCTACAAATCAGATAAAGGTTGCTTGCATTAATAATAATGAATTTACCCTTCCAAATTCAGCAACTATATTTTTACATGGAATGACAAGTAGTATGTATTTTACTAAAAAAAGGACTGTCAGTTTTAGTATAGAGGAAACAGACTTAGGATATTTTGAATATTAACTCTTTTCAATCAAAATAAAATGCAGGGATTTTGCTATCACAGAATTGCAGAATGGTACGGATTCGAAGGGACCTCTGGAGATCATCTAGTCCAACCCTCCTGGTAAAGCAGGTTCACGTAGAGCAGGTTGCACACAGCTTTTGAATGTTTCCAGAGAAGGAGACTCCACAGCCTCCCTCTTGTAGACAGGCTTAGGCAGGGCCTGGTTAATAAGCCCGTAGGCAACGGTGACTTGTAACCGACCATCATGAGCTATATGGTCAGAAGTTTTAGTCAGAGTGTAGTACACAGAATGAGATTGTTACACAATTAATTAGATCCTTGCAGTCAAAAAATCCATCTTTCTTTGGTTTCATGTAGATTGTGGTAGAGATAGCTAGGTATGTTTTCTAGCAATTAAAATATATGTATACAAACCACTAAAAAACTCTTACACGTTTGAGACTCACTACCAAAGTAACTGACCATCATCACTGCAACACAACAGCAACCAAGCCTACATGTTTTATAGTTTTCTCACCTACTGAAAGCTATTGTTTCAGTAACTCTTTTTCTTACATAATAAAAGATTAATTACTGCACAGTGTTCTTTGCAGAAGTGAAGTTTTATGGATATCATCAAGTCATTTCTGACAAAACCAACAAATATAGATAATTATTTGAAGAAGGATATATGCAAGCAGAGAAGTTTAGTGATTTGTCTCAGACCTTAAAAATAGATCTTCAGCCGTCTTAGTTGTAGGACATAGACTGTGTTATTTACTTCAGAGTGCAGCTGCCTATTAGTTACACACTATATCTTTCACTGCTGTGTCCAAGTTGTTTTGGAATCCTGGCTGCTGCCCACTTAAAAATGTCACTAGATAAGGAGGGTCCAACTTTAGTGTTTACCTGATATACTCCCTACACAGAATTGCATGGATACAGCACTTTTGCCCTGAGTTGTCAGTCTCTGAAAATGGAGGTCTAAAATAAAACTGATGATGTAACCTTAGCTACAGGAGAACTCAAAGTCATTTCTATTACAGCACAAAGTGGGGGCATTTTTTCCCTCTGCAGCATTGTGGGATGCTTGGACTGAGTAATTTCTTTGATGTGTAAATGCATCTTAAGAAGGACATTAAATATTTCAAGTAATTGGTATGAACATGAAATCTCTCATTAGTGTCTGCTAGACAGCTGCAAAATGCAGATAAGAAAAGGCATATGCTGGTACAAGAAAATATTCCAAAATTCCTGAGGGAAGATTTCTGTCTAGAAATGCCCCTCTTCTTTTTGCCCTTTCAGTCTATGTCTATGCAGCCTGTGTCTACTGCAAAAATTCTGCTTAAGTGGAAAAGTAAAGCACTGCATATGTTAATCTCCCTGCCACAGAGGCTTTTCCTCGCAGTGACATGACATCCAGGATCTTGGCTGCACACCGAGAATATTTTCCCACCTTCTTGCAGAATAGAATTTGAATGGTGATTATTTAAAACACTTTAATTTGTCACATGTATGATTTTGAAATGCATTTTCAATAACATCTGCTGAAGTCCGTTTGGAAGCTAATGTGACTGTCTAAAATGAAATGACAACAGCAATTAGCATTCCAATTTATGGTTAATTAAAATAGTTTAGATATGAAGAAAACATGAACTTAATCTCGTAGAACTAGTTAATTAGGCTTCTCAAAGCTGCTTTTACTAGGCCTGTTGCTTTCACAGATTTAAATAGAGTAATACTAATGTAAAGAAATTGTCTGAACTGTTTCTAGGAAAGGAGAAGTTTATTTGCCCACACATGCTTCTGGCAGTTTCTGAGAAAGTCTAGATATATAGAGTCATAGAATATCCAGGTTGGAAGAGACCCCCCAGATCATTGAGTTCAACCATAAATTCACTCTTCCCAAGACTGAGCAAGTTGTCATTGGGAATTAAATAAGAACCTTGGAAGGAAAAGGAATTTCCTAACAGGCTAATTTTCAACATTCATTGTAGTTACTCCCTACACTGAGGAGAGAAAGACAATCAAGTGTATATTGCCAGTATAACCATATTGAATAATCGAGTTTAGTGGGGAAACCAGAGTTGAAGGCTGGAAACAGAACTTGAGTCCTTCAGAGATCTGGATATTTTCTAGATACATGACAGGGTAGACTGTCTCTGGTGAAAATCTGATATTTTTTTTTTTTAGAGGTGCTCTGAAAGCAGGGTAGTATGATGTCCTTTGTAGCATAGAATCCTGTGGTAATGAGAGCAGCTCTCCCTACTCTCTGTGGTTGCAATCTGCATTATGTATTAACCATTAGTTCTTTTACAGAATTTTTTTTTAACTTGGAGATTTCTCTGAAGATTACCTTCCTTCATATAGATTTAGAAAGAGTACGAGCTGGTAGCTATGGTGAACAAAGCTTTGTGTCTGTCGATAGTAATTAAGGCAACCTTTTGACCTCCAGTGGTTTGCAAGCAAACTAAAACCAGGGGGAGAAGGAACAAATTCTGTAGTTTACAAGCATTTCAATCACAATGCTTTGTGCAGCTCTGGCTTTCCACTAGTCACGAAGACCATGCTGATGAACAGGGGAATCTGACAGTCAACAAGATCACCTCCTGAGTTTTTTAGGCAAGAATGGCCCTGGCATCCTACTGAACTGGACTGCAGCACAGCTGACGTTATGCAAAGGAAACATTCTGTTGCCAGTGAGGCCAAAAGACAAAATACTAGTTTAATGTTACCTATAAATAAGGTAAATTTTAAAAGACCACAATAAATATCATCCGGTAATCAAAATCTAGAGCAGTGCTTGAGCTAAGGTACTTCTTAGGTCAGTCTTGTACCATTTGTGTCTAATAAAGAGACTGTAAGGAGTTTTTCCATTTTTAATCCTTCTGATATTCAGAACAAATGATTTCCTTTAGAGCCATAGCGCAGCGCCTAGTAAGAAGTACAATCATAAATAATGCTGAGACTGCAGATTAAGTATTTGATGCCTGGCTTGTCTTCCTCAATTCAGGAACAAGCAAGTGATAATAATTGCTAGTTTAGCCATTAGCACTAACTATCCATTTGTCTCAAGTTGTCTTAAGTATATAACAAAATTAAGCTCAACTCTGAACATTTTTTCTCTTCTGGCATTAGTTCCAGATTTTTGCTTCCTTTCCAGACCTGATGATGAGTTCACAAACCCATAGATTTGGGTAGGTTGTTTTTTTTTTCCGTCAGTCTAACAAAATATATCACTTCCTCCTACAAAACATGCTTTTCTTATGGCATCAAAGCAGTGGAGATGGAAAAACTCTAAAATTGCATATCTTTGCAATATCTTTGCAATCTTTGTGGTGAAGTTTAGTAAGGGAAAGTATCTGTTACTCTATCATTAAAAACCTGGATTTGTGCTCAGCTTTACCTAAAATACCCTTATGTGACCTCTAGGAGTAAAATGCATATGTACTTACTGCTCAACAATAGCACTAAGAGGCCTTGACTGATGCTAAGGACTTTGAATGTTTAGAAATTTTACTGTATGTAAGTGGGAGAGCTGGGACTGAGCAGGTCCGTGAATATTCCTTCAAGCTATAAACATCTCATGGAAAAGGTATCAAATGCAATTTAAAAATGCTTAGATATACACAATTCACAACCCTGCTGTCTTGCATTACTAAGTGATTTTGAGCATTTTAGAGCCAGATCTAACTTTTCTGACAGTTACTGCAGTCTAGGTTGGCTGTTTTCAAATACAATAGTATGACAAATTCAGTAATACCTATACAGAGAGAAAGGTACAAGTTTGCTGGCCTTTTGATTTGTCAACAAAAAGAGCATGATTTACTGAGTGACAATCAAAATTATCAACGTCTACATTAAGAAGCAAGGTGGAACTTTTTAAATACAGTATTAATTAACCATTAAGACTACCCTGATCATGTAGTAAATTCCTCTCTCTTTGCAACTCAATTCAAAACTAGATACCATTCTCCAAAATGCACTTTAGGGCAGATATTTTTCATTTGCATCATAAAAGAGAAGGTTCTTTCTGCGAAGGTATCATGAGATGATAGGTGTTTCATTGGTACAACAGGGCAAATTATTTAACTCTAACAGTCTCTTTTGGACTGAAAATATATGATTTCTGTGCTTTGAGCAGCAACGTAATATTCATCAACCCAGTAACAGAGGTTACATGTGTGAGAGATACTGATTAATACACAGAATCTGACTGTTATGTTCCTTATTTTGATGAGACAGTCAAGAACTTAATAACTAAAGTTGAAGATGATTCAACTTCAACTAAAGACTTCAACAAAGTTGAAGATGAATGCCTATATCAGAATAATTTATAGAAAGACAATAATTTGATCATTTGCTTTGTTAGACTAAATGTAAGACACTTAGTTAACTTAAGCAAGCCTAAGTGTTCTAGTCTTTTTTCTTGTAGAACAAGCATATTTGACATTCCCATAATTGACCTAAAATTATATTACCTGCTAATAAAATAATTTGGAATTTTGTGTCAGATATGTTTTTCATATTTACTGATTTTGCAGACTATTCCATTGCTAATAAGAGTTCACAGCAATGAATTCATTTCAATATGTCACCTTGATTTTGGAATAAATTGGCAAGGAAGCCTTATAACTTTACACCTTGTTATTCCTTACTGCTATGAGCTTGTACTGTCATTCAGTTATATTTTTCCTAAAGGATTTTGTCCCAAATGGCCAGTGTAAAAGAATTGAAGTTGTACTTCAACTATTATGTGACATCTTAAATTTTGCTTGTTCACTTTTCAAACTTCATAGTATTATTTTAGCTGAAGGATTTGGTATTTTGGTATTTATTTGGAATTAACCTTGAGGATACCATTATAAACTTGCATTTCCATGTTTATCTACCAAAAACATTCACTGTGTTGAGTCTTCAATAGCAGGGAATTATTTATTGGTAAAAGTTAAGGAATTTCAACTTGGAGTGCTCCATAGCATTCAAACTGTAAAAGACATAATGGTCCAATTTTGTACTATCATGAATTAATCTCCTAATTATCCCAGAATATAGAATTTTCCTTGCCTTTTGATACCCACTTTCTTCTTCAACCTCCCAATTGTGTTGATAATTATTTTCTATTTTTCATTATCCTGATACAAGCTCTAAATCTTTCACACAGTTTTGGGTCTCCAGAAGAAGGTTGTATCTTGTTTCTGACTTTGGCTCCAAACCAAGAAAGTATTTCCATATGTTGTACACCTCCAGCATATGGGTAGTCACACTGAAGTCAACAGGTGACTCATACTTAAAGAGAAGCATATGGTTAAGTGGTGGATTTTCCAGATTTGGATCTAAAATCATGGTGGAAAAGCTTGAATAAAAAAAAAAAAAAAAAAAAAAAAAAAACACAACCACCCTGCTGTTATTCCATAGTGTGGAAAAGAAGGACACCTGACATATTTCCATATTTTCTGTCTGTGTGGCGTGAGGCTGTATATTGCAGGATTTCTTTCTGCACATGTTTACGAGGTTAGCGGAAAAGCTGATGTAGCGTGAACCTATACAACCAAAAGCAAATTTTCTAGTCTTCACTACGTAACTGGAAGGCTGGATGAACAGTTCTACTCATGCTTTGCAGAAATAATCTATTTGAGTTCTATGAAGACTGACAGAGTAATATTAGGTTTTGGTACAGTAACCAGGGTTTTGTTGCATAGATACGATACAAGATTGTGTCCTACCCTGCATTCCAGGTTTATTTCTTTGTACGGCTCTGCAAAGAGTTTCTATTCAAGTCACAAAATAGCATTAGGTTTTCAATGTACATTTCACTCATTAACTTTGAAGGTGCTAGATTTGGATGTACCATTGTTTGCTACTTCTCTTTCATACCCATTCCTTATATGCAATTGTAAGAGATTGTGTTAGGATAATCTGCTTAGCAGAATCCATTCCTATAATTGGGGTTTTTTATTATTTTACATTGGCCATTTTTGTGATAGAAAGCAGAGACTTGTGGGAGCAGGGTCCAGCTGTGTCTCTCAGTCTTGGATTTTAGCTAGCAAGGGGATGTTTACTTTCTTTGGCATTTGTATGGAGACAGGTCCATGTCAACAAGAAGAATACTAGCAATTTCTTTTTTTTTTTTTTTTTTGTGAGTGCCATTACTCAGTGCTTTAGCCTACTGTAAATGCAGTCTTCTTCCTGTTTGAAAGGAGAGACAGGTAGCTACAGGAGAGAATTCTCAGCTGCATCTGAGCAAACTGAACCCTCATTCTTGAGCTGAAACACCTGGGAGGGATTGGTGATGAGGCACAGCTTAGCATTCCTTCTAGGATAGCTTCCACTTTGGAAGAGCATTGAAATGCCTTTTTGCAAGTACCTTAGTGGCTATCAGTTATGCTCTAGCAAATGGTCTCTGGGCAATTTACTGCTACTGAAAATTGAAGCCTGACATATACCAGGGCTCTCCAGATTGTTAACAGAAGTGACAGAATGACAGTTTGGCTGCCACAGCGTGCCACCTAAGTAATTAACCTAAAAGAAAGTCAGTGGTGATTTTAAGTTAATATGTGAGCAATGAATTGCAGCAAGTATATCGTCCATTCTGCCATGTCTGCTGCAGTAGCAATAACCTGTGCCAGAGGTAAACCACTCAGACTGGTGACCTCTTGAATCATCATGAATTCTCAGAGACTGCAGAGAGGCTGTAAATCTGTCATTGAATGCACCAAGAATTGAACTTAGATACTTTGATACTTAGGTACTTTGAATCACTCTCTCTTTCAAATAACAATAACAACAAAAAACCCCTCACAAAGCATACCCACACCTCTACTGGGTTTTTAAGCAGTTGTTTGGAATCAGCCCCTTGTGTCACTTGCATATCATTATTATCATTTTTGCAGTTCATTGTGGTTTTAGGTATTTTGCCCATTGCCTTGTGTATTTGCAGTAACCTCTTTCTCCCATAGCCACTATTTTATTTACAGTCAAAGAACAGCAAGAGATAATTCCTTTCCAGAATTCATGCCAATTAGATCATGTCAGCAAGCCTGGTCTCTCAGGTCTCTTTCCATTTTGCTTAATTTCTCATTTCAGCCTGTTTGCCAGGTTTAGATGTGAGGTTTATTGGCCTAGAATTGCCAAGATCAAGCCCTGTAGTTTTTTAAAATACAGGCATAACTGTGGTCTTGCTTAAATAGAATTTCACTTTTATAACTAATTTTTAAGCATATCTGTTTCCAAAGCAGACTCTTTTCTCACCAGATGACAATGTTGAAAGGATGTGGAGCATGTATGCACCAAAGTTCTAGTTGGTAGCTAAGGGAATCAGTCACTTAAATGTTTCAGGTTCTTTCACAGTCTTACCTATACTGTGAAATGCCAGCAGGACAAGAACTTCATAATAAGCACAAATTGTTTTACTGAGTGGGACTATTACATAGGTGAAATTTGTGATCTGGCCTTTCAAGAGGTATTTGCTGATGGTAAAGACTGAATCAGGAGTCGAACCTGCAGGGTCCTTGCAGGAATACACCGGTTTCATTCCTGTACTCTTCAGCATGCCACATCCTGCCATTAGGTTTTCACGGATGCAGAACATGCTGCTGTACCTGAGAGTTCATCTAAGCAGGATGTGTTCCCCTTGCTGGCAGATTTTGGTTATTGGATCAACAGTTTGCTTCATTCTGATGTTCTACTGAATGCAACAGAATCAGTACCTACACTTCAGAGTTCAATGGATGTTTTATCACACATGAAAAATGTACTATTAGAAATGAGTGTAAATCACATCATTCCTAAAGTCTCACATCAAAATCAAGGTTTATGTAGATCATACTGTTCCATTAGTACTGTAAGGGATCCATGGATGACTATGTAAATGCTGTCACTGTTGTAACATTGATGTGGAAAATATTTCATGTACATTGAGTGACAAAATCTGATCACAAAGGTTTTACTGCAAGACTTGGCCTATCCAAGTGCATATGTAAGGAGCCAAGGCTCTTCATTGGTCATAATTAAAGAACTCTTATCGTATTGTGGGAATGAATAAATTTAAAACCAATTAATTGCGAAGTGTGGTGGATATTGTTTCATTCACCTGTCACCTGTGTATGGCTTTTCAGACACAGCTGATTTTAAATACACCCTCCTCCTAACCTCAGTCAGTGTATGAGACAGGTGGTAGGCTTCTGTGGGAAGTCTCTGATGACCCTGGTGTAAATGCATAAAACATGATATTTGAAATAATTAAACCTAGCAGATGAAGCCAAGGTCTAAGGAGAACCCGTTATCATTCCTTGTTTCCAGTGCAGTTGTGTAGACATGCCTGACATATTTAGCCAAAACTGATACATTACTTCTGTAGCCTAAGAGTCTTTTCTCTAATGCTTGCTCCATGGTATTTTGGCTTGGCTCATTTTGGGATGCCTTAGCCATTTTCATTATTAGTATATCATAGAATTATAGAATCATAGAATAACCAGGTTGGAAGAGACCCACTGGATCATCGAGTCCAACCAGTAATATTTTACTAATAGGGTATAAGTGTTAAATCATTATTCATGGAGGCAGACAAACAACTTTGACACAGAATAATAAAAGGGAATCTTTTGCTTTGGGTACTAAATGTTTTGTGTGTGCAGACCATGAATGCTGCAAATCTCTGTCTCTAGTGTTCCTACATATAACGTACTTAAAAACCATGAAAATATTTTCTTTATATGCCTTAAATGTGTAATAAAAACTTGATCTCTATAACTGTTTGCAATAAGGCAGAAGAATATCAGTGAACCTTAGCACTGCTTATCTCAATCCATCCTGATTAAAGAATATGGAAGAAATAAATTATTATGGAGGGATATCTTTTACTGGCCAATTTAGTGCTTATCCCTCTTTCTGAGATTACTTGTGGACCGATATACCTAGTAACGTAATTGTTATTTACTTGGATAAATATCAGTCATATATTTCTCTTGACCTTCTAGCCTATTTAAAGCTAAAAGTAAATAGATATTTATTGTTTGCCAGCCCTTTTTTCTGTCTCATTTCACTGCACATGTTCTGGAATCCAGTTTACTAGGCAAGCTGACTGCATTTATTCCATTCGCCATTCTGCCATCTGTGAAGTAATTAACTTTTTTTTTGAAAAAAAAATCAAGAAGAATTACAATAGTTTTATTTGCTTCCCAGTACCCCTGAAAGATAAACAGTAATATTGTTTCTATTTAAGCCAGAGGCACATGTGAATACTCAAAATCTGGAAGTTACAAAGAGTTTCCTTTGCAGAAGCCATTTTATTTTTATTGAAACTAAAATTTTGCTCTTGTTACTATGAAGACTACTATATTGAGCTGTATTTCTGGGTTGAGTGTGGCCTTGAAACTTAATACGAGGACTGGATTAATTAGTTTAATACAGACTGACATCCTCGTCTGCCAAACCACAGCACTCCTAGAACCAAGGTTTGCAAAGCTATTTAGAGATTTTACAAAACTGATTAGAGATTTGCAATATGTTACGTGTTTTTAGTTAGGAAAGAAAGATATAATTTTTGTTTGTAATACACAAACAGAAGATTTACATTACTATTAATGTTAAAAGAAGATAATGCTGACCATCTTTACCTTTTGTTAGTTTTCAGTTAAAAAACCCCCCACCTTGAAGACCTGTAACAGTGCTGATCATGTTAGAAGATCTCAAGCTATGTTCCATTGTGCAAAAGAGATGAGAGCTGGCAAAACAGCTATTTACATGCTTTGCCTATAACAATTCACAGTTTGATGAAGTAGCCTGAAGCAATCAAGTTCACGCTATAGAGAAACCATGTGTTGCTACTCGTCCAGTTTGGTGCACTGATTACTCTTCTTCCCTGCTGTTATAATCCAGTAGAGGTGACTCAGGGTAAATTAATGCGTGTGGCAGAAGTGTGTGTAGCCTTTACCAGTTTTCCCACCGGTAGCCCCGGGTGTTGCCCCTTCCGAAGGGGATGTGGCTGAACCACACATGAAGTTTGCCACCCAGATGGAAAAAATAATAGTCTCTGTCAGACTGTTTTCTGCAGCAGTGTGTTTCAGCCATTCTTTGGCATGGGTATACAACAGCTTCAGGCATCCTACTGCAGCCTTCACTGTGAGTCCACAATATCAGGATTACAGTCTTTAGAGCTGCTAATGTGGCAGAAAACATTTCCTGAGATGGTCATTTCATGGCCTCTTCCCTGCAGTATTTTCTGTAGAAGAGTCTCTTGTCTCAGGAAAAAGCCTTTCCAAGTACTCTGTCTCATCTGACTGCTAGTGATATTTCACCGATCTATCTAGTGAGTGAACTGAACAGACTGTGTGGATGATAACTGAGGAAGTTTCAGGCCAGGAGTGGCAGCAATTTTACCCCAAATAGGGTTACAGCATAATAAACCACCCATAAGGCAGCTCTCCTGGAGAACTCAAGGCCATCCCATCAGCCAAAAAAATTGAAAGTGCTGAACAAATATAGGGAAGGACTAAGCCAGAGAGCAGACCTAGTAATCCATGCTCAGGGTCCATCAGATGGGATTTGAAATTGCTGTGTCTGTCACAGGCCTGGAAAAATTATAGCAGAGCCAGTCTCTGCCTTTCCACATACTGTAGAAAGGAAAAGATTCATTCCAATTAACCATCACAGCACAGAAGCATCTCAACTGCTCACCTCCGCAGCTCTCAAAAAGCATCTAGGTAAACACCGGTAAATTATTAAATTAAACAGGTCACATATACTTATTTTCTAACATATTCTCTAGCAGAGATGTTCTGAAAGTTGTCCAGTTATCTTCAGTATTTATTTCTCAGGGGACAGGAAGAATTTTAATAGAATACAGGCACTACACAGTTTTTAGTTTGACTTCAGAGTTTAAATGGCTGGTGAACTATATATTGCCCACAGCACTCCAAAGTTCTGTTTCCATTCCAACAGGCCACAGGTTTTGGATCTTGTTCACAAAACCTAGAAATGCAAACTTGTTTATGTGCACCTTACAGCTCAATCTTGTAGTTGGAATTATGCATTCAAAATTGTAACTTTGTGTATTATTATTATGATTGTTGTTGTTGTTGTTGTCATATATTTTATTATACATATTATATATGTGTATAAATATGTGTATTCCTGCACAGTCCAAATCAAAGTAAGTCTTTCCAGTATTTTAGTGAATATTGGCATAGTGCTTTCAGAAGATGAAGAGCTCATTTCTGTAACATCTGGTGTGAGATGATCCAATCCCCCCAATTTGTGCAAATCCTTCTATAGTTTAAGTCTTTTGTAGTACTTTAATGCCTGAAGCCATTTAGTACAATCAGTAAACTTTAGCTGATTTAGTCTGGTTCTCTCTTTATATAAATATGTAAATTAACGATCACTTCTATTGCCTCAAGAAGAGGTGAGCTTTTAACCTTTCCCCCTGGTGAATAGTGTGAAATGGCAGTTTTCTGCTGCAATGCTCTATACTTTAGACATCCAGGAATGGGGTCAGCTTTTTGGGTAGAGGCTGTTGGGGATTGTTGTAGAGATGTTTTCACACAAGAAAGGTACCATAAGTACAGACACAGTTCAGGGAGGACAAAATATGCCTAAGTTTGTGCTTTTTTGTTGTTTTATCAGATGTTAAATTTAATAATCTCAAATTGCGTCTGTCAGCATTTTACTAACTTATCAACTAGGTTCTCAGACATTTTCTCTGGCTCTGATTTAAGTTGTTTCTATCTACAGTTTCCAAGATTGTCTTTTTAGGATAGCTTTTCTATCTTTAGAAACAGTTGCTGTTTCTAAGAATTACTTGCATAAACAGTAGGTTTAATTGCACTGGATTATGCATAGTGTATTCTGGATATATGGTAGAGCTAGCTCAGTATGTGGAAGTGCCCAGAAAAAGAAAGGAAACATTTTCTAGCTGTTAAATGTTAGGGGTTGATATCATCTTCCATAGTTAATCAGTTTTTATTGGGCAGCATAGCATGACTGTAATATATGCACATTCAGTGTAAAATCTTATGGAGTCTACGTACTGAAATAGTTGTTACCTGTTTGGATGATCTGAATTTCAAACAAATGTTTCATCTATTCTAACTTTTACTCAATAAGCCTTTTGAGTCTTTGGTATTAAATATGAAAATATTGTGTCGTAGATAAGCTAGTGGTACAGACTTGGGTCCACTTCATTATTACCATTGTAAGTCCAAGGCTGCTTAATTCTTAACCATTAGTATGTGGGAATTAAAATATTATTCCCATAAATGTTCCTTTCTTTCTGTGATAGACAAGGTATGGCATGTGAATTCCTCTGATACTGCTATAAATTAAAAGATTTATAGAAGTCTTTATTAATTTATGTATTTATTTTTATTTCCTTTACGTTCAGTTTTCTTCTCCGCCATTGCGTGCAAGAGGCTAAACTGTAGGCAGCCAAATATATGAATTCACGAATACTACCCCAAACTTCCAGACCATGTAAGACAAAATTTTTAATGGTCAGCAGCCACAAAACACGAAACACTTAACAGAGTCAAGAGGAACTTCAGAAGCAACTCGCAAGGAATAAGGTTTTTTAGCTCAGAAGTGTTATACTGCTTATCTGGGTTGGGGCAGTATTCTTTTGGTTAGCTCTGGAATCCTGTACGGTGCCCTTGCCATGAGAGATGTATTGCGCATGTTTGCATGTTACATGTAAGCCCCACATTGGCCCTTTGCACTGAGATATTTCTTACTAACTAGAGTTCTGTATTTTCTCCATGGGTACCTTTTTGGGGAAGAAACAAGTGCAATACCTTTTGCACTTCTATTAATTTTGCTATCTGGGGTTGTGGTACAGTTGATTTCATCTTGACCTCTTGAAACCTGTTTTCTCAGTAGAAATCACTCTGTGAAAATCAGATTTTCTTCAGAGTCCAAATGTGTTGACTCTCAGAGTTACAGTATAAGACTCATTCCTTTACTCAGGGAGCACTAAGGACCAAGAGACCAGAGTTCACACAGGGTCATCAGAGACTCAGTGGACAACTGCCAGTGACTATTCAGTAAGCTGTTCATTCTGCTGAGAGAGTGAAGCCTGCTTCTTTGGAAGCTGTGGAATAAATATCCTCTTCAGTACATTCTTTCACATTATTCATTTCAATCTTTGAATGAAATACCATCTGGTCCTGATGACTTACTGTAATTGCATCTCTAATTGCTCTGTAACTTCCTCCTCAGAGAGTTCAGTCTCTGTGAAAGGCATGTTCTGATTTACCATTAAAATTGCCGTCAGTATAGCAATCCAGCTATCAGGACTCTCCTCTTTCTACGTCTTGCTGTATCCACATAGTGTAGGATAGTGGCTACCGTGAGGTAGGATTTTTCTGGCCTACAGGAATCCTACTTTGGTTAAATAGAAATGCTTTTCTTGGAAAATATATTATGGATCAAACAAGTAAAGGAAGGAGATTGACTGGGAATTCCTCAGCATTGAAAAATTTGATATTTATTATTAGTTCTGTTGCTTATATCTCTCTGAACCCAGGACTGACATTATCATTGCCAATCACATTGACTTTATACTTTTACTATGGTATATTTTCCTACAGTTAGTGCCTCTGTCCCTAGTCTTTAATGCTTTATTCTGATATTGCTCAAATTCATACTTACTTCACCTACATTTTTGAAAAATCATTTTGAAGTACTGTAACTAATTAAAAAAAAGGTGCACTCACATTTTTCCATGTATGCGCATGGATTTTTCTGGCCCTGTAGATAGTGTAACACATCATGACTCATAGACACCAGTTGTTGAAGCATTCCAGTTAATGACAGATGTCACAAGCACTGGAAGTTCTTTGTGACATCAAAATATCTATGCTTTGATATACTTCAAACCCACATCTCTATTAGTGGAACAGATAAAAGGAACATTTTTTGATACATGAACCAGTAATAGGGACCCTAACATAAGACCACCCTGCAAACAGAATAAGACACAAGACATCTTCTCATCTCTTCCTAAATATAAGGGGCATGTTTAGCCAAGATAAGGAGTCCTACCTCTTGCTTTCCACATTTTGCAGTTGCCATTTCTTATTCTCCAACACCTGAAATAATTTGCAAATAGGTTCTGTAAACTGATGACTGTTGAAAAAATAACATCTTACTTCCATCTCAGAACTTTCTATTGCTAGCTGTACTGCTTCCTACTGCACATCCCAGAGAAAATGGGGACCTATAACCAATACTGTTCAGTTAGTTTCCTCATTTAGATCTTCAACTCAGGATGATGACTTAGGCCTTGCTCATGCTCATTAGGATCTCAGGATTTTTTTGCAACTCTTGAGTTTAACTCTGCTCTTTGCTCCATTGGAACAGCTCAGGGATCCCAAGTATTTTCAGCAAGATTTCATTGACATGGTCACCATAAATATTTGTATCGCAAAATGACCATAATCGTTATCCCACATTGCTTCCCTTTCAAGTTTCCACCTGAAGCTACTTCAGGACTAGTTGCCAGTCCAAAGCAGTATAAGGATATTTATAGTATAACTTCTCAGGCACTGTCTTCACACAGGGGTGGTGAACACACACAGTCTCAATGTCTCTCTTCAAATGTATGGTCTTAACAGATGCCTCAACACATGCAAACAGAAGATGTAGTCATCCACTCTTCCTGAAAATGTATTTAAACTCATACTATCCAATTTGTCTGCAGTGATTTTGTTCATCTAAAAAAAAAAAAAGTCACACTTCACCTCCCGACAAACTGCATTGTGCTTGTTACATTGGCCATATTCATTGTGTAAGGGAGAAATTTAAAACCTTATACATCCAGCATGAAATAACTTGCACAGCATGTCAGTTGCCAGGTATAAACAACCACCCACTAGACTATTTTAAACAGTCAACAATCCCCAGACTGCCAGGTGATGTGAAAGGCCAATCCAAAGAGTACAAGAATGAGAATGGGTAATGAGTTGAAAACACACCATTTTGTGCCATAAGAGGCCACACTCCTGACCCTCCCCGAGATGCCCTTTGGTATCCTTATAAAAAGAAATTTGTTGCTAGAATCCAAACCTATTTGCTGTGAAGAAACAAAAGTCAGTCAGAGTGTTTTGTCTATGTGGACCCTATTACAGTTTTTCTTTTTCTGCACCATAACTTCACTGTGCTAGATGGAATACAAATTTCCAGTATCTCAGAGGTGAGGCATTTCAAGTCTTAGATGTATGCACAAGACAAAGAGTATATGGGATATGAGAGTATCTCTATGTACACATAGAGACAAATATTTCAGGAAACTATAGTTAAAACAGTTTCAGTGAACCTATGAATACGTCAGCTGCTTTGGTCAGTGGGAGGAGGGATTATAGAGCAATAACTTAGATTGTATAATTTCTTTTTTAAGTCTTCTCCCTCTTCTGGAGTCCATGTGTGTATAAATCTGAACGTTGTCTTTGCAGTTGTTGGTGTCTCTCCTGTTAAGCTATACCACTGCTACAAAAATATTTATACTGCTGACATCCTTGTAATTATTAGAATGGTTAGCTGTTTTATTAGTTAGAAAGTCCTTCCCTAACTAGCAGAATCTATTTCTATGATTTGTGAGGCCCTTATTTATCCAACATTTAAGTTTGAAATACGTTGAAAAATTATTCTCAAGTCTAAAAGCTTCATTAACTTCATAGCAAATTAATATGTATTAATAGAGAAAAATCATTTTTCCAACATGCTGTTTATTCATTATTCATTCTCCTTTTCAAAAACTGTTGATCATCCATGGAGGAAGTTCAAACACTAATCATGTGATAGGTGATAAATAAGAAAAAAACCCTTTTTTTTGCTGTTTTGGTAAGTGCCTGGCTATTTGTTTTCATGTTATTTTTGGTGTGAGGTGCTTGCGTGTGTATATATATATATATATATATATATGGATTTGTTCAGCAAATGCTGGAGTGGAATATTTTGCATTAAGCAGCTCAAGGCTGTAACAGAGTAAAACTTATGAAACTTATATATAATTAATATTTAATAAAGAGAAGAATACATGCTGGTAGAAATCTAAGGGTTATGGACCCTTTCTCTTAAGATGCAGAGACAAAACACATGATTTGACTTCAGGCAAGAATAATTGAAATGTCACCCAAGATTCATGCACCTTGACCTCTTTTCACTGATTGACATGCCAGTTGCATGGCAGGGACATTCGAAATATTAATTTTTAATGGAACTGGGAAGTACAACTAGAGCTAGATGTATAAGTCAGCAGAAATGAGACATATGACTTATCTACCAGGAAAAAAACCCTATTCTTCCCACTTCAGACAAAGCACCTGATAAAACAATATATCATTGGAATTATTCTAGAGTTACAAGTAGTTTCTTTGATAGGATGATGAATTCTGTCAGGTTTTTACAAGCAATTGACATGGACAGTGAGTCCATGTCACTTTGAGGGAAAAAAGGGGAGTAACTAACAGCATGAGAGACTGAAAGGGTCGAAGGAGGGAAAGCAGAAAGGGCTTTCTTAGAATAGTAATATTTTATTCAATATAACTAAACCAATCTAGATGAGCCTTCCAGAGAGCCGACTAGATAAAATATTCAGACAGGCTATTTTAATCCAGTCTCTGTCTAGTCTGTATAAATTTGTTTCTAATCTGTGTTCCCTTACCCAAAATAAATAATATAAGAGTAAGATTATATAGCTGTGATGAAAATACAGGGCCATAATTCCTTAATGATCTCAAATTCAGCCTAAAAGTTGAATGCCTGAATTCTGAGGCCACTTTCTAAAACTTTTGCATGTCTTCCTACTGGTATCTCCTGTGTGGAAATGGAGAGGGAGTGTCATTTACTGTGTAGAAAGAAGCATTTTCCTGACTTTTGAGGCAAAAGAGGATTTTCTGAACAACCTCACAATGATATTTTGTGATACTCTAGAATCATAGAATCACCAGGTTGGAAGAGACCCACTGGATCATCGAGTCCAAATAATACACAGCTAGAGTGGATTTAACTACAGTGTAATTGAAAAGAAAATACGCACCATGAAATACAGTCAGTTAGCCAGAGCAGCTCTGCAGAAGGGAATACAGTTGAGTTTCTGGACTGAGATGCACGATACCAGCTGACGTAATGATGTTTTGTTGATCTTCTCCATCACCTGAAGTTAGTTATTGAGCAAACCAGACTAAAAGGTTGTTGGGTTTTTTTCTGAGGAGTATCTCCCTTTCAACCCAAGCGGAGCACCACTACTCCAGTGGTACTTATCTGCACAAGTTTATTGATGTACCGACATACCCAGAAACTATTCCAGTTATTACTTAGTTTTACTTAAATAGGTATAAACAGTGGCAATGACCTGTCACTGCTGTGATGGAATAAAATAGCAGGAAACTGAAACTAGCTCCATCGCTTAATGCCTGCAATCCCTGGGGCCAGAAAGAACAGTTTTTCTCTTTTTCTGATATTTGCATCGCCCAGCGCTAAAGCAATTTCTGGGTCCAAATGTCTTGGTTTCTTGTGCATAAACATAAACCAAACCAACTTCATGAATTGAGATATATAAGGGCTGAGAAATTTTGTTTTGAGACATGAGGCTTTGTGAAGAGAAGTTTGGGCCAACAGAATAATATTACTGATTGCCTTCCTCTGTTCTTAGTTCTGCAATGCTGAGCTGATATGCATTATGATGAAAAAACTAGGTCAACCAAAAATTAAAAACTGAAATTAGACAGAAAAAATTTCCAAAATCCAAAACTGCTGAAGACTACTGTGTAGCTGTCACATAAACCAGTAACTCACCAATTGTTGCTTTAAAATCCTGCAGAATGGTAACACACATGACAAGTTGCCTCAGTCTTGGCAGAATGGAGCAAACTCTTACCATATTCTAGCCCAGTACTTGGAAGGGAAGCTTAACTCCTGTTATTAAGCTTGAGCAGCTTAGTACAGTTATCATGAGCTGTAACTTACTGTGACAAACTTAGACTCACAAATAAACTGTTTGTGACAGTTGCCTCTTTCTTGTAAAACTTAACCTTTTCTATAGCACAGGATGCTGATGAGCTTGCTTGCCCACAGACTGGGACAATTGCCTCATCAGCATTTAAGCTTCTAGTTCATCAATCAGTGCCCTAATCACCAGGCATTGACTCTTCTTTGTAGAACATTTGACTGTCTCCTGGAAAATTATGTCACTTTGCATTCTTGAATTGGAGACACAAACTGTCTTTGTAGGTCATTGGTCTGTAATCTCAAGATTACTTTTTAATGTGTTTTATTCGTTGAACCAGGAAGTGGTTCCCGTCTCCCTGACCGATGTCCTAAGATATCAATTTCTATGTGGGAATAGAAGACCATTTCCTTCATTAGTTTTGTTTTTAAAGAAAAGCTCTGAGGTTTATTTGATGAATGATTTTGTTTTGGAGAAAAAGAAGAACCTGGATGAGATGCCTAAGAGACAGGATTTAGTGATCCTGCTATCCTGTTGCCTAGGTGGCTTTCAACTCAAGGTGCTAATTGTTCTGGTTCCCATTTGTGGATATCTAACTACATCCACATATTTAATCTAGCCACCAAACCTGTGAAGGCAGATGCTTGAAGGATAACCATCCCCATCCTAAATTTGGGGATCATCATTTATTGTATCCAGCCCTCAGAGCACATTGCTCTTGGGCAGCAGCAAATTAGCTTTATGAAATGTAGGGTTTTTTAAATTCATTCTTATCTGTCTAATAAATTGCAGTCTTAAACAAAAGAAAGAGTCTGGCCTGGAGAGTTAGATGTACTATGACATCAATCTATGTTTTTACTCTGCTTAAAGTTTAATTTGATTCTTTTTCTTATAATATATCTCATTTTAATTAAGACCATCCAAAATCAATTATAGGGACTGTTGCTGGATGCTCATTGTTGAATATTTCAGAGATAAACAAAGCTGACTCCTGCACTCAAGTGAAGTAGAAGCAGCATGAGGTCACGAACAGTGACGAGCATGAGATTACAAATTGTAACGTGAACTGGATCTGTGAAGCTCTTACCAGCACATCTTGGCTAGTAGACCCTGTACAGTCAGTGAAAAAACTTGTTATTTCTACAGGGACTGCATAAGATGTACTGTCAGTGCTTCTTAGGGTGTTTTGGGGTTTTTTTGGCAATGACCATCCATGCAAATACTACATGCCAGATGTATATTGTGTGGCTGGAATAGTATGCACAAATTCATGTACTGATTTGACGGTATTGGATTACAGCTGAGCCAGTGGATTTCAACATTTATCTATAACAATCTGGCCATCCCAGTCAAGCACTTTTCCTCTCCTTAGAAGAAGACTATCAGTAATGCCAAATTATACAAGCAGCACTCAGTTCTTCTTTCTAATTTGCATTGGCTTGAAATGGAGTTGTTCAGATATACTTGAAGGCAGAATTGAGTCCATAAAGGCCCCATTCCTGCAAAGTGTGATGTGCATGCAAATAACTTAGCCTACAAAGATTTCCATTGACAGCATTAACTTTATGGCCAGATGTACGGGTTTGCAAAAACAATGTCATTGACAAGAGGGAAGTTTTTTGAAAGTGAGACTCATGGCTTTTCACAGCCATTAGACGTTAGTGTTCAGAAAAAGTTCCTATATTTGAATTTTACAAACTGAAAAACCACAGTATATTTACTTCATAGAATATAACTAAATATATAGTTCTCCTAGTTTATTGCCAGATAGAAAGCAAGGAATTCCATTGACAGTCCGTGCTTTCATAGTCTAAAACAATATTTTTATTTAAAAGTCTGTTCAGCATAAAAGGGTCATGAGTCCTTAAAGTGTTTATTAAACTCTATCAGCCTTATAAATGAGAATACAAGGTATCTATTACATTATTGTGCAACTAGTACTGTATGTTGTGGTATAATTATAATAAGTTACTGAAATGGTGATAGAATCATGGTTAGTATCGCTGTTAGGATGATAAACTCTCTTAACTTTTTTCCTAAAGGGGTGGACTCACAGGGCTTGGGTTTTAGGTGAAGAATGCAGATTGTATAAAGCAGTAATAAATGGTACCATAATCAGTAAAACTGTAAAAGGATAAAACCAGCCACAACTGATTACGTTATAGGTTGATGCCATCCAGTGGTTCAGTAGAGCACTAGAGGGACAGGTTTTGACTACTATCTGGTGCAAGATATCATTTACAGATCTATCTACAGACTTGCTTCTTGATTTTACTGTACTAATTGATGTTAATTGCATTTAGTGATTATCAGTTTACTTTTCTTCTAACCTACTGTTATGTAATACTCTTATAATACTTACACAAATGTTCAGCAAACATTCAAAGAATAAGTTTCAGCTCTCTCCACAAATTTTACTGTCCATGCTTTCTGCTCTTCTTCCACTCTCTGTAACCTCCATCTTCCTCCTCCTTGACGCTGTCAAAGTTAGCTTATCAGGTAAAAAAAACTAAAAAAGAAAATCAATAACAACAAATACAGTGTAAAGTCAGAAAGAAGGGGCATTCGGTACTAATTGTCTCCAAATGCAACATATTCATTTTAAACTTCTCTAGTAACAACTCTTTGTATTGGTGATAAACTTTCCATGGCATCTTACAGGCAGAAAAATGATGAGCTGGAAGAGAAGAGAGCTTTTCTTCTAATGCTGATTGAGTGTGTATTTTTCCAAGGTGTATTTTGTTTCATGAGAGTGACCTATTTGTGCTAAAACAGTCTGTGAAACACAATATAGTTGTTCTGGATTACCTGTGATGCAAAGAAACATGTATTTGAGAAACTTGATTCAAACTTTGCAGACATTCACCTGAAAAAGCAAAACATGAGGGAAATGTGTCTGGCATTTGTAAGTATGTTTCTATGATATAATAGTTTATTTAGGGGATTGAAAGAGGTATTGAGATTTTATTTTCCTTTCAAGGATGGAGGACAGTGCTAAATAACTCTGAAGGAGCAGAAACAATTCACACTACTTTTCCAGGGAAAACCAACTGCACGAGTGCTCTGTATTGGAATTCCTGCAAATTATCATTCCTGACAAATGATAGCATCAGCACATTGTAAACACGTTTTGAAATACATTATAGGAATTACTAGATTATATTGTCTTCTGTGGAGATTGCATGATCTTCAAAATTGCAGATTTTGGTGGGAAGGAGTGTGCAGTGGTTTTGTCGTCTGCTGTGTTTTTCTTCTTCTATAAATACTGGACACAGAAAGAGAAAGGAAAGGGCTGGGAGAATGCAAAGTGACTGACAAATGGAGTTATCCCACTTCAATTTTGACAGGAATGCAAAGGGGTTTGAAAATAATCCAGTTTCCTGGCAGTCTGTTTCGTAGGAACTCCTGTCTGCTCACAACAATGATTAAAACAGCAATTGAAACTTTAAATTCAAGTTACCAAAGAAGCCTTTTGAATACTTAATTGTTGCAGCTTTCTTTCTCCCTGTGAGTGACAAGCTGCACGCTGTTAATTTCATATGAACGTTCCCCAAAACTTGTGAAGCCCACATAGCTTCAAATACAGACCTAAGGTTTTCATGAGTCTGTTAACAGGAAAGTGTCTTCTCTCATTTAGCAGTTATTAGTTTTTTCCTTAATCTCAGCCACAGACGGTTAAATTTTACTTTGATCAACTGTCTTGTCTTTCTATCACTTGTCTGAGATCTGAAGAGAGAGAAACATGACTGAGGAAATGCTTGTGAACTGGCATTAATGTGATATAACTCATTTGAATCAGTTTTGGATTATATTTGGCACTTTTTTATCTGTAAGTTTGGATGGATGGTTTTCATAGATGTTGGGATGGAAAAACATGAACACATGCATTTGCTGCAATAGTTGTAGCTGCCCATATACATCTGTGCTCTGACTATATAACTTACAATACATATTTCTGAGCTCCGCTGTGTACTTACATAAATTATTCCCCACCTTCTCTAGCTTTAGTTTTGCTTTTTCCTCTGAAATGCAAGAAGAATATTGGTTGTTACAGCCTGCGTGAAGTTAACAAACAGTATGGGTAAGGAGAATAAAACTAAAGAGTTCTTGGGGCAAAATGCTAGTGTCTGCTTCTCTGCTACCCTCAGAGACTGCAGTACAGAATAATGATTTTGGTAATGGATTTCACCATTATTATTTAGATCTTGTCAGGCTGTTTCAGGCTTTATAGGCTTAAGCTGTTCTTCCACCCAGCAGCTCAGTGGAGACCAGTCCAGTGGTGCTGAGGGTACTGTAATGGACTTAGCTCCTACTCATCCTTCAATGTAACCACATTTCAAAATCTCAGTCTGCATAGGCGAGCTCCTTCTGTAAAGTGTATTACAGTGACCTTATTCTGGCAAATCCTGCAGTGAAGAGGAAACAGCATGAGGGAGTAGACTGGTCTTGGCATGATAGAGCAGGAGCAGCCCGGCCAACTTAAAGAAGTCCCTGTGTTACAAAAAGGAGTTTCTCATGTTTAAAATAAGTTGCTTATATAAAATATAAGTTGCTTATTATTGAGTGAAGGGGCTGGAGAACAGGCCCTATGAGGAGCCTATGAGAGAGCGGGGGTTGTTTAGCCTAGAGAAGAGGAGGCTGAGAGGAGACCTCATTACTCTCTACAACTACCTGAAAGGAGGTTGTGGAGAGGAGGGAGCTGGGCTCTTCTCCCAAGTGACAGCGGACAGGACAAGAGGGAATGACCTCAAGCTCCGCCAGGGTAGGTTTAGGCTAGAGATTAGGAGGAAGTTTTTCACGCAGAGGGTCATTGGGCATTGGAATAGGCTGCCCAGGGAGGTGGTTGATTCCCCTTCCCTGGAGGTGTTTAAGGGACGGGTGGATGAGGTCCTGAGGGACTTGGTTTAGTGTTTGATAGGAATGGTTGGACTAGAAGATCCAATGGGTCTCTTCCGACCTGGTTGTTCTATGATTCTGTGATTCTATGAAACTGGGACGATATTATCTCTGACTTGGTCAGCTGCATAGCACCTGAGCTTCAAACAAGAGGAATCTGTAGGACTGTACCACAGGAAGCTCTTTGCCTTCCTTACTCTGTCCAGTAAAGGAACACTCCTCCAAGTAACAGCTACGATCAAACAGTTCAAAACATAGTAGTCTAACCTGTCATTCAAAACATCTTGATTTTTTATAGCACCCTTAAATTGTTTTATTACTGAAGGATTTCGTAAGAATAACACTTGTAAGCAATATTTTCTCGAGGCTGAAGCACTTTATAATTTATCTCACCATGTTTTCCTTACTGCTTTGTACTATGAGCTAATTAAAATTCTTGTCTCTCAGAAGTTACAGACTCCTTGCTCTGAGTTTGTTTAGTCAAGCTGGACATGAATTAAAACCTTGGAGGTAACAGTGGATCTCTAATTGAGACTGCTGTAGGTAGATCCCACTGGATTTCTTGTTTAGTTCTGTCAGGCCATCCAAACAGTGAAATGTTTCATATTCCTGGACACTTCAGATGTGCAAAAGCAACAGACAGAGGAAGGGTAAAACATGCCCTCTGTGGTTTTGTTTTATTAATTGTTCTTGGGAGACAAGCCTGTAGCGAACTACTTTTGGTTTGGTAACTTTGAGTAAGGATCATGAAGGAAGATGTTCCTGAGGAGGACTTCGAAGGAGGGTGAGAAAAGTGATTTGTAGCCTAATGCAGAGAAGAAATTAGGAAATGTCCCTTTAGAGTCCTCTTACTTTTTACAGTGTAAAGGAACAGGCTTGGAGCAGGCAAAATTCCAATAATAGAAGAAACAAAAGGCAAAACCCTAATACAAAAGCAGAGACAGAGATACACAGGATAAAATTTTAATTTAGTTAAAACAATGTGTATTGTTTACAATTACATTATAAATTGTTAACTTTTAACTTGGGCATTAAAGAACGCACTGACAGTAATAGAAACTATGATAATTTTGTAAAATATTCCTGATAACAAAATATAAATTGTAGAACAGCCACCTTGCATTCAAGAGCCAAAGAGTTACAGAGACAAATTGTTAAATAATCAGTTTGTAAGCAGCTAGATAATAAAATAACAAAGTGATATGGAACAGCCAACATCAATTCATCAAGAGCAAATCAAATCAAATCAATTTGTTTTCCTTTTTGACAGCATAACTGGCCTAATGGATGCAAAGGAAACTGTGGATATGATATATTTAGACTTTAATATGGCTTTTGACACACTATCAGTTACATTCTCATAAGCAACCTAGGGAAATGTTCTGGATGAAATTGCCATCTGGTGGGTGCACCCACTTGTTGCAGAAATGTACTAAAAAATGGTTATGACAGTTCACTGTCAAACCGGGAAGATGTTTTATATAATATGCTTTATAGACTTTATCTGTGTTTTGTACCAGTTTCATTAATGAGCAGAAAATGCTCCTCAGAAAGTTGTGATTTATTTTTCCACTGATAAGAAGGGAATATTTTGGAGGACTGGATTAAATTCAGAAGTAATTCACGGTAATTTGAGGACATGGTCTGAAATCAATAAAATTACATTTAGTAAGCATGAGAGAAGTGATACAGTTACTAAGGAAAAATAAAATGCCCAAGCAGAAAATTTTTAATAAGTGTAATAATACTGTACAAAGGGGCAAGGTTGGATCACAATCTAAGTATGAAACTACAGGTTAATACTGCCTTCCCCTCCACCCCAAAAAAAGATGAGTTGCAAAGTTTGTATGTAAAGCATGGGAAATAGGAGGTGTTTTGTTTCATATGTGACATTTTAACTAGAGCATTATGTCAGATGCTTGGATTTCAGGAAAAGGTAAACAAATTGCTGAGGGTCCAGAAGAAAGTCAGAAGAGGTATGAGAGGTTTGAGAATCAGCTGATTTATTTTGCCTTCTTTGTTCTAAACTAAATAAATATGAAAAGGCTTGTCATAAAAAGAACAGTGAAATATTACGATAATTATAAGGATGAGAATTCAGAACTTCCTCCTGTCCTCTGGGGACAGGCCAAAGGTAGTGATCGGAGTTTACCCAGTAGAGTGTTAAGTTAGATGCTAAGACAAAGTAAGTGCAGGGGCAGATTGTTGTGAAACACGCTAACTGTGCAGTCTCCTTCACTGGAGATTTCTGAGGACACATTAGATGAATGTGTAATCAAGAGCAAGCCTGATGTGCTTCATCCTGTCTCAAAGATTTCTTTCAGCCCAGCTTTGTGTGTTTTCTAGCTAGTAATGCAAATATCTGAAAGTAGTACTTAGGTGGATTCTGGAAAAAAAGTGCTTAGGTAGATTCAGGCAAAAAAGCATCTCTATCAAAACTTTGGCAGCAAAAACTGCTAAGGAGACCTTAAAGGGAAGGAATGAGAGGTGAAGAGGCATTATAACCAACTCTCCCTGGAGGATGTGGTGGGCTGCAAGGGCAAGAAAGTACAAAGGGTGTGGTAGACAAGACAGAGCTTA
Source organism: Coccyzus lansbergi (assembly GCA_033558105.1). NCBI lineage: Eukaryota > Metazoa > Chordata > Aves > Cuculiformes > Coccyzidae > Coccyzus > Coccyzus lansbergi. The sequence continues at coordinate 1,191,589 of JAUMJK010000166.1, forward strand.
AGAATTACACAGTGGGAAGAGACCCACTTCAAGTACATGCACATAAGCAGGGAAGCGTCTATAGGACAACATCATGAGGGGAACACTCATACTTTCTGAGAAATCAACAGGCTGGAGCATCTCTCTGAAATTTCCCATGTAGCCTGGAACAAAACCAGGAGGAATCAAATGCATGTGTGCAGTTGCAGGACTATGACCTTGTACGTCCGTGGCAGGAAGACTCACATAACTAGTGTGCTGCAAGGGACGTATGCTCTTTAGCAAGGGTGGGTGAAGAAGGTTGTAGAGGCATTCAGCTTCTTTTGAGAGACCAGTAAGAATTTATGGAGCCTTGGGACAACGATGAGCCAATCAACAGCTTATGGGTTAGGATTAGAGGGCAGACCATGCCTGCTACAGACTGCCTGATCGGGAAGTGTGTCTGCCTTCAGACAAGAGGAAGAAGCCTCATGTTCAAAAGCCCTGGTTCTCATGGGGGACCTAATATGTGCTGGATGGCAACACAGCATTAAATAAGCAGTTCTTGGGCTACGTGATATGTATTGGTGAGAACTTGCAAGCAGTGGTGACCCTATGATCCAGCAATGGCCGACAATCCGGAAGGGTTGGGGATATGAAAGTTGGGGGCAGTCCTGTCTGCAGTGACCGTGAGGTGACGGAGATCCCAGTCCTGAGAGAAGAAAAGGTGGCAAATTGGAGTAGCACAACTCTAGATGGCAGAATAGCAAATGTTGGCCTGTTGAAAGATCTCCTAGAGAAGATGATCATGAAATGAAAAGCAGACTAGAGAGCTAGCTTATTTTCAGGAATCACCTCCTCCAAGTATAACAGTGACCCATGCCAATGCGAAGGAAACCAAGACAAAGTGGCAGGAGGCCTGCATTGATGAGCAAGAAGGAGCTCCTGACTCATTTCAGAGCTGAAAAGGAATTGAATAGTACAAGAGGTCAACTCTAGAACAAATGAAACTAGAGGAACGCAGAGACACGTTCTGAGTGTGCTGCCATGATGGGAAGGCTAAAGCCCATCTGCAGTTGAATCGTGGGAGGGACAGAAGAGGCAACGTGAAGGACTTTGGCAGGTCTGTTAACACCAAAAGGGAGATCAGGGAAAGTGAGGGCCTGCCATTGAATGGAGCAGAGGACTTGGTGACAAAGGACATGGAAAAGAATGAAGTATCATGCCTTCTTCATAGAATCATAGACTCATAGAACAACCAGGTTGGAAGGGACCCATCGGATCTTCTAGTCCAACCATTCCTATCAAACACTAAACCAAGTCTCTCAAGACCTCATCCACCCATGCCTTAAACACCTCCAGGGAAGGTGACTCAACCACCTCCCTGGGCAGCCTATTCCAATGCCCAATCTTTACCAGTAAAATTTGCTCCTAGGAACTGCAGGCTGTTGAGCCCAGTGGAAAGCAATGAAGTTTTATGCTCACTTAGGAGGATCACTTTTGGGAACATTAAACCAAATGGAAAAATGTGTGGGACCCAAATAAACGTGTCCATGAGGACTAAGGGAGCTAGCTGATGTCATAGTGATACCACTCTTGATTGTCGCTGGAAGATCATGGTCACTGTGGGAGGTCCCAGAGGACTGGAAAATCAAAAGTCACTCCTACCTTCAGTAGGGGTGAGAAGGATCCAGGAAACGACAGGCCAATCAACCTCACTTTTAATTATTAGCATCTCACAAATGTGGATGAAGCTCCATCAGACAGTATCTTCCAAACAGCATGCTCCTACTTTGTAACAGGGATCAAATTTCCAAAATAATGCAATCTTTTTCTGAACTTGCTCATTTCTTCATGACCATCCTAATGCCGTAGTTGGGCATAACAAGGTTCAACTGTCCAGGACTAGTAGATATTTGTGAGAGAGAATGAAGATGAGATTATCTCAGTGCAGGCTGATTGCAATTGCAGAAGTAATAAATTCATTTTTAAGGGAACAATTTTCAGGAAGTTTAATTTGCAGAGTGAGAAAATTAGTGGAGTGCATGGGTAATTTTCATTTTTCTACCCAGCAAGGGAAGAATACTAAAGGAAAACAATGAATATAATCAGGATGATAGGAAAAAGAAGCAGTCATTATAATTGTTGCTGATGACAGCATAATTTTCAAAGAATACGATCAGAGATATCGGAAAATTACTTTTGATAGCACTGAAAATGGGAATGATGTCCAATCAACTATTTCTTATGACCAAAACAGTTACACAATATGTTAGACACTTGGAGGGGACAAATACGTTTTCAAAAATTTAAATTATTTTAAAAATCAATGGTTAAGATACAGATCTCTCTGTCTCTCTCTCTCACACACACACACACACACACACACACACACACCCCACCACTGCTGTGAATACCTCTTGAGGCTGTGGGGAAAAAATAAGTTGAAAAAATAAAGATAATTAACATTTGCATTTGTTTTGGATTAGAATAAAATTTAAATAGCTATTCTTTTCATAGAACAAAACCAACTTTTTGTAACAAGCATGTTTTCACAGTCATGATGATCATGGCTGAGACTGTCTGGTTCTTTATTCTAGGGGTGGTTCTCTATGGTTTATGACATTTGCAGAATTTAGTGCTGTTCTGAAGACTGCTGATTATCACCTGCCATAAAGAAGTTCTTTGCCAAACTAAGCAATGTACAATAGAACTTTGCTAGACATGGTGGGATACTACTGTATTTCTGGTGATAATGAACAGTCTTGTACCAAAAGAATCCCTAGCTGGCAAAAAGTGGCTCATTTTTTAATCCTCACTGCTGGTTAGATTGTGAAAAGTAAGTGAAGCAGATCCTGATAATCTGGCCCACATGACTCCTTTACAAAGTAAATGTTATCAATGAACACTTGATTTTCTGTATCCTCAAGGAAAATGACTTTGGAAGAAAAGACTGCTCATGAGTGGCTTTTGATAGCCTCTTTTCAAATCCTTATCTTCCCCGATCAGCAGGCCAGTCTTGTCTGTTAGGAGGGCTCCATTCTATCTCCTTGTTAAGGAAACCAAGGGTAATTTTCACACATCTGTATCTCGATTTTCATCATGTTTTGTTCTGCTGTAAACACCAGTTTTATTGACAGATATCAACTTCTCTGATACTCCTCTGTTGGCTGGAGATGAGAAATTCCCCAGCTCCATTTTTCATAAGAACATCTCCCAGCGATATAATGAATGGCAGCGGGGACTGGGGATAAAAAAGCACTTGATAAGTGCTCAAAATCCAGTTTTGTTAACTCTTTGTGATAATTTGCTCTAACTTCAGCTGCCTAATAATGCTTATGCTGCAAAACAGTGCTTCCTGCATGATTAGCCTTTTCCACTATTAAAGTACTGCATTTTCTTGTGTTTGACCTGATTATAAGAAGAATTTCCACATCAGACTGCTGTTGGAATTGGTTTTACATGAAAAATACTGGGACTCTGCTTCAGACACTCCGTAGTGTGTAAGAAAAAAAAAAATCAAGGACACAAGACAAGTGCAGTCATGAAAAAGATACCATTTCTGCCTATTTGGGGTATCTGTGCAGTCTTTACTGCATAGTACAGTTATTCTGCAAATTGTAATGTTTTCATTGTTAAACAAAAATGTCTTTAACCACTAAATATAACTGTTTGTCTGAGTATAATGTGCACTTCTGCCCTATAGATTTAGCCTTACAGAAAAGTGCCTTAGGGCATAAAAAGGCCCTGACCTTGACCCACATCCAGACTTTTTTGTGAACACAAACCCCACAGGCTGCTGAGTTGGTAGCATTAGAATTGAAGGAAGTTTTTTCTTATTCTGGTTTTTTTTTTTTCCCTCATGGCAATGCAAAGCAACAAGACCAACGGATGCAAAAACTATGTTAATACATCCATATCATGAATTTAAAAACACTATAAAGGCAGAAACTGAATAAAAAATATTCTGGCTTCAGAAATAATGCCAAGTAATATTAAAGATGGTTAGGTATGTATCTGTAAGTCCAGCTGGATTTTAGTGATAGAAAATAAAAGAACACCAGACTATTCTTTTCAGTTTTCATGATGCAATCATAGTTTTCACATTTTTGAAGGTTTTATCTTCTTTCTTATCTCCTCTCCTGAAAAATTTTACCTTTATTCAAAATGTTTTGATGTCTTATTATTTTCAACAGGCTTCTTCTAATAATTAACATGGCCATACTTTGAAATAAGAAATGAACTTATTCCTGACGTTACAGTCTTCTCTTCGCTGCATACCTTAAAAATATGGGACTGCTACTTTGTTTATTGTCCCCTTCACTATCCTTAGAACTTATGTAGCCTTCTCATAAAAAAATATATTAAAAGTATTTAAACTTTTAAATGCCTGTGAAGTCAATACTAAATATGTTTTTTACAAACACATAAAATAAGCTTAAAGTAGAGATAAACTAGGGACATAACAAAGTTTTTAAGTACTACATTTTGCTTTGGACCTCAAGTTAGACTATTGGGAAAGAATTCTGATATTTCTTTAAAATCCTGTCAACTGTAATTCCATAGAGTGAGCTCGAGTATATGTGTGGAAACACACTTGCTGCTGGCAGAAAGCATCCCTGGGTCGCCCATGCTACCACCATCTGTGACATATGCGCTATTTGGCAGAGGGATTTCTCTGTATTTCCTAGGAGGCAGGCCCCATCTATCCCTTTGCTGTTGCCATGGCCACATTCTCTCTCGTAGCATCCTTGAGTGGAGAAGAGTGCGATCATGTTGCTTCCCCAGGAGATTGCCTATGTACTTTCCACTTGCTTGTGTGCAACATCAGTGTGCCAAGGTGGTGATTCTCGGTGATGCACCCAGTCAAGTATAGCGAGTTAATGAGCCTTTAACCACAGAAACAATAAACCAGAACCTTGTATTCAAGTGCAAGTGCTATGTGCTCCTCATTTAGCATTGAATTTAGAAGTCCTCTTAAAAAAACCCAAACAAACATATTCTTTCTAAATATGTAGTTATTACATAACAGATTATACCAAGAGGATAAATTCAGGTTTACCTGGATTATGAAATTTGGGGTTGAATTTTGAGGAAAAAAAAAGAGGAGCACCTGTGAGCTAATTCAGGGATTATCTCCTCACATGCTCACCACTTTAGTTCATTTCACAGCAATCCCATAATATCAGTAAATATTCCATTTTTTGTAAGAATAGCCTTGGTTCCTCGGTAAATGAATCTCTTTTTGTTAGCTTGCTTTGCTGATAACATTTTACATTATGAGCAGCTGCTTTGTGAAAACTGCAACGAGGACTATGTGATAACCCCACAAAGAAGCAACACCAGGCTGCAAAGTGCTCTTTCTTTGTCTGGGTGCCAGCATTATGAAGAATCAATACAAAAAGAAAAATTAGGATGAGAAAGAAAACAAACATAACCTTGTCTCCACTGCTTGTGGACATAGCTTGTTTCTCAATGTGAAAACCATGTTGTTTAACAGAGAGAGAGGGAAAAAATGATATAATACTCTGAGGTATGAAAAAAAAAAATGATGCCCTCTGAGTTCAGGACTGTGTCTAAAATGGTGAAGAAGACCAAGGTCATTTAAAGTTAGTGAAATAGAAACCATTCTGCTGTGTCCTCCAATTAAAGCAGAATTTGGGCCCACATAGAGATGATTTTGTCTTCTGCATCCTTTTCAGACTCTAACCCAGTAATGACATCTCAGTTTAGCGTGATGACTTTGATAATCATTGTTATCTCAGGTATATAGGGGTGGGGAAGGAAACAACATCTTATAAATGGCTCCCACCATAATAAAGTGACAGTATGACCTATGATTAAGAAAAGGGAGCTTTATTTCAGAGAAATCATTGAAGCAGTTTAAGCAGTCATGGGTAAAGATGAAAAGATCTCAAGAGAAATACAAGTTTCGGCCAGCAAGTGAAAACATAGTTTAAACATCCAATTGCATGATCCTTTAATTGGGAAATTAGTGGTGCACAAGACTTTAGCTGTATCATTTTTTTACAGTAGACAGGTATCCACAGGCATCCAGCAAATTTAGACATACATCTCGTTTGCATATGCAGCAAGAGGTGGATTTGAGTAAGCACAGGGTTACAATCCTTCCAGATGCAGAACAATAATTAAATAAATAACAGCCTTTAAATAAACAGAAGAATAGAATGTGAGGCTTTCACACTATATCCTAGGCTGGGCATCTGTTCAGCAGCTGAGGTGGATATTGAGATTCAAAAGGAAATCTTAGTAATTTTGGATATGTACAAGCCTCTTTCTGCTATGAAAACAGATTTTTACAATCTTCTGTGCTCCAGAGTTGAGAGACACCTGGTGGGCATTAGCAGCAGTGCTTTGCTGTGTTGACCTACAGAATCCAAAATACTCTACTCCCAATGTTACTTTGGTTATTATTCTCAGGATAGCTGTCTGCAAAATTTTCATGGCCTCCTAATTTTGTATTCTCTTTTTTTTCGTTTGTTTTTTTTTTTTTGTGTTTAGTTTTCTGGCTGTGCCATTGTGGTTATTCTTCGCCTAACACTGTTCACCAACGAGTCTCCTTGTTGTGTCAGAGCTGAACAAATTCACTTGCTTTGAAATATCTTGCAGATGTAGATCCAGCTTACCAGAAGTTGCATGTGAAAAAAACCCAAATGCTTCAGCCAGATGCATGCTTGAGCTAGAGAAGGGGAATTAGCATCTCTCTGCCTCCTGGCTCAACTGCTCAAGCACTATAGGAGACTGGAAGGGATTTGATTCAGTTCTGTTAATATGCACCCTCTGCAAGACTGGAGGCTCTATGTAGGCTGAGGAGGCGGTACCAGTTTTAAACTGATTATAAGGCATTTTAAGCAAGGGCTCCCTCACCCTTCTTCATTAAGTTGTTTCTGTATTTATTAAATATTGACATAGTTTTATACACCAAAAAAAAAAGAGATAGCAGTATGAGACTGATTCTCCAGCTATGTGACTGAGACAGTGTATGCATCAGTGTTCATATGAGTTATTATCTATTAATATACTTAGTATTTATAGTGAAAGAACATCAACAGATGAATTGCAAAGCACACTACCCATTACAGCAGCAGGGCAAGGCATTTTCTGGGGAGGTAGGAACGGGGAATGCAGATCCCCTGAACCAAAGGAGACATCTGAGCTTGGAGTTTCTGAGCTGTAAATTCCTGAATGGTTGAATTAATCCATCCTTCCTTCTTGGTTTGGTGAGTCCAGGCTTTCATTAGCATTATTCTTTTAACAAGCTTCTGAAACAGTGTTTTCTCTGAGGGCAAATGAAATGGCATTTTTGTTTGATTTTTTTTAACAGAAAGTTATACTTTTTTAGGCATAGTAGGAGGAAAAGTGAGAAAAATCTATATGATCCACATTAGATGTGAATGTTTGACTCAAATCTTTTTTTGATAGAGCTAAGTTTAAAAAAATCACAAAGACTTAATTCCAAGTAAGGCTTATTTTATTAAGTACTAATATTCCCACTGACAATTCAAAAGAGAGCATTCAGAAAGTGCTCCACCTATATTTTTACATCAGAGTTTAAAGAAAATATAGGAAATTTAAGCAGCAAATTTTCCAGTTTCCAAATCTTGCAAGGAAACAGGAGCTTGTTTCAGAATTTTGAGCAACCTGAGAAGTATCTGGGAAGTTTTATCTTTTTGTAGAAAACAATGGCAATTATAGTTATTCTGTTCTCTATTGTTTTAAATTATCACCTCTATTGAATTAATTAAGTAAGCACTGCAGAACTGTTATCATAGAATCATAGAACAACCAGGTTGGAAGAGACCCACCGGATCATCGAGTCCAACTGTTCCTATCAAAGATAGGAGAGGTTATGAGAGGGTTTACTCTGTTAGACAGAAGCACAGGCTAAGCACACAACTGGTAGAACAAAATGGCTTTAAATTGGAGGGGGGAAGATTTAGACTAGACATAAGGAGGAATTTCTTCACGATGAGTGTGGTGAGGCCCTGGCACAGGTTGCCCAGGGAAGCTGTGGCTGCCCCATCCCTGGAGGTGTTCAAGGCCAGGTTGGATGGGACCTTGGGCAGCCTGATCTAGTTGGAGATGTCCCTGCCCATAGCAGGGGGATTGGAACTAGGTGATCTTTAAGGTCCCTTTCAACCCAAACCATTCTGTGGTTCTAACAAAAGTCAGTCTAGAGTTAACATTCAGACACTTCACATTTCTCCATTTCTTCAACGGAAAGAAATCTTTCATATTTTTGGTCCTAGTTTTCTTCCCTTAATTTAAAAAAACCCACATTCTTAGATTAATATACTCTATGTCAGTGGCACTTCTAATCTGACTGTCAGAATAACAGCGGTTGTAGTTGTTCTACATGAGCTACTGTTTTGTCTACAAGATCTTTCAACAAAATGTCTTGTCATCTCAGGAAAATAAAAATGGTAGAGAATT